>JASWHV010000001.1:65884432-66552557 GCA_030760725.1 Neostapfia colusana
TCCTGCCAATTTACACCTTGCAACTCTTCTGTTTGATTCTGGTGCTACCCACTCGTTCATTGCTCAAGGGTTTGTTAAGAAGCATGACCTAGCAACCACACAAATGAACCATATGCTAGCCGTAAACTCTCCAGGTGGAGAAATAAGGACAAGACAAGTGTGTCCCAAAGTGAGCCTAGACATTAATGGGGTAGTATTTACTGCTAACCTCATAGTGATAGATTCACAAGGGATAGATATTATTTTGGGTATGGATTGGTTGACCAAACATAAAGGAATCATCCATTGTTCAACCAGAACGGTGGAACTAACTCACCCCAATGGCACAAGAGTAAAGTTCATAACAATACACGAGCCTAGGAGGGACATTAAATTAAATCAAGTGGAGGTGAAAGTTGATGAAATCAGGACCATCAGGGAATATCCAGATGTTTTTCCGGAGGAGTTGCCAGGTATGCCTCCCGACCGTGACGTGGAGTTCGCAATTGAGCTAGTACCGGGCACAGCCCCGATATACAAGAGACCTTATCGAATGGACTCCAAGCAGCTAGAAGAGCTCAAGGATCATTTGAGAGAATTGACGGAGAAGGGGTATATTCGCCCTAGTTCCTCACCATGGGGAGCTCCGGTGATATTTGTGCCCAAGAAAGACGGAACCCAAAGGTTATGCGTGGATTACCGTGCTTTGAATGAGGTAACCATCAAGAACAAGTACCCATTGCCTCGCATTGAAGACTTGTTTGATCAGTTGAGGGGAGCTTGTGTGTTCTCGAAAATTGATCTCAGGTCGGGATACCACCAACTCAAGATAAGGCAATCTGATATTTCCAAGACAGCTTTCGTATCTCGGTACGGACTGTATGAATACACTATCATGCCTTTCGGGCTAACCAATGCCCCGGCATATTTCATGTACCTCATGAACAAGGTATTCATGGAATATCTAGACAAATTTGTGGTGGTTTTCATAGATGATATTCTCGTCTTCTCCAAAAATGAAGAAGAACATGAGAAACATCTAAGGTTGGTGTTGCAGAGGTTGAGAGAACACCAACTATATGCCAAGTTGAGCAAGTGTGAGTTTTGGCTGAAGAGAGTTCCCTTTTTAGGACATATAATCTCGGAGGGAGGAATCTCCGTAGATCCCGCCAAAATCGAGGATATCCAGAAGTGGAAGACCCCTGAAAATGTCGGGGAAGTTCGAAGCTTTTTGGGCTTGGCTGGATACTATCGACGGTTTATTGAGGGATTCTCCAAGATCTCGAGACCTCTCACCAAACTGTTGGAAAAGGGAATCACATTCACCTGGACGCCACAGTGCGATACGAGCTTTCAGGAGCTAAAGAAAAGATTGACAACAGCCCCAGTGTTGGTTATGCCAGATATGCAGAAGAATTTCACAGTGTACTGCGATGCCTCTGGGAATGGGTTGGGATGTGTTCTCATGCAAGAAGGACATGTCGTGGCTTATGCATCCCGGCAGCTTCGGAAGCACGAGAAGAACTATCCTACACATGACCTAGAACTAGCTGCAGTGGTACACGCGTTGAAAATTTGGCGGCACTATTTGATGGGGAAGAGGACAGAGATATATACGGATCATAAGAGTTTGAAGTACATATTCACACAGCCAGATCTCAACCTCAGACAAAGGAGATGGTTAGAGCTAATCAATGACTTTGATATAGGCATCAACTATCATCCCGGGAAAGCAAACGTCGTGGCCGATGCTTTGAGTCGGAAAGTGCAGGTTAATAAGTTGAGTTTGAAGGACATGCCTGCAGAATTGAAGGACGAGGTTATAAGACTCAATCTATGTCTAGTAAATAGTGGTGAAGCCATCGCCATGGAAGTGGACTCCACACTCGAGCAAGACATACGCGAGGGCCAAAAGAATGATGAGAAGATACAAGAGATCAGACAGCTCATTAAGGAAAATAAAGCTCCTGGTTTTAGAGAGGATGAACAGGGAACGGTGTGGCACGGGAAAAGGATCTGTGTGCCAGAAGTAAAAGAGATCCGTGAATTAATTTTGAAGGAGGCTCACGATTCCGACTATTCCATTCATCCTGGGAGTACGAAGATGTACCAGGACCTCAAAAGCAGGTATTGGTGGTATGGCATGAAGTGAGATGTCGCGGAACATGTTGCCCTATGTGACACATGTCAGTTGGTGAAAGCAGAACATCAACGACCCGCGGGATTATTGCAACCACTCAAAGTGCCTGAATGGAAGTGGGAAGAAATCAGCATGGATTTTGTCGTGGGATTGCCTAGGACCCAATCCGGGTATGATTCAATATGGGTCATTATTGATCGGCTAACCAAGGTAGCTCATTTCATCCCCGTGAAAGAAAGCTACAGCGGATCCAAATTGGCAGAATTGTACATGTCAAGGATTGTGTGTTACCATGGAGTGCCAAAGAAGATTGTGTCGGATCGAGGGACACAGTTCACCTCAAGGTTCTGGCAGAAGTTGCATGAAACTATGGGAACCCATCTGAACTTTAGTTCTGCCTATCATCCCCAAACTGACGGGCAGACGGAGAGAACCAATCAGATCCTTGAAGATATGTTACGGGCATGTGCACTCAAAAACAATAGGAGTTGGGACAAGAACTTACCGTATGCGGAGTTTTCCTATAACAACAGTTATCAAGCTAGTATGAAGATGTCACCGTTTGAAGCTTTGTATGGAAGGAAGTGCAGAACTCCCCTATTTTGGAACCAAACAGGAGAAAGTAAAGTGTTTGGTCCAGAAGTGCTACAAGAAGCCGAAGCGAAGGTGAGGGAGATTCGCAACAACTTGAGGATAGCACAAACATGCCAGAAGAGTTATGCTGATGTACGAAGAAGAGAACTCGTTTTCAACGTGGGAGACTATGTTTATCTCAAGGTGTCCCCTATCAGAGGACTTCGTCGGTTCAAGGTGAAAGGGAAGTTGTCACCTCGATACATCGGACCCTTTCCAGTTTTGGAAAGAAAAGGCGAAGTGGCGTACCAACTAGAGTTACCGGTTCATCTATCGGACGTGCACGATGTATTCCATGTGTCACAACTCAAGAAATGCCTGAGGACGCCTGAGGAGGTGTTACCCATGAATGAAGTGGATGTAGCTGAAGATTTGTCTTATGCCGAGCAACCATACAAGATTTTGGAGACAATGGAATGCCTCACCAGAAATAAAAGAATCCGGATGTGCAAGGTGCAGTGGAAGCATCACTCAGAAGAGGAAGCCACCTGGGAACGGGAAGATGAGCTCAAGGCACAATTTCCGGAATTGTTTTCTTAGAAACACCAATCTCGAGGACGAGATTTCTTTTAAGGGGGGGTAGAGCTGTAACACCCCAAATTTTGATTCAAAACTCCAAACCATGTTCAGAGGGGAATTTAAAAATTTTTGGACGTGTTGCATGTTTTGCAAAAATTCAAATTCAAACTGGAATTCAAATTATACTCAAAACAGAAAAGAAATGGAAAAAGAAAAAGAGAAACGGGAAAAAAACCGGCCAGTGGGCCGAAACCCGCCAGCCGGCCCAGTTTTCCCCGCGCCAGCCCGCCCCCGCGCGCGCCGTGTTGTCTCTCACAGACAGGTGGGACCCGCCTGTCATCCCTAACCCCGCGACCCCGGACTCTCTCCCGCGCGCGCGATCGCAACCGACCGGATTTCCACGTCCTGCAGCCCGAATTCTGGTCCCAAACGACTCAAACTCGATCGCAACAGACCCACCGCCCTCCCCCGGCTATAAAAACCCCAGCCCCGATCGGTTTTTCTCACGCGATCGCCGATTTTCACTCCGGTGAGCACCGAGACTTCGCCGGTGAATTCTGGTCGATCTAAGCTCGGAAACTCTGATCTAACTCGCTGGTCTTGATCCACCGCCTCCGGGGAGCTTTGCAGGTGCAGAAAACTCGGAGACTTACGGTGTAAATCCAGCGCCGACGAGCTTCGCCGTGGTTTTGCCTCGGACCTCGCCGCCGATCACTTTCCAGGACCCCCGAGCTCGAGAAAACCCCCGAGGTGAGATCCCTGACCTCCCCTCTACCGATCTATGCCATAAGATCACAGTTCTAGGCAGAATTCTCGCGGATCCGAAACTTTCCGGCGAGATCGCCGCTTCCCGCCGCCGTGCGCCGCCGGCAGCGCCGCCCGCGCTCGATCGGAGCGACGTGGCCGCTTGTGCGCCGTTTATTTTAAATCGCACGGTAGACTTTAAAACCCCGCGTACCGGTTCGATGTTATAATCTCAGCCGTCGGTTTAAAATCGGACGGTCCACGACAGCCCCGCATTATAAAGACTGGAATTCTTACGTGCTACCCCCTGGGGTTCTCTGGAATTGAGAGCTAGCCCCGGAAACTTCAGATCTAGCCCCTGGAACTCCAGAAAATCATGTAAATTCATTTAAAAATCAGTTTTAGCCCTTGGACTTAATAAAAATTAGGAAAAACACCTCTGATAAGTGTAGCTAGACCCCTGGAAATTATGAAAATAATATTATAGACCCTGTAATGGGGTGAATTCATTATTCTAGCCCTGTTTAGTATTTAATTTAGAAAATTGAATATGTAACTAGTGTTTAAAAATTAAAAAGGGGGACAAACATAATTGTCAAAATTAATTAAAAACTTCCTCAGTACTTAGAAAACTTTGGAGTGAGATAAAAGTATATTTTTGGGCTGAAATAAATCTGTTTCATCTATTATTCACATTTATTAGTATAGGGACACATTTTTAAGTAAAGAATAGTTATAGGGAAAATAATTATAAAATAGTTTACATCAGAGGCAAAGGTCAAAATATGTTATTAAATTATTTAGGACCAGAACCTATTCTGTTTAGATGATGTGTATTACTAATTTCATAATAAAATACACATTTATGCATAGGAGAATAAATCTGAAAATATAGCAACTAGCAAATGATAAATGGAGTTTCTAAAATCCAAAGAATTCAGTTTAGGGTTGGTAGAAATTCTGAAGGCCCATATGGAGAAGAAAAATACTTTTCATACATCCTTGGTAGTGTAAAGGTGTAGTAGTTTAATATAAGGAATTTATTTAAAACTGAAACACACACATATATATATAAATATAGCATGTAAGTATAAATATGAACACCAAAGTAGGAATCATACACATATAAATAAAAAGTGTATGCAAGCCACAGATCAACACACAAAGAACCCACAACACATATAATGGTGAATGAATTTCATAAATATGAATGTGTGGTTTGTATAAAGTAGAAGTGTGAACTATGTCTTATGATTGTTGTTTTTCTTTTGCTATGTGTGATGGTATGAAGTAGAACCTGTTCAAGAGCAAGTTAACCCTTTCCAAGATCAGGACTACCCATTTCAAGAGCAGCAAGAAGGAGGCAAGTGTCCTTGACCACTTTGATCCTATGCTAGGATGTGTAGATAGAATTATTTGCATTGTCAAATGAAATATGAAACCCATGCTAGGAAAGTTTCCCTAGAATTGCATTACCTTGTTTCCTTGTAACTTGGGTTGGGATTTATTTTGTCATGTCATTTATTTACATGCATTTGCTTAGCCATGCTTAGAATGGGATATTTGGGAAATGAGATCATCAGTTTATATTACCATACTCTTAAATGAAACATTGTGAGTTATGTAGAGGTAGGGATCAAGGCAAGTTGGATGTTTTGGTTGTGTGCTGGGTGCACGAGACTTGGGTTTGTGTTTAGTACTTGCCTGGATCCTAAGGACCGGTTCATGGAGCATGTAACCCGGCTTTACAGTGCCAACCACATGCTGAGATGGGGCAGCTTGGCCAATTAATTAGGTGTATCCCCGGCGTAGTATGGGTGTGTTGGATGGTGCGGGGAATAGGTGTCAGCTGGACTACCATATGAACCGCAAGGCTCAAGAGGGGGCCACTGCAGCGGGGTTGGAGCCTCTTGTATGCTGTTAGGGGTGAAACCTCAGTGGGCCCACGCTCGTCGGGAATCCCTTTGTAAAGGCTTCGTAGTGATCTCCTGGCTACACACCTGGGAAGTGTGAATGTGGATCGTAGCCACTGGCATAATGGAGGTTCTTTTAGTCCACCTGGCAACGGGGGATGAAATCACTACTTGTGGGTACAGTGGTACAAACTCTGCAGAGTCAAAACTGTCTTGACAGCCGTGCTCACGGTTAAGAGCGGCCTGGACTTATTCATGATTAGAGGATTGATGGTTTTGGAAGTTAAGCGGGGAGCTTAACATTGGTAATGATGTTATGGTTATTGGATTACAATGATGGGATGGGAGATTGGAACCATTTCACCTGTGTAGTAATGTAGGTGCTTAATAAGCTAAGGTGATAGGTATTAATTGCGTAGTGCTTTAACCATGAGTTCAACCTCTCCTTGTTCTAGCCATGCATGATATAATTTTCCCACACTTGCTGAGTACCATTGGTACTCAACCTTGCATATTTGTTGGTTTATATTGCTGCTCAGGTCAAGATAATGAGGTGGTGTATAATGACCAAGATTTTGGACCCGAGGAAGGATTTTAGGTTCATGAAGACCCCCCGGGCAACGCCTGTGATGGAGCCTTAAAAAATAATATTCCGCTGCTAGTTTATTTACTTGTGATGAACTTATTATTGTCCATCGAGACATTTACTATGTAAGACTTACTTATATTCGACACCTGGCTTGTAATAAATGATGCTTCACTATTTGTCATCACATGTATGAGAAAATGATCCTGGCATACATGTGATATTCACTTGGTTGTTCTTCGGAAAAACCGGGTGTGACAATGTTGAGGGCCGCTGTTCTCACCTATGACAAGGATTGGGAAGACAGTTTACCATATGCCGAGTTCTCATACAACAACAGTTATCAGGCCAGCATCAAGATGTCACCGTATGAAGCCCTCTATGGAAGCAAAATGTCGAACCCCGCTCATGTGGTCAGAAGTTGGGGACCGCATTGTGGAGCAACCAGACTTCATCTTGGCAGCAGAGGACAAGGTAACAGAGATTCGAGCAAATCTCAAGGCCGCCCAATCACTTCAAAAAAGCTACGTAGATAAGAGGAGGCGTGAACTTAGTTTCCAAGCTGGAGATCAGGAGTACCTTAAAGTATCTCCTATCCGTGGCACACGCAGATTCAAAGTACGTGGAAAGTTGGCACCACGGTACATTGGTCTTTTCTCAGTACTAAAAAGGGTAGGATCAGTAGCGTATGAGATCAGCTACCCGAAGAAATGTCAGGCGTGCATAACGTCTTCTACGTGTCATAGCTAAGAAAATGCCTATGAGTTCCTGAGGAACAGGTGACACAAGAAACACTAGACCGGCAAGATGATCTGTGCTACCAGGAGGTGCCAGTAAAGATCTTGGAAACAGTCACCCAAAGGACACGGAGAAACACCATCACACTTTGTCGGGTCCAGTGGAGCAGACACTCGGAGGCCGAAGCTACTTGGGAAAGAGAAGATGCATTGCGGACAGAGTTCCCCCATCTCTTTGCAGACCACTCAAATCTCAAGGACGAGATTCATCCTAAGTGGGGTAGGTCTGTAACGCCCCATTTTTCGTAAGCTAATAAATCAGGGTTATAGAATTAACCACCAGACATATTACGCACACTCTTGGCCGATTTTAGATATGCCTTTTCATCGAAACTAGTGCAGCCACCCCTCTATCTTTGCCTAAAGGCAACCCCCTTTTTCCTCTTCCTCCCCCATCCTTATCCATTTCACGAGAAGCTTCCGGAATTACCCCTTCCATACCCCTTCTTCCTCTATCCTTATACATTTCATGAGAAGCTTCCGGAATCACCCCTTCCATACCCCTTCTTCCTCTATCATTATCCATTCCACGAGAAACTTCCAGAATCACCCCTCCCATACCCCTTCTTAATCTATCCTTATCCATTCCACGAGAAGCTTCCGGAATTACCCCTCACATACCCCTTCCTCCTCCATCCTTATCCATTCCACGAGAAGCTTCCGGAACCACCCCTCACATATCTCTTTCTCCCCCCATCCTTTTCCACTCCACGAGAAGCTCCCGGAACATCCATTAATTACACCTCACCTACCTCTCCTTCCTCCATCCCTATCCTTTCCCCTTCATCTATAAAAGGGGCTCGGGAGCTCACTTTCTCCCCCGCCCCATTGAGCACCGGCGTTCACGTCTTCCACCAACATCGATCTCCGATGAAGAACCATCCCCGCCGAGCCCCGCCAAGCCACGGCCAAGGTGAGCACCCCAACCTCCACTCTTCTTCCCGAGTCACCCCCTTCTCCCTCTCCTTGGGTTTGGCCGCGACCACCCCGAGGTATGGCTGCCCTTCCATGAAGTTGATCTACTTCCTATATCCCCTACCCAAAATTGGCAGCTTAATCGAGTGAGCCATAGCCCCGGCATTCGATTTCTTACTCTCTAGCCAACCTCCCCCCGTTTACTCTTGCTGATTTGAGCCCAACCATAAGCAACACCTTGATTGGCCTTAGACCAGATCTCACCCACAGATAAAGATCACTTAATCTGATTCTTCTTATAAAAATCATCTAATATCATAATATAGTTAGTGCAAGCAAGTCTGAATGATGTATATTTGCTTTGTTTATATGTTTGCTTGTGCACGTTGTAGAGCCAGTGCCGAAAGTGCACCCAGGGGAGCCAAGTGACCAAGAGCAAGACACTGCAGACGGTAGCGAAGGCAAGTTCCATCACCACCTTTTTGATCATATTGCTCCTATGTGAGGTTCATCCATTGTGGACAGTAGATTAGGCCTTTGCATTGTTGAGCATGAGTTATTCGAGTGATAGAGTGTAAACATACTAGTTTCCCTTTTTGTAGCATATTGATATTATGATATTATGCATGACGATGTTTCCCTGTTTATGTTGCACGGTTGGGGAGAGCATGAGTTGAGACCGGGGCAAAAGGGTTAGTGTTGATGTAAGCGCTACCGTGGTGGTAGACTTACAGCGAGTACTATCAAGATGATAGGCTCGTGGTTTGAGTATGGAGGCTGCCCTGGTGAGCCTTAAGGACCGAGTTGTTTTGACATTTCACCTAACTTTCTTCAGTACGACCACATGACCATGTATGGGCGGGGCTTAACCTAACCCCGGTGGCTAGCCCGATAGTCGTCCACGGTGGAGAGAGAGAGATATATATATATATATGCATTTGTGAGTGAAAATTGAGATGATATTGAGATAAGTCATGACACTGGGTTGGGGACGACTGGTCTAGGTGATGTTTTGACTGGGTGTCGGTTATGACGGGTTGTCTTTCATGGTCCGTGCGTGTGGGTACAGCGTACAACCTCTACAGAGCGTACAATCCGTTCAGACGGCCGTGTCTTCGGCATAGGACAGGTTATGGTGTGGTCCTAACAACTAGGAAGCCACCTGTTTGTGAGAATGAGGTGAGAGATGTCTTTGGATGGGTTATTTGGTTGCATTTAGTTGCATTAGGTTGCATTACTCTTATTTTTGTGCATTGCATCTATGTTTGTTTCATTCCCCTCCTGAAGGGTGAGGTGGAGCTTGCTGAGTACTTTTGTACTCAACTATTGCTGATATCTTCAGAGGATCCTGACTTCAACCCGGAGGACTTCGAGTAGGGTCACATCCACACCCAAGTTGTTACCGTGGAACCATGTACGAGGAGGAGCTAGTCGTCCATGTGTTTATGTCGTTAGTCATCCTTATGTTAGTTCTTATTATTGTTGTACTAAAGTGTATGCCGTTGTAACAAAGCTCTGTATGGTTGTGGTTCCACTTGTGTTGTAATATTATGTATCGAACTCTGTTTCTGGCATAATATTACATGTTTAGTTCCGATCTAATGGGTCGGGACGTTTCAAGTGGTATCAAAGCCATACTTGGCTGTAGGATGCGGACCCTAGTACTTAGGTGATCACAGGGGACTGTGAGATAGTTGGCCTGTAGGGAACCTGGACCTTAGAGCCTTGGTGATAGGTTCTTCTCCCATATAATCCTTGTTCCCTGTTCTAAGCCAGATGGCCGACGACCGTATCACCACCTTCTGCATAAACAAAGATGGCTTCCCCAAGGTGCTCTATGCCGTCACGGCGCAACTCGATATTCCAGACCGTCCGGAGTACGTGGGTCATGAGTTCGTGGAGCATGGCATCGAAAGCTGTGAGCTCACTGTGCACATCGGAGCCAGTGAGAGCTTCCTGTACATGAAGCCATGGAATGTCTCCGTCACTTGATGCCGCATGAAAGATACGTGCCAATTGGTAGCCCGCAAAGCCCTGAAGTACCTCTGCCACATGTTTGACTGGCATTTGGGTTCCACGCCCATTAAATACTTCCCACCACTAGATCGTAGTCACCCTGCATGGATGGCAAGGATTCGCAACTTGGAAGGCCTCGGGTCGACCGAAGATGACCCCACCATTTTTGCCATGTCCGGTTATTTATTGAGCCTAGACGACTTGTGCGACTAGCTGAACCAGCGCGTGAAGACCCTCGTCCAGCGTGTTGAGACGTTGGAGACCCGCTGGCGAAAGGCTAAGCTAGCACTAGCGCAGGCTGAAGCCCGGGTTGACAGCGCCGAAAGTCGTGTCGCCTTGGCCGATGAGAACATTAGGGAGTAGGCCGACCGCCATAGCCAACTGCTTAGGGGTGTCTACCTTGTAGACCAAGCCAAGCAGAAGGACCGTCAGGCAGGTGCAACGACGGATCCACTAATTCTAGAAGGAACTCCAGCATATCACCTATTCAACCCCCGTAGGAGGATTTGTGAGCCCGTGCCACCTACCCCTCCGACCTCACCTCGCGGGACCAACGAAGACCCTGAAGATCAGGATGTAGGACCCAGTAGCCAGGCAGAGGTCCCAGCTGACCCTTAAGGGAACGGACCCAGGGACGACATGCTTGTGTATCTTGTACCCGCTTGCCTCAATGAAAGAATGCTTGGTGTGTTGCTTGCAATGTTTGATGTTTGCGTAAATTGTGTGGTATAAAACTATGTATGTGTATTTATATACACAAAGTAAAATAGAAAAATAAATAAATAATAAATAACAATAATAAAAGACAGTAAGCATAACTAATTATGACGCACCATAGTAATAATAATAGGAAGAAAAATCTAAACCCATCGATTACCTTGTCTACTTGAGGATGAAGACGTCGGTTGCTGATGCTCAGTGGGTCGATTGGCCCTATATGGGGAAGAAAAATCATCAAGCCGTCAACACAATTGTACAAGCAGCTGAGCATCAGGGTCTTAAGGACCTTCTTGCCTTTCAATATGACTGGAACACAGAGGTGGTGGCTCAGTTTTACACCACATGCTACTTCTCCACATTTGGGGACGGGAATATCTCATGGATGAAGGACGAAGTCCAATACTCCGTCCTATATGATGAGTTTGCACAGATTCTCGGACTTGAGGAGTTCCTGATCCATGAGTTGATCATTCACAACCTCGTGGCGATAGATTTGGGGGAGATGGAATTCATGTATGAGGTTGGCTTTTACAATCCCTCCACTACCAAGATCCTCCGCCCATTCTTTAGTGTGCTAAACCGGATCTTGAGAAAGACTTTAGCACCTAAAGACGGGGATGCGGGGATGATCCAAGGCCACCTCCGCCACCTGTTGAAGCTAATTTGTGAAGATGAGAAATGCAACGTGTTTGACTACATCTACAACGACATCTTCAACATATCCCACACCCCAACCGCTCGTTTGGATATGCTCCATTCATTATGTGCCTCATTGAGAAGGTGTCGGGATTGGAGTTTGTGAAGGATGTCAAGCATAGACCCCTTCACCCTCAAATTCCTCTTATCGCGCCAAAGATTGGCGGAGCTCCTAGGAGGGGTGCCCCCAATGCACCTCCTCCTCCCTCTCCTACCTCTTCCTCCTCTGGCAAATTTTCAAGTGCTATCCTCAAATTCTTGAAGTCTATCTTCACTTCCTGCTGCAAAGTTGAAATCAAAACTCAGAAGATGGCAAGGAGCAAAGTCAAATACCTCAAGAAGCTCTGTGAAAAGGCGGACATTGCTATGTCCCTAGAGGCTTCCGATGAAGAGGAGCTCACATCTTTCCTAGATCTCACGGAGGCGGAGGCTGCTCTCCTTGGTGGTGGGGGTGGTCCCTGTAGTGCTGCTCCCGCCGTTGAGGATGAAGAGGAAGATCCAGATGATGAGGAGGATGATGAAGAAGCAACCCAGAGCGATGACAATCGTGGTGAGAGTGATAGCGGTGACGACTAGACTTAGGCTCTCTTCTCTCTTAGTCTTTTCCTTTTTTGGTGTCTTGATGTCAAAGGGGGAGAGATTGAGGGAGAGTACCATGACTTCTCACTACTATGTCACTGTGGTTGTAATATTTGTAATACTGCTACACTTTCATATTTGGGTTGTAAACATTACGCTATGTTGATCTATGTTGACTCTATTAAATATCACTCTACTTGGATTACGCATTATTCGTTATATGTGATGATCCTTAATTCCACTTGAGATACATTTTTCACTTCTATCCATCACATCTCAACATTTGCATCACACTTAGGCACCCCACCATAACACACAATGTAAGGGACTATGTTTTTGCACACATCCAAAGTGTTCATCACACCACACACCTCATTTGAAGAAACTTTATGATCACCTTTGAAGAGCAAGTAAACACCATCAACATGGTCACTAGAGAATAAACTCAAAAAATGCAAAAGTGGCATTTCCCACGTGCATCATATAAGGGCTGAGCATATGGAAAACTCATACACCTTGCTAGGAATGCTCATGCCAAATTTCACCCAAATCCAAAACCTTTTTGAGGTATTTTTGGGTATAACTAGAAAGAGGCTAGTTTGAACTCAAATTTAAATTCAAACTACTTTTATCCCATGACTTCAAAAGTGGGAGGCATATTCATACTCAGCACATTTTTGCGAGCTCACACACCAATTTTCACTCCATTTGGAGTTGATCTTGACATGAGCTAATTTTAGCAAATTCAAACTCAATTTAAATTTCAAACTGAATATGTGCTGAAAATATATTCAAACACTCCACAATTTGAATTCTATCCAATTCAAATGGCCAGTTGGTAGATAATTCAAATGTCAAAGGGTATTTGGGTCTCTACTGTTTAGAGCAGTGGGGAAAATTGAATTTCAGAGGTTAAAAGGGGAGTGGGTCCCACATGTCAGCCTCACTAGCAATTCAACCGACTGAGAGACAGGGCACTCGGTTTCTCGGGCTTCAGCTGAGCGCGCCACCGAGCTGATCGCCGGTGCCAGCTCCTGCTCGGTCTGAGCTGTGTCAACCATTGTCGCCCTCTCCCTCTTATCCCCGCAGCCGAGCCGGTCGGAGGCAGAACCTATCAGTTCTTTGCTCCCTCGCGCAAGAAACTGACCGTAGCCACCGCTACTCCTCCGATCCTTGGCCACCCGCCAAGATTGCGTGTGAGCCTCGGCTGAGTAGCAAAATGGCACCACATGACTCTCTACAACCCCCTCAAACCGTCACCAAGTGAGCTCGTGCTCCCTAAACCGAGAAACACTCTTTTCTGCGGTGGCCGATACAAAGCCGAGAGGAGGTGCTCTCGTGGGCAGCCTCACCCCAGGCTTGTCACAGCCAAGCAAAGCTACTTCTGGACGCGCAAGGACCTCCTACAGCTCACCTCTGAAGCTTGAGCTGAGAGGTTGAGCGTCGACGGTGAATTTTGCAGTTTGCTTCCGGCCGGTGCAAAGTCACCTTCGGGTAAGAAAATTTAAAATTCCCGTTTGGTTCTCATTTCGATTCCACAAAACATCACACACAGGAACTAAACTCAGTGGCGCATAAGTTAGCTTCATGAAACCCAGCATGAAAACCCCTGTGCATGGCGTATTTCCAAGTTTTCCGATGACGGCGTTAGCAGGAAGCATCGGGCGCACAGTGAGACCCACCTTGGAGCTATTCCCGGGCCTGTCCACCACCATGCCGAGCTTCCCGAGCCACCACTGGTGCTGTAGAGCCACTCCACAAAGCTTTTGGCAGGCTATCACGTCGGAGTGACGTCGCCGAACTCTTCCCGAGCCGCCGCACTGTCACGGGCTCGTTTAGAGCCAACGTCGAGATGGGGAAACCCTCCCACCGTGTTCAGCGCACAAAATTAGGGGCTGGCAGAGAGTTAGAGCACGGGAGCTGACCGGACGATCGAGTTCGGCGGTGCTCCGGCGACCTCGGCGGCGCTACCGCGCAGGGGGCGCGAGGTAGATGACGACCGGGGCCGCGCCCGCGTGTCAGGGGCTCTAGAGGGGGAAGCCGGATCGTCTGTGGACTCGGATCAGCTGTGACAGCACGGGAATTAAATCTGTGGCCCCGTGTGGCGCTGTCCCAACACTAGACACGTGTCCCCTGGACCCACCGTCAGTGTTTTGAATTTCCCGCGATTAATTCAAATTCCAGATTTTCCCCAAACTTTAGAAGAGCATAACTTTTGCTAGAAAACTCCAAATTGAGTGAACCAATTTTTTTTGGATTCAGCTATCTGAGTAATTTCCAACAAATCAAGTTTCACTTTATGAAAATCCTTATTTCTCCAGAATTAATTCTTCAAAATTTAAATTGTTTAGAATTTTAACTGGAGAACCCTTTGGAGGGAAATTCTGAAATTTTGCTAGGTTGTTAACCAAAATATCCCTGAGCTACCATAGAAATTTCAGGTCCATTTGAGCTCATTTGATCCACCTAATGGTGTGATTAAGAAAACTGTTCCAGAGAAAATGGAAAATGTCCAGAAACATTTTCAGATTTTTCCGTGAAATTGTTTAGCTCATATCTTTAGCTAGGCACCTTCAAATTAAATGAAACCAACTCCATTAGAACCCTCTGAAAATCTAGTTTTCAGAAAGTCATGGTTTGTTCAATGAAAATCCCTAGAACATCCTAGGAGCTCCAATTAAGGCCAAGTACATAATTATTTGTGGAGAGCTCGAATGAGCTTTGCTGCAAATGAAACTTGGCCATGTTTCTGTTTAGTTTGTATCCAAACCACAGTAAAAATTTCAATGTCATTGGGCCTGTATAGTAAGACTTATAGCTCTCACAAGTTTAACTTCAATTCAAATGCATTTAAATTGACACATATTTGTATTTATCACATGTAGTCGCTAAGGTTGAGGAGGAACCCGAAGTCTTAGACTTCATCACTCCAGAAGAACAGCTAGCCTACGACCAAGAGCAGCAAGAAAAGCTCCGGTTTGCATTAACCATTTTTACAAATTTTACAATTTTGAGAACTTACTTTGAACACCCATATAAATTGTGCATTAGACTTTTTTGAAAACCCAAATGCATAGCCAAGAAAACCCTGGGTTGGGATTATGTTTGTAAACCTCAATTAGCTACTGCAATGCTAAGATAGTGTAGGATTCGGTACAAGTCGAGTAGTTGGAACTACTCGCGAGAATAGGCTAGAGGCACACTACTCGGGTAAAGGTAGCAAATGAAACACATAGCAAGAAAAATGAGACTGAGCGGAGAATAAGGGCAGCAGGACGTTGGGGCCTGGGTGCCATAGCTCTGCTTGTGTCAATTGAGGATCGAGCCGTGTGCGGGCCTGTTGAACAAGCTAGAACAGTACCGAAGACCTACCGGCTATATGGGAACCGGGAAACCGATGTAACTCGGGTAGCTGGGTGTTGAGGCATAGCTGGTCGTTCAGAGGGTAGGTTGAGAGCTTGAGGTGTAAATCGGCTGGCGGCACTGTGGATGCGTGTGCAGAGACCTCTTGCTCGGGACGATTGGACCGGTTCAACACTTGGCTGACGGGTGAAAGGTGGTTTCGTACGACATCCGTGATGGTTGCTGTAGGCAACATCGAGTACGGGCATACGTGACGTGTTATTCGGGTAACCTTGCAGGTGTAAATCGATTATAATCACCATCCCTCACGGTCAGTGAGTACCACTTGTTCACTGTACCGTGACATAGAAAGAACAGGCTAGATACATGTTAAAAGTTTGCTGATTTGAAAGCTATACATTGATTGTTAATGACTTGTTGTAGTTTAGAGCTTATTAAAGTTCTTTTCAACTTTGGACAAAGTACATTAGAGAAATGTGTTTCTTGTTTGATTGCGGCTCTCTCATGTGCCTTAGTGTAAGGTTCTCCACAACTTGCTGCTAAAACTTGAAAGTAAGGTTTAAATAATTAGGCGAGTCCTTTGCAACTTATTACTTTATGTACCCTGAAACCCTCATGTAGAAGTTTCATGTATAGGAGAGACGGGTCAGACATGTTGAGCCATCGTGCTCACTGCTTGTGTTTGAAGCTTTTGCAGGGGTTTATGAGGAAGGGACTCCCGAGGAGGAGACGGAACCCCAAGAGGGAAACCATGTCGAGTGGGAGTCGTGCACGCCGCCGTGTTAGTGTGTGTGCGTGCTAGCGGGGACACGTTCACGGGCTGAACGTGAACTCGATGCGTAGTCTACGCCCGTGAGTGTAGACTGAACTATTTTGTTGTAAAAATGTTCATAAACTGGTTTATGTAATAAAACTTTGCTTCCACTTTGTATCTTTGATGTGCGTTATCCGGTGTTGTGCAACGCAGAACCCCTCAGCGTGATCCTGGCTCGACAAGGCCGTGGGGCCGTGTCACACAACTCTATAAATCTCCCATAGAACTCACTCTTGTGTATTACTTTTATTGCAAACTATTGGTGCACACATCTAGGGAGAGCTAGTCATACACTTATGTGTTATGAAAACCAACTCATTTACATTTTTATCAAAAACCTCAATGTGTTGTCATCAAATAACCAAAAAGAGGGAGATTGAAAGTGCATCTAGGTTAAGTGGATAGAAGAGTTGAGACAGTCCTAAGAACAGGGTCGGACTAGTCCGGGCTAGAAGGCCGGACTAGTCCGGTCACATCGGACTAATCCGATGTTAGACAGACCAAGAGTTTCTGTGTGAGTTTGGACTTGTCCCTTTTGGGGATGGACTAATCCGTGGTGAGTATGTACGAGTCCCTCCGGAACTAAGTTTTGAAGGGCCGGACTAGTTCGCCATTGGGGGTCGGACCAGTACGCTCTGTCAGACTAGTCCGTTTCTAACCGCAACAAGAGGTTCTGTGTCAGATCGGACTAGTCTATTGTGAGTCAGACTGGTCCGTTTGAAACTTGGAAGTGGCTGCGGGAACTAAGTCCTAGATGGCCAGACTTGTCCGCCCTTTGAGGCCGGACTAGTTTGGTGGACCAGACTTGTCCGTTCTCAACTGGAACAGTTGTTTCTGTGTGAGATCGGACTAGTCCGTTATTGAACGGACTAGTCCGTGGTGTTGTGACCATTTTAATTCAAAAGGAGGCGAGTGACCATTTGGTTGGTGAAGTGTGACATCACCGGTGATCGTTTGGTTGGTGAAGTGTTACATCACCGGTCCCACAGGCCGGACTAGTCCGTGGTTAAAGGCCGGACTAGTCCGGACTTTTTCTGGTGGCAACGGCTAGTTACCGGGACCTCTATAAAAAGGGGATCCACGAGCCTCTAAGGAATCCTCTGGAACCCTAACGCCAAAATAGCCTTCCTATAGATTTCCTAGCGCCTTCTCTTTAATTATTTGAGCTCTAAGAGTGATTCTTGAGGGTTTGTGAGTTTTGGGAAGAGAAGAAAAAGGGGAGTGAGTAGGATTGAGCTCTTGGTTGATTCTCTCGCACTAACTGGGTAATTGATTTGTTGAGGGTGCTGTTTTGTAAGTGGTTTGAGCTGAAATCTTGTGGGAGCCTCAATTTGTGAGTCACCCCACGAATTGTTATGAAGTCTTTGTGATCTAGTGGAAGAACAAGCCAACCTTTGTGGTGGCTTGGTGAGGATAGGATTGAGAGCAACCTGGATAAATTGTTTGCTCTGCCTCTTTTGGTTTGACTCTCGTTTCTTGCTAGATCATTTTAAAGTTTGTCACATTTATTATTTAAAGTCTTGCAATCCAACCAATTCTAGTCAGTTATTTTCCCGATCAACCTCACCACTAAATTGCTGGACTAAATTACTTCACTACTCATGAAATAGATCAGCAAAAACTTCTGAGTATCCTCTCTTTTGGATTAAATTTTCTTGTGACCGGACTAGTCCTCCCCAGGACCGGACTAGTCCACATTGTGTGAACTAATTAGTTTTATTAAGCTGAATTTCAGATTTTCCGCCTATTCACCCCTCCACTACAGGAATATGAATAATTAACGATGATTGGAAACCGTCGTTAATAAAGGGAAACCGTCGTAAATAAGTCATTCACGACGGGGGAGCCTTATTCACAATGGTTTTCGGCCGTCACCGATAATTAGTCGTAAATAAGGTTGTTAACGACAACTCCTGTCGTAAATAATATTATTTACGACGGCTAAATAATCACGTCGCGAATAAGCTCTCACGACTGCCATGTGGCTGGGGGGATTTATTCATGACGGGCTGATCTTGACCGTCGTGAATAGACCCATTATTTACGAACGGCCGACACCAGTCGTCGTAAATACTAGTGGCTTATTTACGACGGCTGATCGTGGCCGTCGTAAATAGTAATGGCTTATTTACGATGATCAGCGCCAGGAAACCGTCGTAAATAAGTTTGGTAATTCTTTTTAAAAATTAGAAAATACTGCTCTGGCTTCGAGGCCAGCCGTGGCTCGATGGCCAGCTCACACAGGCAGTCAACAATAACAACAACAATATGCAGTAAAAATATTATAAACATCTACACTAGCTAGACACACACACCACACTACACACTACCACGTGTGCTACCTCCAGAACCCGAAACCTCATCCTCCATCCTTCGTCCTCCCAGTAGCTACGATGATGGCGTGTGAGCCTCGGTCGCGGAGCCCTGTTATGTATAAGTGTAGTTACACAAGCTATAAGTTTTAAAATGCATAATTTGCATAAGTGAGCTTATTATAACCTAGAATTGATCAATTTAAACTAGTTTTGGCTATGTTTGACTAAGTTTGGCGATATTCTAATAAATTTGGCTAAATTTTATCAAATATGGCTATGTTTGTACCTATGCTCCTGTAAACGGGCATATGGCTCCTGTGGGGGCTGCCACTGTGGAAAGACCACCGGCTGCCTTGCCGCCATAGCCTGTGAACAGAAAACATTATCATACAACCATCATTGATATATTAGAAATATTAATTAAAACGACCGTTACATACCCGCATTGTCGTTTGCATCTGTAGCATGAACGAGGCTTGATACTCGTCCTGAGCCCTGCTTTCCGTGGCTTAACGCTCCCTTTCTTGCCGGAGCTGCTCCCTTTCTAGCCGGAGCTCCTCCTGTGTCCTACGGAGCTCGTCCCCTGGAGCTCCAGGGAGCTCGGCTGTCTCGATCCCGCCTGCCGCGATGAAGAGCCACTCGAGGAAGGTCGTGCCTCCCTCGAGTCGACAACTCCATCGAAGATGGCGAACCTACGAAATAAGAAAGATTATTAAATTTTTGAATCCCAAATTCATTAACATTAAAAAATAAAAAAAGAGAACTTATCGTCCGTGAGTTCACTCTTTTTCCAACCAAAATACATCCAAGTTCGGTCTTCAGCCATGTCTGAGGTTATACCTTCAAAGCGGACAAATCATTATTAGTACATTTTTATGTCTTGTCTTGGCCACTACAACTAGGCAGATAGGTCCTAAACCCACCTAAGAGTGACTGAGGTAACGTGCTTATGATGAGACACGGTGTCCGAATCTGGACGAAATTTCGGCAGCATAACCCCGCTGTTCTCCAACTGCACACTCAAAAATGGTGCAGCAGAGAACATTAGGGTTATGCTGTCGAAATCACATCCAGATCCAGACCCCGTACCTAACTCGTCAAAAGCACGTCCTCGGTCACTCTCAGGCTGTCCGAAAACGGACAATTCCGAACCTGCACGCCTCACATGCCTATCGCATGTGAGACGTACAGATTCGAAACGGGTAATAAATTTCTATAGGTTATGTTACTAATTTTCATTTTTCAGTCATTTACAAGATAGGAAAGAATGAGAAAGAGGGGGTAAGTTGGTCAGAGTTGAAAGTTCAAAGGGGCGACGCTTAACCGCTGAAATTTACAAGTCATTGTCGCCGTTCGCCTTCGTGTTCATCTCGACACATAAGTTGCGACTAAAACCATCTGGGCTGTGACAGGTCGGGGCGGGATTGGCATGTGCCGGGTCGGGCCAGATTGGGCCTTGCCAGGTCGGACTAGGTTGGGCCGTGCCAGGTCGGGGCGGGTCGCGCCGGATTGGGCCTTGCCGGGTCAGGCCAGGTTGGGCCGTGCCGGGTCGGGCCAGATTGGGCCTTGCTGGGTCGGGCCGGGTTGGGCCGTGCCAGGTCGGACCGGCTTAAAACCCGTTATATATGTATAAATAGTACACACCCATAACCAATCAATTAACTAATTATAATCTAATTGAGAATTTGAAACAAAATAAACAATTAAATAATTTAAACAATAGTATGCTGGCGGACGAGGAGCGGGCGGCACGGGCAGGGGAGGGACCCGGCGGGTGGGGCAGGCAGGGGAGGGACCCGGCGGGTGGGGCGGGCAGGGGAGGGACCCGGCGGGCGGGGTGGGCAGGGCAGGGACCCGGCGGCTAGGGAGCTAATTAATTAAAACTAATTAAAAAATAAGATAATTAATTAAAACTAATTAAAAAACCTCAATGGACCAGGCTGGGGTGGGGCGTGTCAGGGCTGGGTTGGGTCTGCGGCGGGGCGGTCGGGGCCGACCGTGTCGGGGCGGGGCGGTCAGGGGCGGGAGGGCCGACCGGGGCGGCGGCAGCAAAGGCGCAAGGGGAGGCCGGGGTGGCGGCGGCAAAGGCGCGCGGGGAGGTCGGGTGGCCGGCGGCAAAGGCATGCGGGGAGGCCGGAGTGGGTGGCGGCGGTGGCGCGCGGGTAGGCTGGGGTGGGCGAAGGGGCGCAGGGAGGCCGGGGTGGGCGGCGGGGCGCAGGGAGGCCGGGGTGGGCGGCGGCGGCGGCGGAACCGGCCGGATACGGCGCGGTCATGAATGCCCGCGCCGACCCCGACCCGGGCGGGTTGAATAAGCTAAACTAAACTAATTTAAAGTAATTAAACTAAACTAAACTAATTAAAGCATAATTACAAACTAAACTAAACAAATTATAAAATGAACTAAACTAATTAAAATAACCTAATTACAACTATATATTTAAAGTAAACTAAAATAATCTAATTAATTAAAACTAATTAAAAAAACCTCGGGTCGGGGCGGCCGGCGCCGGGTCTGCGGCGGGGCGGTCGGGGCCGACCGGGTCGGGGCGGGGCGGCGCCGGGCTGGGGCGGAGCCGACGGCGGATGGCCGGACGAGGCGCGTGTAAAATCCCAAGAAAAGGGACTTGCAAAAACTTTTCTTCACCTCATAACACCACAGTTTTTATTGTGGATATCTTAGGAAATATTGTGAAGAGCAAGTAACCTCCATCGAAAGAGTGATTAGAGGGGAAAGCCTTCATTTTCACAAAGTGGGATTTGGACACATGAACATGAGAGGTTGAGCTCATCCCTATAACTTAAAAAGTCTTGGGAGGGTTCAAACCAAATTTCATGTAAATTCAACACTTTTTGAGGCACATTTGGGGGGTATTTGAAAAAGAGGCCAATTTGAATGTAAATTCAAATTGCAGCAACTTTCATCACTCAAATTCAAAAGTTAGCTTCATATTCAAACTCAGCACATTTTTCTGAGTAAGCCCACCAATTTTCATCCTCAATGGAGTTCGTCTTGTCAAGAGCTAAATTTGCAAGAATTCAAAACTGAATTTGAATTTCAGTTTAAACATGCAGCAAATTTAGCCAAACACAGTTCAAATTTGAGAATTCAAATTTAAACCAAGACTTGGGGGCTAAGTCTCCCATTCAATGTTCAGTAGCTGGGATATTTACAAAAGAAAGGGGGAGAAAGAATTAGAGGGGAGAAGAGGGCCCACTGGTCAGCCACCCAGGGATCAAACCGACTCAGGCACGAGGTCGAACACCCCTACGGGCGACAGCGCACGGGGTCGACCCCGTCCCAACGCGGCCACCGCACGGTGAAAGCGTGGAGTCACCACGCCAGCGCGACGCCCGCTCGGCTGTTTTCACGGTGCCCCAGCTGCCCCAGCGTTCCCCCATCCACAATCGCCTCCGCGCGCAAACTTGTTCCTCGCCGTTCTCTGGTCGCCGGCGTCCGAGCAACCCAGGCACTCTCATGCCCGACGAGCAACACAAGAAAGAATCACCTCGAGGTACTGATCACCACCGTACTGACCTCGCCCTCTCTCTCGCACGGTCGGCAAAGAATTTGGGGGATTAGTGTGTCGGGGTGTTTAGAACCGAACCATGCAAAATCCAGAAATTCGTAGCAAGTAAGCCACCACTCCTTAGGCCGAGCTAAAGACATGATCTAGACTCGCCCACGCGTCTCTGAGATCAGAAATCATCGAGTTTCATCGAGTATGGGCAATGTTCTTCGAGCTTTTTGCATCAGCGCCGATTTCTGGTCTAGGTCACCGATGAGGTCGTAGTTGCAGCTGTTTTCACAGAGATCGGTGCCCATATCCATGATCAGCGGGTGTCAGCGGAGCTCCCCGAGCAAACCGCATCGAAAAAGGTGCAGGGGATGCTAAGTTTGACGTCGCCGGTGAGCTCCCGGCCGCTGTTGCCAGCGGGAGCACTGTTCCGGCCGTTGTCAAGCTCCGGTGAGGGCACAAGCGTGTTCTCCGAGTCGAGTTAGGCACAGGCGGCAAGTTCCATCTAAGTTCGGGCAGTGAAACGCCCGGGGCGAGCGCTCCAGCGAGGCGCCGCCGCGGGAGCTGCGGGAGAGCGCGAGGTAGACGAAGGGGGGCCGGGTCCACCGGTCAGCCTCTGATCTCGCGTGGGGATTGGTTTGCGGCCGGGATTCGGTGCGGCAGCGCGGGTAAAACCCTGTGGGCCGTGGTGTGGCCGCATTCTGAGTGGGCCGGCTAGAGGAGTGGGACCCACCCACAGGATTTAAACATTTTTTGGAATTTCCAGTTTTAGTTCAAACTTCAAATGCATAGAACTTTGGCTAGGAAACTCCAAATTCGATGAACCAAATTTTGCTGAACTCAGAATTCTGAGTACTTTCCAGCAATACCAAATTCAGCTCATGAAAGTAAATAGTTTTCCAGAATTAAATCCCTAAAGTTTAAACTGTTGGGAATTTTATCTGGGGAACTACTTTATGAAAAATTCTGAAATTTAGCTGAGAGGTTCACTAGAGAATCCCTGAATCCCAGTAAAATTTTCAGGCTCATCCAAGTTCATTTAGTTACCCTAATGGGGTGATTAAGAGAACTGCCCTGAGAAAATAGAAAAATGTACAGAAACATTTTTCAGATTTTCTCCAATCTTAATTAGGGCATAACTTTCAGTAGAATTCTTCAAATGACATGAAACCAATTCCATTAGAACCATCTTGAATTCTAGTTTCCAGAAAGTAATGGTTGTAGCCATGTAAACCCCTGGAATTACTTAGAGGCTCAATTATTGGCCAAATAGGTTTTTATTTGTACAAAGCTCAAAGGAACTTTGTTTCAAATGAAACTTGGTCAAGACTCTGGTTAGGACCCTACCAAGCCACAATAAAAATTTCAGAACCAAAGGGGAGGGCTAGATAGAGTAATTAGTAGTCAAGTATTCAAGTTTACACATTGCATTTAAATTTACATGTCGTATTTCATTAAACGTGTAGTCGCTGAAGAAGAGACTCCGGAAGTGCTGGACTTCCTTCTTCCGGACGAAGAACTAACCCCTGACCAGCAGCAACAAGGCAAGCCCCAGTTTGCATTAACTCTTTTATAAAGTTTTTACTTTGTTTACATACGTAGGGTGAAGTATGTATGTGCATTAGGTATAGGATGATTGAAACCCCACTTGCATAACCAAAGGTTCCTAAAAGAGTGAGGGTAGTATCTAAGACCTCGAGTAGACAGTCTATGCTTAATGTTTCATAGGACTTCGGTACAAGTCGAGTAGTTGGAATCTACTCGCGAGATAGGCTTGGGACACACGGGTTCGGTTGAGGGATGTGAGATCACTTTAGTAATGAAAATGAGACTAGGCAGGGGCTAGGGCGTAACAATAAGAAGTATTGTGGGCGCAGCCCTGTCTGTGTCGATTGAGGACCGATCCGTGTGTGGCCCACGCTGATCAAGTTTGAACGTACCAAAGGCATATCGGATATATGGGCCCCGATAAACCGATGTAGCCTAAACCTCTGGGCGTCGAGGCATAACGCACCGATTTATAGGTGTAGGCTGAGGGCAGCAAGGTGGAAATCTGCCAACGGGCATAGAGAGATGCTCCATGTGGGGAACCTCCTGCTCGTTTCGGTGCGACCGGTTCGACGTTTGAGCTGTTGGGTGAAAGGTTGTCCCGTACGACATCGAGTGAGCGTGCTGTGCAGCTCCACGGGTGGGCGTACGTGACGTGCTCTTTGGGTTTCCCTGCAGGTGTATATCGAGTCGATTCGCCGTCCCTCGCGGTGAAGAGTACCACTTGGTCACTGAGTCGTGACGTAGGCTAATGCATGAAATATGATGATTCAATATTGCTGATTGATATAATATTGTATTGCTACATGGTTGCCACCAAATATTGCTTACTAAATTTCAGCTTCCTGAACTGTTAACTTGTTGCTAAAAGCTGAACTAAGGATGAACTTGTAGGCGTGTCCATTTGCTGCAATATTACTATCCTATGTCATTGTACACCTCATGTAGAGTTCCATGTTTAGGTGAGTCGGTTAAGCCTTGCTGAGCCTTCGTGCTCACGGTTGCTGCTTAAGTGTTTTTCAGGTGAGGAGCCACCCACGGACTCGAAGTACGAGTCCACCGGCGAGGGTTACCCTCCATCGGGGACCACGGCTGAGTGGGAGCCGTACACGCCGCGCTGAGCTGAAGAGTGCAGCTAGTGTGGGTTGCCCTAGGGCTGGGCAGCCGACTTTTGCTAGATAGGCAGCGTGAGTTGTATAGTGTAGACTTTCGCTGTGTAAGATAAATAATATTTTGTAACTGGAGTTTGTACTACTTTGTACAGTTCAGTTGTATTTCCCAGGTAATATATTGTGTTCTTATGACGTGTGCTGTCAGGTGTCGCATCGTGCGGCACCACCCTCTGCGATCCTGGATGGGTGGATTCCGGTCCGCCACAGCGCGCAGGGGCAGTGCGGCACCGGGTCGGGGCGGAGCCGGCGGCAGATGGCCGGCCGAGGCGCGCAGGGTCGCGAGGGGCCGGGGGCGCGCGGGCCGCGGAGGACGGGGCAGCGGCGGCGGCGCGAGAGGGCGGCGGCGGCGGCACACGAGGTCGGCGGCGGTGGTGCGGGAGGCGGTGGCGGAACAGTCGGGGTTGGCACGGGCGTGAATGCCCGCACCGACATCGGTCTGGGTGGGTATATACCCCTTATTTATGACGGCCAGAGACCTGGCCGTCATAAATAAGGTGTTATTTACGACGGAAACTTGCCCTGTCGTGAATAAGGAACTTATTCATGATGGTCAAGGCTTATCGTCATAAATAATGTTCTTATTTACGACGGTCTAGATCAATCGTCATGAATAATGTGCTTATTTATGACGGCCGTTAAACACCATCATGAATATTTTAATTAACGACGGTACCGTCGTTAATAACTTTGGCCGTCGTAAATTTGTCTTTTTCCTGTAGTGCTCCCCCTTTAGGCAACTTTCAGTGCTCATCATAATCAAAATACACAAAGATGTCATGTGGACGATGGCGCTGCACGTGGAAGTTGCACCGTGGAATCCGGAGCTGTCGACTGATGGCATCCCCAAGCTGATGGATGGAGGCCCTAGATTGGTTGTTCTCTGCAGAGAGGAACACCGCTCTCGCTCGAAGCTTCTCGAACTCCACTGCCATGGCACCTCCATAGGCCACCGCGCCAAGTTCAGTGGATGGTGTTGGAATCTCAAAAAATAAGGCACACAGGAACACGAGCACTTCAGCAGGCTTCAAACGCCGGTATTTATTATTGCTTGTGCTGCAGCAAGTTACAACTCAACCTCTTTGCAATTTATAGCCTAAGCCAACAACTAATCTCTTTAGACTCCGCCTATGCACCTGACATAGCCTCCTGCATGCAAGCCGGCCTCCTGCACATGCATGCTACATGCAAGCAGTTATCAGATCGAGATAAGCTCGAGTGGGCTGGCTGAGTCTTGCTCGTTGTGATCGGCCTTATCTGGTATGCGATTTGTTCAATGAACCTGCTCGCCGTCCGAGTTGTCCGGCTTCGAATGGCTTAACCACCTGGCCCAGTCTTCGCTCCATGATCTGTACTTTCAGCCACACTCGCACACGTACGAGTTTCTACCTTGCTGATCTACACCCGTGTTGCAGTCTCCAGCGCTCACACGCTGCTGCAACATTGCCGTAACCAATATGCAATGATCACACACACGACGCACGTTTGTGCACAGCACGCACATACGTGCTAACTAGTACACCTACTAAGGCACACCCAGCACACAACGTGCACACACACACAAACACGGCACACACATACGTGCCAAAATACACACACGCATGAACGTGATTAGTCTACGTCGAGTTTATTTTCTAACAATTTGACCCCTAAACTCGACATCACTATGCGCGCCGACTAATAGCAGCGCGGGTTCTTCGTCGGCGTTGGCGAACAGTGCCTCCTTCTTTGGCTTGCGACAGTCCCGAGTGAAGTGACCGCGAGCGCCACAGTTGTAGTACTTGCCGATCGACGACCGCTTCAACTTCTGCCGAGCCTTCCACTCCGCCTCTATGAGGAGTAGCTGTCCATCACCGGCAGATATCTCGCCACCATGAGTGCACCGATGGCAACGCTCATCGAACGCCTTCAGCCTGCCAAGTGCCTCCTCGAACGGCATCTTGTCGACGTCGCAGAACTGCTCGGTCCCCGCAACAGCAGGATAGAGCCGATCTGGGACGGTGTTGAAGAGCTTCTTGACCATGGAAGCGTCATCGAGTGTCGAGCCCAGCCCGGCGTACCTCGCCGCCATGCCACTGATCTTGCCGGCGAACTCTTCGAGCGTCTTGCCGTCGCCCATCGACAAACGATCAAATTCGCCCTTCAGCATGGACAGCCGAGCTGCCTTCACTCGAGTCGCGCCGACAAACCTTGATTTGAGGCTGTCCCAAACCTCTTTCGCTGTCGGCTTCGTAGACACTGCATGAGAATGTCCTCCGGCAGCGCTTGAAGGAGCTGCGTCCGCGTTGTCTTGTTCTTCCGCTCATCCACCGCCATGCTGTCCGTGGGAGCCACCGCCTCCCACAGACCTTGGGTGTCGAGGATTGCCCCCACCTTGATCGCCTACGCTGTGTAGCTAGCCGGCGACAACACGGGGTACGCGAGCGAAACGCCGCTGCTTCCTCCGGCACCGTACGGAACCATCGTCATGGCTACAGGCAGGCTCTTGAGGCTCTGATGCCAATTGTTGGAATCTCAAAAAATAAGGCACACAGGAACACGAGCACTTCAGCAGGCGACAAACGCCGATATTTTTTATTGCTTGTGCTGTGGCACGTTACAACTCAACCCCTTTGCAATTTATAGCCTAAGCAAACAACTAATCTCCTTAGACTCCGCCTGTGCACCTGACGTAGCCTCCTGCATGCAAGCCGGCCTCCTGCACATGCATCATGCTACATGCAAGCCGTTATCATATCGAGATAAGCTCAAGTGGGCTGGTTGAGTCTTGCTCGTTGTGATCGGCCATATCTGGTACGCGATTTGTTCAACGAACCTGCTCGCCGTTCGAGTTGTCCGGCTTCAAACGGTTTAACCACCTGGCCCAGTCTTCGCTCCATGATCTGTACTTTCAGCCACACTCGAGTTTCTACCTTGCTGGTCTACACCCGCGTTGCAGTCTCCAGAGCTCGCACGCTGCTGCAACCTTGCCGCAACCTACATGCAAGGATCACACACATGACGCACGTTTGTGCACAGCACGCACATATGTGCTAACTAGTACACCTACTAGGACACACCCAGCACACAACGTGCACACACACGCACACAAACACAGCACACATATACGTGCCAAAATACGCACACACGCATGATCTCAACCATGCACGAACATGATTAGTCTACGTCGAGTTTATTTTCTAACAGATGGACGGTCCTGGGGGAAGCCAGGGACATACGACACCTGGTGGGCTATCAATCGCCGCTGACCATACGGCCTCCGCATAAAACCGAGGAGGCGACGGTGGGAAAACAAGCTGCGACGAGATGTTAGTTGGTGGAGCTTGGAGAGGCTTGGGCTTCAGTAAGGGTGGACAGGAGTGGGCAAAGTGCCCTGACTTCCAGCAGGACACGTAGCGCTTAGGTTCCCCGCATTGCAAGAGCCAATGGTCAGAGGCGAGGTACCATAAACACCGGCTCCTGAAGAGATTTTTATAGGCCTCTGATGATGTCCATGGTCCCAGAATTCCATTGCCTCCTTGTTTACCACCAGGCACATGGATAGGAGACAATACCATGCACTTTTTTCGGATCCAGTGAGGCATTGGATTCCACTTACGTGAACACTGGACGTTCATTGAAGGTGGTGGTTGTGTGGCCACCTTACACTCTTGAATCCTCGCCGGCGGGCAGTCTGTAAGACACAACTCCGTACTAACTCCAGACTACTCGATGAGAACGAGCGCCACAGCCGAGACACAAGAACGCAGGCGAGGAAGTTGGCTGGGAAAAGCTCTAACTAGCTTCCCTTCACCGTTTTCTTTATATTTCACACGATGCAACGCTCATTTTTCCAGCTCAGCTACATCAACGCCTGACTCCCTACTTTCCTGCGCACGTAGCCACGCCAGGATGTGCGTCACCCGCGATGCTGAAGAACCGTACGCCCCCATTGGCCACTACCTACATGCAAACACATGCACACTTATGCAGACCCATGCAAATACGAGTGTGGCGCTGGACAAGCTCCCAGGCTCACACTGACTCATTGATTCTAATGCGAAGTGTACAAACACAAGCCGGCACAAGTTAATGAAGTACACTAACAATCTTCCCCTACTTCATAGACTTGTTCGGCATGATCTTCACCACTCCCATCTTCTCACGCAGCTCCTGGAAACGCACCCTGCCTAGCGCCTTTGTGAACATGTCTGCCAGTTTGTATGCCAACAAACTCCAACACAACATCACCTCATTCCACACGTTCCCTGAAATTGATAACGGATTTTTATGTGCTTACTCCTATCATGAAGTATGGGATTCCTACTCAGTGCAATGGCAGACATGTTGTCCATCTTGATGCGTGGCGTTGACACCCTGACGCCCAGCATTTCTTCGAGCAATCGATGGAGCCACATCGCCTTACACGTTGCCCCTGTGCCGGTGATGTATTCAGCTTCACATGAGGAGAGGTCCAGCACTCGTTGCTTTTGTGTGCTCCATGTCACCGTGCTCCCACCAAGAAAGAAAATGGTGGCCGATGTACTCCTGCTGTCATCTGCATCTCCTGCCATATCACTATCGCTATACCCCAAGAGCTTGATGGTTCCACCATTTCCTCTGGGGTACACCAGCCCATACTCCATCGATCCCGCAATATATCGTAGCACCTTCTTTACAGCATTAAGATGTTCATACTTCGGTTCCTCCATGAACCGGCTCAGATACCATACACTGAATGTCAAATTAGGCCTGGTGTGCAGCAAGTATCTGAGACTCCGAATCAGACTTCTGTACTCTGTGGAATCAACTGCTTGTGATATACTATCCCTTGACAGCTTCAATCTTGCCTCCGTTGGTGTTGTACATGAGTTGCAGCCCTTCATCCCGGCCTTCTCGATTATCTTGACTGCATAGGAGCTTTGAAAAAGTTCAATGCCACTCTGCATTTGCTTCACTTCTATACCCAAGTACAAAGACAGTGCTCCGAGATCACTCATGCGAAACACTTTCTTCATCTCCTGCTTGAACAGGTCTACCTCTTTCTCTGATTCTCCTATGATGATCAATTTGTCAACATACACTCCATCTACAAGCCTCATTCTGTTTTTGATACGAGTGTACAACCCATGCTCGGATTTACACCTCGAAAAACCGAGTTCTTGCAGAACAGCATTCAACTTCGAATTCCATGCTCGAGGTGCCTGTCTCAACCCATACAAAGCCTTGTGGAGTCGCAAGACCTTCTTCTCATTCCCTTCAGCTACAAACCCGGGTGGTTGGTGAACATACACCTCCTTAGCTAGATTCCCGTTCAGAAATGCGGACTTCACGTCCATATGGTGGACTGTCCACCCATGGTGTGCTGCCACTGCAATCATAACCCTCACCAACTCCATGCGAGCAACCGCTGCAAACACTTCCTCAAAGTCCACACCTTGGCGCTGAACGTACCCCTTTGCAACAAGCCTTGCTTTGTGTTTCACGACTCGCCCCTTCTCATCATATTTGAGTTTGAATCCCACTTAAACTGAATTGCTTTATGCCCTCTTGGCAGGTCAACAAGTGACCAGGTTTTGTTCTCCTTGATAGAGCTCAATTCTTCCATCGTCGCAGCTCGCCACGCTTTGATCTTCACTGCTTCTTCAACAGTGTACGGCTCATCACCGATCGCTGCCAACAACTCTTCCCTGCGCATCATCTGTTCCATGTTGTGGCGCCGTGCCTAGCAAGTCAGCCATTGTTCTGAAACGGAGTGGGGCACCTTTGGCTTCTTCATCAACGCCGGGTGTGTCAGCAGGTGGTGACACATGCTCGACCACTCCGGGCGCCTCCGGAACGGGAGCTGTGCGCGGCTCTGACCCGCACATGGGCATTGCCTCGCTGTTTGATGGAGATCTCGCCGGGGAATTCACCACAGGTTAATGCAGGGGCGGTTCGGGCCACGCCACCCGGCCTACACCCACGTGCGGACCCCCAGCAACGACGTACTCTACCTGGAACGGTTCACCATCCCCGACGTCTTCTGCACACCACTCGCAGGCACGATCTTCTTCAAAGATCGTGTCGCGCGACACATGAACGTGCCTTGTCGCCGGTTTTTAGAATCTCCAGGCTTTGGAACCCTGCGCGTATCCAATGAACACCATCATGGTGCTACGATATTCCAGCTTGCCAAGGTGCTTGTTTCCCTGCTTAACGTGCGCAACACATCCAAATGTACGAAAGAAACTCACAGTGGGCTTTACCACACGCCATACCTCATATGGAGTCATCCCATAGACGCTTTGGGTCCACCAGCGGTTTAAGATAAACACCGCTGTGTTCAATGCCTCCCTCCAAAACCAAATCGGCATTGACATGGCTTTGAGCATACTGCGAGCCATGCCCAACATCGATTGATTCCTTCTTTCCATGACCCCATTCTGCTACGGCGTATAGGGAGCTGTGAGATGTCGCTGCACGCCGTGCCGGGAGCAGTGCTCGATGAAGCTTCGGACCGTGAACTCTCCGCCACGATCAGTGTGGATGGTTCCCATCTTCAGCTCGTGCCTAGAATGTGGTGAATGCCTCCAATGCCTCATCCTTCGTTTCCAGCAACACAAGCCACATATAGGGACTCACATCATCGACCAGCAAAAAAAAGTATCGCTTGCCGCCAGGCGTCGCCGGCGCCACAGGGCCACAAAGATCCCCATGCACCAGCTCCAACTTCTCCTTTGCATGAAACTTGGCCACCGATGGGAATGTGGCACATTTCTGCTTCCCGGCTAGGCAACTGTCGCAGACCTGTTTGACATGGTCAATCTGCGGCAGCCCACACACCATGTCGCCCTCCACCAAGCGCCTGAGATCACGTAAATTCAAGTGGTCGTACATCGCGTGCCAGCGCCACGCCGGGCTCATCCTTTGTGCCGCCAGGCACACTGGTCGGTCGATGTCAAGACGAAGCACGTACAGTCAATTTGCACCGCGCCTCACCTTGGTGACCAGAGTGCCGGCACAATCCCATAGCCTGAGGAAGCCATTCTCAAACACAATTTTGTATCCTGCCTCCTCCATCTGTCCGAGGCTAACGATATTCGCCGTAGACCCCCGTGAGAGCTTTGTGTCCTCCGGTCTTGCATTTGATCAAGATTATGCCACGACCTTCAATGTTGGTTACTGATCTGTCTCCAAACTGAACGGTACCCCAAACTCGGGGATCAATCTCAGAGAACACAATGTGTTCTCCTGTCATATAGTTGGTGGCCCCTGAATCCAGGATCCAGCAGGCACCATCACCGCCGCCGTTCTCCCCCAGCTGAACGAAGGATCTTCCCTTGTTCAGTTGCACCGTCGATGGATGCACATGAGTCGCAACGGGCTCGATCTCAGCCGCGCTTGCGACGAGCAGCGTGGTCCATTCTTCCTTCTAGGATTGCGCAGCGTGGATCTCCTCGTCGTGCTTCTTCTTCTTGTATTCATGGGCCCAATGCCCTTTCTTGCTGCAGTAGTGGCATTCATCCTTAGCGACGTCACTGCTGCCTTCTCCACTGCCACAACCAGCGCTTCCACCACTGCGTTCTCCAGTGTTGCTGCCACCACGAACACCACCGCAGCCACCGGAATTGCTGCCACGGCCTCTTCCACGCTCGCGATTGCGCTTGCCTCCGCCTGAAGAAAACTCCTTATGCCGGTCACCACCGTCATTTCCCGACATTTTCAGACGTGAGGACAGAAGCACCACCAGCTCATACTCCGTCAGGTTGAGGCTGGCAATCGTCTTGCCGTAGTTGCGATTGTTCCGCTCCTCCGAGGGTTTGAGCCGCCCAATCAGCACATTGACTGTGATCGTGTCCAGATCACACAAGGTCTCGATCGAAGTGGAGATATGCTCGAATCTTGGAGGCAGTGCCGCCAGGAATCGTCTCACGATCTCCTCCTCCTTGTACTCGAAGCCTAGAACCGCCAGTTGGTTGGTGATCTGAGTAAGGCGCGTGCCGAAGTCGTCGATCGATTCACCAGTCTCAAACGTGATCAAGTCGAACTCACGCTTGGGGGTGCTCGCTTTCGCCTTGCGCACCCAGTTGACGCCGATGTTTCACAGCACCAACAACTCTCACGCCGCCATTGCCGACGGTTTGCTCGTGATCAACCCCATCAACTCCGGCGGCACCACCTTGGCGATCACCTCCAACGCCACGCGGTCCTCCGTGTAGTCCGTCGTACCCATGATCACCGAGTCCCACAGGCCCCTTGCCTGCAGCATGACGTGCATGAGCGTGGCCCAGTCGTAGTAGTTGGTCTTCGTCAACACCGGGAAGTTTCCAGCCGGTGCAACATGCTCCACGACCCGCTCGACAACGATCTCAGACGTGCGGCGCCCGCTCCGGTCGCGTGGTTCCACCAATCGTGGCGGCGATCGACTCAGGGGGGGCGAACGAGAGCGTACGGGGTTAGGAGTTCGCGAACGCGCTGCAGGTGAGCCCTCCATCGATTCTCCTTGCTCCAGCGATCAACCCATGCTCTGATGCCAATTGTAAGACACAAGTCCGGACTACTCGATGAGAACGAGTGCCACAGGCGAGGCACAAGAACGCACGCGAGGAAGTTGGCTGGTAAAAGCTCTAACTGGCTTCCCTTCAACATTTTCTTTGTATTTCACATGATGCAACGATCAGTTTTACGTCTCAGATACATCCACACCTGACTCCCTTCTTTCCCCCGCATGTAGTCACGCCAGGATGCGCGTCGCCTGCGATGCTGAAGAACCGGATGCCCCTTTGGCCACTACCTACATGCAAACCCATGCACACTCATGCAGACCCATGCAAAGACGTGTGTGTGGCGTTGGACAAGCTCCCAGGCTCGTTGATTCTAATGCAAAGTGTAAAAACATAAGCCGACACAAGTTAATGAAGTACACTAACACAGTCGGGCTTCGCCACGAATCTCCTTGATGGCAAAGTAGTTCGCCCATGCTTGCCCATAAGAATTGAGTCGGCCCTGCTTCCTCGGCGCCTCGATTGCACCTTCTTCCACATTGGTGAAAGATTTTTTGATGGCGACCCCAAATTCACAGCTGAGCTCACTCGAGGACCATTACTAGCTTGGACCCCCTCCGATTGAAGACATCGGTTCGGTGCCATAGGTGAGTTTTCCCAGTCCGGTAAAGGAGTAACTCCTTGAGAAGGTGCTGCAATCGTAGTGCAAGGGGGTGCCGGTGCGGTCAACCTAGCATTGAGAGTTGGCACAGAGCAGCCAGGAGCATTGATGGAGGGCCAGGCGGGGGCATGGTGGGCGAGTGGTGTAGAAGGGAACTGATCCATATCTTTCGCCGACGCCACCCATTCCCGCTATTCTTGGTCTCAAGAATTGAGTGGCATTGCCATTACACCAGAGTCAAGAGGGGCGGGGAGCACCCTGACTAGAGGTGGGAGTCGGGCCGTGACAAGTCAGCACGACCTGACCCGTTCGTGCTTCGGGCCGATTTGGCCCATGACCCGAAAGCACGTCAGGCCTTTTCGGACCGGGCCGATAGGCATGAAAATGAAGAATGGCGGCCCGAGCACGGCACGCGGCCCGACGGGCCAATTTCGGGCCAGGCCAGGCCCGAGCACGGCACGTTTTTTGTGTAAAAAAATTCAATAAAATCCCAAAAAATTCAAAAAATCCAAAAAATCCGAAAAAAATATTGGGGTTTCAGTAGGCTAAACTACATGTGTCTATTGAATTTCACATTAAAAATATCATACATTGATGGGAAAAAAACAAATATAAGAATACTAATCGGGCTATTACGGGCTAATGGACCAATCCGGGCCGATGGGCTCATTTTGGGTCGTGTCGGCCCGAGCACGGCCCGAAATTCAATTTTGTGCCGGGTCGCCCGACCTCGCCAATTCCGGGCACGGCACAGCCCAAAATTTCGTGCCTAGGCCGTGCCGGCCCACTGTGCTTCGGCCCGACCCAAGTCCCACCTCTAGCCCTGACCCCCCATGTGTAGGAGGCGTTGGGAGTTGCTTCGGCAACAAGGAGTCCTCGGAGCTCTGACGGGGCGTGGTCTCTTGGTTCTCATCGTCGTCAGAGCGTTCCACTTTGCCTTTCAGGATACGAAGGAGCGAGAAGGCGCATTCCTCTTCTTCGACTGAACCCCACTCGATCTTTGGCGGGGTCTTCAGCGTGGAGAATGGCGTGCACAGCAGTCCCAACGTTCGGGACTGCGGCGACGACAACTCCGAAACGAGGCTATGGGATAGCAGTGGACGGATGGATTGGGGGGGCGTGGTGGTGGCAGGCTCACTCATCCCGACTTGGTGCGGAGTCGGATGCAACATACTCTCTTCCCCATTGCAACATCTTAAAACATGGCTTCTCCAATCGCTCAGCGGGGGAGGAAATGGGCACCAGGGCCAGAGCATCCGCTGGCGAAGATAAGGCAATGGCTGTAGGGTCTTGGATGGGAGATGCTGAAAGGTGGGAAGCAGGGGACACTGACGCCAAGGCGACCACTGACAGCGGTGGAGATTCAACAGTGGTAGAGAGGGCGGGGGAGGATGGCAACAGAGGTGATGAAGCAGAAGCCGCCAAGGTTGTAGCTATGGCCTATAGCGAGGGCACAACGATGACGACGAGGCCAGGAGAGGAGGAAGCCGGAGGGGAAGGCGCAGTGGACATCGGGGCCGAGATGGCATCTAGAGAAGGAGAGGGGAGCTCCGCGCCCTCAGTCCCCATCCATTGCAACCCACCATGTCCATCAGGCCGAAGAGTGTCCGACGCAGGAACAGACGGATCCACCGCTTGCTCTCCTAATCCTAAAGTAGAGGTGGGACTCCGGCCGGCCCGGCACGGCACGTTCGTGCTTCGGGCCGTTTCGGCCCGAGCCCAGGCCGGCTGCTGGAAATCTTGGCCTAAGCACGGCACGTGGCCCGACGGGCCACCTTCGTGCTGGGCCGGGCCGCAGAACGGCCCAAATAGATGTTGCAGTCTGCACAGCTCACTGTGGCATTGACAGATGGGCCCAAAAGTCATAGACTGAATCACCAAAGTTGCAGTTCTACAATGTAAAAAAATCAAAAAAATTTAAATTTTTTTTGTAGCTTAATATAGTTATATTACATGTTCCCAAAAAAATTTGTTCACAAATTCACAATATACAAAGTGTAACAAAAAAACAAAAAAGTGGTTTTTGTCTTTTTTATATATCTCAAAATAAAATGAATTTGGAAGTGGGATTTCTTGTGGGAGTTGTATATGAGAGCATACACCTACGATATTTTTTTGGGATTTTTTAAAATTAAAATGAACGAATGTGTGTTTGATTTTTAAAGAATGGCACATATGTTATAAGCCTTTGACTCAAATAAGGATAAATTTGAATTTGCACAACTTGAAGTGTTTCAAAAAAATTACAAAAAATTCATACGCGCAGATAAATATAATGCACACCTACCCAAATAAAAATGAATTCATTTTGCTGATTATTTTGAGATTTAAAAAATAGTGAAGAATATGTACATATGATTTGTTTTTGTTGTTTATAAAAAAGTACAAAAAGAACTATACTAGTTTGAAAATAATTGTTCCAAGTGGTAGAGAATATTTTTTAAGAATGTAGAAAAAAGAATCATTAAATTTGGACTTAATTTGCGGAATATAAACATGTTTGAATATTTAAATAGGAATAAAAAAGGACTTGCAAACAAGAACAACCGTGCCTATTGGGTCGCCGCGCGCCGCCTATTGGGCGTGGGCGCGGGAGGCGGCGGCGTGGGCGTGGCGAGGGCGGCGGCTGGAAGCCTGGAAGCCTTATTTTTCAACCATTACCCTAATATGTGGCAGTGGAAGCCTTATTTTTCAATTATTGGGCTGTTTTCGGGCCGATGGGCTTTTTCGGGTCAAATTCAATTTTCGTGCCTACTCGGGCCACTGTGCCAATTCGGGCCGCCAGGCCCATTCGGGCCGTGCCGGCCCGGGCACGACCCAGATCGTCGTGTCGTGCCGCCTGTCGTGCCCAAAGACCAGGCACGGCACGGCCCGGTATTCCCTGTCGGGCCGGCATGGCCCGAACGCCCTTCGTGCCTAGCCGGGTATCGGGACGCGGCGTCGTGCTTCGGGCCGCCCGGGCCTAGCCTGGCCCAATTCCCACCACTAGCCTGAAGTGAACACTCCATCTTTGCTCTCAATGGATCCCTAGTTCAGTAGCTCCTCACTACCAACACTGTTGGCTGGGGAGGAAGGTGGAGCTCTGCTCGCCAATGCAGGCAGGGGGCAGGAGGTGGTAGCCTGGTGGTGAATAGGCGATTGGATCTTGAAATCCGATGAAGAGTGGGAGGTTGCTTGGAGTGGAGCAGAGGACAGTAGTAGTTGCGAGGTGGACGCCTGGGCTTGAGGTGGGCTAGGAGAGGAGGGGGAGGTGGTCACCGCGGTCGCCGCAGTGGTCGCCGGCGAGGATGGTCTGGGTTCTCTCGCTCTCTCTCCCTCACCTCATCTCTACATGTCACCCGAGGTGTGATAAGAAGGTAACTCATCCATCAATTTGATGGATGAGTTACCTTCTTATCACACCGTTTGATGGATGAGTTACCTTCTTATCACATAGACACCCATATCTTTTATTTCTCTGATATCTATGTGTTTCTGAGTTTTCAACAAAACCATTTGGAACTCCGATTCCAAAATTGATATATGAATATGAAAATAGTTAATCTTTTATCCGACCATCCGTTTTCATCCCTAGATCTAAGTTTTAATTTACTCGCCAGGTTAGGTGATTGTGAGCAATCCACATAGGAGTGCAGTTGGCCCCAAGCGAGATAACACTTTAAAAGTTACTATGAGCATGTGTCGTTGGACATCTACAAGATTTTATACAAACATTTTATGACAGAAAAAAACTCATTGATATTCTTGTATAAATAAAAGTATAAGTCGAACCTTCCTCTTAAAGGAAGGTAAAAATAATGAAATAATTAGATTTGTGCCATCGAGTCAATTACCCTCTTGATATTTGCTATTACTTTTTAGTCATTTAGACTCATGCCATTGGTTTCACAATTTTGTTCGGTTCATGCAACTATCAAATTTTCATTTTTAAGTGGCATCATCATGCAAAGTCAAATAAACAAGTTTTGAAACTAGTGACATGTATCTAAATACGTGAAAAGCAATGGTAAATATCATATCGACAATTGACTCGGTGGCACAAACCTAATTAATCCAAAAATAATATAGTACACATACAGGCTGTCGGTACCCTCAAGACCTGGTATCCCCGCGTGTAAGAGCAAAAGAAAACTTAAACACGTATGCAGAAGAAACGGACCCAGTGTGCAGGCTGGGCCCAACTGCAAGCTAGGGAGCACTCATGAGAAGGTGCGTGCCCTAGGCCTCGGGTCTGACCATCTGCTAGGGAGGGCTCCGAGGCTGCCACGTGTTTGCAGGTTCTGAGCGTCATTACAGGCCGAGGATGGCTCCGGAGCCGCCACGTGTCCGGAACCTCCGAGCTACGTCTTTCGCCAGAGAGAGCTCCGGAGGTGCCACGTGTCCTACGGCTCCGGGCCCGACCTCCAGCATGGGAGGGCTCCCATGCTGCCACGTGGGCAACAACTCCAGGCGTCCCTTCCCACCAAGGAGGGCTCCGGTGTGGCCACGTGCATGACAGCTCCGGACCTCCCCTCCTGCCAGGGAGAGCTCCGGCATTGCCACGTGTCCAACGACTCCGGACCCCTCGCTACTTTGCAAGACAGCTCCGGTGGTGACGCGTGTCCCGAGGGCCAGCCACCTGGACGCCGTGCCGTCAAGCAACTGGCAGATAGCCAAGGAGTAAAGAGGAAGGTGTGTTGTCCTATCGCGCATTTAAAGTTTGCATGTTCCCCAGGCAAGCAATCCAGCGTATCCCGGTACAGGCGTGTCTGGCAGCAGAGACCAGTCGAGCGGTGCTCTGACGGCAGCAACAGTGCGGCGCCGCGGGACAAGACGTATTCCTACCATCTTCGTCAGGCAGCACTTAAGGATGGCGATGCGACAAGGTGACGCGCCCTACGGCTTCATCAAGTACGCTACTGTTAGCAATGGGCGTTCTAGTCGTAGTAGGGGTTGCTACCCATATCGTGGCCACCTGTCAGGCCTCGAGCCCACTTGTAAGGTTGTCTGGCCTTGAGCTATAAAAGGACCAGAAAGCCAATGGGCAAAAATACCCCTGATTCGGACCCCCGAACTGATATAACTCTGACACTTTTAAGCTCTCAAGCTCGAGCCACGCTCGGACTCTAGAAAAGAACAACCAACACTCCGTGGACGTAGGGTATTACGCTCAGGCGGTCCGAACCACGTAAATCTTTGTTCTCATCTAGCCATCGTGCTACGATGCTCAAAACCACTAAGCCCCACCTAAAAAAGAACCTCCGCGGGCTGCTCCAGAGTGGACCGAGTGAAGTGTTGTAGAAAACACTTCGATATTTGGCGCGCCAGGAAGGGGGCTTCTGGTTTTTGAAGTTGTTCGTGCAGCTCACGATGGTGAACATCACCTCCCATGGTGAGCCTTCTCGCCTGGAGACGACGAGACTACCTCCCGCTTCAGAGCGGGCCGGTCTAGCCAGGTCGGCGATTAGACGACCGGTGCACCAGCGGCGCCCATAGCGCCCAAGTCCGATCGAACTGACGACCAGATCGCTGGTGTCCCTGTGGCGCCCACGGCGCCCAGGTCAGGACGGGTCGGCGACCGTATGATCGGTGTGCCGTCGGCGGTCACACCGCCAGTGGCCGCTTCCTCTCGGCGGCCCTCTACTTCAACGGTGGCGATAGCACCACAACGACCGAGCCCGGAGAGCGTGCTGGCCGCAGCACGTGCTCTGCTCCACAACCCTCCGGGCGAGGGCGCCACCCCCGTGGTGGCAGAGCAGTGGTGACACGACGTTGACCATCTCGTCGCTGCTGCCATGAACTCTCCTGCTTACAGGTGACAGCGGGTTGAACCCTCGCTAGCCTAGTCGCGTGTGCCGACGGTGGCCCAAGGGACAGCAACCACACGTGCGACGACCACAGAACATAGAACACCTCTGTAAGTTATATCCTTAACGCAGTGGTAGGATATTTTTCTTTTTCTCTTTCTTTGTAAAGGTGTCATAGTGTCTAGGAATAGCGTTTAGAATAGCTAAGCCCCGGAAGGGTCCTGCTACTCTTGTCATCCGGGGCGGGTCACTGCCTTCTTGCATGGCTTGTTTCCTTCTATCACCCGAAGAAAGCTAGAAATAAGAAAAAATTATCCTACCTTGTGTACCTTCTTTATAGTTTGTGATTGCTCATGCATATCAACTATAAATGGCATGTTTGGAGCCTGTCCTACGTACTTGTCCTATGTCCCGTGGCGCTGTAAGGTCTCCTTGCTGAAAGGTTAACGCTCGAAGGAGGACCTGGGTAGGTAGCCTGCTATGCGTGGTTCCGTACCCCTAGCATGCACATCCTACCTCCCGTGCGCTATAACTGAGTACTTGGGGGGCCAGAAAGAATACACCTATGGGCAAGAAAAGTAACCGCACCCCAGACATTGTCCCAATACTCTTTTCGTGCTTTCTTTCCATACTGCTCCGGCCGTGTGGCCAGTCACTTTTTCTTGTTTTCAACCATAGCAAGAGTTGTGCTATCCATCTACAGGCGGGTATGCTTGATGTACCTGTGGCGTACCCGGGGTCCTGTGGTTGTCTCATTGCTCGGGGGCTCTATGGTGCCGAACGGTCCCTCCCCTAAAATGCTTACGTCATCGGGAGGTCCAGTGTGTGTAGCCTGCTACGTTTCGTTCCATACCCCTAGCGTGCACACCCTGTCTCTCTAGCGCTACAGCTCAGTATCGGGAAACCAGACGGCTCATACCCCTAGGCAAGGCTTCAACCATAGCCTAGACGACTCACATCGAAATACCCAAGCCCTATAGCTCAGATGAGAACCGTAAGCCACAGTAACGCTACCGAACAGGGAAGGGTGACCGGAGAGCATGACTACCCTTTTTTTCTATCATGTCTGCAGGTCCGGACAGGTCCTTGGCGTCCCAGACCTCCCAGGGGACCCGATACCGACGTCCTGCCTCATCTAGTGGTAGGTGTGACCCAACACAAGTGCAGGTTCAAAACCACCACGCGGGAGAGGTGGAGGCCCCACCTACGGGCTCGCTGATCCCCTGAGATGGTGTCAGGAGGATGGCGATCCGATTCCAAATCCTTGGAACATTGATCACCTCCGTAAGTTTTACCCGTAGCTTAGGGTAGGGCAGTCTTTTTCTGTAAAAGGACCATAGTGCCTAGGACTAGTGCTCAGATCAACTAAACTCCGGGGGGTCCGGCTATCCCTGTCATCCCGGAGTGGGTCGTTGAACTCTTGTACAGCCTGACTCCTCCTATGTAGAACCATGATAAAGAAAACTCTTACCCTACCTTATGCATGTCTATATTTTTGTAGCTTTCCTTTCAAGCTTGCGTATATTTTTGTGTGCCTCTCATCGTGTACATAGTTGTATTTCTTTGTCTTGCTCTTGGCCAAAAGTATGCCGTCGTGCTACAAGGCGGAAACACCTAAGGCACCTGTGTTGTTTCCGGACTCCCTTGGTTACCTTCCTGCTCGGGTCCTGTGGCACCAGAAGGACGCCCCTCCCCTTTGGACGGCCATGCCAGTGGGAGGTCCAGGGTGCGTAGCCTGCTTAGCCTGGTCCTATACCCTAAACGTGCACACTCTACCTCTTCAGCGCAGCAGCCAAGTGCTGGGCGCCCGGATGGCACACCACCCAGGGAAGGATGATAACCATGGTCTGGACACTACTACATCGAATTGCCCATGTCCCGTAGCTTAGGAGAGGAACATAAGCCATAATGGGGCCAGCGAACAGGGAAAAAACAACTACACGACACATTTACCCCTTTCTTCTAGTGTTTGTTCAGGCCACAGGGCTCCGGTTCATGGGGTTGGTTTTGGAACACCAGCTTTCCTAGGGGGCCACTCTCCGACCCCCAAGGCTGGCGTCTCCCGAAGGGTCCGGAGCTGGTGTCTCCCCAAAGCAAGATCAGAAGACCACCACGCAAGATTTTTGAAAGTTGCCTAGAGGGGGTTGAATAGGCGGAAAATCTGAAATTTGACTTAATAAAAACAATTAGTTCACAGAGAGCGGACTAGTTCGATCATGAGGGCGGACTAGTCCGGTCACAACAGATTATAGCTTAATGAGACAAGAACGCAGTATTTATCCCGTAGTTCGGCTCCACAAAGAAGCCTACGTCCACGTTGAGGAGTCTACCAAGGACCAGGTTGCTCTAAACCTTTTCCTCACCAAGCCACCACCAAGGTTGGCTTCTTCTTCCACTGTATCACAAATGCTTCACAATATGTCGTGGGGCAACTCACAGCTAGAGGCTCCCAGGAGAACTCAGCTCAAAGCACTTACAAAACAATTCTCTTCAACAGCACACCTCTGACTCAGTGCTGGAGAATCAACCAAGAGCTCTACGGTGCACACTCCCCCTTCTTCTCCTCTTCCCAAAACTCTCAAACCCTCAAGAATTACACTTGGGACTCTAGGAACTTGAAGAGAGGGGACTAAAAGGCTCTACGAAGGCTATTTCGTTGTTAGGGTGCTTGTTCTTCTCTTTGAGGCCCGGGCAACCCCCTTTTATAGAGGTCTTGGGAACTAGCCGTTGCCAACTACCAAACCCCGGATTAGTCCACCCTCTGACCCCGGACTAGTCCGGCCTGCGGGGACCGATGACATCACTCTTTACCAACTAAACGGTCATATTCCACCAACTAAACGGTCGGATTCTACCAACTAAACAATCACATACAATGGACTAGTCTGGTCCACAATGGACTAGTCTGATCTCACACAGAAACCATTGTTCCGGTTGAGAACGGACAAGTCTGGTCCACCGGACTAGTCCGACCACCATGGACGGACAAGTCCGGTCATCCAAGACTTGGTCGCTGCAGCTACTTCCCAGTTCCAAACGGACTAGTCCGACACACAGAGGACTAGTCCGATCTCACTTAGAAACTCCTGTTCCGGTTTAAAACGGACAAGTCTGAACCCACGAACTAGTCCAGCCTCAAAGAGCGGATTAGTTCGGTCATCCAAGACTTAGCTCCTGAATGCCTCAGACACTCTCTCAAAGAACTAGTTCGTCCCTAGACGGACAAGTACGAACTCACACAGAAACTCTTGTTCCGTTCTATATCGGATCAGTCTGATGCTTCGGACTAGTCTGGCCTTCCACCCCGGACAAGTCCGAACTTACATAGAACCACTTGTTCCAATCTACATCGGATCAGTCCGATGTGTCGGACTAGTCCGGCCCCCCTGCCCGGACGATTCCGGCCCTATTCCCAAGGCTTATCCTAAATCTTAACTCCATTTAACCTAAACTCGGACTATGAGCTCTTAGAGGATTCTATACACTTTACTCTATGATCACACTCATACTCAGAGGCTAAACTCAACACAAAAGAATTAAAAACCCTAAATTCTATTCTTCTTGTGCATTTGCCTTTTTCTCCTCTTTTGCTTTTTGAGTGTATCCATCTTCGTGAATCCCTTGATCACCTGTACTTACACTTGCAAAGCTCATTAGTCCCTTAAGTGTTGTTACTAATCATCAAAATCCACGGGGAATTAGCCTAGATGCACTTTCAATCTCCCCCTTTTCTATGATTTGATGACAACACTTTGAGGTTTTGATAAAAAATGTGAATGATTTAGTTCTCATAACACACACGTGTATAAGATACTCCCCCTAAATATGTGCGTGAATGTTTTGCAGGAAAGGACATGCATCTCAAATTGAAATCAAGTACCATCACACATACGAGTAGCATAGTATAAAGTTATAACAACCCAAATAGCAAAATATGAAAGTGTAGCAACATTACAACTTAAAAGAGCCCCTCAATCTCTCCCCCTTTGACATCAAGACACCAAAAAGAAAAAGAATAGAGCCTAAGTCTAGTCGTCATTGCTCTCACTGTCCTCCTCGCGATCTCCATCGCTTTGGGTTGCTTCATCGTTGTCGTCCTCATCATCTTGGTCATCCTCTTCATCCTCGACGGTGGGAGCAGCACTAGAGCAACCTCCCCCAAGGAATGCAGCCTCAACTGCTGTGAGATCCGGGAAGGGTGTGATTTCCTCGTTGTTGGAGGCTTCCGGAGACATAGTGATGTCTGCCTTCTCACAGAGCTTCTTCAAGTACTTTTCTTGCCTTTTAGCCATTTTCTGTGTCTTGACTTCCACTTTGTGGCAAGATGTGAAGATAGACTTTAAGAATTTGAAGATGGCGGTGGAGGAGTCTCCGGAAGAGGAAGAGGCAGGAATGGCTGGAGGAGGAGGTGCATCGGGGACACTCCTCCTAGAGGCTCCACCAATATTTGGCACTATAAGAGGGATTTGGGGGTGAAGGGTTCTATGCTTGACATCCTTCACAAACTCCAGTCCCGACACTTTTTCAATAAGGCATATGATAAAAGGAGCATACCCACATGAGCGATTCGGGGTGTGGGATATGTTGAAGATGTTGCTGTAGATGTAGTCAAACACATTGAACTTCTCATCTTCACAGATTAGATTCAACAAATGGCGGAGGTGGCCTTGGATTATTCCCGTATCCCCATCTTTAGGTGCTAAAGTTTTTCTCAAGATCCGATTAAGCACGCTAAAGAAGGGATGGAGGATTTTTGTAGTAGGGGGGCTATAGAAGCCAACCTCATATGTGAACCCCATCTCCCCCAAGTCTATCGCTGTGAGGTTGTGAATAGTCAACTCATAGTTTAGAAATTCCTCGAGGCCAAGGATCCGTGCAAACTCACTGTAGAGAACGGAGTATTGGACACCGTCCGTCATCCATGAAATCTTTCTGTCTCCGAAGGTGGAGAAATAGCATGTGGTGTAGAACTGAGCGACCCCCTCTATGTTCCAGTCATATTGGAAGGCTAGAATGTCCTTCAACCCATGATGCTCTACGGCTTGAATGACTGCATTGAAGGATTGATGGTTCTTGTTCTCCATATAGGGCCAATCAACCCACTGAGGATTAGCAACCCGTGTCTTCATCTTCAAATAAACTAGCGATAGTAATCGTAGTGGAAGTCACACCAAAAGCGATGATCCGCTGTGGACTTCTCATACTTGTATGGATCCTTCTCCCTGAACCTCCTTGCCATTTCATAGCCTTTCCCATGAAAGATATTGCTTGAAAGCTCTGGTTGTCGGTTCGGATTGTTCACGGGTGGTGTCATGACCAAGGGTCCAATAGGGCCCTGTGGGGAGCACTTGACCCCATGGGACGGTCTTGAATAACAATCCCCCCACTAGCAGGTACCCTTCTTCTTGGTGCTACCTTCTTGACGGGCACCTTCTGAACCGGGGCTTTCCCTTTTCTCTTTGCCCCTTCTCCTTCATTCATGGGTCGCTTGCCTTTGTCAGCTGCTTGTCCCCTTTCCTTTTCTCCTAAGGAAACAATTTGTTTCCTCCGACTAGAGCGCTCTTCTTCAGCTTGAGCTTGAGCTTCCTCTCTTTTGTGCCGCTTCTTGGTTCGAGCTTTACGACGAGCCAAGTCTTGCGCAAGTGTGGCGTCCTCCTCCTCACGACAGCGATAAAGCTCTTGTCGAGCCGCTTCGCGCTCCGGGTCAGAGAGGGGTGGAGAGTTGTCGTTTTGAGACATGCTGGAAGAATGAACGAGCAGGGATACGAGTTGAAACCAAAAGATTATTGCGACAGAGGTGCAGCAAAAACACAAAGTTAGGAGTTAACACAAGGTTTGGCCGGACTTGTCCTGTCACTGATTGGACTAGTTCGGTCAAGAACATACTTGTCTGCCTCCGGACAGCCTAGGGTTAAACCCTAAATAAGTGGATTTTCTGTAAATTTAGTCGATAGTTTGCAATAATCCTAAGGGAGAGGCGCATGAAGATTTTGATGTACTAGACATCCTAGTTTGTGGAGAAAACAACCTAGAATTAAGAGATTTTAGAAGATTAGGTTTTGCCTCAAGAACACACCTTGATTCCGATGAAATCGCCGGATCGAAGTGCAGAGAAGTCCGAGAACCGACTTCCCGAGGCCCTATGGAGTAGATGACTCGGATCCTTTGAAGTTTTTGGTGGAGATCTTCAAAAATCACCAATGGGGGCGATTTTTGAGCGTGGGCGCGCGTTCGAACGTTGTGACGGGTGAAGTGGATCTGGACCTACGACGGTTGGGTTAAGTCCCAACTGTCCGGACTTGTCCGGTCATAGATACCGGACAAGTCCGGTGGCCGGATTAGGTCCGGACTTCTCCGATGGCGCGCACTAGTCCGGTCGGTAGCGGACTAGTCTGTTATAGACTTGTCTAAACCTAGTCTGACTTATCAGGTATTCCGGACTTGTCCGGCCCCTGGGCCGGATTAGTTCGGTCCTTGACATCACATTCTTATATATATGATGAGATCTGTAGGAATTGATCCTCAAGACTAATTTTTTACACATATTCTCAATGACTCATGACTAGTAGAGCACACAACCAGACAAACAATGGCCATGATTCAAGGAAATGATAATTGAAAACAGTTTGATAGAAAAAAAATTGAGAGAGATGTGCAAATGTGCTCAGTTTTGAAGGAATTAGACTATAACAACCAGATGTGCAACATTTCAAGCCACATTTAAGGAGTCGAGGATATTCAGCTCACTTCTAAGTTCGCAAAAACGTTTTTCATCTAGTGGCTTGGTGAAGATATCCGCTAACTGTTTTTCAGTTCTAACATGTGAAATGACTATGTCTCCCTTTATTGAGTGATGTCTCAGTAAATGTGTCAGATATCAATGTGTTTGGTTCTAGGGTGTTCAATAGGGTTGTGGGCAATTTTAATAGCACTCTCATTGTCACATAGGAGTGGAATGTGGTTCATATTGAGACCATAGTCTCTTAGAGTTTGTCTCATCCAAATAAGTTGTGCACAACAACTCCCGGCAGCGACGTACTCTACTTTGGTTGTGGATAGGGCAATGGAATTTTGCTTCTTGGATGACCATGACACTAAGGACCTGCCCAAGAATTGAGAGGTTCCCAAGGTACTTTTTATATCTACTTTACATCCGGCATAATCGGCATCAGAGTATCCGATGAGATTGAATTTTGATCCTTTAGGATATCACAGCCCCAAGTTAGGTGCATGAACTAAATAGCGCAAGATTCTATTTACTGCTATTAGATGACACTCGTTGGGTGTGGCCTGAAACCTTGCACACATGCATACACTTAACATATGTCGACCCTAGATGTACAAAAATAAGAAGGGATCAAATCATGGAACGATATACCTTTTGATCCACGCTAGGGCTGTCTTGGTTGAGGTCGAGATGTCCGTTTGTCACCATTGGTGTTTTGATGGGCTTCGCCTTTTCCATGCCAAACTTCTTAAGTATGTCTTGAGTGTACTTCGTTTGACATGTAAAGGTGCCTTCTTTGAGCTGCTTCACTTGGAAGCCTAGAAAGAACTTTAGTTGACATCTCAAACCTCTCCGTCATGATTTTGCTAAATTCTTCACAAAAAGATTTATTAGTGGAACCAAATATTATATCATCGACATAAATTTGACACAAAAATAAGTCATTGTCTAAAGTCTTTGTGAAAAGCGTGTAGTCGGCCTTTCCTATCCTAAAACTATTGTCAATGAGAAAATCTCTAAGACATTCATACCAAGCTCTAGGAGCTTGTTTGAGGCCATAGAGAGCTTTGTGAAGCTTAAAAACATGCTTAGGATACTTATCATCTTCAAAGTCGGGTGGTTGTTCCACATACACTTCCTCTTTGATTGGTCCATTGAGAAAGGCTCTTTTCACATCCATTTGGTACAACTTAAAATTATTGTGAGTAGCATAGGATAATAATGTACGAATTGATTTAAGTCTAGCTATAGGAGCAAAGGTTTAATTGAAGTCCAAAACCTTCAACTTGTTAGTATCCCTTCACCACAAGTCTAGCTTTGTTTCTTGTTACTACTCCATTCTCATCTTGCTTGTTGCAAAAGACCCACTTGGTGCCCACTATATTTGCATTTGGTCTCTCCACAAGCTCCCGTACTTTGTTTCTTATGAAGGTTTTAAGCTCCTCTTGCATCGCCACCACCCAATCCGGATCTTGTAGAGCCTCCTCCACCCTTAGAGGTTCCAAAGAAGAAACAAACGAGTAATGTTCACAAAAATTTTCTACACGGGATCAAGTGGTTACCCCTCTAGTGATATCACCAAGAATGTTGTCGACGGGGTGATCGCGTGAACGCTTTGGTAGACCCTTTGATGTGGTAATTGGGGTCTTGGGTCAATTTCTTCTTCACCATCGGACCCCCCTTGATCAATGCCATCATCTTGATCATAATCAACTTGGACTTGAGAGTCTTGTGGTTGATCATTATAAGCTTGATCTTGTACTTGTGTTGGAAGAGCAGCTTGAGTTGAGGATTGATTCGTTTGACCTTGGCTTTTCTCTTGTGGGCGCACCTCAACAATGGCCAACCTTCTTAGTGCTATGTAAGGAGCTTCCTCTTCATCTAGCATGGATTGGTCAACTTGCTCTACTTGAGAGCCGTTAGTTTTATCAAACACTACATCACGTGCTATTTCAACACAACCGGAGTTTTTGTTGAAAACACGGTATGCATAAGTGTTTGAGTCATATCCAATCAAGAATCCTTTATCGGATTTGGATGCAAACTTTGAAGTTCTAGGTTTCTTATTAAGAATGAAGCACTTGCTACCAAAGACCCAAATATAAAACGTTTGGCTTGTTACCGGTTAGAAGTTCATATGGCGTTTTCTTCAAGAGTCGATGAAGATAGAGCCGGTTTGTGGCATGACATGCGGTGTTAACCGCTTCAGCCCAAAACCGGTCCGAAATCTTGTATTCATCAAGCATGGTTCTTTCCATCTCGATGAGTGTGCGGTTCTTCCTTTCGGTGACTCCTTTTTGTTGAGGAGAGTATGGAGCTGAAAATTCATGCTTGATTCCTTCTTCATCGAGATACTCCTCCACTTGCCTGTTCTTGAATTCGGTCCCATTGACACTTCTAATCTTCTTGATTCTTAAGGAGAATTCATTTTGAGCTCTCCTCAAGAATTTCTTCAACAATCCTTGTGTTTCACTCTTCTCATATAAAAAGAACACCCAAGTAAATCTAGAATAAGCGTCAACTATAACAAGACTGTATTTGTTACCGCCTATGCTTATATAAGCAATGGGACCAAAAAAGGTCCATATGAAGCAGCTCCAAGGGTCTTGTGGTAGACATCACATTCTTTGCGGGATGAGGTGCTCCAACTTGCTTTCCGGCTTGACAAGCGCTACAAGGCCTATCTTTCTCAAACATGACATTTGTTAGTCCTAAGATGTGTTCGCCTTTTAGAAGTTTTTGCAAGTTCCTCATACCAATATGGGCTAGTCTCCTATGCCACAACCAACCCGTGTTCATTTTTACAATTAGGCATGTGTCAAGTTGAGCGTTATCCATGGAAAAATCCACAAGATAAAGCTTTCTCTTAAGCACACCCTTAAATGCAATTGAGTTATCACTTCTTCTAAAGACGGTCACACCTTCATTGGTGAACATGCAGTTGTATCCTTTTTTACAAAGTTGTGAAACAGATAATAAATTATAATCAAGTGAATTGACATGCAAGTGTAGGATCGAAGAGCACGTGTAAAGCTACCAGAGGGAGGTGAATGGTAGATTTCAACTTTTTAGCGGAAGCAACAAAAAAACCCTCGGCAGAAAATCGATCTGTTAAAGAAACCGTGTATGCGACTAATCTAAACGTGTCCAACCGTGACAAAAGTGGTATATATTATATAGAATCAATTCACACAGACACGACAACAAGAATCACAGAAATCTGTCAAAAATAACTCAAGTTATGATCGAAAGATCAAACGAGGGTCAATCTGTTCTACTCGAGTAAAAACCAGATCTGCAACACTGCAAAGAAACTCGTGTAGATCAGAAACTACAATTCAATGACCGTTAAATTTTCACATATGATAGATAATCAAGTTTTGAATACAACCCAAAAAGAATCACGTCAATTGAATCTGTAAAACTCGAGTTATGATCAAAACACCGAAGCACTATCGTGCTGTCCAGAAACTCGACGAGAAAGACTTGACAAAAACAAGTCGGACGAACAAGGCACAAAAGCTCCTATAAAATACGAATTTTATTGATCAAAACATAAGAGGAACAGCCCAAAGTCGTGCACACCACGAGCCTTGGCCTCCCTTGCTTATATAACCAACCCTAAGGCCAACCCAATTCAAACTAGGACTCCTACTCCTACTTGGATTTAAACTGTAACTTTCCAATACTGCTCAAGACTCTTCTATACGCAGATAGAAGCAATATTAAGACTTCCAAACACCTTAGCAACATCCCAAACATTTCTAAAACAACTCTACTTCATGCCTAACACGAAATCCTATCATAACCAACTCGAAAACTTTCCATAAACAAACCATAACCGCCTCGGTCGTAGCCTGAGCGCAAAATCCAGCCGGTTGAACCTTTTCAACCATATCTCCACTTCCATATCTCTTCACCACGCCTTGGAACAATGTAGACACGTCCATGCACTCCTTGCACACGTGCAAACACCTTCCAACGACGTCCACCATACCTTCATATGCATTGTTCTTGATCCAAACATGTTGCGCGACCTCTCGATCAACTCAACCACAATTCCTCCCGAATTTGGTTGTTGAACCTCATCTTCTCCCTAGGACTAGTTCAATGGATCCCATCACCAGTCATATCTTGAACTCAACCAACACCTGCACATGAATAAAGAACCAATACTTTCGAGCAAAAGTCCGCGACTTGACTCACGTTAGTTCCGAAAACCACAACACGTTACGTGAACACCTCACATAAGCATGTTGCAAACTATAGCAAAATGTTAACCACTGCAAACAGTCATAACACTTCAAAAACTTAGTAAAAGGGTACTAAGAAAACTTTCTATAGATGTAAAGCAAGTTCAAAACATTTGCATGGTAAACAACAGAACCATTTCGATTTAGTTCCGGACCTTGCCAAAGCTAACCGGATCTTGATCCGGAGCTTACCAAAGCTAGCAGAATCTAGCACTGGAACTTAGCAAAGCTAGTCGGACCTACCGCCGGAGCTAACCAAACACATGTCGGACCTAGCCATAGCAAGTCGAACCTTACATCGGGTCTTGTCGGAGCTCGGCCCTAGAGTCGGACCTTGACAAAAAGAGTGTTTTGGCAGAATTCAAAACTTTTATTGTTATAGCCAATGTATTCAACACACATAGGTCCCATAGCAAGACATGAGAAATTGAGTGTTGAGAGGAAATAGCTATTTTACCAACATCAAGTACTTTTCCTTGGCTATTGTCTCCAAAGGAAATGCTTTCGCTTGGATCATCATTTTCTTCATATGCGATGAACATCTTCTTCTCTCCGGTCATGTGGTTTGTACACCCACTATCAAGTACCCATTTTGATCCACCGGAGGAGTATGCCTACAAAACAAATTATGCCTTGGTTTTAGGTACCCAAGCTTGTTTGGGACCTCTCACGTTAGTCACAAGAGTTTTGGGTACCCACACACAAGTTTTTAATTTCTTGTGGCGTGGCCCAACATATTTCGCAACAACTCTACCATATATGTTTCTCATAAGAACGTAAGTAGCATCAAAATCATGAAATAGCATAGTTGGAACTAAAACATCATTTACATGATAGGAATTGTTTGAGTGCACATAATTAGATGATCCTTGCTTAACAAAGGTAATGTGTTCGTTGTTGTTCTTAATAGTTCTATCATTTTTCTTTTCCACCCCTAACATATCCAAGGCCATCTTTAATTAAAGGGGATATAGAGTTAAAAAATGCATTTCTAGCATAATCAACTTTTTCTTTGTAAAACACTTCTCTTTTTGTTTGAGATTTTCCCTGGGTTGCACTAAGTTGTTCCCTTAGGTTGGTTATCAATTTTGTACACTTGCAGCTTTTTGTAGTTGATTGCTTAGCTAATTTAGGTGAATCTCTAGAGAGTGAAGTACTAGACTTAAGAGACTCAAATTTTCCTTCAAGTGATTTGTGAGTTTTTGCTAAACTATCAAATTTGTCTTGAAGCATCACATTTGAGCTTTTGAGATTTGCACAAGTCTCTTTGCATGATGCAAGTTCTAATTCTATCTTTCTACATTTTTCTTTTTCAAGTTCTAGGAGTTCCTCTAGTTCACGGTTTTCCTCCTTTTCAACAACAAGTAATCCTTCTTGCTTATCAAGAATTGTTTCCATATCACCTACTTGATTCATGAGGTTTTCCATTTTAGCAATAGTCTTTTTACTCATGCCTTTAAACATGAATTCTACATCACTACCGCTACTATCATAGAGACTATCACTAGCAATAGACTTAGTGGAGGATTTGGAGGTTACCTTGCGCTTTGTCTCCTTGGCCATGAGACAAGTGTGTTTTTCTTTCCTCCAATCACCTCGGTTAGGCAAGAGCATCTTCTTGCTTGAGGACTTGTCAATGGCACTGTTTGCCACTCCCTCATCTTCGGACGATGAGGTTTCATCATTTGAGTCCCATTCTTCTCCTATGTGAGCAGCTCCATGAAGATATGGGTAGAGAAGGGGAAGTTAGGAATAATCTCTTTCTTATTTCTTTCCCATGACGACTAGGAACGGGTGAGGTCCTCATTTGCGAGTGAGGCAAGGCTTTCTTTTATAATACATCCTACCCTATTTTGGTTGACGATTGCGTCCCATAGACAATTTCAATCCCTTGAAATTAAACTATCAATATAGGCCGTGAAATAGGCCAAAATAACCCCTCCTCTATCACTCGTTTCTTCTTCTTGAAGATTTTCTTGTCTCTAGCTTTTTTCTTGTCTTCATCGTCTTCCTTTTTCTCATGAGGACAGTTTGCAATGTAGTGGCCATATTTGCCACAGTTGTAGCAGGCTCGCTTTGTCTTTGACTTGTCTTGTCCTTGGATTTGCTGTCACAGCTTGAGTTCTTCTTATTTCTCATCATTCTTTTGAATTTACTTATGAAAAGGGTCATTTATTTATCATCCATAGAGCTCTTATCATCGCTTCCCTCACTTGAGCTCTCTTCTTGCACTTCGTTGGCCTTTGACTTCTTGGATGCCTTGAGTGCAATATCGTGTCTTTTGGAAGAAGTGATCTTGTGCAGCTCATGTACATGTTTGGCCTCTTTTTCCATCATCTCATGGTTGATGAATTTTCCAAGGACTTCATCGGGAGTCATAGATTCAAAGTGAGGGTTTTCCCGGATCAAGGCGCAAGGAGTGAGGTTACGCACCGTGAATGCCCTTATCATTCTTTTGACCACTTCATGGTCAGTCCACTTCTTGCATCCATAAGCTCTACTCTTGTTGATGAGTATCTTGAGCCGGTTGTACATCTCTTGGGGAGTCTCATTGTCTTCAATAGCAAATCTTCCAAGCTCCCCTTCAATCATCTCAATTTTGGCCTCACGGATGGATTTTGTGCCTTCATGTGCCACCTTGAGAGTGTCCCAAATATCCTTGGCAATTTCCAACCCATCCACCTTATGAAACTCTTCTTTTGACAACGATGAGATGATTACGGCTGCAGCTTGAGCGTTGCGATGAATTTGTTGTTCTTGCTCCGGAGTGGGCTCTTCATCATCCTCCGGAATTTCTATTCCTGTACAAAGAACAATCCAAAGACCAGGGTTAAGTGAGATAAGGTGTAACTTCATGTTATGCCTCCACATAGTGTAGTTTGTACCATCAAGGTGAGGAGGCTTGCCAACAGGGATGGCAAGAAATTTTGAATTGTTATTTAAACGTTCATAGTTAAAAGGATATCAGAAGTAGTCCTTGGACTCCTCCTCCTCCTCCTTCTTCTTCTCTTTCCTCTTGTCGTCTTTTCTCTTCTTGAGCAACGCCATGAGATGTTGTACTTCTTGGTCTTCATCACTTGAAGTGACGGGGTGTCTTCTTCTACCTGCACGCTTCTTGCTCATGAAAGGAGTGACGGAATCCACTTCATTATCACTATGACTTGTGTGAGAGTGATGTGAGTTGTTCTTCTCGCTCTTTCCTTTGGAGCCTAGTTTCTTGCCCTCGTAGTAGGTGCTTGTCTCCCCCATGACCTCTTCGTGCGGTTAAGCACTCAAATGAAGAGTTTGGCTCTGATACCAATTGAAAGTTGCCTAGAGGGGGTGAATAGGTGGAAAATATGAAATTCAGCTTAATAAAAACGATTAGTTCACAGAGAGCAGACTAGTTCGGTCCTGAGGGCGGACTAGTCTGATCACAGCAGATTATAGCTCAATGAGATAAGAACGCAGTATTTATCCCATGGTTCGTCTCCACAAAGAAGTCTACGTCCACGTTGAGGAGTCCACCAAGGACCAGGTTGCTCTCAACCTTTTCCTCACCAAGCCACCACCAAGGTTGGCTTGTTCTTCCACTATATCACAAATGCTTCACAATATGTCTTGGGGCAACTCATAGCTTGAGGCTCCCACGAGAACTCAGCTCAAAGCACTTACAAAACAATTCTCTTCAACAGCACACCTCTGACTCAGTGCTGGAGAATCAACCAAGAGCTCTACGATGCACACTCCCCTTTCTTATCCTCTTCCCAAAACTCTCAAACCCTTAAGAGTTACACTTGGGATTCCAAGAACTTGAAGAGAGGGGACTAAAAGGCTCTATGAAGGCTATTTCGCTGTTAGGGTGCTTGTTCTTCTCTTTGATGCCCGGGCAACCCCCTTTTATAGAGGTCCCGGGAACTAGCCGTTGCCAACTGCCAAACCCCGGACTAGTCCGCCCTCTAACCCTAGACTAGTCCGGCCTGCGGGAACCGATGACATCACTCTTTACCAACTAAACGGTCGGATTCCACCAACTAAACAGTCGAATTCTACCAACTAAACGGTCACATACAATGGACTAGTCCGCTCCACAACGGACTCGTCTGATCTCACACAGAAACCATTGTTCCGGTTGAGAACGGACAAGTCTGGTCCACCGGACTAGTCCGACCACCATGGGTGGATAAGTCCGGTCATCCAAGACTTGGTCCCTGCAGCTACTTCCCAGTTCCAGACGGACTAGTCCAACACACAGAGGACTAGTCCGATCTCACTTAGAAACTCCTATTTCGGTTTAAAATGGACAGTCTGAACCCAAGGACTAGTATGGTCTCAAAGAGCGGATTAGTCCGGTCATCCAGGACTTAGCTCTTGAATGCCTCAGACACTGTCTCAAAGGACTAGTCCGTCCCCAGACGGACAAGTCCAAACTCACACAGAAACTCTTGTTCCATTCTATATCAGATCAGTCCGATGCTTTTCCGGCTTTCCACCCCGGACAAGTTCGAATTCACACAGAACCACTTGTTTCGTTCTACATCGGATCAGTGCGATGTGCCGGACTAGTCCGGCCCCCTGCCGAGACAACTCCGGCCCTATTCCTAGGGCTTATCCTAAATCTTCACTCCACTCAACCTAAACTCGGACTATGAGCTCTTAGATGATTCTCAGCACTTTACTCTATGATCACACTCATATTCAGAGGATAAACTCAACACAAAAGAATTTAAAACCCTAAATTCTATTCTTCTTGTGCATTTGCCTTTTTCTCCTCTTTTCCTTTTTGAGTGTATCCATCTTCGTGAATCTCTTGATCACCTGTACTTACACTTGCAAAGCACATTAGTCCCTTAAGTGTTATCACTAATCTACAGGGAATTATCCTAGATGCACTTTCAATTTTTTACGGAGGCCCCATCCGCAAGAGCATTTGTTTGTGTCCAGATGGGCCTAGGGGCCGCTGTCGGTACCCTCAAGACAGGGTACCCCCGCGTGTAAGAAAAAGAGAAGACTTACGTCAGCACGTATGCAGAAGACAGGGACCCAACCTACAGGTTGGGCCCAACCGCCAGCTAGGGAGCACTCATGAGAAGTCGCGTGCCCTAGGCCTCGGGTCCGGCCACCTGCTAGGGAGGGCTCCGAGGCTGCAGGCTCCGAGCTTCACTACCGGCCGAGGATGGTTCTAGAACCGCCACGTGTCCGATGGTGCCGCACCCGACTCCGAGCCACGTCTTCGCCACGTATCCGGAACCTCCGAGCCACGTCTTTCGCCAGAGAGAGCTTCGGAGGTGCCACGTGTCCTACGGTTCCGGGCCTGACCTCCAGCATGGGAGGGCTCCGGTGCAGTCACGTGGGCAACAACTCCAGGCGTCCCTTCCCGCCAAGGAGGGCTCCGGTGCCGCCACGTGCATGACAGCTCCGGACCTCCCCTCCTGCTAGGGAGAGCTCCGGCGTTGCCACGTGTCCAATGACTCCGGACCCCTTACTACTCCTGAAGACAGCTCTGGTGGCGACACGTGTCTCAGGGGCCAGCCACCTTGACGCCGCGTCGACAAGCAACGGGCAGATAGCCAAGGAGTAAAGAGGAAGGTGTGTTGTCCTATCGCGCATTTAAAGTTTGCATGTTCCCCAGACAAGCAATCCAGCGTATCCCGGTACAGGCATACCCTGGCAGCAGAGACCAGTCGTGTGGCGCTCTAACGACAACAACAGTGCGGCGCCGTGGGACAAGATGTATTCTTGCCGCCTTCGCTAGGCAACACTTAAGGATGGCGATGCGACAAGGCGGCGCGCCCTACGGATTCATCAAGTACGCTACTACTAGCAATAGGCATTCTAGCCGTAGTAGGGGTTGCTACCCATATCGGGGCAGCTTGTCAAGCCCCGGGCCCACTTGTAAGGTTGTCTGGCCTTGAGCTATAAAAGGACCAGACAACCAACAGGCAAAAAGACCCCCGATTTGGACCCCCGAACTCATACACCTCTAACACTTGTAAGCTCTCAAGCTCGAGCCACGCTCGGATTCTAGAAAAGAACAACCAACATTCCGTGGACGTAGGGTATTACGCTCAGGCGGTCCGAACCACGCAAATCTTCATGATCATCTCGCCATCGTGCTACGACGCTCAAAATCACTAAGCCCTCCTAAAAAAGAACCTCCGCTGGCTGCTCCAGAGAGGACCGGGAGGAGTGTCGCAGGAAACACTTCGACACAGGCCATAAGGAGTAAGTGTCATATTCATTAAGCTGATTACACAAGATACAAATGATATCCGAAAAAAAAAACACTTTCATTTCTTATCAGATGGAGTCTAAGGACTAATATATTTCCTAACATCTGTAAAGAATTTGAGTTTATTGGGCTGGAAAGAAAAAGAGAATCAAACAGTGTAAGCACCAACAAAACAAAACCATTCAAAACCAACCAGGGGCCGCTCTGTGAGAAGCTTTATGGGGTTCTAACTACTAGGAATCCCTCCTGCCGCTTATGCTTGATCTGGACTGGCTATAGTCCGAGTTGAAATCCTGGCTGCCGAAGGCCATCCTCTGGAACTGCCTGATATCTACCGTGTTGGCGACGTTGAACATCTGGCTCTTCCCAGGCTGCACTCCGTTGCTGAGATCAATGTCAGTCAAGCTGTCGAGCACCCGAACAACCTGAAAAACCAGCGGAGAACAGAGTCTGGTCATGAACATAGCATGGTGAGAGTGATGTCTGTGTTTTCGGATGTGCTACAGTACAGGTTAATGGGTTTATCATCTACCTGTCCCATCTTGGGCCTCCGGGTAGCAGAGTGCCGGATGCAAGCTGCCGCCGCTTCGATAACGCGGAACATCTCCACATCATCAAAGTTCCCGTCGAGGTGAGGGTCGACTAGCCCGTCAAACTCCTGGTTCTCGATTGCACGGTTCAATAGTGGTCTTGCCTGTAAGTACAGGCGGGTTGTGTGATTCGGAGCAACATGCTATCAGTCATACATTGGTAGGGAGAGTGAAATTGTAGTAGCTGCAATGGTGGTAGCAGCAGCAGAGGCAGTGTACTAGTGCTGGATGAGCTTACCCACTCCACTAGGCTCTCGTCGCCGAGGGGGCGCGACGAGTCGACCGGCTTCCGGCCGGTGATGAGCTCCAGAAGCACGACGCCGAAGGAGAACACGTCTGATTTCTCAGTCAGCTTCCCCGTTGACGCATACTCTGGAGCCAAGTACCTGTGTACCACAGAGATGCTAACTGGAAACTGATGCGATCTTGTGTTTTTCGCTCGTTGATGAGATAAATGATTACCCGAATGTTCCCATCACACGTGTCGAGACGTGTGTGACATCGTTCTCCGCTAGCCTGGCGAGCCCAAAATCCGCAACCTTGTCGATGAACACGGTTCAAGTAGCATCAGGGAGGTCAGGTACCATCCCAGAAAGGAAACAAACGGTTTTGCTGTTGGTGACAACAAACCTGAGCCTCAAATTGATCATCAAGCAGGATGTTAGAGGACTTGATGTCCCTGTGGATGATCCTTGGATGACCTGTTAGGACAAGCAGAAAGAAAGCCAAAATTAAGCCGAGACAATTGCTATTATAACACCTGTTTCGAGCGGCTTTGACAAAATAACACTCACGTCGTAGGTTTCGTTAAAATAACACTTTTATCGTTGACGCACCGTTAATATAGAATTTTATAGTCTAATCTACCTTTTTTAACATTTTTCTTTTCTTTTCTAATTCTTTTAAACTCTGGAATGACCATTGTGCCCTTATTTTATTTTTAGCTGTACCCTAAATTTTTGGATGTGTCCTACTGTATCTCCTCTCCTAAAAGAACGCCGTCAGCCTGAGCCGCCGCCGTCAGGCCTCCTTTGCTCTTCCCTCATACTGCGTGGCACTGGAGTCGAAGAGCCTGCCCCGCCCTGTGACTCGAAGACGCGTGCCGCTGACAGAGAACTCCCTGACCTGTTATAAAGGAGATTACGGTACAGGAAGGTGCGGCCACAGAAGGCTGGCGGTGAGTGAAGAGAGATTAAGGGTAAAGCCAAAATAAAAGAAGGGCATAATGGCCATTTAGAATTTATAAGAATTAGAAAAGAAAAGGAAAAATATTAAAAAGAGGTAGATTAGACTAAATTCTATTTTAACGATGTGTCAACGATAAAAGTGTTATTTTAGTGAAGCCCACGACGTGAGTATTATTTTATCGAAGCCGGTCGAAACGGGTGTTATAATAGCAATTGACTCTAATTAAGCCCCGTTCCCGATGGAACAAAACACTGAAAAACAGATGAATTTGGTGCCAAAACAGTGTCCATCTTACAGTCCTCATGAAGGTAGGCCAATCCGCTCGCCGAGCCCGCCGCGATCTTGACCCTTGTTGGCCAGTCCATCACCGGCCGTCCCCTGCCTGAATGATTCGTAGGGAGTTCAGTAACAAATATCGCACGAGTTTTTCAAGTTGTTCATGTCCATTGGAATGGAGGCGGAGGTTGTAGCCATACATACCATGGAGGTGGTGGTGCAGCGTGTCGTTGGACACGAAGTCGTAGACGAGGAGGCGGTGCTCCTCCGCGATGCAGTACCCGACGAGGGAGACGAGGTGACGGTGGTGCACGCGGCTGATGATCTCCACCTCCGCCTGGAACTCGCGCTCGCCCTGCCCGCCGCCGCCCTTGAGCTGCTTCACGGCGACCACCTTGCTGTCGCCGAGCGTGCCCTTGAACACGCACCCGAACCCGCCCTCGCCGAGCACGTTGTCGCGCGCGAAGCCGCCGGTGATCTCATACAGCTCGTTGAACGAGAACGCCTTGCTGTTGCCCACGCTCAGGTCGCCCGACGACGGCGCCACGCTCCTCGCCGGCCCCTGGCTCCCGATCGACGCGCTGTAGTTGGCCGACGACATCCACGGCGGCGGCTGCAGCACCTTCTGCTGACCGTACGCCTGGCTGGTCGCCGGCGACATGCCCGGGCCGCCCCCGGGTCCGCCCGTGCTGAAGTTCATCGATCCCGGCGCCGACGGCGGACGCAGGAACGGCGCCTCGCCGGACAGGTGCTGTGGCGTGTAGGCTGGCACGGTGAAGCCGGCGTAGTACCGGTCGGCCTGCCTCCGCTTGCGCCGCTTCGACATGCACATGAAGGCGCCCGCCAAGCCGAGGAACGCGATCACCACCACAACCGCCACGGCTGCGGTGGCGCCGGAGCTCAGCCCGCCGCTGCTGGAGGGAGGCGTCACGCTGCTATCCACTGCCGACATCGGAGGTGAGTGTGCGGCGGTCGTTGAGCCCGTCCGGGTCGACGGTGGAGGGGCGTGATCCACGGGTGGCGGCGGCGTGGCGAGCACGGGTGACGCGGTTGGCTGCGCGTCGGGGGGCGGAGGAGGCAGGGTGCTGGAAGAAGGCGGCGGGGCGTCTGGCTGTGCCGAGGGAGCGGACGGCGGTGGTGGAGCGTGCGTGGACGAAGGCGGGGGCGCGGCATTGTCTGGTGGGGGCGGCGCGACGGCGGGAGCAGGCGGCGGGGAGAACGTCGGCGCCGGTGGCGGGGGCGGCAGTTCGGCCGGTGGCGGTGAGGAAGACGCATCCGACGGAGGAGGTGCGGTGTCAACCGGCGAAGGAGGAGGCGGTGCAAGCTCCGGCTGGGATGGCGGCGGCGTCGAAGGAGAAGGTGTCGACGGAGTTGATGGAGAGGATAATGGCGGTTGGGATGATGATGTTGGAGGTGGGGTCGAAGAATCACCAGGAGGTGGCGGCGACGACGACGGGGGAGTGAGGTCGATGCCCGGGGTTGCCAGCGTGTTTCCCGCGCCACCGACCGCCGCCCCCGCATTGCCGGCGACTTGGAGAAGAATCCTCATTCTTGTGTAGTACTACTGCTGTAAAGATTTGGAATAGAGGGAGGCAATTACGACAAAAATTGTTCAAAACAATTATCATTTAAGGAACATAACTTTGATCGACGTCAACTAAGAAATGAAGCTCAGTGCATTGACATTTCAGTTTTCTTTGTCCGAAACAAGAATTCGGTGACCGAGCAGAACGAGTCAAATCGACTCCGGAGATTCGAATTTCTCCACTGATTTCTGCACAAGAATCGACTCCTCTGACGTGAATAGCATCCAAAAGAATTGATCTCAATGAAATCAGAAGTGATGCATTGTGGTTCCGATATTACTGCACTAACAAAACAAGATCGAAGCTGGTTTCAAGAAAACGAATTGAACTCGAATAAACAAAGCCCACCGGGAATAGAACCTTTGACAACCTTCTACGGATCAGAACTCGTTTGTTGGCCATAGAAAAAACACCAAGTAGTACAGTAATATAAAAAAAGAAGAGATACCATGTGCTCTCGTTAAGGGGTGAAACGATTGCATGGAAACTTCCTTTCCTCCGGAGCAGACCATTTCAAGGTTTACACAGAAAACGATGGAGTCAATCAAGATCACGGCCAGCAAAAAACATAGTCCTACGAAAATATTATGACATATTGACACAAATAGTTGGAACTCAAGATTCGCAAATGAATCTACATAAGAATGATAGCCAACAGCGAAGAACAGGCACGAACGCAACACATACAAGAAAGACAATTGCAGCAGGCATGAAACCATACCATACCATACCCTTTGATCAGAAGCACAGCCGCCAGTAGTAGAACAATCAGAGGAAGGAGTGAACCTGCAGCAGGGAGGCCTGGTCAACAGCAAGGCAGTGCAGCTCGACTGTCATACCGCGTTTGCTCGGGGATGATCGATGATGGCCAGAGAGCGCGACGAAGGAGACGAAGAGGAGAGGCTGATGGAGGACCGCAGATATTTCAAGAATGTGTCATTCACCACCACCACCACCGCCCAACCATTGCCGCGTCTCTTGTCTTCTCTTCTCTCTTGCTGTTGGGGGACTCGAGAACGTGGCGGCCACGACTCGCTCTGGCCAGTACGTGCGTGCTGGCTGGAACTAACGCTGTAGTCGCCTCCCTGCTATTATCCATCACTGACGACAGAAACTAACACCGTACCTGTTGCATTGGCCGATAGAGCGAGTGAAAAGCTTTTCCATTTCAACGAAGAGCTTTAAAATTAGACACATCAAATCATTCGACGGCTTGTCCCTCTAAATTTCATATATGACGCGCCGGGCGTCGCTAGGGACGTGCTCACCTAGGGGCAATTGGACCAGCTTCTCCGCGCAGCTCCTACGCGGAATTTTTTATTAATATACGATTTTTATTCAAATTGAATATTACTAAACAGTCTAATGAAAAAGTTATTAGAGTGACCACCCTGTCGCCGGTTTATTGGGCGAGAGGTGCTAGTAAGCACCCTGTCGCCCGTCAATTGGACGACAGGTGCCACATCAACACCCGTTGCCCGTTACCCGCCACGCTGGCTTTTCTTTTGATAATATTTAAATTGAATTACTAAAATAGAAACAAATTATGTTTTAGTGTAGTGGTAACATGTGAAACCTTAATCCAATAGGTCTCAGGTATGAGCCCTGACATGATCATGTTTTGTTTTATATTTTTAAAAGATATAATAAATATTCAAATTTTATAGAGAATAAATTTAAATATCATCATTTTCAAATTGTAAATTAGATTGGAAACAAATTCATAATTAAATTTCAAATTTCATCTGTCGAAGTGTTTTCTGCGACACTTCCCCGGTCCACTCTAGAGCAGCCCGCGGAGGTTCTTTTTTTAGGATGGGCTTAGTGGTATTGAGCGTCGTAGCACGATGGCGAGATGAGCATGAAGATTTACATGGTTTGGGCAGCCTGAGCGTAATACCCTACGTCCACGGAGTGTTGGTTGATCTTTTCTGGAGCCCGAGCGTGGCTCGAGCTTGAGAGCTTACAAGTGTTAGAGTTGTATGAGTTCGGGGGTCGGCATCGGGGTCCTCTTCCCCGTTGGCTGTCTGGTCCTTTTATAGCTCAAGGGCAGACAACCTTACAAGTGGGTCGGGGGCCTGACAGGCGGCCCGGTATGGGTAGCAACCCGTGCTACCGCTAGAACGCCTATTGCTACTAGTAGCGTACTTGATGAAGCCGTAGGGCGCGTCGCCTTGGCGCATCGCCATCCTTAAGTGCTGCCTGACGAAGGCGGTAGGAACACGTCTTGTTCCGCGGCGCTGCACTGTTGCTACTGTCGGAGTGCCGCACGATTGGTTTCTGCTGCCAGACACGCCTGTACCAGGATACGCTGGATTGCTTGCCCGGGGATCATGACAACTTTAAATGCGCGATAGCACACCTTCCTCTTTACTCCTTGGCTATCTGCCCGTTGCTTGTCGGCATGACATGCAAGTGGCTGGCCCCCGAGACACGCGTTACCACCGGAGCTGTCTTGCGGAGTAGCGAGGGGTCCAAAGTCGTTGGACACGGGGCAACGTCGGAGCTCTCCCTGGCAGGAGGGGAGGTCCAAAGCTGTCATGCACGTGGCTGCACCGGAGCCCTCCTTGGCAGGAAGGGACACCCGGAGTTGTTGCCTACGTGGCAGCACCGGAGCCCTTCCATGTTGGAGGTCGGGCCCGGAGCCGTAGGAGACGTGGCACATCCAGAGCTCTCTCTAGCGAAAGACGTGGCTCGGAGGTTCCGAACACGTGGCAGCACCGGAGCCCTCCCTGGCGAGGGGTCGGGTCCGGCACCATCAGACACGTGGTGGATCCAGAGCTCTCCTCAGGGAAAGACATGGCTCGAAGGTTCCGGAGACGTGGCAGTGCCGGAGTCCTCCCTGGCGGGAAGTCGGGTCCGGCACCATCGGACACATGGCGGCTTCGCAGCCATTCTCGCCGGTAGTGAGACTCATAGCCTGCATACTGAATTCTGGTGTAGAATTTGAAATGTATTTGGCTCTTTGAATTTTTAATTTGAATTTGAATCTCCCTCCTTCCATGGCTCCAAAAGCATGGCAACCAAACTCAAATAATTCTGAATTTTGGTATGGATGCTAATCCACATGTGGGGAACACATTTGTGAAATCAATTTGCCACTTTGGAGGATTTTGAATTTGAAACTGAAATTCAAATTCAAGTTTGAGGACTTCCTCTCTTAATCCCAAACAAATAGTAGAACCCCTCCAAATGAGCTGAAATTTTAGAGGCCCAATATTTGGATTATGGAGACTCAAGTTATGAATTTAGATCTCCATGTTTGGAAGTTTTTGGGAAGTTTGAATCATCACTTTGAACTCCCAACGTTATATTTCGAAGTTTTAATTCCCCTCATTTTTCCTAAGTGTGAATATGCTGAATTTCTTGCTAGCACTTTTGAGGATTTTACATCCCTCCCCCGTGAAAAGAATCTCGTCCCGAGATTCCAAAAGAAAAGCAAAGTGGGGAAAACTTTACTGGGTATACGATGATATCAAGTACCGATAATTTGCTTGTAGATAATCCTCGCTTTCCCATGTCGCCTCATCAGCGGTATGGTTACTCCACAAGACCTTGTAAAACCATAAGGTCCGGTTTCTTGTGGTGCGAGTCTTTTCATCGATAATCCGGATCGGATATTCCGAGTATGTAAGGTCCGGTTGGAGAACTTCTATCTCTTCGGTGTGGATTTGAGCCAAGGGTTTGAGGCATTTCATCAGCTGAGAGATGTGGAATACATTGTGAATTCCTGCAAGTGACGCTGGTAACTCCAAGCGATAGGCCACGGGTACGCATTTTTCAATGACGGCGAACGGACTAATGAATTGCGGCTCATGATGAACTTTCATCGGAGACACCCAGACATAAACATGGTCCCCGATGTAGAAGTGGAGAGGACGACATCTTTTATCCGCATAGCTCTTCTGAAGAGATTGAGCAGCCTTGAGGTTAGCTTGTATTACTCGCACTCGTTCTTTAGCCTCATTCACAAGTTCAGTGTCGTAGATAATTCATTTGCCGGACTCACATCAGTTGAGTGGTGTGCGACATTTCCGGCCATAGAGAGCTTCATACGGTGCCATCTTGATGCTAGCTTGATAGCCATTGTTATATGAAAACTCCGCCAACGGCAAATGATCGTCCTAGTGTTTACCGTGGTGGATGGCACAAGCGCGTAGCATGTCTCCAAGCACTTGGTTCCCCGTTCAATTTGACCATCCGTCTGCGGGTGATATGCAGAGCTTCGGATCAGTTTGGTTCCCAATTACGCGTGCAGCTGTTCCCAAAACCGAGCGACGAACAGCGCACGGCGATCTGAAATAATGGAGCGGGGAACATCATGCGAGCACAAGATCCTTGCAATATACAGCTCCACATATTGCTTGACCACATAATTTGTATGTACGGGAATAAAATGGGCCCACTGTGTTAGTCGATTGACTATTACCAAAATCGAATCATGTTTGTAGGAGGTGAGAGGTAACCTGACTATGAAATCCATGCTGATATCCTCCCACTTCCATGCCGGAATGTTCAATGGTTGCAGCTGTCCGGCTTTATGCATATGGTCGGCTTTCACACGCCGACACGTATCGCATTCGGATACGTACTTTGCGATTTCTCTTTTCATCCGTGTCCACCAAAACCTGGTTTTCACATCTTGGTACATCTTGTTGCTGCCCGGATGAATAGAATATTTGGACAAATAAGCTTCGTCCAAGATCTTCTTCCAAAGCTTCATGTCACGGGGTACCACTATACGGTCTTTAAACCATAGAGTACCGTGTTCATCCCTTTGGAAGCATTTCATTTCACCATTCTTCATTCTTCTCCGAATGTGTGACATTCCCACGTCTTTCTCCTGAGCTTTCATAATCTCCTCTCGTATGGTAGGGACGAGAGCAAGATTATATAATGCCCCATATGAAACCAAGTATAAACTCGACTCTTCCTCTTCAAGTTGAGTGATGACAGATGGTTGACGTGAGATTTGCAGCTTAAGGTGTCGGCAACCACGTTCGCCTTACCGTGATGGTAGTGAAGCTAGATCTCATAGTGTTTGATCAGCTCTAGCCATCTCCATTGCCGCATATTCAACTCCTTTTGAGTGAATATATACTTCAAGCTTTTGTGGTCGGTGTAGAGATGCACTAAGTTTCCAAGTAAATAGTGCCTCCAAATTTTCAATGCCAACACCACAGCAGCGAGCTCAAGATCATGATTTGGATAATGCTGCTTGTGGTTACAAAGTTGATGGGAGCCATAAGTGACCGCTCTTCCTCCTTGCATCAATACACAGCCAAGCCCGATGCCGGACGCATCACAGTATACGTCGAAGGGCTTGGTCGTATCTGGTTGAGCTAACACCGGGGCTGTTGTAAGATGCTTCACCAATGCTTGGATCAACTGCAATGCCTTCCGCAGAAATAATATGACCAAGAAATGGCACTTGGCTGATCCAAAACTCGCACTTTCTGAACTTGGCATAAAGCTTATGGTCTCGCAATCGTTGAAGCATGATATGCAGGTGTTCGGCGTGTTCTTCTTCAGTCTTGGAATACCAAGATGTCATCGATAAACACCACCACGAACTTGTCCAACTCCGGCATGAACACTGAGTTCATGTGGTACATGAAATGTGCCGGGGCGTTGGTGAGACCAAAAGACATGACGAGATATTCATACAACCCATATCTCGTCGAGAAGGCCGTTTTTGAAATATCCTCCGCTCAGATCTTTATTTGATGATCCTGAGTGAAGATCCATCTTAGAAAATACACTCGCACCCACAAGTTGATTGAATAGAATATCGATGCGGGACAGTGGATATTTATTCTTGATGGTGACGACATTGAGAGGTCGGTAATCCACACACAACCTCAAGGTTTCATCCTTCTTTTTCACAAACAGCTCCGAGCATCCTCATGGCGAGGAACTCGGTCGAATGAAACCCTTATTCATCAGATCATTGAGCTGCTCCTTCAGTTCAGCTAGCTCATTCGGAGCCATCTTGTACGGTCTCCGTGATATCGGTGTCGTACCAGGTACAAGTTCAATCTTGAACTCGACATCCCTTTTGGGTGGCATGCCCGGGAGATCATCCGGAAATACGTCCGGATATTCACGGAACACACGAATATCCTCAAGTTTTGTGTCTTCCATGCTATATGTGGTTGGTGTAAAAGTCCCAAAACATGTACATGAATAAAACTAAGGTTTGAGTTCATATGTATGGCTAAGACATGAAAAATGGGACTTGCTAAAACTTTTCTGCATCCAATGTGATACATGGATGATCATCCAAAAATGAGGCTCACATTTTTATTTGAAGGTGTTGAACCAATAAGGATTTAAATACCTCTTTGCATGTAAGTTTAAAAATCAGATTTTAAATTCAAAGTTCACACAAATGGTGGCCAAAACTTTGAATAAACATGCAGCCATACAGTTGGAGATTGTGGAAAAAGCTTGATGACAAACTTTTCATTTTTAGGGTGGGCTCCAAAAAGGAATTACAAAAGCATTTTCAAAACTTCAACAAATTCAAATTTGCTATGCAAATTCAAACTGAATTTGGCGAATTCAAATCCTAGCCCACCTTTCAAACTCAGAGTTTTGGAATTTGGGAGGATTAACTTGAGAAGATCTTTTGGAGAGGAGAAAAGTGGGGGACCCACATGTCATTGGGCTGAGGAATTAGACTTGCACATGAAGCAAACAATTCACAGTGCTCTGTCTCTGTTCTATGCACGAAGTTACCGAGACTTCTCACCCGGGCGCCACCGAGAAGATTGCCGCACCACCACCTGCTTCCCTTTTCCACGAGCTGGCGCCCAGAGGCGGTTCCCTCGTCATGATCTACTCCTCAGACCAAAGCAAAGTTCATTTGCCTTCTCCTCCTCGCGAGAACACCAAACAGAGCTCTCTTATCCCCTCCGCTACCTCAGCTAGATCCGGAAATTGGCAGAAACTCGCGCCCCTCTCCTCCCCGAGCTGCTAGACAGCACCACGAGCTCGGTACACACCTCCCCGACCCGGAAACTAGCGAGTTACGGCCTCTTTTCACCTTGATCAACTTCATCCACCGTGACCTAGCTCAAACCGACGATCGGGCGCTCGTGGACAGCTCTCCACATGAGCTTTCACGGCCGAGCAAGAGCGGCAACGGAAGCGCACGACCACCGTGCTGCTCTCACCCAAATCTCAAGCCACGTCGTGAAGCATCGATGGCGAATTTCGAGATTTTGCTCCGGCGGGTGCAAACCGAACGTCCGGTACGAAACCTTCAAATTCCCCCTCTCTGATCCTCCATAGGTCATCAAATCTTGCACATGGGTGCTGGTGTAACACCCTCAAATTCATTTCCGTGCATTGCATATAGAGAAACATTAAAAAGAAGTAGAAACGGAGAAAGAATCATAAATATGATGGGGAATGGGAAAAGCTAGCTGAAATGAGCCAATTCCAATTTGTCTAAGTGCGCTGTCGACACATCCCGGGGCCGCGGGACACGTGGTGCCCGTGGAGCTCACCCCTGCGGAGGGGGGTGAGGTCCGGCACCGGGGGACACATGGCACCCGCGGAGCTCGCCTCCGCGGAGGAGGGGAGGTCTGGCACCGCGGGACACGTGGCGCCCGTGGAGCTCGCCTCCGCGGAGGAGGGGAGGTCCGGCACCGCGGGACACGTGGCGTCCTCGGAGCTCGCCTTTGAGGAGAAGGGAGGTCCGGCCCCGCTAGACACGTGGCGCCCTCGGAGCTCGCCTCTGAGGAGAGGGGAGGTCCGGCACCGCTGGACACGTGGTGACCTCGGAGCCCGCCTCTAAGGAGAAGGGAGGTCCGGCCCCGCGGGACACATGGTGCCCTGGGAGCTCGCCTCTGAGGAGAAGGGAGGTCTGGCCCCGCGGGACATGTGGCGCTCTCGGAGCTCGCCCCTGCGGAGGGGGGGCGAGGCCCGGCTCCGCTGGCCATGTGGCAGGCTCGGAGCTCGCCTCTGAGGAGGAGGATGGCCCTTAGGTAGGTTTTTCCTCCTGTGCGCAAGGGTACCCGGTACTGAGGGTACCAAAACTGTCGAAGTGTAGCTGTCGACACTTTCCCCGGGCCTGCACTGGGCAGCCCGCGGAGGTTCTTTTTCGGAGGGGCTAGTCCTCTCGCGAGGGTCTCGCCGGAATGGATGACGGAGGAAGATGATCGGTGGATTGACACGGGGGTTTACGTGGTTTGGGCCGCTGGAGCGTAAAACCCTACGTCCACGGGAGTGCTCGGAGCACTGGTTTCCTTGAGTATGAGGATAGCCTAGAGGGACCTGAACTCAGCAGAGTTTGAACCCCAGAGGGAGCTGGACAAAATGCCGAGCCCCCCGTAACGTTGCCTACCCGAGCCTTTTATAGTCCAAGGCTTGGGCGGCTTACAAGGTGGGCCCCGGGACCCAACAGGTGGCCCCGGGGTGATTTCCTACCAGCTACACAGTCTTGGCGCTGGCTTCGAGGTCGTCCTGCCACCCTGCCCATGCTGCAGGCTAGGTGTAGCGTGTAGCCGTTGGCGATGGCAGGGGCGGCAGGGCACGTCCTGTCCATGTCTTGTCGCTGCCTTCAATGGTCTGCAGCTTCAGACACTGTATGCCTGTCTTGACTGTGACTGGTCACAACGCCTCCTGACAGGCACGCGCCACGCCTCTTCGTCCTGGGAAGGCACGGGTCTTGAATGCTTCGTACGGTAAAGGCATGACGCGCCTTTACTCCCGCTGCCTATCGCGCTGGGCGGGCAGCGCTGCTCTGCTGGCCACGTGTCGGGCCCAGAGCTCACCTCTGAGAAGAGGGGAGCTCCGGCCCCGCTGGACACGTGGAGCCTTCGGAGCTCACCCCCACGGAGGGGGCGAGGTCCGGCCATCTGGGCCACGTGGCAGGCCTGGAGCTATCCTCCGAGGGGAGGGGAGCTTCGGCCCTACTAGACACGTGGCTCCTTCAGAGCTCGTCCCAGCGGAGGGGGCGAGGTCCGGCCTCCTGGGCCATGTGGCAGGACCGGAGCTATCCTCCGAGGGGAGGGGAGCTCCGACCCTACTTGACACGTGGCTTCTTCGGAGCTCGCCCTGGTGGAGGGGCGAGGTCCGGCCTTCTGGGCCACGTGGCAGGCCCGGAGCTATCCTCCAATGGGAGGGGAGCTCTGGCCCTATTGGACACGTGGCTCCTTCTGAGCTCACCCCGGTGGAGGGGGCGAGGTCTGGCCTTCCGGGCCACGTGGCAGGCCAATGTCGAAGTGTAGCTATCGACACTTCCCCCGGGCCTGCACTGGGCAGCCCGCGGAGGTTCTTTTTTGGAGGGGCTAGTCCTCTCGCAAGGGTCTCGCCAGAATGGATGACGGAGGAAGATGACGGTGGATTGACACGGGGGTTTACGTGGTTCGGGCCGCCGGAGCGTAAAACCCTACGTCCACGGGAGTGCTCGGAGCACTGGTTTCCTTGAGTATGAGGATAGCCTAGAGGGACCTGAACTCAGCAGAGTTTGAACCCCAGAGGGAGCTGGACAAAATGCCGAGCCCCTCGTAACGTTGCCTACCCGAGCCTTTTGTAGTCCAAGGCTTGGGCGGCTTGCAAGGTGGGCCCCGGGACCCGACAGGTGGCCCCGGGGTGATTTCCTACCAGCTACACAGTCTTGGCGCTGGCTTCGAGGTCGTTCTGCCACCCTGCCCATGCTGCAGGCTAGGTGTAGCGTGTAGCCGTTGGTGATGGCAGGGACGGCACGACACGTCCTGTCCATGTCTTGTCGCTGCCTTCATTGGTCTGCAGCTTCAGACACTGTACGCCTGTCTTGACTGTGACTGGTCACAGCGCCTTCTAACAGGCGCGCGCCACGCCTCTTCATCCTGGGAAGGCACGGGTCTTGAATGCTTTGTACGGTAAAGGCATGGCGCACCTTTACTCCCGCTGCCTACCGCGTCGGGCGGGCATCGCTGCTCTGCTGGCCACGTGTCGGGCCCGGAGCTCACCTCTGAGGAGAGGGGAGCTCTGGCCCCACTGGACACGTGGAGCCTTCGGAGCTCACCCCCGCGGAGGGGGCGAGGTCCGGCCTTCTGGGCCACGTGGCAGGCCTGGAGCTATCCTCCGAGGGGAGGGGAGCTTCGGCCCTACTAGACACGTGGCTCCTTCGGAGCTCGTCCCGGCGGAGGGGGCGAGGTCCGGCCTCCTGGGCCACGTGGCAGGCCTGGAGCTATCCTCCGAGGGGAGGGGAGCTCCGGCCCTACTGGACACGTGGCTCCTTCGGAGCTTGCCCCGGCGGAGGGGGTGAGGTCCGGCCTTCTGGGCCACGTGGAAGGCCCGGAGTTATCCTCCAAGGGGAGGGGAGCTCCAGCCCTACTGGACACGTGGCTCCTTTGGAGCTCGCCCCGGTGGAGGGGGCGAGGTCCGGCCTTCCGGGCCATGTGGCAGGCCCGGAGCTATCCTCTGAGGGGGAGGGGAGCTCTAGCCCCACTGGACACGTGGCGCCCTCGGAGCTTGCCCCTGCGGAGGGGGCGAGGTCCTTAGGCATTTTCACCCTGTGCGCGGGGGTACCCGGTATTGAGGGTACCGACATTAGCTCGCCCCTGCGTAGGGGGCGAGGTCCTTAGGCATTTTCACCCTATGCGCGGGGGTACCCGGTACTGAGGGTACCGACAGTGGCCCCCGGGCCCATCTCGGGGGAGGTAACAAGCCCGAGGTGGGGCCTTCTTCTTCCCGCGCACTTTCTTGTCTTGAGTACTTTCTGTGCTGGCAGAGTCTCGACGGAGCTCAACCTCTGAGGAGAGGGTGAGACCTGGCATCGGAGCTCAGCCCTGTAAAAAGGGGGGGTCCGGCTTCGGAGCATGCCTCTAAGGAGAGGTAAAGGTCCGGCTTCGGTGTTCACTTCTGCGGAGGGAGTGAAGACCAGCATCAGAGGTCATCCCTGCTAAGGGGGCGAGGTCTGGCATCGGAGCTCAGCCCTGTGGAAGGGGGAGGTCCAGCTTCGAAGCTCGCCTCTGAGAAGAGGTAGAGGTCCGGCATCGGAGTTCAGGCTAGCGGAGGGCGTGAGGTCCGGAAGTCATCGGAGCTCATCTCTGAGGAGAGGGCGAGGGCCGGAATCGGAGCTCAGGCCAGTAGAGGGCATGAGGTCCAGAGGTCATCGGAGCTCAGCCTATGAGGAGAGGGTGAGGTCCGGCATCGGGGCTCGCCTCTCAGGAGAGGGCGAGAGCCGACATCGGGGCCGAGGCCAGCGGAGGGCGTGAGGTGCGGAGGTCATCGGAACTCAGCCTTTGAGGAGAGGGTGAGGTCCGACATCGGGGCTCGCTTCTAAGGAGAGGGCGAGAGCCGGCATCGAAGCTCAGGCCAGCGGAGGGCGTGAGGTCCAGAGGTCATCGGAACTCAGCCTTTGAGGAGAGGGTGAGATCCGGCATCGGGGCTCGACTCTGATGAGAGGGCGAGGGCCAGCATCAGAGCTCAAGCCAGTGGAGGGCATGAGGTCCGGAGGTCATCGGAACTCAGCCTCTGAGGAGAGGGTGAGGTCTAGCATCGGGGCTTGACTCTGAGGAGAGAGCGAGGGCCGGCATCAGGGCTCGCCTCTGAGGAGAAGGCGAGGGCCGACATCGGATCTCAACCCAGTGTAGGGCACAAGGTCCGGCTTTGGTGTTCAACCCTGGGGGTAACAACCGGCTTTGGAGATTGCCCCTGCGATAGGGGTGTCGTCCGGCATCGGACCTCAGCCCAGTGTAGGGCGCAAGGTCCGGCTTCGGTGTTCACCACTAGGGGTGGCGACCGGCTTCGAAGATCGCCCCTGCGATAGGGGTGTCGTCCGGCATCAGACCTCAGCCCAGTGTAGGGCACAAGGTCCGGCTTTGGTGTTCACCCATGGGGGTGGCGACCAGCTTCGGAGATCGCCCTGTGATAGGGGTGTCGTCCGACATCGGACCTCAACCCAGTGTAGGGTGCAAGGTCCGGCTTCGGTGTTCACCCCTGGGGGTGGCGACCGGCTTCAGAGATCGCCTCTGCGATAGGGGTGTCGTCCGACATCGGACCTCAGCCCAGTGTCGGGCGCAAGGTCCGGCTTCGGTGTTCACCCCTGGGGGTGGCGACCGGCTTCGGAGATCGCCCATGCGATAGGGGTGTCGTCCGTCATCGGACCTCAGCCTAGTGTAGGGCACAAGGTCCGGCTTCAGTGTTCACCCCTGGGGGTGGGGACCGACTTCGGAGATCGCCCCTGTGATAGGGGTGTCGTCCTGCATTGGACCTCAGCCCAGTGTAGGGTGCAAGGTCCGGCTTTGGTGTTCACCCCTAGGGGTGGCGACCGGCCTCGGAGATTGCCCCTGTGATAGGGGTGTCGTTCGGCATTGGACCTCAGCCCAGTGTAGGGCGCAAGGTCCAGCTTCGGTGTTCACCCCTAGGGGTGGTGATTGACTTCGGAGATCGCCCCTGCGATAGGGGTGTCGTCCAGCATCAGACCTCAGCCCAGTGTAGGGCGCAAGGTCCGGCTTTGGTGTTCACCCCTGGGGGTGGCGACCGGCTTCGGAGATCGTCCCTGCGATAGGGGTGTCGTCCGGCATCGGACCTCAGCCCAGTGTAGGGTGCAAGGTCCGGCTTCGATGCTCACCCCCGCTGAGGGAGTGAGGTCCGGTACTGCTCAGAGGTCCTCCTTTCCCTGCCTCTTAGTCTTATTAGGCTTACAGTCCCGGGCCAGTGTACGGGGCTCAGGGCAATCCAGTGCCTTTGGTCCGGGAGGTCTGGCTCCCGCCGTAGTTAAGGTGTAACTGTCCGGCCCCTAGTACTCAGACCGTAGCGCTGGGGAGGCAGAGTGCGCATGCTTTGGGTGCAGGACCGGGCAAAGCAAGGCTCCTGGACCTCCCGCTTTGGCGTAGGTCTTTTCCTGGAGGAGACCCACTAGCGTCACGGTGCCCTAACCGGGGGAGGTCCGAGAGGCCCCTAGGCCATTGGTAGGTACCCTAAACGCGACCACACTCAGCAGGATAGCAAATGTCGGCCAGGCATGAGAACAGGGAAGGGGAGCCGAGTGTACGGAGGGCGTACACTATCTAGAGCTCAGGGAGGTGATCATATAAATTAATGCGTAATTTAAATGAACACTTGAGTATGTGTAGTAGGACTTACAGAGGTAGGGCCGGAGCGCCTGCCTCGTGCTCCCATGCACGGGCCGACGGTGGTAGCGCTGGGGCTCCCGCCGGTTCCATGCGATCCGGAGCGTTGCTTGCCATCTTGCCTCGACGACGAGGTAGATGTCCTCACGCAGAGCGGGTCATGCGTGGCTTCGTCGTACGCTCGAACACGGGGGACCCCCATGGCGATCTCGGGGGGAAGCATGGCTTCGGCCCTGCATACCATGTAGAAGGGTAATTCCCGCGACGCGGTCCTGGGAAGTCCGGCTGGCCCCTGACATAGAGGAGCCGGTATCCCTCGACGGATCCGGGTGCAGCATCTGCACCGGTTGTGTGGGTATGCTCGGCGTGGACCTGGCACGCCTTGCATCTCCTAACCGGCTTGACGGTGTCCAGGTAGCTCTCGGTCGGTAGGAGCCGTACCGGATGGCTTAACCGACCAGCGTGTGGGAAGATGAGCTTCCCAGCACTCGCCCACATGGATTACTACGAGTGGGTCGCAGCCTTCCTCCTGGGTTATGCACCGCAATAGGATGCCATGGCGCCACGCCAGCAAAGATACTAGCGCGTAGCACTTAGCCATCCGCACAATCCGTTCAGCGGATGCACGTTCATCAGGAAGGATGTTGTCTTTCAAGAAGTCCCGGACCTCCGTGGTCCATGCATCTGGGCTACTTGAGCTTCTGGATCTTGGGTGCTGGGTAGCACGGAGTCCCCATGGCGCATACGATCCTTTGGCTGGCACCACGGCTGCATGGCCATCGGGATCGCCAGCTTCGAGGTGCTGGTCTCGCCCCTACGCCCGGTCGGCACTCCGGGTTGTGGGTCGCGACAACGTCCCTTCGAAGGCTCCTTGAAGCTCCGGGGCTCCGGTGGAGGCCTTCGTTGACAGGTTGTTGGCGACGGTGTCATCGGCGCACGGTACATGGCACAGGTCCAAGGTACCCAAACCGCTCACCCGTTGGCATGAGGAGCGGCACGCCGTCGAGGTAGAACGCCTAGTGGGGCTCGGTGAAGACCGGTGCTCAGTGCTCCGGTTCTCCAACCTTAGGCCCCCCCCCCCCCGAGATGCATGGTGGTGGCGTCCTCCTGATCACGAAGTCAGTCGGTGCTTGGCTATTGACCGTCTGACGTGGTCGGGAGTACAGTGACACGACCCCACGGTCTTGTCGAGCCAGGATCACGCTGAGGGGTGCTGCGTTGCACAGCACCGGATAACACACATCAAAGGTACAAAGCGGAAGCAAAGTTTATATTACATAAAGTGGTTTATAAACATGTTTACATCAAAATAGGTCCAGTCTACACTCACGGGCGTATACTACACATCAAGTTCACGTTCAGCCCGTGAACGTGTCCTTGCTAGAACACACGCACACTAACACCGCGGCGTGCACGACTCCCACTCTACGGGGCTCCCCTCCTGGGGTTCCGTCTCCTCTTCGGGAGTCCCTTCCTCATAGAACCCTGCAAAAGCTTCAAACACAAGCAGTGAGCATGAAGGCTCCGCAAGACTGACCCCTCTCTCCTAAACATGGAACTTCTACAGGAGGGGTGATAGGTACATGAGATAAAACAATTTGCAAAGGACTCGCCTAATTATTGGAACCTTACTTTCAAGTTTTAGCAGCAGGTTGTGGAGAACCTTACGCTAAGGCACATGAGAGAGCCGCAATCAAACAAGAAACACATTTCTCTCATGTACTTTGCCCAAAGTTGAAAAGAACTTTAGTTAGCTCTAAACTACAGCAAATCATTACAAGCAAAGTCCATCTTTCAATCAGCAACATTTTAACATGTAACTAGCCTGTTCTTTCTAAGTCACGGTACAGTGAACAAGTGGTACTCACTGACCGCGAGGGACGGTGATTATAATCGATTTACACCTGCAGGGTTACCCGAACAACCCGTCACGTACGCCCGTACTCGATGTTGCCCACAACAACCATCACGGACGCCGTACACAACTACCTTTCACCCGTTAGCCAAATGTTGAACCGGTCCAATCGTCCCGAGCAAGAGGTCTCTGCACGCACATCTCAGTGCCGCCAGCCGATTTACACCTCGAGCTCTCAACCTATCCTCTGAACGACCAGCTATGCCTCAACAACCAGCTACCCGAGTCACATCGGTTTCCCGGTTCCCATATAGCCGGTAGGTCTTCGGTACTGTTCTAGCTTGTTCAACAGGCCCGCACACGGCTCGGTCCTCAATCGACACTAACGGAGCTATAGCACACAGGCCCCAAAGTCCTGCTGCCCTTACTCTCCGCTCGGTCTCATTTTTCTTGCCATGTGTATCATGTGCTATCTCTACCCGAGTCGAGTGCCTCTAGCCTATGCTCGCGAGTAGATCCAACTACTCGACTTGTACCAAATCCTACACTATCTTAGCATTGCAATAGCTAACGGGGTTTTCAATCCTAGTCCCAACCCATGGTTTTCTTGGCTATGCAATTGGGTTTCCAAACAAGACTCTAATGCAAGGAATCATCATACTCAAGTAAGTGCTCAAAACAATAAAAATTTGTAAGAAGGTTAATGCAAACCGGAGCTTGACTTGCTGCTCTTGGTCGTAGGCTAGCTGCTCCTCCGGAGTAACGAAGTCTAGGACTTCGGGTTCCTCCTCGACCTTAGTGACTACATGATATAAGAAGTACATGTATTAATGCATTTGAATTGACTTATAGACTTGTGGACCTTCTAAGTCTCACTAGACAGACCCAAAAATTGTGAAACTTTTACTATGGCTTGGTTACAACCTAAACACAGACTTGGTCAAGTTTTAGTTGTAGCAAAGCTCGTTGGAGCCCCCTCACAATTAATTATGTTCTTGACCTTAATTGGAGCTCTTAGGGTATTCTAGGAATTTTCATGGAACAAGCCATGACTTTCTGCAAACTAGATATTCAGAGGGTTCAAATGGAGTTGGTTTCACTTAATTTGAAGGTTCCTAGCTAAAGATATGAGCCACACAATTTCAGAGAAAATTCTGAAAATGTTTCTGAACATTTTCTATTTTCTCTGGAACAGTTTCACTAATCACACCATTAGGTGGATCAAATGAGCTCAAATGGACCTGAAATTTTTATGGTAGTTCAGGGATATTTTGGTGAACATCCCAGCAAAATTTCAGAATTTTCCTCCCAGGGATTCTCCAGTTAAAATTCCAAACAGTTTAAATTTTGAGGAATTAATTCTGGAGAATTAAGGCTTTTAATGAAGTGAAACTTGACTTGCTGGAAAGTGCTCACAGAGCTGAATCCAACAAAATTTGGTTCACTCGATTTGGAGCTTTCTAGCCCAAGTTATGAGGATTTGAAGTTTGAATAAAATCTGAAAATCGGGGAAAAGTTTAAACCTGCAGGTGGGCCACGGGGACACGTGCTGCGCACTGAGGCATCGGCACACCGGGGTCTATGGGTTACTGCGCACCAGCACAATGGATCCCAGCCACACCCGATCCCGATTTGAATTATTAAGTCACTGACAGCCGGGCCCCGCGTCTTCTTCTTCCTCCTGACGCTCCCTCGCGCCAGCGCCGCCTCCCCTCGCCGGAGCAGACCCGGAGCTCGCCGGATTGTCGCTGCCGGCCATCGCACGGTCTGAAACTCGCCGCCAGGGGGTTATCGACGTCAAGGAAAACGTCGGTGGTGTCAATTCGAATTGGCGGTGACCGAAAATAGCCCGGCGACGTGCGGCGGCCTCGGTTGAGGTTCGGCGCCGTCGGCCGTGGGTTCTAACCCGCCAAGACCTCGAACAATCGGTTCTACAGCATCAGTACACCTCTAGGAAGCTCGACAAGGTTTCAAAGGTGTTCAAAGATGGCGGCAAGTCGGTCGGCACCGTGTGACCGATCCTGCCCGCCATGAACGTCCCCGATCAAGCTCAAAATTCGTCTCTCCTAGTCGGTTTCATACCACGGGTGCAGAAAGGAAATTGATCGCCGGCTAGTCCAGCGCCTATGTGCAAGATTTGATAACTTAAGAAGGATCATAGAGCGGGAATTCGAAGAATCCATACCGGAGGCTCGGTTTAAGACCGCCGGAGCAAAATCTGGAAATTCGTAGCGGATCTTTCACGGTTTGCTTCAAGACTTGGAGGAGAGCTACATGGTGGTCGCGCGCTCCTGTTGCCGCTCTTGCTGGACCGTGAAAGCCCCTGTGGAATGCTGTCCACGTGAGACTGATCGCTGTTCTTCAGCTCAGTCTCGGCGGTCGTCGTTGATCACGGGAACGGGAGCCGAAACCCGGTGGCTCAGGTGTTGGGAGGGTGGTGCTTGAGCTCAGTGTGCTGCCTAGCAACTCGAGCGAACGAGGGTGCGATTGTTTTCTTCGTTTTCCCGATCGACCGAGCGCTCGGAGGAAGAAAAATGGCGCTGCTCAATGTCGCCCGCGAGGAGATAAAGGCAACCAGTCTTCGCTCGGGCTGAGGCGGTGACGGTCACGTGGGGGCGCGAGCAGGCCGCCTTGGGCGCCAGCGCGCGAAGGGGGAAGCAGCTGGTGGCGCCGGTTCCTTCTCGGTGGCACACCCGGCAGCTGCTCGGTGGAATTTCCCACCGAGGCTGTGACTTTGTGTGCAAGTCTTCCCTCTTATCTCTGTGACATGTGGGTCCCGCCCTCAATTTTAACCTCTGAACTTAACTCCAATCTACTGTTGTAAACAGTAGTTCTCACAAAGCCCCTGGTGATTTGAATTATCAACCTTTGAGCCATTTGAATTGACTAGAATTCAAATTGGGTTTGGTTTGGATAAATTTCAGCACATGTTCAGTTTGAAATTCAAATAAAGTTTGAATTTGCCCCACTTAGCTCATGTCAAGATCAACTACAAATGGAGTGAAAATTGGTGTGTGAGCTCACAAAAATGTGCTGAGTAAGAATATGTCTCCCACTTTTGAATTCATGGGATAAAAACAGTTTGAATTTGAATGTAGTTTCAAACTGCCCTCTTTCTAGCTATGCCCAAAATTACCTCAAAAGGTTTTGAATTTGGTTGAAACTTGGCATGGACATTCCTAGAAATGTGTAGGAGTTTTTCATATGCCCAGCCCCTATATATTACATGTGGTAAATACCACTTTTGCAATATGTGAGTTTGTTCTCTAATGAGTATGTTGATGGTGGTTACTTGCTCTTCAAATGTGTTCATCAACTAGCTTCAAATGAGGTGTGTGTGTGTGGTGATGAACACTTAAAGCATGTTTCAAAACTGAGGCCCTTACATCCCCCCTTAAAAGAATCTCATCCTGAGATTATAAGGTGAAAATGAGAGAGAGGACGGTGGAAAATTACCGGATATGCGACGTGAAAAAGTCGGGGTAGTTAGCGCGAAGTAATCCTTCGCTCTCCCATGTTGCTTCGTCCACGGAGTGATTACTCCATAGAACCTTGTATAACCACAACGCACGGTTGCGTGTGGTTCGGGCCTTCTCATCAATAATCTGAATCGGTTCCTCCCGATAGGTGAGATCCGGTTGCAGTTCTTCAATGTCCTCCAGCTGAACGGTAGTAGATAGCTTGAGACACTTCCTCAGCTGGGAAATGTGAAAGATGTCGTGCACACCAGAAAGTGCTTCTGGTAATCTCAGCCGGTATGCTACTGATCCACATCTTTCGATAATCTGGAATGGACCGATGAATCGGGGTGCCAACTTTCCTCATCCCAAATCTGTTTACGCCCTTCATTGGAGATACACGTAGATATACGTGATCCCCGACTTCGAATTGTAATGGGCGTCTTCTCCGGTCCGCATACTGTTTCTGTCGGGATTGGGCGGCTTTTAGGTTCGCTTGAATCAGTCGAACCTTCTCTTCCGCGTTGTTGACAAGGTCAATCCCGAAGGTAACCCTTTCGCCAGACTCACACCAGTTCAATGGTGTGCGGCATTTCCTTCTGTATAGCGCCTCGTAGGGCACCATCTTTATGCTGGCTTGGTACCCATTGTTGTACGAGAACTCGGCTAACGGCAAGTGATCATCCCAATTCTTGCCATGGTTGATAGTGCAAGCTCGTAGCATGTCTTCTAGGATCTGATTTACCCGCTCGGTTTGCCCATCCGTCTGCGGGTGGTATGCTGAACTACGGATCAGCTTCGTCCCCAATGCAGCATGTAGCTGCTCCCAAAAACGGGACACAAATAAAATTCCCCGATCCGATATGATGGTACGGGGTACGCCATACAAGCATAGGATCCGTGAGATGTACAGTTCAGCGTACTTCTTGGCGTTGTAGTTGGTGTTGACCGGGATGAAGTGGGCAACTTTGGTGAGCCGGTCGACGATCACCCACACAGAATCATGTTTTTGAAAGGTGGTGGGTAACCCGACGATGAAGTCCATGCTCACATCCTCCCACTTCCAGGCAGGAACGCCTAGTGGTTGTAGCAGTCCCGGTTTCCGCATATGGTCTGCCTTCACCCTTCGACATGTATCACACTCGGACACGTACTTCGCGATCTCCTGCTTCATCCGTGTCCACCAAAACTTGCTTCTGAGTTCTTGATACATTTTGTTGCTGCCGGGGTGAATAGAAAATTTTGATAAGTGAGCCTCATCAAAAATTTTCTTCCGTAACTCCGGGTTACGGGGTACGACGATCCGGTCCTTGAACCATAGGATGCCGTCTCCGTCCTTCCAGAAACATTTCAACTCCTCACTGTCTACACGTCTTCGCAAATGCGACATGCCCTTGTCATGTTTCTGAGCTGCCGCTATCTCTTCACGGATGGTGGGGATCAAAGCTAGGTTGTAGAGAGCTCCGTGTGGAATCACATGTAGTGGTGGTTCGCTCTCTTCCAACGGTGTGATGGTTAGATTTTTGACGTGTGACTTGCGGCTCAGCGCATCTGCCACTATGTTTGCCTTGCCCGGATGATAATGGATCTCTATTTCGTAATCCTTTATCAATTCTAACCATCTTCGCTGCCTCATGTTCAACTCCTTCTGAGTGAATATGTACTTGAGGCTCTTGTGGTCGGTATATAAATGTATGAGGTTACCGAGTAGGTAGTGCCTCCACATTTTCAGTGCAAGTACCACGGCAGCGAGCTCCAAGTCGTGGGTTGGATAATTCTGCTCATGGTTTCTAAGCTGCCGTGATCCATACACGACCACTCTTCGGTCTTGCATCAGCACACATCCGAGCCCAATGCCGGATGCATCGCAGTACACATCGAACGGTTTTGTTGTGTCTGGCTGCGCCAAAACCGGTGCTGATGTTAGGTGCTTAACTAAAGCCTTGAATGCTGCTTCACATGCTGGACTCCAAACATATTTGGTAGCCTTCTTCAGCAGCTCCGTCATAGGCTTGGCAATCTTCGAGAAGTTCGGAATGAACCTCCGATAGTATCCCACGAGTCCGAGGAAACTCCGTACCTCGTGAACGGTTCTCGGGGATTTCCAATTCAGCACCTGAGTGATCTTGCTCGGGTCTACAGCGATACCCTCCGCTGAGATGATATGCCCAAGAAAAGGCACTTGCAATATCCAAAACTCGCATTTGCTGAATTTCGCGTATAGCTTGTGATCCCGCAGCCGTTGCAATACTATACGCAGATGCTTCTTATGATCTTCCTCCGACTTGGAATATACCAGGATGTCATCGATGAAGACCACGACAAATTTGTCCAGCTCCGGCATGAACACCGAGTTCATTAAATACATGAAGTGAGCTGGAGCATTGGTGAGGCCGAAGGACATGACCAGGTACTCATAAAGTCCGTACCTCGTCGAGAAAGCCGTCTTCGGAATGTCCTCAGCCCGTATCTTAATCTGATGGTACCCGGATCTTAAGTCCATCTTGGAAAAGATCTTTGCTTCGACCAACTGATCAAACAACATGTCGATCCGTGGCAATGGGTACTTGTTCTTGATGGTTACGGCATTTAATGGACGATAGTCCACGCAAAGCCGCAACGTCTCATCCTTCTTCTTCACAAATAATGCCGAACAGCCCCATGGCGAGAAGCTCGGCCTAATAAAACCCTTCTCCAGGAGGTCCGTTAGTTGAGTCTTCAGCTCAGCCAATTCCTTGGGTGCCATCTTGTACGGCCTTCGGGATATTGGCATGGTTCCTGGTGCAAGTTCAATCTTGAACTCCACCTCTCTATCGGGCGGCATTCCCGGCAAATCATCCGGGAATACGTCAGGGAACTCTCGGACCACTGGAATATCTTCCAATCTGATGGTTGTGGCTTTATAGACACTTGGAAGTTTTATTTCTGGACTGTCCAGAAATAAGGACCGAGATTTGTGCACTTCTGAGTTTAAGTGCACAACTCGGAGGACGATGTCTAAAACAGCGCCGTGGCGGGTTAACCACGACATCCCTAAGATGACATCGACATTTTGTTCCTCTAAGATTATGAGAGACGTAGGGTATACTCTACCTTCTAAGCACGATGGCGCTTTTGGGACCATCATGCTTGCTGAAATTTTCCCATCCGGTGAACAGATCACATAAGGACTATCGGTGGGTAGTATTTGCAAGCTATATCTATCAATGAAAGCTTGGCTAATGAAGCTATGCGTGGTGCCTGAATCAAACAATACTATGGCGGGATGCTGGTAGAGTTGGAACATACCCGCAAGGATTGGCTCACCCTCTGGCACGCCCTCTATGGCAAGCTGGTGGACAGTGCCGGGCCTAGGGTTTGCCCGCCGCGCATTAGTAGGGTCCCGGGGTTGATTTCTCCCCGGAAATTGCGGTGCAACTCCGCCGCCTTGCCTCTCCGAGCAACTGCTCGCGAAGTGTCCTGGACGGCCACACTTGTAACATGTGGCCGCTGCTTGTGCGGTGCTCGGGGGACGAAAGCCCGGCATGCGCTGCTGAGATGCATACGCACGCGGCAATGCCCGCTGCTGCTGTTGTTGTTGTGGAGGTGGTGCTGGCAGTGTCGTCCTGAATTCCGGTGAAGAATACGGCCGACTGTGGAACGGCATCAGCCTTTGTGGTGTCTGCCAGCGTGGACCTGATGGTGGGCGATTCACCATTCGAAACTTCTGAGAAGGACCGCCTCCTTCTCCGGTGCTTTGCGGCGCGCTTCGCTTTCTCTCCGCCGCCGCTAACTCCTTGCCGAAGTCCTCCTGAACAATCGCAGCATCAATTATGTCGTTGAGGCTGCCACGATTGAACATCGCCAATTTGTCCTTCAGGAGCGGGTTAAGCCCCTGGTAAAAGTGGTCCCACCGCTTCTCGTCAGTATCTGCGTGATACGACGCGTAGAGCGCGAGATCATTGAACGCCCTGGAGTATTCCAGTGCGTTCCGGCTCCCTTGCTGCAGGTGTAGAAACTCCTGCGTCTTCCTCTTCATCAGACCCGGCGGTATGTGATAGGCCCTGAAGGCCGTCCGGAACTCCGCCCAGGTCATTACTCGGTCGGTGGGCTGTGAAGCACAGAAGTTTGCCCACCATGCGCTCGCGGATCCCTGGAGCTGCTGGACCGCGAACTGAGTCTTGCGCTGCTCACTTATCTGGAGCAGCCCGAACTTCATCTCTATTGCGCGGAGCCAGTTGTCCGTGTCAAGAGGTTCATCCGCCCTTGAGAATACCGGTGGATGAGTCGCTAGGAAGTCGGAGTAGGAGCTCTGTTGACGCTCCTCACGGTCTTGACGTCTCTCTGGGCGATACATATTAGCAATGAGAGTTTGCAGCAACTCCGTGTGCTGCTGATGTGAACCCGCCATTGCCGCGACGATGTCGGCCAATGTAACCGTTGGCAGTGGCGGTGGTGGTGTTTGCTGTTGCTGTCCCGAGGAGTCCTCGGGAGGCTGTTGGGAGGTCTCTCCCCCTTGGCTAGTACCCCCAACGTCCGGGTTAGCACGAGTACGAGTCATTCTGAAATTCAAAACAGCAGCGATTAGCACATGCCATACTTAAAATTCCATATGCAACAGTAGGTATTGAAGCGACACATGAATAATTTGCACAACATTCACATATATTGATAAAGCATAAACTTTATACAAGATACATTATTCTCGGGTCTCCGAGAAGTCGTGCTCATGTCGTCACTACCTATACATACGCTACTGCCTACATGACATGTCACCGATTACAAAAGTTGGGTTACACTACCCTAGCTGCCCTACCTGGCAACTGTAACCCCCTACTCGGAGTAGAACTCGACCTCCTGCGGGTCATCCTCCTCCGGTACCTCTGCTGGTGGCTCCGGATCTACCACCTCTTCTCCCATCTCGGATTCTCCAATTGCTGGAAGGCCCAAGACCACCGTATGCCCAATATCGGAGGTACGAGGTCCTGCAATGCATGCACCTCGTCCATGGCCTGGTTGTAATCTTCTTCCTAGCCTTGCCCTTTCTCAATAGCGTCGTCTCGCTCTTGAGCAAGGTCCTCGTTCTGCTGGGTTAGGGTCTGCACCAGCTCTTGCAACGCCGCGATGCCGACACGGCTTTTCTTCTTCGCCTTCTTCAGACGATGCAACTGATTATGCTGTTCATTCAGCCGCTTGATCGTCGGAAGGAGCACATTGCGGAGTGCGCTGTGAGCACTCTTGAAATGGTCTCCACGGCTTGTGCTCTCCTTGAGCTTTGCGGCGAGACGCTGCGTATGAACAGCTTGGCTGTCCATCACGGCGTTTCCCGCCCTCATCTGGAGGCTAAGGTTTGCCTCCGCGGGGCTGTACCTTGGGCAACCCGGATCGGCTGCCTCCCGGTACCTCCCTTCCCACACATGATGAGCCCGTCCCTCCACCGGAACGAGCGCGTATGGAGTGCCCTCCATAGCCTTCACGTGTAGTTGGCATAAACGTGACATGGTGTCACGGGCTGCCACTTGCCACATCCCTTCCGGTTGTCTACCTCTCACCGTGACGGTGAACGGCACCCATCTGGGTGGCGTAGGTCCTGCAGGGATATCGACATGGATTGTCCACGTCTTGTTCCCCTCCTCGCCTTCTTCCTTGGCGAAGTACTGCGGCATCCAGTTGTACCCGAAATATTGAAGCATCTGCCTCAATGCCTCTGGATAGCCGCTGTGGTGAGAACAGTGAGATTCCACCCACCCGTTCTCGAACTGTTTATCTCCTGTCATCTGTAAAAATATATTTGATAAATTTCAAATATTTATTTAAACAGTAAACCATTGAGTTATAACATAAGACATGTCATTGAACCCATAAAACTTGGAAACATAGTTCACATTTTAAGCAAATTTGACTGCTGATCTGCTGTTCAACATGACAGCCCTGATCAGTTTCCATCTCAACCTGATTTAGGCCATGTTAAATGCAAAACCAATTCTGGAGCTCAACATCATAAAGCTAAATTTAATAGTTTCCAAAAAGTATTTGCTTGGCCTAAGAGCTGTCCTATTTCAAGAGTTACGAGAGGTTTAAGTTAACAGAATTTCTGGAGAAAATTGGACAGCACCTCCCTGCTTTAGGTACTGATTTGATCCAAGAATTCCAGTTAATTCTGTTCCAAATCTGACAAAACTTTCTGTTACAAAGTTGTAACCCATCTCATAAAATTTCCAGAACTACCTCAACTTCTATTTTTAGATTTTTATGCAGGAAGTTATGCTCAATTTACAGAAAGTTTACAGAGAGTCTTTGCTCTGCCTTGTTTTCTGGACAGTTTCAACTCTACTGCATTTTTCGATTGGTTAAGGGATGAAACACCTCTGGACCTCAACAGAAGAGTTGTAAAGATCTTCCAAAGCTTTCCAGAATTGTATCATATGACCCCAAACTCGAAAGAACTCAACATCTAACCTCTGATTAACTTCAGCCTTGATTCAGCTGAAAACAGAGTGCTCTGTCCTTAACAACCTATAAGTTGAAAACTTGTTAACTTTGAATATCCTGATTAAGGGAAGAGGTTACAGCAAAGTTTTAGTACTTCAGATTAAAACTTTCAAATTTTACAATGAAGTTATTCGTCTAGTGGGGTGTGACGTCGATGCATCACCAGATCATGTCGGTGCTACGTCCTCACAAAGAAAAACCTATACCGGACTTAGCCGGCTTCGTTAATTCAGTGGCACTAAACGTCACTCACATACGGATGCTACACGTCTACCGTTTCGTGGTTAGACTACCTGCAGAAACTCAAACAATCATCAGACTCGGCTGCACACCGAGCCTGGTATCCAAACAGTTCGTACACCTGGCCGTCATTACTCGCCCGGATGTTCTCAAGCCAAACTCGCCTTGAGCTACGTGTTCACGTTTCAGACCACGTGACGGGGTCTCCCAAGTTGCACCACGCACGCCAGGGATAGACGTTGCTCGAATACCCCAAACGACATGAAGAGTCGTAGAGGATATTAAAGCGGGTCGGGTTACCTGCCACCCGTGGGGCTCCACCCTTCAGCTTGTGCGCACTGGTGGACAGCACTTACGTGCACCCCCAAGACATAAAGCGTCTCGAGGTACACGATTTTCCGACATAGACAAATAGGTTAGTATACCACTTTCTATACACTAATAATATCCTTATATGGGCTACTAACTCGTTCCTCACTGGATTTTTGAAAAAATGACCTTTATAGTGCGTAATGCCTCAAGCGAGCTCTGATACCAAACGCTGACACGACCCCACGGTCTTGTCGAGTCAGGATCACGCTGAGGGGTGCTGCGTTGCACAGCACCGGATAACACACATCAAAGGTACAAAGCGGAAGCAAGGTTTATATTACATAAAGTGGTTTATAAACATGTTTACATCAAAATAGGTCCAGTCTACACTCACGGGCGTAGACTACGCATCAAGTTCACGTTCAGCCCGTGAACGTGTCCTTGCCAGCACACACGCACACTAACATGGCGGCGTGCACGACTCCCACTCGACGGGGTTCCCCTCCTGGGGTTCCGTCTCCTCTTCGGGAGTCCCTACCTCATAGAACCCTGCAAAAGCTTCAAACACAAGCAGTGAGCACGAAGGCTCAGCAAGACTGACCCGTCTCTCCTAAACATGGAACTTCTACAGGAGGGGTGATGGGTACATGAGATAAAACAATTTGCAAAGGACTCGCCTAATTATTGGAACCTTACTTTCAAGTTTTAGCAGCAGGTGACACGACCCCATTGGTCTTGTCGAGCCAGGATCACGCTGAGGGGTGCTGCGTTGCACAGCACCGGATAACACACGTCAAAGGTACAAAGCGGAAGCGGAAGTTTATTACATAAACAAGTTTATGAACATGTTTACATCAAAATAAGTTTAGTCTACACTCGCGGGCGTAGACTACGCATCAAGTCCACATTCACCCCTCGAACGTGTCCTTGCTAGCACACACGCACACTAACTCTGCGGCGTGCACGACTCCCACTCGACAGGGTTCCCCTCCTCGGGTTCCGTCTCCTCTTCGGGAGTCCCTTCCTCATAGAACCCTGCAAAAGCTTCAAACGCAAGCAGTGAGCACGAAGGCTCAGCAAGTCTGACCCGTCTCACCTAAACATGGAACTTCTACATGAGGGCTGATGGGTTACATGAGGTAAAAATCATTTGCAAGGACTCGCCTAATTAGTAGAACCTTACTTTCAAGTTTTAGCAGCAGGTTGTGGAGAACCTTACGCTAAGGCACATGAGAGAGCCGCAATCAAACAAGAAACGCATTTCTCTCATGTACTTTGCCCAAAGTTGAAAGGAACTTTAGTTAGCTCTAAACTACAACAAACCATTAACAAGCAAAGTCCATCTTTCAATCAGCAGCATTTTAACATGTAACTACCCTGTTCTTTCTACGTCACGGTACAGTGAACAAGTGGTACTCACTGACCGCGAGGGACGGCGATTATAATCGATTTACACCTGCAGGGTTACCCGAACCACCCGTCACGTACGCCCGTACTCGATGTTGCCTACAACAACCATCATGGACGCCGTACGCAACCACCTTTCACCCGTTAGCCAAATGTTGAACCGGTCCAATCGTCCCGAGCAAGAGGTCTCTGCACGCGCATCTCAGTGCCGCCAGCCGATTTACACCTCGAGCTCTCAACCTACCCTCTGAACGACCAGCTATGCCTCAACACCCAGCTACCCGAGTTACATCAGTTTCCCGGTTCCCATATAGCCGGTAGGTCTTCGGTACTGTTCTAGCTTGTTCAACAGGCCCGCACACGGCTCGGTCCTCAATCGACACAAGCGGAGCTACAGCACACAGGCCCCAAAGTCCTGCTGCCCTTACTCTCCGCTTGGTCTCATTTTCTCGCCATGTGTTTCATGTGCTATCACTACCTGAGTCGAGTGCCTCTAGCCTATGCTCGCGAGTAGTTTCAACTACTCGACTTGTACCGAATCCTACACTATCTTAGCATTGCAGTAGCTAACGGGGTTTGAAATCCTAAACCCAACCCATGGTCTTCTTGGTTATGCAATTGGGTTTCAAAGCAAGACTCTAATGCAAAAATAATAGTATTCAAAGATGTGCTCAAAACAATAAACATTTGTAAAAAGGTTAATGCAAACCGGAGCTTGCCTTGCTGCTCTTGGTCGTAGGCTAGCTGTTCGTCCGGAGTAACGAAGTCTAGGACTTCGGGTTCCTCCTCGACCTTAGTGACTACATGATAGAAGCAATATATGTATCAATTTAAATGCATTTGTATTAAGTTTGAAGTTGTGAAGTCTATAATCCTTGCTAGACAGACCCAATGACTGTGAAACTTTTACTGTGGCTTGGTTACAACCTAAACAGAGATTTGGTCAAGTTTTAGTTGCAGTAAAGCTCATTTGAGCCCTCCACAATTAATTATGTCCTTGACTTTAATTGGGACTCTTAGGGTGTTCTAGGGAATTTCATGAAACAAACTATGACTTTCTAAAAACTAGATTTTCAGAGGGTTCCAATGGAGTTGGTCTCACTTAATTTGGAAGTTCCTAACTAAAGATATGAGCTAAACAATTTCAGAGAAAATTCTGAAATTGTTTCTGAACATTTTCTATTTTCTCTGGAACAGTTTCACTAATCACACCATTAGGTGGATCAAATGAGATCAAATTGATCTGAAATTTTTATGGTAGTTCAGGGATATTTTGGTGAACATTCCAGCAAAATTTCCGGATTTTCCTCCAAAGGATTCTCCAGTTAAAATTCCAAACAGTTTAAACTTTGAGGAATTAATTCTAGAGGAATAAGGATTTTCATGAAGTGAAACTTGATTTTCTGGAAAGTGCTCGGAAAGCTGAATCCAACAAAATTTGGTTCACTCGATTTGGAGCTTTCTAGCCAAAGTTATGAGGATTTGAAGTTTGGAAGAATTCTGAAAATCGGGGAAAAGTTTAAACTCGCGCGTGGGCCCAGGGGACACGCGTCGCACGCCGAGACGACAGCACACCGCAGCCCACAAGGATTTTGCACGCCAGCACACCCGATCCCGGCCGCAGCCGGATCCCGATTCAAAATATCTCCCGCTGACAGCTGGGGTCCACCCCTTCGTCAACCTCCCGACGCCCTCGCTCTGCCGCCGAGGGACCTCGCCGGAGAGCTCGCCGCCGGCTTCTGTACAGCTCCAAACTTCACGATTCTGGCTGCCCCTGCCTACTTTTACTCGGGGAACCGGATTCTAGGGTCAGCTGCTCACGACAATGGCCGGAGCATGGTCGGCGACGAGCCGCCACCTCGGAACGACTTCGGCCATGTCGGCTGACTACCCTAGCACCTCAACTACTCGAGGAATGTCACACCCGGTTTTTCCGAAGAAACAACCAAGTGAATATCACATATATGCCAGGATCATTTTCTCATACATGTGATGACAAATAGTGAAGCATCATTTATTACAAGCCAGGTGTCGAATATAAGTAAGTCTTACATAGTAAATGTCTCGATGGACAATAATAAGTTCATCACAAGTAAATAAACTAGCAGCGGAATATTATTCTTTAGGGCTCCATCACAGGCGTTGCCCGGGGGGTCTTCATGAACCTAAAATCCTTCCTCGGGTCCAAAATCTTGGTCATTATACACCACCTCATTATCTTGACCTGAGCAGCAATATAAACCAACAAATATGCAAGGTTGAGTACCAATGGTACTCAGCAAGTGTGGGAAAATTATATCATGCATGGCTAGAACAAGGAGAGGTTGAACTCATGGTTAAAGCACTACGCAATTAATACCTATCACCTTAGCTTATTAAGCACCTACGTTACTACACAGGTGAAATGGTCCCAATCTCCCATCCCATCATCATAATCCAATAACCATAACATCATTTCCAATGTTAAGCTCCCCGCTTAACTTCCAAAACCATCATTCCTCTAATCATGAATAAGTCCAGGCCGCTCTTAACCGTGAGCACGGCTGTCAAGACAGTTTTGACTCTGCAGAGTTTGTACCACTGTACCCACAAGTAGTGATTTCATCCCCCGTTGCCGGGTGGACTAAAAGAACCTCCATTATGCCAGTGGCTACGATCCACATTCACACTTCCCAGGTGTGTAGCCAGGAGATCACTACGAAGCCTTTACAAAGGGATTCCCGACGAGCGTGCGCCCACTGAGGTTTCACCCCTAACAGCATACAAGAGGCTCCAACCCCGCTGCAGTGGCCCCCTCTTGAGCCTTGCGGTTCATATGGTAGTCCAGCTGACACCTATTCCCCGCACCATCCAACACACCCATACTACGCCGGGGATACACCTAATTAATTGGCCAAGCTGCCCCATCTCAGCATGTGGTTGGCACTGTAAAGCCGGGTTACATGCTCCATGAACCGGTCCTTAGGATCCAGGCAAGTACTAAACACAAACCCAAGTCTCGTGCACCCAGCACACAACCAAAACATCCGACTTGCCTTGATCCCTACCTCTACATAACTCACAATGTTTCATTCAAGAGTATGGTAATATAAACTGATGATCTCATTTCCCAAATATCCCATTCTAAGCATGGCTAAGCAAATGCATGTAAATAAATGACATGACAAAATAAATCCCAACCCAAGCTACAAGGAAACAAGGTAATGCAATTCTAGGGAAACTTTCCTAGCATGGGTTTCATATTTCATTTGACAATGCAAATAATTCTATCTACACATCCTAGCATAGGATCAAAGTGGTCAAGGACACTTGCCTCCTTCTTGCTGCTCTTGAAATGGGTAGTCCTGATCTTGGAAAGGGTTAACTTGCTCTTGAACAGGTTCTACTTCATACCATCACACATAGCAAAAGAAAAACAACAATCATAAGACATAGTTCACACTTCTACTTCATACAAACCACACATTTCATATTTATGAAATTCATTCACCATTATATGTGTTGTGGTTACTTTGTGTGTTGATCTGTGGCTTGCACACACTTTTATTTATATGTGTATGATTCCTACTTTGGTGTTCATATTTATACTTACATACTATATATATATATGTATATATATGTATATATGTGTGTGTTTCAGTTTTAAATCAATTCCTTATATTAAACTACCAAGTATGTAAGAAAAGTATTTTTCTTCTCCATATGTGCCTTCATAATTTCTATCAACCCTAAACTGAACTCTTTGAATTTTAAAATCTCCATTTATCTTTATTAGTTGCTATACTTTCAGATTTATTCTCCTATGCATAAATGTGTATTTTATTATGAAATTAGGTAATACACATCATCTAAACAGAATAGGTTCTGGTCCTAAATAATTTAATAACATATTTTGACCTTTGCCTCTGATGTAAACTATTTTATAATTATTTTCCCTATAACTATTCTTTACTTAAAAATGTGTCCCTATACTAATAAATGTGAATAATAGATGAAACAGATTTATTTCAGCCCAAAAATATACTTTTATCTCACTCCAAAGTTTTCTAAGTACTGAGGAAGTTTTTAATTAATTTTGACAATTATGTTTGTCCCCCTTTTTAATTTTTAAACACTAGTTACATATTCAATTTTCTAAATTAAATACTAAACAGGGCTAGAATAATGAATTCACCCCATTACAGGGTCTATAATATTATTTTCATAATTTCCAGGGGTCTAGCTACACTTATCAGAGGTGTTTTTCCTAATTTTTATTAAGTCCAGGGGCTAAAACTGATTTTTAAATGAATTTACATGATTTTCTGGAGTTCCAGGGGCTAGATCTGAAGTTTCCGGGGCTAGCTCTCAATTCCAGAGAACCCCAGGGGGTAGCACGTAAGAATTCCAGTCTTTATAATGCGGGGCTGACGTGGACCGTCCGATTTTAAACCGACGGCTGAGATTATAACATCGAACCGGTACGCGGGGTTTTAAAGTCTACCGTGCGATTTAAAATAAACGGCGCACAAGCGGCCACGTCGCTCCGATCGAGCGCGGGCGGCGCTGCCGGCGGCGCACGGCGGCGGGAAGCGGCGATCTCGCCGGAAAGTTTCGGATCCGCGAGAATTCTGCCTAGAACTGTGATCTTATGGCATAGATCGGTAGAGGGGAGGTCAGGGATCTCACCTCGGGGGTTTTCTCGAGCTCGGGGGTCCTGGAAAGTGATCGGCGGCGAGGTCCGAGGCAAAACCACGGCGAAGCTCGTCGGCGCTGGATTTACACCGTAAGTCTCCGAGTTTTCTGCACCTGCAAAGCTCCCCGGAGGCGGTGGATCAAGACCAGCGAGTTAGATCAGAGTTTCCAAGCTTAGATCGGCCAGAATTCACCGGCGAAGTCTCGGTGCTCACCGGAGTAAAAATCGGCGATCGCGTGGGAAAAACCGATCGGGGCTGGGGTTTTTATAGCCGGGGGAGGGCGGTGGGTCTGTTGCGATCGAGTTTGAGTCGTTTGGGACCAGAATTCGGGCTGCAGGACGCGGAAATCCGGTCGGTTGCGATCGCGCGCGCGGGAGAGAGTCCGGGATCGCGGGGTTAGGGATGACAGGCGGGTCCCACCTGTCTGTGAGAGACAGCGCGGCGCGCGCGGGGGCGGGCTGGCGCGGGGAAAACTGGGCCGGCTGGCGGGTTTCGGCCCACTGGCCGGTTTTTTTCCCGTTTCTCTTTTTCTTTTTCCATTTCTTTTCTGTTTTGAGTATAATTTGAATTCCAGTTTGAATTTGAATTTTTGCAAAACATGCAACACGTCCAAAAAATTTTTAAATTCCCCTCTGAACATGGTTTGGAGTTTTGAATCAAAATTTGGGGTGTTACAAGGAATCGGTCGGGAAGCATCAGTGGACCTCAGAGAAGTTTGACATGAGCTCGAGGCAGCTCGGGGAAGGCCCGAAATAGGTCCTCACCGTGCGCCCGATGCCTCCCGTTTATGCCGCCATTGGTAAACCTCGAATTACGCCGGGTACAGAGGTTCTCCGGCCCAGAGTTGTGAAGGCAACTTGTGCGTTACCGTGTCTAGCTTGTGTGAGAGCGGATTGAGGCCCTCTAATCCTTTCTAGAGCATGAATTTAACAGAATCGCACCCGAAGGTCGTTCTGCACACAGAAAGGGGAAAACTGGAAATTTGCCGCCGGTGAGCAACCACTCGAGCTGTGGCTCGGGGGTGAGCAGCACCGGTCATCAGCGCGTCCAAGGGTGCCTTGGCTCGGGCGTGACAACGCCCTGGTTGGGCTGTCCACGGGAGCCCGAGGTGCGGCGGTTCCAAGTCCCGAATTTGATCTTTCGGCACAGCCGATATCAATCGGTTTCAACTGAATTCTAGCCGCGGGGAGGACGGAGGAGGTCTCTAGTACCTTGCTGGGGTTCTGGAGTGGACGGAGGGAGCTGTGATCGGCGTTCTCCGATCGATTCCGAGCTGCGGAAAACTTCGGCCGGCGCTGAGTTCTTGCGGGGAAGAACGGCGATGCCTCGGCTGAGGAGGGGGACAGGCGCCTTAAGAAGGCTCTGCACCGCCTCACGCCCGCGCGTGGGCAAGAAGCTGCTGGCGCGGCGGCTGCCCTCGGTGGCGATCGCAGCGGCGGCTCGGCGACCCGAGTGAGAAAAGTCTCAGTCGGTTTGATCTGAGCAGTGGCTGACATGTGGGTCCCACTTCCAGTTTTAACCTCTGAAATTTACTCCTAATCACTGTTGTAAACAGTGAACCCCATAGTACCCCTGGTAATTCAAATTATTCACCCATGAACCATTTGAATTGATCAAAGTTCAAATTGGGTTTGGTTTGAGTGAATTTCAGCACAAGTGCAGTTTTGAATTCAAATGAAGTTTGAATTTCCCCCACTTAGCTCATGTCAAGATCAACTCCAAATGGAGTGAAAATTGGTGTGTGGGCTCACAAAAATGTGCTGAGTAAGAATATGCCTCCCACTTTTAAATTCATGGGATAAAAACACTTTGAATTTGAATATGGTTTCAAACTGCCCTCTTCCTAACTATACCCAAAATGACCTCAAAAAGGTTTTGAATTTGGGTGAAACTTGGCATGGACATCCTTAACAATGTATAGGAGTTTTCATATGTCCAGCCCCCCCTTATATCACATGTGTGAAATACCACTTCGGCAATGTGTGAGTTTGTTTTCTAATGAGCATGTTGATAATTGTTACTTGCTCTTCATTTGTGTTCATCATCCTTCCTCAAATGAGGTGTGTGGTGTGGTGATGAACACTACAAATGTGTGTCAAAAACTGAGGCCCTTACATTCCTCCCCCCTTAAAAGAATCTCGTCCTGAGATTATAAGGTGAAAATGAGAGATAGGACGGTGGAAAATTACCGGATATGCGACGTGAAAAATTCGGGGTAGTTAGTGCGAAGGAATTCTTCGCTCTCCCATGTCGCTTCGTCCATGGAGTGATTACTCCATAGAACCTTGTAGAACCACAACGTACGGTTGCGTGTGGTTCGGGCCCTTTCATCAATAATCTGCACCGGTTCCTCCCGATAGGTGAGATCCGGTTGCAGTTCTTCAATGTCTTCCAGCTGAACGGTAGTTGATAGCTTGAGACACTTCCTCAGCTGGGAAATGTGAAAAACGTCGTGCACACCGGATAGTGCTTCTGGTAATTTCAGCCGGTATGCTACTGATCCACATCTTTCTGTAATCTGGAATGGACCGATGAATCGGGGTGCCAACTTTCCCCTCACCCCAAATCTGTTTACGCCCTTCATTGGAGACACCCGTAGGTATACGTGATCTCCAACTTTGAATTGTAATGGGCGCCTTCTCCGGTCCGCATACTGTTTCTGACGGGATTGAGCGGCTTTTAGGTTCGCCTGAATCAGTCGAACCTTTTCTTCCGCGTTGTTGACGAGGTCAATCCCGAAGGTAACCCTTTCGCCGGATTCACACCAATTCAGTGGTGTGCGGCATTTCCGCCCGTATAGCGCCTCGTAAGTTGCCATCTTGATGCTGGCTTGGTACCCATTATTGTACGAGAACTCGGCTAACGGCAAGTGATCATCCCAATTCTTGCCGTGGTTGATAGCGCAAGCTCGTAGCATGTCTTCTAAAATCTGATTTACCCGCTCCGTCTGCCCATCCGTCTGCGGGTGGTATGCTGAACTATGGATCAGCTTCGTCCCCAAGGCAGCGTGCAGCTGCTCCCAAAAACGGGACACAAATAAAGTGCCCCGATCCGAGGTGATGGTATGGGGTACGCCGTACAAGCATAGGATCCGTGAGATGTACAGTTCAGCGTACTTCTTGGCATTGTAATTTGTGTTGACCGGGATGAAATGGGCAACTTTGGTGAGCCGATCGACGATCACCCACACAGAATCATGTTTCTGCAAGGTGGTGGGTAAACCGACGATGAAGTCCATGCTCACATCCTCCCACTTCCAGGCAGGAATGCCCAGTGGTTGCAGCAGTCCCGGTTTCCGCATATGATCTGCCTTCACCCTTCGACATGTATCACACTCGGACACGTATTTTGCAACCTCGCGCTTCATCCGTGTCCACCAAAACTTGCTTCTGAGTTCTTGATACATCTTGTTGCTGCCGGGGTGAATAGAAAACTTTGACAAGTGAGCCTCATCAAAGATTTTCTTCCGTAATTCCGGGTTTCGGGGTACGACAATCCGGTCCTTGAACCATAGGACGCCGTCTCCGTCCTTCCGGAAACACTTCAGCTCCCCACTGTCTACACGTCTCCGCAAATGTGACATGCCCTTATCATTCTTCTGGGCTGCCGCTATCTCTTCACGGATGGTTGGGATCAAAGCTAGGTTGTAGAGAGCTCCGTGTGGAATCACATATAATGGTGGTTCGCTCTCTTCCAACGGTGTGATGGTCAGATTATTAACGTGTGACTTGCGGCTCAGCGCATCTGCCACTACGTTTGCCTTGCCCGGATGATAATGGATCTCTATCTCGTAATCCTTTATCAGTTCTAACCATCTTCGTTGCCTCATGTTTAGCTCCTTCTGAGTGAATATGTACTTGAGGCTTTTGTGGTCGGTATATAAATGTACGAGGTTACCGAGTAGGTAGTGCCTCCACATTTTTAGTGCAAGTACCACGGCAGCGAGCTCCAAGTCGTGGGTTGGATAATTCTGCTCATGGTTTCTAAGCTGCCGTGATCCATACACGACCACTCTTCGGTCTTGCATCAGCACACATCCGAGCCCAATGCCGGATGCATCGCAGTACACATCGAACGGTTTTGTTGTGTCTGGCTGCGCCAAAACCGGTGCTGATGTTAGGTGCTTAACTAAAGCCTTGAATGCTGCTTCACATGCTGGACTCCAAACATATTTGGTAGCCTTCTTCAGCAGCTCCGTCATAGGCTTGGCAATCTTCGAGAAGTTCGGAATGAACCTCCGATAGTATACCACGAGTCCGAGGAAACTCCGTACCTCGTGAATGGTTCTCGGGGATTTCCAATTCAGCACCTGAGTGATCTTGCTCGGGTCTACAGCGATACCCTCCGCTGAGATGATATGCCCAAGAAAAGGCACTTGCAATATCCAGAACTCGCATTTGCTGAATTTCGCGTATAGCTTGTGATCCCGCAGCCGTTGTAAGACTATACGCAGATGCTTCTTATGATCTTCCTCCGACTTGGAATATACCAGAATGTCGTCGATGAAGACCACGACAAATTTGTCCAGCTCCGGCATGAACACCGAGTTCATTAAATACATGAAGTGAGCTGGAGCATTGGTGAGGCCGAAGGATATGACCAGGTACTCATAAAGTCCGTACCTCGTCGAGAAAGCCGTCTTCGGAATGTCCTCAGCCCGTATCTTAATCTGATGGTACCCGGATCTTAAGTCCATCTTGGAAAAGATCTTTGCTTCGACCAACTGATCAAACAACATGTCAATCCGTGGCAATGGGTACTTTTTCTTGATGGTTACGGCATTTAATGGACGATAGTCCACGCAAAGCCGCAACGTCTCATCCTTCTTCTTCACAAATAATGCCGAACAGCCCCATGGCGAGAAGCTCGGCCTAATAAAACCCTTCTCCAGGAGGTCCGTGAGTTGAGTCTTCAGCTCAGCCAATTCCTTGGGTGCCATCTTGTACGGCCTTCGGGATATTGGCATGGTTCCCGGTGCAAGTTCAATCTTGAACTCCACCTCTCTATCAGGCGGCATTCCCGGCAAATCATCCGGGAATACATCAGGGAACTCTCGGACCACCGGAATATCTTCCAATCTGATGGTTGTGGCTTGATAGACACTTGGAAGTTTTATTTCTGGACTGTCCAGAAATAAGGAGTGAGGCTCGTGCACTTCTGAGTTCAAGTGCACGACTCGGAGGACGTGTCTAAAACAGCGCCGTGGCGGTTTAACCACGACATCCCTAAGATGACATCGACCTTTTGTCCCTCTAAAATTATGAGAGATGTAGGGTAAACTCCACCCTCTAAGCACAATGGCGCTTTTGGGACCATCATGCTTGCTGAAATTTTCCCACCCGGTGAACAGATCACATAAGGACTATCGGTGGGTAGTATTTGCAATCTATACTTATCTATGAAATCTTGGCTAATGAAGCTATGCGTGGCGCCTGAATCAAATAATATTATGGCGGGATGCTGGTGGAGTTGGAACATACCCGCAAGGATTGGCTCGCCCTCCGGCACGTGCTCAATGGCAAGCTGGTGGACAGTGCCGGGCCTAGGGTTTGCCCGCCGCGCATTAGTAGGGTTCCGGGGTTGATTCCTCCCCGGAAACTGTGGTGCCACTTCGCCGCCTTGCCTCTCCAGGCAACTGCTCGCGAAGTGTCCTGGACGACCACACTTGTAACATGTGGCCGCTGCTGGTGGAGTGCTCGGTGGACGAAAGCCCGGCATGCGTTGCTGAGGTGCAAATGCACGCGGCATCGTCCGCTGCTGCTGTTGTTGTTGCGGTGGTACTGGCAGTGCCGGCCTGAATGCCGGTGAAGAGTACGGCCGACTGCGGAACGGCATCGACCGCTGTGGTGGCTGCCAGCGTGAACCTGATGGTGGGCGATTCACCATCCGAAACTTCTGAGAAGGACCGCCTCCTTCTCCGCTGCTTTGCAGCACGCTTCGCTTTCGCTCTGCCGCCGCCAACTCCTTGCTGGAGTCCTCCTGAACAATCGCAGCATCAATGATGTCGTTGAGGCTGCCGCGATTGAACATCGCCAACTTGTCCTTCAGGAGCGGTTTAAGCCCCTGGTAAAAGTGGTCCCGCCGCTTCTCGTCCGTATCGGCGTGATACGACGCGTAGAGCGTGAGATCGTTGAACGCTCTGGAGTATTCCAGCGCGTTCCTGCTCCCTTGTTGCAGGTGTAAGAACTCCTGCATCTTTCTCTTCATTAAACCTGGCGGTATGTGATAGGCCCTGAAGGCCGTCCGAAACTCCGTCTAGGTCATCACTCGGTCGGTGGGCTGTGAAGCACAGAAGTTGGCCCACCACGCGCTCGCAGATCCTTGGAGCTGCTGGACCGCGAACTGAGTCTTGCGCTGCTCGCTGATCTGGAGCAGCCCGAACTTCATCTGTATGGCGCGGAGCCAGTTGTCCGCGTCAAGTGGTTCATCCGCCCTTGAGAATACCGGGGGATGAGTAGCCAGGAAGTCGGAGTAGGAGCTCTGTTGGCGCTCCTCACGATCTTGACGTCTCTCTGGGCGAGACGAATTGGCGATAAGCGTTTGCAGCAACTCCGTGTGCTGCTGATGTGAGCCCGCCATTGCCGCGACGATGTCGGCCAATGTAACCGTTGGCAGTGGCGGTGGCGGTGTTTGCTGTTGCTGTTGCTGCTGCTGTCCCGAGGAGTCCTCGGGAGGTGGTTGGGAGGTCTCTCCCCCTTGACTGGTACCCCCAACGTCAGGGTTGGCACGAGTACGCGTCATTCTGAAATTCAAAACAGCAGCGATTAGCACATGTCTTACTTAAAATTCCATAAGCAACAGTAGGTATTTAAGTGACACATGATTAATTTGCACAACATTCACATATATTGATAAAGCATAAACTTTATATAAGATATATTATTCTCGGATCTCCGAGAAGTCGTGCTCATGTTGTCACTACCTATACATATGCTACTGTCTACACGACATGTCACCGATCACAGAAGTTGGGTTACGCTACCCTAGCTGCCCTACTTGGCAACCGTAACCCCCTACTCAGAGTAGAACTCGACCTCCTGTGGGTCGTCCTTCTCCGGTACCTCTGCTGGTGGCTCTGGATCTACCACCTCTTCTCCCATTCCGGGTTCTCCCATTGCTGGAAGGCCCAAGACAACCGGTACGCCCAACACCGGGGGCACGAGGTCCTGCAAGGCATGCACCTCGTCCATAGCTTGGTTATAATCTTCTTCCCCACCTTGCCCTTCCTCCATAGTGTCGTCCCGCTCTTGAGTAAGCTCCTCGTTCTGCTGGGTCAGATTTTGTACCAGTTCTTGTAACGCCGCGATGTCGACACGGCTTTTTCTCTTCGCCTTCTTCAGACGATGCAACTGATTATGCTGTTCATTCAGTCGCTTAATCGTTGGAAGGAGCACATTGCGGAGTGCGCTGTGAGCACTCTCAAAATGATCTCCATGGCTTGTGCTCTCCTTGAGCTTTGTGGCGAGATGCTCCGTATGAACAGCTTGGCTGTCCATCACGGCGTTTCCCACCCTCATCTGGAGGCTGAGATTTGCCTCCGCGGGGTTGTACCTTGGGCAACTCGGGTCCGTTGCCTCCAGGTACCTCTCTTCCCACACATGCTGAGCCCGTCCCTCCACTGGAACGAGCGCGTATGGAGTGCCCTCCATAGCCTGCACGTGTAGTTGGCAGAAGCGTGACATAGTGTCACAGGCTGCCACTTGCCACACCCCTTCCGGTTTCCTTCCTCTCACCGTGACGGTGAACGGCACCCAACCGGGTGGCGTAGGTCCTGCGGGGACTTCGACATGGATCATCCACGTCTTGTTCCCCTCTTCGCCTTCTTCCTTGGCGAAGTACTGCGGCATCTGATTGTACCCGAAATATTGGAGCATTTGCCACAATGCTTCCGGGTAGCCGCTACGGTGAGAACAGTGGGACATCACCCACCCGTTCTCCAACTTCTTATCTGCTGTCATCTGTAAAAATATATTTGAGAAATGTCAAATATTTATTTAAACAGTAAACCATTGAGTTATAACATAAGACATGTCATTGAACCCATAAAACTTGGAAACATAGTTCAAATTTTAAACAAATTTGACTGCTGATCTGCTGTTCCCATGACAGCCCTGACCAGTTTCCATTTCAACCTGATTTAGGTCATGTTAAAGCAAAACTAATTCTGGAGCTCAACATCAAAGTTAAAGCTAACTTCAATAGCTTTCCAGAAAGCATTTGCTTGGCCTAAGATCTGTCTTGGTTCAAAAGTTATGAGATGTCAAAGTTAACAGAATTTCTGGAAACAATTGGACAGCACCTCCCTGCTTTAGGTACTGATTTAATCCAAGAATTCCAGTTGATTCTGTCCCTAATATGACAAAACTTTCTGTTACAAAGTTGTAACCCATCTCATAAGCTTTCCAGAACTACCTAATTTTCTATTTTTGGATTTTTAAGAAGGAAGTTATGCTTAATTTACAGAGAGTCTTTACTCTGTCCTGTTTTATGGACAGTTTCAACTCTACTGCAGTTTTCGAGTGGTTAAGGGATGAAACACCTCTGGACCTCAACAGAAAAGTTGTAAAGCTCTTCCAAATCTTTCCAGAAATGTATCATATGACTCTAACCTCGAAAGAACTCAACCTCTAACCGCTGATTAACTTCAGCCTTGATTCGGTTGAAAACAGAGTGCTCTGTCCTTAACAACCTATAAGTTGAAAACTTGTTACTTTGAATATCTTGTTCAAGGAAAGGAGTTACATCAAGTTTTATTGCTTTGGATCAAAACCTTCAATTTTTAAATGAAGTTGTTCATTTAATGGGGTGTGACGTCGATGCGCCACCAGATTATGTCGGTACTACGTCCTCACAAAGAAAAATCTATACCGGACTTAGCCGGCTTCGTTATTTCAGTGGCACTAAACGTCACTCGCACACGGATACTACACGTCTACCGTTTCATGGTCAGGCTACCTGCAGAAACTCAAACAATCATCAGACTCGGCTGCACACCGAGCCCGGAATCCATACAGTTCGTACACCCGGCCATCATCACTCGCCCGGATGTTCTCAAGCCAAACACGTGTTCACGTTTCAGACCACGTGACGGGGTCTCCCACGTTGCACCACGCACGCCAGGGACAGACGTTGCTCGAATACCCCAAACGACATGAAGAGTCGTAGAGGATACTAAAGCGGGTCGGGTTACCTGCCACCCGTGGGGCTCTGTGGCGGACCGGAATCCGCTCATCCAGGATCGCAGAGGGTGGTGCCGCGCGGTGCGACACCCGACAGCACACGTCATAAGAACACATTATATTACATGGGAAAACAAACTGAATGTACAAAATAGTACACTTCTCAGTTACAAACTAGGGTCTTTTATTACACAGCGGAAGTTTCTTTTATACAACTCACGCCCGCCTATCTAGCAAAAGTGGTTGCCCAGCCCTAGGGCAACCCACACTAGCTGCATTCCTCAGCTCAGCGCGGCGTGTACGGATCCCACTCAGCCGTGGTCCCCGACGGAGGGTAACCCTCGCTGGTGGACTTGTACTCCGAGTCCGTGGGTGGCTCCTCACCTGAAAAGCACTTAAGCAGCAACCGTGAGCACGAAGGCTCAGCAAAGCTTAACCGACTCACCTAAGCATGAAACTCTACATGAGGGGTACAATGGACATAGGATAGTAACATTTCCGCAAAAGGACACGCCTACAAGTTCATCCTTAGTTCATCTTTTAGCAACAAGTTAACAGTTCATGAAATCTGAAATTTAGTAAGCCGTGTTTGGTGGCACACATGTAGCAATACAATTATATCAATTAGCAACATTGAATCAACATATTTCATCCATTAATCTACGTCACGACTCAGTGACCAAGTGGTACTCTTCACCGCGAGGGACGGCGAATCGACTCAATATACACCTGCAGGGAAACCCAAAGAGCACGTCACGTACGCCCACCCGTGGAGCTGCACAGCACGCTCACTCGATGTCATACGGGACAACCTTTCACCCAACAGCCCAAACGTCGAACCGGTCACACCGAAACGAGCAGGAGGTTCCCCACACGGAGCATCTCTTTATGCCCGTTGGCAGATTTCCACCTTGCTGCCCTCAACCTACACCTATAAATCGGTGTGCTATGCCTCGATGCCCGGAGGTTTAGGCTACATCGGTTTATCGGGGCCCATATATCCGATATGCCTTCGGTACGTTCAAACTTGATCAGTGTGGGCCACACACGGCTCGGTCCTCAATCGACACGGACAGGGCTGCGCACACAAGACTCCCTCTTGCTGCGCCCTAGCCCCTGCCCAGTCTCATTTTTATTACTAATGTGATCTCACATCACTCAACCGAACTCGTGCGTCCCAAGCCTATCTCGCGAGTAGATTCCAACTACTCGACTTGTACCGAAGCCCTATGAATCTTTAAGCATAGCCTATCTACTCGAGGTCTTAGACACTACCCTCACTCTTTAAGGAACCTTTGGTTATGCAAGTGGGGTTCCATCCATCCTATACCTATGCACAAGCATACTTCATATGACACATGTAAACAAAGGAAAGACTTATAAAAAGGTTAATGCAAACCGGAGCTTGCCTTGTTGCTGCTGGTCAGTAGTTAGTTCCTCGTCCGGAGGACGGAAGTCCAGCACTTCCGGGGTTTCTTCTTCAATGGCTACACGTTAATGAAACACTACATGTTAATTTAGATGCACATGTGAGTTTAGGGTAAGACTTCTACTATTAGTTCTAATAACCGGCCTCTAACACCTGGAACCTTGTTTAAGAATTTAAAGATGAACTGGTGTTGGTGGTTTGGCTTGGACTTAATCACATGGTTAAATGCTAAGTGGTTTTTCCCCCTTTTCCATATTAATCCCTTAAGTGGTTAAACAGGACAGGGGTGATCTAGAGCTCCAATGGAGCTGAGAATTTTTGTGTGAGTTCCTTGTCACAAGAAAACTCTCTGGACCAAACATTAGCACTTTTCATGGAGTGGTTTGCTCAGAATAATTCTCTTGGCAAATCAGCAAAGAAGAATTTATTCTGAGGTAATACCCCTGTTCATGCCCAACTTAATGAACTACAATTTCAATTATAGCTCATAGAGTTTGCATGAATTTTCCTAACATTTTTGGAGTTAAGATTTGCCCAGAACTGAATTTCCAAGTTTTGGAAATTCTCTGAAAATGTTTCTGTATTCAAATGAACACAGCACTTCCAATTTGAATTGCTCTGACCAAATCAACTCCAAATTGTCTGAAACTTTTACAGGGGTTCACTAATGTTCTAAAGGACATTCTGGCAAAATTTGGGGATTTTTGGATGAACCAAACTCTCTCTAAAATTCTTTTGCTGAAAAGCTTTAAAGAATTTTCCAGAATTAATTATGGATTTCATACAAATTGGGTTTCAGATTTGGATTGTACTCTGTTAGAGGAATCCAACAAAATTTGTTTCATAATTTTTTGATTCTCCTAACCCAAGTTGTGGTCCTCCAAAGTTTGAACTACAAACTGGACATTTCAAAATGTTTAAATGTCTGCCGGTGGGTCCCACCCGGCAGTCTTCTCCTTCCTCGCGCCAAACAGGGGCCCGCGGCGGCGCACTCCGGCGAGCGTCACCGGAACTGCTTTCCTGGCCGTCTCCCAGCCCCAAACTTGCCGCCCCGCCCTAACTCACGATGCTGAACTCGTCGGTGGTGTTGCCGGCGGCCGTAGCTCACCGGAACAGGGCTCCCGACGGTGACAGCGGCGGTTAGGGTTCCAGCGTGGTCGGGAATGCGTTACAACGCATCAAAATGATTGGAAAAGGGTCAGAGAGCACCACGGGAGCTCGAGGGTGATGGAAATGGCCGCCAAACCCCATGAAAAGGTCGGCAACCTAGAGCTCCACGGTGAACCGAGCTGTTATTCTATGGCGGCCCGAAAAACAACCTAAACCCGGCCATTTCTGGGTCATTTCCCTTGATTCTTGGTCGAGGAGGGCCGCTAGGGAGTGAGGAAGGTGTGTGTAGGCTCACCCGAGCTGGATTGGACGGTGCAACTAGAATTTCGGGGTAGACCGACCCTTACCCGGTTGCACTAGTTCTCCGGATTCTTAGGAATTCTCAGTGCACAGTCTATCAATGGTTAGAAGGGTTGCAGCTACATGATCTGGAGACTAAGGCGCACCTTTTCCGTGTAGAAGTCCGGCGGTGAAACTGGCCGTGGCGTGCTGTCCACGGGGAGCAGCTCGCGGCTTTCCGCCGGTGCTCTGTTCCTCGGCGACCGTTGCCGAATTTCACGCGCCACAGGCTAGGAGTCTCGGGTTTGCGGGGCTGTCGTGGTAGAGCATGCACAGGTGCTGCTTTTCGGTGCTGCTGGCATGAGCAACCGAGGCTCGGTTGCTGCCGGCGATCGGGAAAAGAGAGCGCGGGGTGAGGGAAACAGCGAGCGTGCGATCAATGAAGAAGGCGACGTGCTGCTGTTTGCTCCCGGGTTAACGATCGGGCCGAGGCGGCGGAGCCGGCAAGCTGGTCGCCAGCGCGCGCAGAAGGGGGGCGAGGTGGCTGCTCGGTCGGTTCGGTGTCGAGCTCTGCCGAGGCCCGGTAAACCGAGTTCGCTCGGTGTTGACTTAGGGCCGAAGTCTTGCTGACTGGTGGGCCCTCTTCTCCCCCCTAATCTTCTCTGTTGTGCAAATATCCCACCTACTCAGACTTGAAAAGGAAACTTAGCAACCAATTCAGAGGTAGAATTTGAATTCATCAACTTCAAACTGGTTTGGCCACATTCCCTTCATATTTGAATTTGAAAATTCAAACTCAGTTTGAATCGTTACAAATTCGGCTCCCGACTAGATGAAGTCCAATGGGACTGAAAATTGGTGGGATTACTCAGGAAAATATGCTGAGTTTGAAAATGAAACTACTTTTTGAATTTGAGTGATGAAAGTTGCTGCAATTTGAATTTACATTCAAATTGGCCTCTTTTTCAAATACCCCCAAAAGTGCCTCAAAAGTGTTGGATTTTTCATAAAACTTGGACTGAACCTTTCCAAGACTTTTAAAGTTCTAGGGTGAGCTCAACCTCTCATGTTCATGTGTCCAAATCCCACTTTGTGCAAATGAAGGCTTTCCCCTCTAATCACGCTTTTGATGGAGGTTACTTGCTCTTCACAATATTTCACAATCTGTCCACAACAAAACTGTGGTGTTGTGAGGTGAAGAAAAGTTTTTGCAAGTCCCTTTTCTTGGGCTTTTACAGGCTCCACCCTTCAGCTTGTGCGCACTGGTGGACAGCGCTTACGTGCACCCCCCAAGACATGAACGTCCCGAGATGCACGATTTTCCGACATAACAAATAGGTTAATATGCCACTTTCTATATGCTAATAACATCCTTATACGGGCTACTAACTCGTTCCTCACTGGATTTTTGAAAAAGAAGACCTTTGTACTGTGTTAAACCTCAAGCGAGCTCTGATACCACGCTGACACGACCCCATCGGTCTTGTCGAGCCAGGATCACGCTGAGGGGTGCTGCGTTGCACAGCACCGGATAACACACGTCAAAGGTACAAAGCGGAAGCGGAAGTTTATTACATAAACAAGTTTATGAACATGTTTACATCAAAATAAGTTTAGTCTACACTCTCGGGCGTAGACTACGCATCAAGTCCACATTCAGCCCTCGAACGTGTCCTTGCTAGCACACACGCGCACTAAATCTGCGGCGTGCACGACTCCCACTCGATGGGGTTCCCCTCCTGGGGTTCCGTCTCCTCTTCGGGAGTCCCTTCCTCATAGAACCCTGCAAAAGCTTCAAACACAAGCAGTGAGCACGAAGGCTCAGCAAGTCTGACCCGTCTCACCTAAACATGGAACTTCTACATGAGGGGTGATGGGTTACATGAGGTAAAAATCATTTGCAAGGATTCGCCTAATTAGTAGAACCTTACTTTCAAGTTTTAGCAGCAGGTTGTGGAGAACCTTACGCTAAGGCACATGAGAGAGCCGCAATCAAACAAGAAACGCATTTCTCTCATGTACTTTGCCCAAAGTTGAAAGGAACTTTAGTTATCTCTAAACTACAACAAACCATTAACAAGCAAAGTTCATCTTTCAATCAGCAGCATTTTAACATGTAACTAGCCTGTTCTTTCTATGTCACGGTACAGTGAACAAGTGGTACTCACTGACCGCGAGGGACGGCGATTATAATCGATTTACACCTGCAGGGTTACTCGAACCACCCGTCACGTACGCCCGTACTCGATGTTGCCTACAACAACCATCACGGACGCCGTACGCAACCACCTTTCACCCGTTAGCCAAATGTTGAACCGGTCCAATCGTCCCGAGCAAGAGGTCTCTGCACGCGCATCTCAGTGCCGCCAGCCGATTTACACCTCGAGCTCTCAACCTACCCTCTGAACGACCAGCTATGCCTCAACACCCAGCTACCCGAGTTACATCAGTTTCCCGGTTCCCATATAGCCGGTAGGTCTTCGGTACTGTTCTAGCTTGTTCAACAGGCCCGCACACGGCTCGGTCCTCAATCGACACAAGCGGAGCTACAGCACACAGGCCCCAAAGTCCTGCTGCCCTTACTCTCCGCTTGGTCTCATTTTCTCGCCATGTGTTTCATGTGCTATCACTACCCGAGTTGAGTGCCTCTAGCCTATGCTCGCGAGTAGTTTCAACTACTCGACTTGTACCGAATCCTACACTATCTTAGCATTGCAGTATCTAACGGGGTTTGCAATCCTAAAACCAACCCATGGTTTTCTTGGTTATGCAATTGGGTTTCAAAGCAAGACTCTAATGCAAAAATAATAGTATTCAAAGATGTGCTCAAAACAATAAACATTTGTAAAAAGGTTAATGCAAACCGGAGCTTGCCTTGCTGCTCTTGGTCGTAGGCTAGCTGTTCCTCCGGAGTAACGAAGTCTAGGACTTCGGGTTCCTCCTCGACCTTAGTGACTACATGATAGAAGCAATATATGTATCAATTTAAATCCATTTGTATTAAGTTTGAAGTTGTGAAGTCTATAATCCTTGCTAGACAGACCCAATGACTGTGAAACTTTTACTGTGGCTTGGTTACAACCTAAACAGAGATTTGGTGAAGTTTTAGTTGCAGTAAAGCTCATTTGAGCCCTCCACAATTAATTATGTCCTTGACCTTAATTGGGACTCTTAGGGTGTTCTAGGGATTTTCATGAAACAAACTATGACTTTCTGAAAACTAGATTTTCAAAGTGTTCCAATGGAGTTGGTCTCACTTAATTTGGAAGTTCCTAACTAAAGATATGAGCTAAACAATTTCAGAGAAAATTCTGAAATTGTTTCTGAACATTTTCTATTTTATCTGGAACAGTTTCACTGATCACACCATTAGGTGGATCAAATGAGCTCAAATGGATCTGAAATTTTTATGGTAGTGCAGGGATATTTTGGTGAACATTCCAGCAAAATTTCAGGATTTTCCTCCAAAGGATTCTCCAGTTAAAATTCCAAACAGTTTAAACTTTGAGGAATTAATTATAGAGGAATAAGGATTTTCATGAAGTGAAACTTGATTTGCTGGAAAGTGCTCGGAAAGCTGAATCCAACAAAATTTGGTTCACTCGATTTGGAGCTTTCTAGCCAAAGTTATGAGGATTTGAAGTTTGGAAGAATTCTGAAAATCGGGGAAAAGTTTAAACTCGCGCGTGGGCCCAGGGGACACGCGTCGCACGCCGAGACGACAGCACACCGCAGCCCACAAGGATTTTGCACGCCAGCACACCCGATCCCGGCCGCAGCCGGATCCCGACTCAAAATATCTCCCGCTGACAGCTGGGGTCCACCCCTTCGTCAACCTCCCGACGCCCGCGCTCTGCCGCCGAGGGACCTCGCCGGAGAGCTCGCCGCCGGCTTCTGTACAGCTCCAAACTTCACGATTCTGGCCGCCCCTGCCTACTTTTACTCGGGGAACAGGATTCTAGGGTCAGCTGCTCATGACAATGGCCGGAGCATGGTCCGCGACGAGCCGCCACCTCGAAACGACTTCGGCCATGTCGGCTGACTACCCTAGCACCTCAACTACTCGAGGAATCGGTCAGGAAGCATCAGTGGACCTCAGAGAAGGTCAACATGAGCTCGAGGCAGCTCGAGGAAGGCCCGAAATAGGTCCTCACCGTGCGCCCGATGCCTCCCGTTTATGCCGCCATTGGTAAACCTCGAATTACGCCGGGTACAGAGGTTCTCCGGCCCAGAGTTGTGAAGGCAACTTGTGCGTTACCGTGTCTAGCTTGTGTGAGAGCGGATTGAGGCCCTCTAATCCTTTCTAGAGCACGAATTTAACAGAATCACACCCGAAGGTCGTTCTGCACACAGAAAGGGGAAAACTGGAAATTCGCCGCCGGTGAGCAACCACTCGAGCTGTGGCTTGGGGGTGAGCAGCACCGGTCATCAGCGCGTCCAAGGGTGCCTTGGCTCGGGCGTGACAACGCCCTGGTTGGGCTGTCCACGGGAGCCCGAGGTGCAGCGGTTCCAAGTCCGGAATTTGATCTTTCGGCACAGCCGATATCAATCGGTTTCAACTGAATTCTAGCCGCGGGGAGGACGGAGGAGGTCTCTAGTACCTTTCTGGGGTTCTGGAGTGGACGGAGGGAGCTGTGATCGGCGTTCTCCGATCGATTCCGAGCTGCGGAAAACTTCGGCCGGCGCTGAGTTCTTGCGGGGAAGAACGGCGATGCCTCGGCCGAGGAGGGGGACAGGCGCCTTAAGAAGGCTCTGCACCGCCTCACGCCCGCGCGTGGGCAAGAAGCTGCTGGCGCGGCGGCTGCCCTCGGTGGCGATCGCAGCGGCGGCTCGGCGACCCGAGTGAGAAAAGTCTCAGTCGGTTTGATCTGAGCAGTGGCTGACATGTGGGTCCCACTTCCAGTTTTAACCTCTGAAATTTACTCCTAATCACTGTTGTAAACAATGAACCCCATAGTACCCCTGGTAATTCAAATTATTCACCCATGAACCATTTGAATTGATCAAAGTTCAAATTGGGTTTGGTTTGAGTGAATTTCAGCACAAGTGCAGTTTTGAATTCAAATGAAGTTTGAATTTCCCCCACTTAGCTCATGTCAAGATCAACTCCAAATGGAGTGAAAATTGGTGTGTGGGCTCACAAAAATGTGCTGAGTAAGAATATGCCTCCCACTTTTAAATTCATGGGATAAAAACAGTTTGAATTTGAATATGGTTTCAAACTGCCCTCTTCCTAACTATAACCAAAATGACCTCAAAAAGGTTTTGAATTTGGGTGAAACTTGGCATGGACATCCTTAACAATGTATAGGAGTTTTCATATGTCCAGCCCCCCCTTATATCACATGTGTGAAATACCACTTTGGCAATGTGTGAGTTTGTTTTCTAATGAGCATGTTGATAATTGTTACTTGCTCTTCATTTGTGTTCATCATCCTTCCTCAAATGAGGTGTGTGGTGTGGTGATGAACACTACAAATGTGTGTCAAAAACTGAGGCCCTTACAGCAGGTTGTGGAGAACCTTACGCTAAGGCACATGAGAGAGCCGCAATCAAACAAGAAACACATTTCTCTCATGTACTTTGCCCAAAGTTGAAAAGAACTTTAGTTAGCTCTAAACTACAGCAAATCATTACAAGCAAAGTCCATCTTTCAATCAGCAACATTTTAACATGTAACTAGCCTGTTCTTTCTACGTCACGGTACAGTGAACAAGTGGTACTCACTGACTGCGAGGACGGCGATTATAATCGATTTACACCTGCAGGGTTACCCGAACAACCCGTCACGTACGCCCGTACTCGATGTTGCCTACAACAACCATCACGGACGCTGTACGCAACTACCTTTCACCCATTAGCCAAATGTTGAACTGGTCCAATCGTCCCGAGCAAGAGGTCTCTGCACGCTCATCTCAGTGCCGCCAGCCGATTTACACCTCGAGCTCTCAACCTACCCTCTGAACGACCAGCTATGCCTCAACACCCAGCTAACCGAGTTACATCGGTTTCCCGGTTCCCATATAGCTGGTAGGTCTTCGATACTGTTCTAGCTTGTTCAACAGGCCCGCACACGGCTCGGTCCTCAATCGACACAAACGGAGCTATAGCACACAGGCCCCAAAGTCCTGCTGCCCTTACTCTCCGCTCGGTCTCATTTTTCTTGCCATGTGTATCATGTGCTATCTCTACCCGAGTCGAGTGCCTCTAGCCTATGCTCGCGAGTAGATCCAACTACTCGACTTGTACCGAATCCTACACTATCTTAGCATTGCAATAGCTAACGGGGTTTTCAATCCTAGTCCCAACCCATGGTTTTCTTGGCTATGCAATTGGGTTTCCAAACAAGACTCTAATGCAAGGAATCATCATACTCAAGTAAGTGCTCAAAACAATAAAAATTTGTAAGAAGGTTAATGCAAACCGGATCTTGACTTGCTGCTCTTGGTCGTAGGCTATCTGCTCCTCCGGAGTAACGAAGTCTAGGACTTCGGGTTCCTCCTCGACCTTAGCTACTACATGATATAAGAAGTACATGTATTAATGCATTTGAATTGACTTATAGACTTGTGGACCTTCTAAGTATCACTAGACAGACCCAAAAATTGTGAAAATTTTACTGTGGCTTGGTTACAACCTAAACACAGACTTGGTCAAGTTTTAGTTGTAGCAAAGCTCATTGGAGTCCCCCACAATTAATTATGTTCTTGACCTTAATTGGAGCTCTTAGGGTATTCTAGGAATTTTAATGGAACAAGCCATGCCTTTCTGAAAACTAGAATTTCAGAGGGTTCAAATGGAGTTGGTTTCACTTAATTTGAAGGTTCCTAGCTAAAGATATGAGCCACACAATTTCAGAGAAAATTCTGAAAATGTTTCTGAACATTTTCTATTTTCTCTGGAACAGTTTCACTAATCACACCATTAGGTGGATCAAATGAGCTCAAATGGACTTGAAATTTTTATGGTAGTTCAGGTATATTTGAGGAACATCCCAGCAAAATTTCAGAATTTTCCTCCAAGGGATTCTCCAGTTAAAATTCCAAACAGTTTAAATTTTGAGGAATTAATTCTGGAGAATTAAGGCTTTTCATGAAGTGAAACTTGAGTTGCTGGAAAGTTCTCAGAGAGCTGAATCCAACAAAATTTGGTTCACCCGATTTGGAGCTTTCTAGCCCAAGTTATGAGGATTTGAAGTTTGAATAAAATCTGAAAATCGGAGAAAAGTTTAAACCTGCGGGTGGGCCACGGGGACACGTGTTGCGCACTGAGGCATCGGCACACCGGGGTCTATGGTTACTGCACGCCAGCACAACGGATCCCAGCCGCACCCGATCCCAATTTGAATTTTTAAGTCGCTGACGGCCGGGCCCCGCGTCTTCTTCCTCCCGACGCTCCCTCGCGCCCGCGCCGCCTCCTCTCGCCGGAGCAGACCCGGAGCTCGCTGGATTGTCGCTGCCGGCCATCGCACGGTCTGAAACTCGCCGCCAGGGGGTTATCGACGTCAAGGAACACGTCGGTGGTGTCAGTTCGAGTTGGCGGTGACCGGAAATAGCCCGGCGACGTGCGGCGGCCTCGGTTGAGGTTCGGCGCCGTCGGCCGTGGGTTCTAACCTGCCAAGACCTCAAACAATCGGTTCTACAGCATCGGTACACCTCTAGGAAGCTCGACAAGGTTTCAAAGGTGTTCAAAGATGGCGGCAAGTCGGTCAGCACCGTGTGACCGATCCTGCCCGCCATTAACGTCCCCAATCAAGCTCAAAATTCGTCTCTCCTAGTCGGTTTCATACCACAGGTGCAGAAAGGAAATTGATCGCCGGCTAGTCCAGCGCCTATGTGCAAGATTTGATAACTTAAGAAGGATCATAGAGCGGGAATTCGAAGAATCCGTACCGGAGGCTCGGTTTAAGACCGCCGGAGAAAAATCTGGAAATTCGTAGCGGATCCTTCACGGTTTGCTTCAAGACTTGGAGGAGAGCTACACGTTGGATGCGCGCTCCTGTTGCCGCTCTTGCTGGACCGTGAAAGCCCCTGTGGAACGCTGTCCACGTGAGACCGATCGCGGTTCTTCAGCTCAGTCTCGGCAGTCGTCGTTGATAACGGGAACGGGAGCCGAAACCCGGTGGCTCAGGTGTTGGGAGGGTGGTGCTTGAGCTCAGCGTGCTGCCTAGCAACTCGAGGGAACGAGGATGCGATTGATTTCTTCGTTTTCCCGATCGACCGAGCGCTCGGAGGAAGAAAAATGGCGCTGCTCGATGTCGCCCGCAAGGAGATAAAGGCAACCGGTCTTCGCTCGGGCTGAGGCGGTGACGGTCGCGTGGGGGCGCGAGCAGGCCGCCCTGGGCGCCAGCGCGCGAAGGGGGAAGCAGCTGGTGGCGCCGGTTCCTTCTCGGTGGCACACCCGGCAGCTGCTCGGTGGAATTTCCCACCGAGGCTGTGACTTTGTGTGCAAGTCTTCCCTCTTATCTCTATGACATGTGGGTCCCACCCTCAATTTTAACCTCTGAACTTAACTCCAATCTACTGTTGTAAACAGTAGTTCCCACAAAGCCCCTGGTGGTTTGAATTATCAACCTTTGAGCCATTTGAATTGACTAGAATTCAAATTGGGTTTGGTTTGGATAAATTTCAGCACATGTTCAGTTTGAAATTCAAATAAAGTTTGAATTTGCCCCACTTAGCTCATGTCAAGATCAACTCCAAATGGAGTGAAAATTGGTGTGTGAGCTCACAAAAATGTACTGAGTAAGAATATGTCTCCCACTTTTGAATTCATGGGATAAAAACAGTTTGAATTTGAATGTAGTTTCAAACTGCCCTCTTTCTAGCTATGCCCAAAATGACCTCAAAAGGTTTTGAATTTGGTTGAAACTTGGCATGGACATTCCTAGAAATGTGTAGGAGTTTTTCATATGCCCAGCCCCTATATTTTACATGTGGGAAATACCACTTTTGCAATATGTGAGTTTGTTCTCTAATGAGTATGTTGATGGTGTTTACTTGCTCTTCAAATGTGTTCATCAACTAGCTTCAAATGAGGTGTGTGTGTGTGGTGATGAACACTTCAAGCATGTGTCAAAACTGAGGCCCTTACATACAGCTTGAACTCCACCATCTTCGGGCTGTCTTACGGCTTCGGAGGCTGACTGTGCGTGCTAGGGACGCCCTTCCTCTGCTCTGGCACACTTGTCTGCCAGGTTGAAGAGCTCTGAGACGACTTGCACCTCTCTGGTGGCTAACTTCTCGAGCATCTTCTTGTCCCTCACACCCTGTCGGAATGCGACCACGACTGATGCATCCGGGATGTGGGGGATGGTGTTGCGTACTTGGGAGAACCGCTGGATGAAGGAGCACAGAGGTTCTCCCGGTTGTTGTTGCACGGCGTGGAGGTCTAGCTCCGTGCCGGGGCACGTGTAGGAGCAGCTGAAGTTCGCCGTGAACTGCCTGCATAGCTCCGCCCAGGAGGTTATGGAACCCTGGGGCAGGTTCATGAACCACGACCTCACCGGGCCGGTCAAGGCGACGGGGAAGTAGTTGGCCATGACCGTTTCATCCCCTCCTGCCGCTAGAATGGCAGTAGAGTAGACCTGCAGGAATTCTGCCGGGTTGATGCTTCCATCGTACTTCTCCGGCAGGTGTGGCTGGAACTTGCGTGGCCACACTGCGAAGCGGAGGTGTGGAGCCAGGGCCACACATCCGGTCGCTGATGTTTCAGGTCTTGGTGCCGCGAACCCTTGGACGGCTGCTGGCACGGTGTACCCCGGCATGGGCAAAGGTGCGCCATACACCGGGGCTGACGTTTGCAGGACTTATGGTTGTTGCATATGCTGCATGGCGTATGCCTGGGGCAGTGATTGCGTGGTGAACATCTGCGGCCCAGGTTGAGTCGAGGCGGTCGACATGCTGTAGTCGGCCTCTTGCGTGCGACGGCTTTGCCGCTGTCGCTCGATGGTGATGCGAGCGTCTTCTCCCGAGCGATGTCGCTCCATCTCTATCCTCAGGTCCGCCGTTGGGAGCCTGGTAGAGCGTGAGTCTGCCGTCCGCCCGTCAATCGTTGGTGTGCGCGACAGCGACACAGCTGGTTGAGCAGGGCGTGTCTCCACCGTAGCAGAGGGTTGGCGGCAGTAGCGACGAGGTAGTTGACGTCGCGGATCCACTGCTGGGTGGCCCCCTGGGGAGCGTCTTCAGCAGGTGGACTGTCCAGGAGCGCTTCTGCGGCGGCTAGTGCACTTGCTCGAGTGGCACTCTGCGCCGCGGCAGATCTTGAGGCTGATGGAGTTTGCCGGGAACGTCGGCGCGAAGAGCTTGCCGCTGACGGAGGCTTGGTCATCTTCATCGGTGTAGACTCGTCGGAGAGCGAAAAGACCCCTTCCTGGTGCGCCAAATGTCAAAGTGTAGCGGTCGACACTTCCCCCGGGCCTGCACTGGGCAGCCTGCAGAGGTTCTTTTTTGGAGGGGCTAGTCCTCTCGCGAGGGTCTCGCCGGAATGGATGACGGAGGAAGATGACGGTGGATTGACACGGGGGTTTACGTGGTTCGGGCCGCTGGAGCGTAAAACCCTACATCCACGGGAGTGCTCAGAGCACTGGTTTCCTTGAGTATGAGGATAGCCTAGAGGGAGCTGAACTCAGCAGAGTTGGAACCCCAGAGGGAGCTGGACAAAATGCCGAGCCCCCCGTAACGTTGCCTACCCGAGCCTTTTATAGTCCAAGGCTTGGGTGGCTTACAAGGTGGGCCCTGGGACCCGACAGGTGGCCCCGGGGTGATTTCCTACCAGCTATGCAGTCTTGGCGCTGGCTTCGAGGTCGTCCTGCCACCCTGCGATGCTGCAGGCTAGGTGTAGTGTGTAGCCATTGGTGATGGCAGGGGCGGCAGGGCACGTCCTGTCCATGTCTTGTCGCTGCCTTCAATGGTCTGCAGCTTCAGACACTGTACGCCTGTCTTGACTGTGACTGGTCACAGCGCCTCCTGACAGGCGCGCACCGCGCCTCTTCGTCCTGGGAAGGTGCAGGTCTTGAATGCTTCGTACGGTAAAGGCATGTCGCGCCTTTACTCCCGCTGCATACCGCGCCGGGCGGCCAGCGCTGCTATGCTGGCTACGTGTCGGGCCCGGAGCTCACCTCTGAGGAGAGGGGAGCTCCGGCCCCGCTGGACACGTGGAGCCTTCGGAGCTCACCCCCGCGGAGGGGGCGAGGTCCGGCCTTCTGGGCCAGGTGGCAGGCCTGGAGCTATCCTCCGAGGGGAGGGGAGCTTCGGCCCTACTGGACACGTGGCTCCTTCGGAGCTCGTCCTGGCGGAGGGGGTGAAGTCCGGCCTCCTGGGCCACATGGCAGGCCCGGAGTTATCCTCCAAGTGGAGGGGAGCTCCGGCCCTACTGGACACGTGGCTCCTTCGGAGCTCGCCCCGGCGGAGGGGGCGAGGTCCGGCCTTCTAGGCCACGTGGCAGGCCCGGAGCTATCCTCCAAGGGGAGGGGAGCTCCGGCCCTACTGGACACGTGGCTCCTTCGGAGCTCGCCCTGGCGGAGGGGGCGAGGTCCGGCCTTCCGGGTCACGTGGTAGGCCCGGAGCTATCCTCTTAGGGGAGGGGAGCTCCGGCCCCGCTGGACACGTGGCGCCTTCGGAGCTCGCCCCTGCGGAGGGGGCGAGGTCCTTAGGCATTTTCACCCTGTGCGTGGGGGTACCCGGTATTGAGGGTACCGACAGACACAATTTCCCCAAATTTTTCCCACATTGCTGCTGCACATAACTGAAAAGATAAGTTTGTTAAGATCCAAAACAAATTGAGTAGGACTCTTATTTGAGCTCCAATTGGAGTAGGACTCTTTTTCCCCCCTTATACATAGAACCCCAACCCCCCCCCCCCCCCTTGGCCATAACCCCTTTCTTTTTCTTCTTCCTCCCAAGTCGACGACTTGGAGGCCCTAGCCCAAACTCGCCGAGTTAAACCCCCCCTCGCCGGAGTCCAGTTGCCGGTGAGCCCCCGCTGCTGCCATTGCTAGGAGGAAGACCCTGACACCAAAGGGAAGTCAGGTAGGTCTTCATTACCCATCTTACGACGTCGTCGCTGTTTCTATGCATCCGTTTCTTCGCTCCCTTCGAGCAGAAACTTTTACGTGTGGACAGATCGTGTTTTGATCATTTTTTGACGGTGGAATTGATCTAGATCTTGAGTCAAGATAATCACCACATCCACACTTGATCCCTACACCCTTGTTCATCATAAAACCCCATGAAAGCCCATTAAAACATGCAATAACACGTACAAACTGGTTTAATAAAACAGCACCATAGGATTTGCATCCATCTACCCCATTGCATCTTGAGTAAAGTGTGTGCATGATGATTGACTGCTGTAAGTTTTGTATGTGCGTGGTCGTGAGTAGAAGGACAAGCTCAAGAGGCCATTTACGAGGATCTACAGCGCAAAGACTGTAACACCCCAAAATCCTGTTAAGAGGGGAATTTAAAAATTTTTGGACGTGTTGCATGTGATGCAGAAATTCAAATTCAAATTGGAATCAAAACAGAAAAAAAAAGAAAAAGAAAAAAAAAACAAAACCCCGGCCAGTGGGCCGAAACCCACCAGCCGGCCCACCCAACCCCGCGCCAGCCCGCAGCCGCGCGCTCCCCTCTCTCTCCCTCACTAACACGCGGGGCCCGCGTGTCATCCCTGACCTCCCGCTCGCGTCAACTACCCGGACTCCTCCGCGCGCGCCCGATCGTAACTAACCCGGAAAACCGCGTTCCCCAGCCGAGATTCTGGTCCCCGGACGACTCCAGCTCGATCCCAACCGACCGCCGCCCTCCCTCATCTATATAAGCGCCAGCATCACCCGTTTTTTTTCCATCCCGATCGCCTGTTTTTCCTCCCGGTGAGAACCAGAGCTTCTCCGGTCGTTTTCTCTCGATCTTTGCTCAGGTTCTCTGATCTAACGCGTCGATCGTGTTCCACCGCCTCCGGGGAATCACGCAGGTGCAGAAGACTCGGTGGTTTGCGCTCTAGGCACAGCTCCGATGAGCACCGCAGCGATTCCATCTCGGACCTCGTCGCCGACCGCCTTCCAGGACCTCCGAGCTCAAGAAAAAAAACCCCGAGGTGAGATCCCCGACCTCCCCTCTACCGATCTATGCCATGAAATCCCAGTTTTAAGAAGAACAGACGAAGATCTGAAGTTTTCCGGCGATCCCGCCGCCTCCCGCCGCCGGGCAGTGCCGCCCGCGCACGGTCAGGGCGACGTGGCTGCTTGTGCGCCGTCTATTTTAAATCGCACGGTAGAATTAAAACCCGCGCGTACCGGTTCGGCGATCTAATCTGAGCCGTCTGTTTTAAATCGGATGGTCCACGTCGGCCCCGCATTATAAAAGGCCGGGATTCTTACGCGCTACCCCCTGGGGATCTCGGAAAATACGAGCTAGCCCCGGAAACTTCTGATCTAGCCCCTAGAACTTCAGAAATTCATGTAAATTCAATTAAAAATCAGTTTTAGCCCCAGGACTTAATAAAAATTAGCAAAACCCCTCTGTTATGTGTAGTTAGACCCCTGGAAATTTATGAAATAATATAATAGACCCTGTAGTGGGGTGAGTTTACATTTTTAACCCTATATGATATTAAATATAGGAATTTGAATATGTGATTAGGATTTAAAATTTAAAAGGTGAGGCAAACACATTGTAAATTTAAATTTAAACTTCACTAGCACTTGGAAAACCTTAGAATGAGTTAGAAATATATTTTTGGCTGAAATGAATTCTGTCTAAATGATATTCATATTTCTTAGTTCTAGAAACATATTTTTGGCTAGGAAATAATTCTAAAAACTAGTAAAATAAATGTAAATTGTTCCACATCATAGAGGAAGTTCAAATATAAATTATTGAACATTTTAGATCAGAACCTATTCTGTTTAGATGAGGTGTCTTACTGTTTTCATAATAAAACTCACCTTTAGGCATAGAAAATAAATCTGGAAAATATAGGAAAATAGGTATGCATAACTAGTAAATGATAAATAAAGTCTCCAAATCCAAAGACTTCAGTTTAGGATTTAGTAGAAGATCTGAAAGCCCATTTGAAGTAGGAAACTACCTTCCATACAAACTTGGTAGCTAAAGAGTGTGTTAAAGAATTTGTTTAAATTGGAAATTCGTATATAGAGTGCAAAAAGAAATCTGAATACAAAAGTTACAAATAACATACATATGTTTAAAAGTGAATGTAGGCTAAAAGTCAACACATCTAGAGTAACCACAACACTTAGAAATGTGAATAACTACCATATGTATGTATGTGTGGAGTGAAAGTGTGAACTATGTCTTACGGATTGTTGTTTTCTTTTGCTATGTGTGTTGGCATGAGTAGAACCTGCCCCAGAGCAAGTTCTTCCCTTTCAAGATCAGGACTATCCATTCCCAGAGCAGCAGGAAGAAGGCAAGTGTCCTTGACCACTTTGATCCTATACTAGGATGTGTAGATAGAATTATTTGCATTGTCAATTGAAATATGAAACCATGCTAGGAAGTTTCCCTAGAATTGCATTACCTTGTTTCCTTGTAGCTTGGGTTGGGATTTATTTTATCATGCCATTTACTTATATGCTTATGCTTAGCCATGCTTAGAATGGGATAACTGGGATATGAGATCATCAATTTATTTACCTTACTCTTGAATTGAGATATCATGAGTTATGTAGAGGTAGGGATCGAGGCAAGTTGGATGATTTGGTTGGTGCTGGGTGCACGAGACTCGGGTTTGTGTTTAGTACTTGCCTGGATCCTAAGGACCGGTTCATGGAGCATGTAACCTGGCTTTACCGTGCCAACCACATGCTGAGATGGGGCAGCTTGGCCAATTAATTAGGTGTATCCCCGGCGTAGTATGGGTGTGTTGGATGGTGCGGGGAGTAGGTGTCAGCTGGACTACCATATGAACCGCAAGGCTCAAGAGGGAGCCACTGCAGCGGGGTTGGAGCCTCTTGTATGCTGTTAGGGGTGAAATCTCAGTGGGCCCACGCTCGTCGGGAAATCCCTTTGTAAAGGCTTCGTAGTGATCTCCTGGCTACACACCTGGGAAGTGTGAATGTGGTTCGTGGCCACTGGCATAATGGAGGTTCTTTTAGTCCACCCGGCAACGGGGGATGAAATCACTACATGTGGGTACAGTGGTGCAAACTCTGCAGAGTCAAAACTGTCATGACAGCCGTGCTCACGGTCAAGAGCGGCTTGGACTTATTCATGATTAGAAGATGATGACCTTGGAGGTTGTGGATGTTAAGCAGGGAGCTTAACATTGGAAATGATGTTATGGTTATTTGATTATGATGATGGGATGGGAGATTGGGATCCATTTCACCTGTATAGTAATGTAGGTGCTTAATAAGCTAAGGTGGTAGGTAATAATTGCGTAGTGCTTTAACCATGAGTTCAACCTCTCCTTGCTCTAGCCATGCATGACATAACTTTCCCACACTTGCTGAGTACCAACGGTACTCAAACTTGCATATTTGTTGGTTTATATTGCTGCTCAGGTCAAGAGAATGATGTGGTGTTTAATGACCAAGACTTCGGACCCGAAGAAGTATTCTAGGTTCATGGAGTCCCCCGGGCAACGCCTGTGACGGAGCCCACGAGAATAATATTCCGCTGCTATTTTATTTACTTGTTATGAACTTATTGTCGTCCATCGAGACATATGCTATGTAAGACTTATTTATATTCGACACCTGGCTTGTAATAAATGATGCTTCACTATTTGTCATCACATGTATGAGAAAATGATCCTGGAATACATGTGATATTCACTCGGTTGTTCTTCGGAGAAACCGGGTGTGACAAAGACTTCGAAACACTTGAGCAACACGAGCCACGGGAGCAAGGCAAGTGCCCCTTGACCATATTGATCCCATGTTTTGAAACTGTTTTGTTTGCGAAAACTCGTATGCTTGAGTCAACTTGATGGGACACCCTTTTATAGGAGTTTACTAGTTTTGTTAACCATCCTTGTCGCGGGGAAAGTTGATGAGTCTGGTATGGTCGTTTTTCCTTTTTGCTTCGCTTAATCCACGGGATATGGGAAGCTGAATTAAAACATGGTTAGCTACTGCACTCATATGAATAATGATGATGAGAACTTTATGATGTTAATAAGCATGGAATCGGAGGAGATCAAGGCAAGCTTGGTTCGTGGATATTGCTAAATCAGATGGTGGTTTACTTGCCGTAGATCTAAGGACCGGTTCATGCCAGCACATGCCAGGAAAACAATGCCACCACAAGGCCAAATATGGGTGCGGCTTAGCTGATTAATTAGGTTTGTTGCTAGCTTATTATGGACCGTGGATGGCGCGGGGAATGGGAGTCGAGAGAGGACTGCCCTGGGAACTGCATGGCACAAGAGGGGGCCCATGGGTGGGAGAATGGTGATTCGAGCCTGCCGGTGAAACCTCAGTGAGTCCATACCTCTAGTAGCCCCTTTGTAAAGGCTATTTTGTGATCTCTTGACCATACACCGACGGTTGTGTACTGGTATAATGGAGGTTTTGCAGTCGCCGACGGGTGACGAAATCACAAACTTGTGGGTAAATTGGTGCCACCTATGCAGAGTGTAAAACTATCATGATAGCCATGCTTCCGGTCACAAGCACCTGGCCAACTCACATGATTAGAAGGGAAAACTTGGGATGGTTATTCGGTACGGTTATGGTATGGTCATTGGGATTGGTTTTGGGACTGTTTTAAGTCATGAAAATAAGTTTGGCTTCAGTTATATGAATATGAGATGGTTATGAATGTTCATGAGTATGAGATGAACTTGAGAAAGGTTAATGGCTGGTTGAGACTTGATAGTTGGTGAATTATGATGGAGAAAATGATGCTGTTTTACTTGGTTATATTGGGATAAATATCACCTAGAAATAGTTGCTGTTTTTATCATGTTGTGAAATAAAATTTGCTTGCTGCAATGAGCCCCTTTTTATTCCTACCTTGTTGTAATCTTCATGTCATACTTTTCCCGCACTTGCTGAGTACGACATGTACTCACCCTTGCATTATCACATAAACATCAGCAACAGGAGAAGAGTACTTCGAGAACCATGTGGAGTACTAGGCGTGCGAACTACCGTCAACATGCCTGTGGAGTTGAAGATGGAGCCGCTGCTATTTAGTTATTTCCGCTGTCATTTAGAGACATCCGCTGCAAGAATAAGTTAGATACTCATGAGTGAGACAATGAGTCGATGTAATAAAGTACTTAAACCCTATTTATTCGTGGTTATATTCTGAATTCAGTTTGTGGATTACATGTGTATGTGTGATGAACATCCTGGGCACACATGTGCATTAACTTGGTTTTGGTTTCCGGAACCGGGTGTCACAGATTGGTATCAGAGCAACGTTGGCCGTAGGATGCAAGCCTAGGTAGAATGGACACTCTAAAACACATAGGAACACCCTCTAAACTGCTATTTTCCAAAAAAAAAAATTACTTGCTGCTGCACTTTCCTTGTCAACGCAGCCACTGCAAGGTGCTATTTTCACCCCCTCCTTCTCTTTTCTTTTGGAAAGCAACACTTTTGCTTTCTTGCTTCATAGCTTCTGAAGTTTTGGAGCTATTTTCTTCCTTCTCTAAAGTTTGTCATGTCTTATTTAAAGATGCCGGTGATTAGGAGCACCAGCGCCATCTAACCCTACATGGACTGCAGACTCACCATGACATGCGCTCATGTATGGACCACCCCCGTCACATGGAGGGAACAACACCAGTTCACATGATTAAGTTTAGGATTCCCATTGAATAAGCTGTAATAGTGTGACGCCCCATATCATCCACAAACTGAATTCAGAATATATATTACCACGAATAACAGGGTTTATTACAATGTTTCATGAGTCTTGGACTCATGCTAGCAGCGGAAGTCTATCTTAGCAGCGGAAGTCTAAATCTAGCAGCGGAAGTCTTCTAACTAGTGCAGAAGCAAACTAAGCAGCAGCAGTGGCTCCATCTCTACTCCATCCCCACAGGCAAGGTTGAGGACAGATTACACGCCTAAGGCTCCACATGGTCTTCATAGTAATCTTCTCCTGTAGCTGATGATGAAGTAATAATGCAAGTTTGAGTACAATGATGTACTCAGCAAGTGCGGGAAAATATGATATGTAGCTCACAACAAGGAAGGTATAAAAAGGCTCATTGCAGAAAGCAAAGTTTATTTCTCAAAACACGATAAAAACAGCAACTCAGCTTTAAGTGAATGTAATCCCAACATGTGTTAAAATACCAACATACCTCCATTATGTTCATCACTTTCCATGCCTCAACCATACATTAATCTTTTTCACCTTTGCTCACGAATACCTTCTTGTATTCGCTACCATCTCATGAATACCATCTCATATTCGCTACATGTGTTAAAATACCAACATACCTCCATTATGTTCATCACTTTCCATGCCTCAACCAGACATTAATCTTTTTCACCTTTGCTCACGAAACCTTCTTGTATTCGCTACCATCTCATGAATACCGTCTCATATTCGCTACCATTTCATCTCATAAACAATTCCGTCTCACACCGAGACCAATCTCGTTGCCATGACTCAACAGTCATGTAACCAAATCTTATCACCCGGACGTGGCAATGATCTCATTTCAAGATCTAGATCACACCGATCAACATGTGATCTGTCCACGTAAAAGCTTCTGTTCGAAAGGAATCGAAGAACGGATGCAAAGAAAACGCGATGATGTCGTAAGGTGGTATTGGAGACCTACCTTAAGTTCTTCTTGGTCTTGGGGTCCTCCTAGCAAGACAGATCATCGGGGCTCTCTTCTGGCAATCTCCGGTGACTGAACTCCGGCAAAGAGGTTTACTCGGCGAGCTGGGGCTAGGGCTCTAAGTTGTCGGCTTAGGAGGTGGAAAAGAAGTACGTAGTTGCGGCCAAAGGTTTCTGGTTCTTTTTATAACCGGGAAGAGAAGAGTTCTTATCTGATTGGACTTCGAATAAGAGTCCCATTCAAACTGTTTTTGGATCTTAACAACTTGGTGCGGTAGCAACGTGGAATTCATGTCGGTTTCCTCCCTTACCGGTATTCCCGTGCGTACAGAAGCAAAACTGCTTCAAATCTCGTCACCCTCGCGGTGATGAGCTCCGGAAGCTCCACGTGTCCTGCGGGAACCTGGGCTCCCTTTTTTGGCAGAGACAAGCTCCGGTCGTGCTGCGTGTCAGGCGGGCGAGACCTCGCTCTTCCTCAGAGGTGAGCTCTTCTTGCGCCACGCGTCTTGGCGGGAACCTCCCCTCTTTCTAGAGACGAGCTTCGCGTGCGCCACGTGTCTGGTGGGTCGGGACCTCCCCTCTCAACAGAGGCGAGCTCCATGAATGCCACGTGTCAGTTCCAGACCCCCCCTCTATTCGGAGGTGGCTCCGGGGGTGCCATGTGTCCTAACAGCGCCAGACTTCCTTTCTTCTCAGAGACGAGCTCCGAGGTTGACACGTGTCCAACAGTGACGGACCTCCCGGAGATAAGCTCCGGAGGTGACACGTATCCAGTATTGTCGGACCTCCCCGAGGTGAGCTCCGGAGGTGACACGTGTCCAGCGGGTCTGGACCTCTCTTTTGCACGGTGACTAGCTCCGCAGCCGACACGTGTCCTTCGGGACTGGCCTCGCTCCTCTGCAAAGGATAGCTCTGGGGGCAACACGTGTCCCACGGGGTCGGATCTCTCCCCCTTCGCGGGGATAAGCCCCGAGCCTCTCCCCCTTTGCGGGGATGAGCTCCAAAGGAGCCACGTGGCCAGCGGGCCGCGGGTATTGTCTTCGGCGCTCTCTGTGAACTGGAATTGGCTCTTTTTGGCTATCCTTTTGATTTCTTTTCTATTTCTATTTATTTTTAAAAATGTCTTTCTACGTGAAACATGAATACATGCAGAAATAAAAAATGAGGGTGTCACAAATCTACCCCCTTAAATTGAATCTCGCCCTCGAGATTCGTTAGTAGAGAATAGATGAGGAAACTCTGTTTTGATGTATTCTTCACACTCCCATGTGGCTTCAGCTTCTGTGTGATGGCTTCCTTGTACCTTGCACCATCGGATCACTTTGTTCCTCGTGACCCTTTCCTTTACGTCCAAAATTCAAACAGGGTGCTCTGCATAGGTCAGATCCTCTTGAAGTTCAAGCTCCTCCATCGGTACTTTCTCTTCCGGTACTCTCAAGCACTTCTTGAGCTGGGATACATGAAACACGTCATGCACGTCGGAGAGGTGCGTTGGGAGCTCTAGTTGATAGGCTACTTCTCCTTGCTTGTCCAAAATCTTAAATGGTCCGATGTAGCGAGGTGCTAGCTTGCCTTTGATGTTGAAACGTCGTTGGCCATGGATAGGCGATACCTTAAGGTATACGAAGTCTTCTACTTCGAAAGTCAATTTCCTTTGCCTATTGTCCTCATAGCCCTTTTGGCGTGACTAAGCAGCCTTCAAGTTCTCCCATATTGTTTGGACTTGCTTTTCAGCCTCTTGTAGCACTTTGGGTCCAAACACTTGGTTCTCTCTGGTCTCGTTCCAAAACAACGGCATTCTAAACCGTCTATCGTACAATGCTTCGAAAGGCGACATCTTCAAGCTAGCCTGGTAGTTGTTGTTATAGGAGAATTCGGTATACGGCAAACTCCTATCCCAACTACGCCCATGTTTCAAGGCGCAAGCTCTCAACATGTCCTCCACAATTTGGTTTGTCCTTTCGGTTTGTCCATCAGTCCGCGGGTGGTAGGCGGAGCTAAAATCCAGTTGTGTACCCTTTTCGTCTTCCTTGAAGTCCTTCTCTATTCCTTGTTGGATCCTTTCCTTGATCTCCTTGATGTCCTCATCCGTAGCTTGTCCATTCATTATCTCTTGTTCCAATGATGAGTGGAGTTCCATCACTTCCATCTCGTTCAAGAAACCGAGATGTAACCGTTCGAACTCCTTTCATAGCTCGGGTGGTAGCTCCCGAACCGTAAGTTGGTGACATGCTCCCTTACGGCTCAATGCATTGGCTACCACATTGGCCTTTTCGGAGTGATAGTTGATTCCAACATCATAATCCTTGATGAGCTCCAACCATCGACGTTGCCTCAAATTCAAATCCGTTTGAGTGAATATGTACTTGAGGCTCTTATGATCCATATAGATCTCACATCGATGACCAAGGATATAATGTCTCCAAATCTTCAATGCATGCACCACGGCTGCTAGCTCTAGGTCATGTGTAGGGTAATTGAGCTCGTGTTTCTTGAGTTGTCTCGAGGCATAGGCTACCACTTGTCCTTTTTGCATGAGCACACATCCAAGTCCTTGTCTTGATGCGTCACAATATGTGTCAAAGCTCTTGCTCACGTCCGGCAATACCAAAACCAGTGCTGTGGTTAGCCTCTTCTTGAGCTCCACAAAGCTTTCTTGGCACGCTGGTGTCCATTGGAAGGCTTTTCCCTTTGTTAGTAACTCCGCCATAGGCTTTTCTATCTTATAGAAGTCCTTGATGAACCTTCGGTAGTATCCAGCCATCCCAAGAAAACTCCGAATATCCCTCAACGTTTTGCGGTTTGTTCCACTTCAGAACATCTCCCACTTTTCCGGGATCAACCAACACTCCTTCCTCGGAGATGATGTGGCCTAGGAACGATATCTCCTTTAGCCAAAATTGACATTTGCTGAACTTGGCATACAATTGATGCTCTTGCAGCTTCTGTAATGTCAATCTCAAATGTTCTTCATGTTCCTCCTCGCTTTTCGAATACACCATGATGTCGTCAATGAAAACCACGATGATCTTGTCAAACCTTGTTCATTAGGTACATGAAGTATGCGGGTGCATTCGTTAACCCAAAAGACATCACGGTATATTCATACGAACCATACCGTGTTCAAAAGGCAGTCTTGGGTATATCGGAGGGCTTAATCTTCAGCTGGAAATATCCCGACCGAAGATCAATATTGGAGAAGACTCGGGCTCCCTTCATTTGGTCAAACAGGTCCTCTATATGGGGCAGAGGGTACATGTTCTTGATCGTCACCTCGTTGAGAGACCTATAGTCCACACACATCCTTTGGGTCCCATCCTTATTGTCTACGAAGAGCACGGGGGCTCCCCATGGTGACGAGCTTGGACGTATGAAACCCTTCTCTTGCTGTTCCTGGATTTGCTTCTTGAGCTCCACTAGTTTGTTGACGGGCATCCTATATGGTCTCTTTGCTATAGGTGCAGTTCCGGGTACTAGGTCAATGGAAAACTCGATGTCCCGGTCAGGTGGCGTACCGGGAAGTTCCTTCGGGAACATGTCCGAAAACTCTTGAACCACTGGAATGCTTTCCAGGGTTGCTTCTTTGACATGGTTCAACGTTGCTTTCTCGGTTGCCAGTTGGGCTGACTCAAACTCGATACGGGTACCGTGCTTGTTGGTCAACTGCACGCTCCTCTCAGCACATTGGATTACTCCGTTGTGCTTACTTAGCCAATCCATTCCGAGTATTATGTCAAGCCCTTGGGAATCCAAGACAATGAGGTTGGCAAGGAAGTCTACCCCCCTTATTTTAAGGTTTACTTTCGGACATACTATATTAGTCCTCATCTCTCCACCGGGAGAATTAACCAACATAGTATATTTCAAGTGTGATGTGGGTAGATTATACTTGGCAACATACTTGGATGATATGAAGGAACGTGATGCTCCGGAATCAAATAGAATGGTGGCTGGGTTGGAGTTGGCAAGGAACATACCAATTGCGGTGTTCTCAGTCTGTTGCACTTCCTCAGCAGAGACATGGTTCACGTTGCCACGAGCGTAGTTCTGCTGTCCATGGTTCCCTTGATTGGCTCCTCCATTCGGCTGTGGGTTCTGCTTGGGGATGTTGCCTTGCTGTCCAGGACCTCTCCTCGGGCACTGGCTCGCAAAGTGTCCTGGTTCTCCTCATGCAAAGCATGCCCTGTTTCCCACAACAGCAGGTACGTTGGGGCGGGGGTTTTGAGCAGGGGCGCCCATGTTGGGACGGGGCGCTGGAGGGAAAGGCACACGAGGTGCTTGTGCAACGGGTCGTTGCTGTGGTGGCTGATTAGGGCGGTATGCAGGAGCGGTCGATCCATACTGCGGTGTAGCTGGGGGCATGTACTGAGGTCGTACGTTGCTCCCTTGTGGCTGGTATGGCATCTTCCTCTTGCCTTCTCGCTCGATCTCTCGGATCTTGCTTTCAACCATTATAGCCTTGTCAACCAGCTTCTGGAAGCTCGCATAGTCATTGTTGAGGAGCTGAACTTGGATCTTATTGTTCAACCCTCTCTTGAACAGGTACTGCTTCCTCTGGTCCGAGTTGACATCTTCGGGGGCATACCGGGACAGTTGCGTGAACTTGTTGAAATACTCATTCACGCTTTTCTGTCCTTGGCGGAGACCCTCAAACTCTTGTCTCTTGAGCATCATTACACCAGCAGGGATGTAATGAGAACAGAAACTCTCCTTGAACTCAGTCCAAGTGATCGTCTCCGGATCGACGTGAGGGTTACAAAGGGCATCCCACCAGTCAGCGGCAGCTCCCATGAGTTGGTGCAACGCGAAGAGAACATTCTCTCGGTCATTACACTGGACTATGGCAAGCTTCTTCTCCATGAACTTTAACCAATCGTCGGCCTCCATGGGGTCATTAGCTTGAGCAAAGGTGGGTGGTCGAGTCCTCATGAACTCTCCCAGTCTGTTGTGAGCCGGTGGTGGTGGCGGTGGTGGCGGCGGTGCCGGAACGGGGTTGTTGTTATTGGCCCGCAGCTGACCCAAAATTTGGATCATGGTCTACATAAGCTGATTCTGCATGGCCATCAACCGTTCCAGGTTATTTTCACCAGTTCCTGGGTTAACAGGAACTTCATCGTGGTCCTCTTCTTGGTTGCCGCGAACATTCCTCCCTTATCAGCTGGCGTCTCCTCTCACCATCTTTGAGTAGAATAGGATAGAATAGAAGTTTTAGATAGATCCCCTAACTATATGCATCAAGGTGGATGGACTATATATATTAGCCCATATGCGGATGTGAACAAGTGCCGAGGCATCTCACACCTCTTTCCTACTTATGTGTGGATATGGACAATGCTGAAACATCCCACAACTCAGACTAAGCACACAAGTACAAGCAATCATCACAAAGGCTCACAAAACTCCTATTCAAGGCTTATTCAATGGGGAGTCCTATGTGGTTTAGGGTGAATACCAATCTGTGACTCCATCCTATGTCAAGGTGGTTTGGGGTGATACCAATCTGTGATCCAACTATGGCTTCTCCTAGGCTTGCATCCTATGTCAAGGTGGTTCCAATGCCAATCTATGCATCCTAGGCTTGCATCCTATGGTCAGCGTGGCTTCCAATACCAATCTGTTACTTGGGGTGCGTCCTAGGGTCAACGTGGCTCGGTAACCAATCTGTGATCATTCTAGGTTTGTGACCTACAGTCAACTGTGGTAACTTGGTACCAATCTGTGGATTGTACCAATCTGTGACTAGTCATGGCAGCTTTAATATCAGTCTGTGACCTATCTAGGCTGTATGATCTACGATCAACCCGTGGCAGGTTAATACTAATCTGTGACTTATCTATCTAGGCGTATAACCTACCGTCAACCCGTGGCTCTGATACCAATCTGTGACGCCCTCAATTCTATGGAAAACCACGTAACCGAGAACTGTTGCGTATGTGTGCCCAGGATGTTCATCACACATACACATATCATCCACAAACTGAATTCAGAATATATATTATCACGAATAACAGGGTTTATTACAATGTTTCATGAGTCTTGGACTCATGCTAGCAGCGGAAGTCTATCTTAGCAGCGGAAGTCTAAATCTAGCAGCGGAAGTCTTCTAACTAGTGCGGAAGCAAACTAAGCAGCAGCAGTAATTCCATCTCTACTCCATCCCCACAGGCAAGGTTGAGGACAGATTACACGCCTAAGGCTCCACTTGGTCTTCATAGTAATCTTCTCCTGTAGCTGATGATGAAGTAATAATGCAAGTTTGAGTACAATGATGTACTCAACAAGTGCGGGAAAATATGATATGTAGCTCACAACAAGGAAGGTATAAAAAGGCTCATTGCAGAAAGCAAAGTTTATTTCTCAAAACACGATAAAAACAGCAACTCAGCTTTAAGTGAATGTAATCCCAACATATGTTAAAATACCAACATACCTCCATTATGTTTATCACTTTCCATGCCTCAACCAGACATTAATATTTTCACCTTTGCTCACGAATACCTTCTTGTATTCGCTACCATCTCACGAATACCATCTCGTATTCGCTACCATTTCATCTCATAAACAATTCTGTCTCACACCGAGAACAATCTCGTTGCCATGACTCAATAGTCATGCAACCGAATCTTATCACCCGGACTCAACAGTCCCGAAAACCAAACCATAACCAAAACCATAACCAAAATCCATCCCAACTAATCATGTGGGTTGTCCAGGCGCTCGTGACCGTAAGCTCGGCTATCATGATAGTTTTAAGACTCTGTAGAGTTTGTACCACTTTTCCCACAAGTTTGTGATTTTGTCACCCGTCGGCGACTGCAGAACCTCCATTATACCAGTACACAACCATCGGTTATGGCCAATAGATCATAAAATAGCCTTTACAAAGGGGCTACTAGATGTATGGACTCACTAAGGTTTCACCGGCAGGCTAGAATCTCCAATTCTCCCACCCACGGGCCCCCTCTTGTGCCATGCAGTTCCCATGGCAGTCCTCACTCGACTCCCATTCCCTGCGCCTTCCACGGTCCATAACAATCTAGTAACTTACCTAATTACTCAGCTAAGCCGCACCCATACTTGGCCTTGTGGTGGCACTGTTATCCTGGCATGGCTCGCATGAACCGGTCCTTAGATCTACGGCAAGTAACCACCATCTCATGCTACCTCATTCACAAACCCAAGCTTGCCTAGATCTCCCTCCGATTCATGTTCATTAACAACATCAGTTTTCTCATTATTCTTATGAGTGCAGTTAGCTAGACACATCTATCTCGCTTCCCATAATTCCGTGGACTCAGCAAAGCATAAAAGCAAAACCCATACCCGACTCATAAACTTCCTTGGCGACAAGGGTGGTTTGACAAAACTAGTAAAATCCTATAAAAGGCTTCCCATCATATTGACTCAGCACACACACCTTTTCGCAAACAAAATAGTTTTCCAAAACATAGGATCAATATGGTCAAGGGGCACTTGCCTTGTTCTTGTTGTTCTGGTTGCTCTTGGATCTCGAAACCTTGTTGTTGCAGCTCATCGTAGACAACTCCCTGAGTTTGTCTTTCTATACGTGATCACGCACATACAAGATTCATAGCAATCAATATCATGCACAAACTCTAATTTAAGATGCGATGCATGATGCATATTAATCTTATGATGCAATTTAGTTTGTATGTGTTCTTGCATGTCTTGCATGGGTTTTACGATGAACAAAGGTATTCTGATCAAATGTGGACGTGGCGATGATCTCATTACAAGATCTTGATCACACCGATCAACACGTGATCTGTCCACGTAAAAGCTTCTGTTCGAAAGGAATCGAAGAACAGATGCAAAGAAAATGTGATGATGTCGTAAGGTGGTATTGGAGACCTACCTTATGTTCTTCTTGGTCTTGGGGTCCTTCTCCTAGCAAGACAGATCGTCGGGGCTCTCTTCCGGCGATCTCCGGCGAAGAGGTTTACTCGGCGAGCTGGGGCTAGGGCTCTAAGTTGTCAGCTCAGGAGGTGGAAAAGAAGTACGTAGTTGCGGCCAAAGGTTTTCGGTTCTTTTTATAACCGGGAAGAGAAGAGTTCTAATCTGATTGGACGTCGAATAAGAGTCCCATTCAAACTGTTTTTCGATCTTAACAACTTATCTTTAGTTGATTTGGTGCGGTAGCAACGTGGAATTCGTGTCGGTTTCCTCCCGTACCAGTATTTCCGTGCGTACAGAAGCAAAACTGCTTCAAATCTCGTCACCCTCACGGTGATGAGCTCCGGAAGCTCCACGTGTCCTGTGGGAACCTGGGCTCCCTTTTTCCGCAGAGACAAGCTCCGGTTGTGTCGCGTGTCAGGAAGGCGAGACCTCCCTCTTCCTCAGAGGTGAGCTCTGCTTGCGCCACGCATCCTGGCGGGCGGGAACCTCCCCTCTTTCCAGAGACGAGCTCCACGTGCGCCACGTGTCTGGTGGGTCGGGACCTCCCCTCTCAATAGAGGCGAGCTCCATGAACGCCACATGTCAGTTCCGGACCTCCCCCTCTCTTCGGAGGTGGCTCCGGGGTTGCCATGTGTCCTAACAGCGCTAGACTTCCTTTCTTATCAGAGACGAGCTCCGAGGTTGACACGTGTCCAACAGTGACAGACCTCCCGGAGATAAGCTCCGGATGTGACACGTATCCAGTAGTGTCGGACCTCCCGGAGGTGAGCTCCGGAGGTGGCACGTGTCCAGCGTGTCTGGACCTCTCTTTTCCGCGTTGACTAGCTCCGCAGCTGACACGTGTCCTTCGGGACTGGCCTCGATCCTCTGCAGAGGCTAGCTCTAGGGGCAACACGTGTCCCATAGGGTCGGATCTCTCCCCCTTCGCGGGGATAAGCCCCGAGCCTGCCATGTAACCAGTTTAGCAGCGGACCTCTCCCCCTTTGCGGGGATGAGCTCCGAAGGCGCCACGTGGCCAACGGGCCATGGGTATTTGTCTTCGGCGCTCTCTGTGAACTGGAATTGGCTCTTTTTGGCTATCCTTTTGATTTTTTTTCTGTTTCTATTTATCTTTAAAAATGTCTTTCTACATGAAACATGAATACATGCAGAAATAAAAAATGAGGGTGTCACAAATAGGAACGTTTAAATCATAGTAGCGTGAATAGGTGTGGAGTGTTGAACTTTTGTGACGATTGCTTGTGTTTGTGTGCTAGTGTGAGTTGTGGGACGCTTCTGCGAAAGTCCACATCCACACATAGTAGAGAGATGTGAGATGCTTCAGCACGTATTCACATCCTCATATAGGCTGAAATTTATAAAATAAGTTACTTAGTTCATACACCCTTGATGCATATAGTTGGGTGGGGATCCATCTAAACTTCTATTCTCTATTCTACTCAACTTCCTCTCATAGATGGTGGGGGAAAACGCCAGCCGTCAAAGGAGGAACGTTCGTGGCAACCATGAACCACAAGAGGATGGCGACGTTGAAGAACCTGAAAATGCTAACCCCGGGGCGGATACAAACAACCTTGAACGGTTGATGGCTATGCAGAACCAGCTCATGCAAACTATGATACAAACTTTGGGACAGATGCAAGCCAACAAATACAATCCTAACCCCGTTCCTGCACCCCCACCACCACCACCGCCACCACCGCCGGCTTACAACAGATTGGGAGAGTTCATGAGGACTCGACTGCCTACTTTTGCACAAGCTAATGATCCCATGGAGGCTGATGATTGGTTGAAATCCATGGAAATAAAGCTTGTTATTGTTCAGTGCGATGATCGGGAGAAAGTTCTCTTCGCATCACACAAACTTATGGGAGCAGCCGCTGACTGGTGGGATGCTCTTTGCAATGCTCATGACAACCAGGAGACTATCACTTGGGCTGAGTTCAAGGAGAGTTTCTGCTCTCATTACGTCCCTGCTGGAGTCATGATGCTTAAAAGGCAAGAGTTCGAAGGTCTCCGCCAAGGAAAGAAGAGCGTGAATGAGTACCTCAACAAGGTCACGCAGGTGTCAAGGTATGCTCCCGAAGACGTCAACTCGGATCAAAGGAAACAATACTTGTTCATGAGGGGATTGAACAATGAGATCCAAGTACAACTGCTCAACAATGATTATGCAAGCTTCCAGAAGCTCGTTCACAAAGCTATAGTGGTTGAGAGCAAGATCCGTGAGATCGAGCAAGAGGGCAAGAGGAAGGTGCCATACCAGCCACAAGGGAGCAATGTACGTCCCCGTTTCATGCCCCCAGCTGCACCACAGTATGGCTCGTCCATTTCTACTTTCCACCCTGCAAACCCACCTCACCCTAATCAACCACCGCAGCAACGTCCTGTTATGCAAGCACCTCGTATGCCTTTGCCTTCTGCGCCCCGTCCCAACATGGGCGCCTATGCTCAAAACCACCCTCCCCCCAACGTTCCTGCTGTTTTGGGCAACAAAGCATGCTTTTCATGCGGAGAGGCGGGACACTTTACAAGTCAATGCCCGAAGAAAGGCCTTGGACAGCCGACCAACGCGCCAAAACAGAACCCACACGCTCGTGGCAACATGAATCATGTCTCCGCTGAGGAAGCACAACAAGCTGAGGACGTCATGATCGGTATGTTCCTTGCCAACTCCAACCCAGTCACTGTTTTATTTGATTCCGGTGCATCGCATTCATTCATATCATCCAAGTATGTTGCCAAGTATAATCTGCCCATATCACACATGAAACACACTATGTTGGTTAATTCTCCCGGTGGAGAGATGAGGACTAATATAGTATGTCCGAAAGTAAACCTTAAAATAAGGGGGGTAGACTTTCTTGCCAACCTTATTGTCTTAGATTCCCAAGGGATTGATAAAATACATGGAATGGATTGGTTAAGCAAGCACAACGGAGTAATTCAATGTGCTGAGAGGAGCGTGCAGTTGATAAATGAGCACGGTACTCGTATTGAGTTCGAGTCAGCCCAACCGGCAACCGAGAAGGCAGCATTGAACCACGTCGAAGAAGCAACATTGGAAAGCATTCCGGTGGTTCAAGAATTTTCAGATGTGTTCCCGGAAGAACTTCCTAGTATGCCATCTGACCGGGACATTGAATTTGCCATTGATTTAGTACCTGGAGCTGCACCTATAGCGAAGAGGGCATATAGGATGCCCGTTAATGAACTAGTAGAACTTAAGAAGCAAATTCAGGAGCACCTAGAAAAGTGTTTTATACGCCCAAGCTCGTCACCCTGGGGAGCCCCCGTGCTCTTCGTAGACAAGAAGGATGGGACCCAAAGGATGTGTGTGGATTATAGGTCTCTCAATGAGGTGACGATCAAGAATAAATACCCACTGCCCCGTATAGATGACCTATTCGACCAAATGAAAGGTGCCCGAATTTTCTCCAAGGTTGATCTTCGGTCGGGATACTTCCAGCTGAAGATTAAGCCCTCCGACATACCCAAGACTGTATTTCGAACACGGTATGGTTCGTATGAATATACCGTTATGTCTTTTGGGTTAACGAATGCACTCGCATACTTTATGTACCTTATGAATAAGGTCTTCATCGAGTACTTGACAAGTTCGTCGTGGTTTTCATCGACGATATCATGGTGTAGTCAAAAAGCAAGGAAGAACATGAAGAACATTTGAGATTGACATTGCAGAAACTACGAGAGCATCAAGTGTATGCCAAGTTCAGCAAGTGTCAATTTTGGCTAAAGGAGATATCGTTCCTAGGCCACATCATCTCCGAGAGAGGAGTATCAGTTGATCCCGGAAAAGTGGGAGATGTTCTGAAGTGGAACCAACTGCAGAATGTGAGAGATATTCAGAGTTTCCTTGGGATGGCTGGATACTACCGACGGTTCATCAAGGATTTCTCCAAAATAGAGAATCCTATGACTGAATTGCTAATGAAGGGAAAAGCATTTCACTGGACACCAGTGTGCCAAGAAAGCTTTGAGGAGCTCAAGAAAAGACTAACCACAGCACCGGTTTTGGTATTGCCGGACGTGAGCAAGAGTTTCGATATATATTCTGACGCATCAAGACAAGGGCTTGGATGTGTGCTCATGCAAGATGGATAAGTGGTAGCCTATGCGTCGAGACAACTAAAGAAACACGGGCTGAATTACCCCACACATGACTTGAAACTTGCAGCCGTGGTACATGCCTTGAAGATTTGGAGACATTATATCCTTGGCCACCGATGTGAGATCTATATGGATCACAAAAGCCTCAAGTATATATTCACGCAAATGGATCTGAATTTGAGGCAACATCGATGGTTGGAACTCATCAAGGATTATGATGTTGGAATCAATCATCGCCCCGGAAAGGCCAATGTAATAGCAGATGCGTTGAGCCAGAAGGGAGCATGTCACCAACACGGTTCGGGAGCTACCACCCGAGCTGCGCAAGGAGTTCGAACGGTTACATCTCGGGTTCTTGAACGAGATGGAAGTGATAGAACTAAACGCTACGCTGGAACAAGAGATACGAGATGGCCAAGCAACAGATGAGGAAATCTAGGAAAGAATCCGACAAGGCATAGAAAAGGATTTTAAGGAAGACGAGAAGGGCACACTTTGGTTAGGGAAAAGGATTTGTGTGCCTAACGTGAAGCACATCCGCGACACGATATTAAAGGAGGCACATGACTCACCTTATTCCATACATCCTGGCTGTACAATGATGTACAAGGACCTGAAAACTTGCTATTGGTGGGATGGTATGAAAAGGGACATAGCTGAATATGTTGCCTTATGCGACACGTGCCAACGGGTGAAGGCCGAATATCAAAGACCCGCTGGACTGTTGCAGCCATTAAAAGTGCCCGAGTGGAAGTGGGAAGACATCAGCATGGACTTCATTGTCAGATTGCCACGTACTCTGTCGGGTTACGACTCCATTTGGGTTATTGTGGACCGATTGATGAAGACAGCCCATTTCCTTCCTGTTAGAACCACGCACCGCGTCGCAGAACTAGCCGAGCTGTATATGGAGCAAATCGTGTGTCGCCATGGAGTTCCGAAGATGATAGTTTCAGATCGGGATTCTCAATTTACCTCTAGGTTCTGGAAGAAGCTGCATGAAGCCATGGGTACACGGCTGAATTTCAGCTCCGCTTGTCACCCGCAAACTGATGGGCAAACTGAGAGGACAAATCAAATTTTGGAAGACATGTTGAGAGCTTGCGCCTTGAAACATGGGCGTAGTTGGGATAGGAGATTGCCTTATGCTGAATTCTCATACAACAACAGCTACCAAGCCAGCTTGAAGATGTCACCTTTCGAAGCATTGTATGGTACACGGTGTAGGACGCCGCTGTTCTGGAATGAGACCGGAGAGAGCCAAGTGTTTGGACCCAAAGTGCTGCAAGACGCCGAAAAGAAAGTACAAACGATACGAGGAAATTTGAAGGCTGCTCAGTCACGACAAAAAGGTTATGCGGACAATAGGCGAAGAAAATTAACCTTCGAAGTAGGAGACTTCGTGTACCTTAAGGTATCACCTATCTGAGGCCAACGACGGTTCAACGTCAAGGGAAAATTAGCACCTCGCTACATCGGTCCATTTAAGATTTTGGGAAAGCGAGGAGAAGTAGCCTATCAACTAGAGCTGCCAACGCACTTCTCCGACGTACACGATGTGTTTCACGTATCCCAACTCAAGAAGTGCTTAAGAGTACCAGAAGAACAAGTACCGATGGATGAGCTCGAGCTTCAAGAGGATCTGACCTATATGGAGCACCCCGTCCAAATTTTGGACGTGAAGGAAAGGGTTACAAGGAACAAAGTGATCCATTGGTGCAAGGTACAGTGGAGCCATCACACGGAAGCTGAAACTACATGGGAGCGTGTGGAAAACCTCAAGGCAGAATTACCTCATCTATTCTCCACTCTATCGAATCTCAAGGGCGAGATTAAGTTTAAGGGGGGTAGGTTTGTAACACCCTCAAATTCATTTCCGTGCATTGCATATGGAGAAACATTAAAAAAGAAGTAGAAACGTAGAAAGAATCATAAAAATGATGGGGAATGGGAAAAAGCTAGCTGAAATGAGCCAATTCCAATTTGTCTAAGTGCGCTGTCGACACATCCCCGGGCCACGGGACACGCGGTGCCCGCGGAGCTCACCCCTGCGGAGGGGGGTGAGGTTCGGACCGCGGGACACGTGGCGCCCGCGGAGCTCGCCTCCGTGGAGGAGGGGAGGTCCGGCACCATGGGACACGTGGCGCCGGCAGAGCTCATCTCTGCGGAAGGGGTGAGGTCCGGCACCGCAGGACACGTGGCGCCCGCGGAGCTCGCCTCCGCAAAGGAGGGGAGGTCCGACACCGCGGGACACGTGGATACCTCGGAGCCCGCCTCAGAGGAGAAGGGAGGTCCGGCCCCACTGGACACGTGGATACCTCGGAGCCCGCCTCTGAGGAGAAGGGAGGTCCGGCCCCGCTGGACACGTGGGGCCCTCGGAGCTCGCCTCTGAGGAGAAGGGAGGTTCGGCCCCGCGGGACACGTGGCGCTCTCGGAGCTCGCCCCTGCGGAGGGGGGCGAGGCCCGGCTCCGCTGGCCGCGTGGCAGGCTTGGAGCTCGCCTCTGAGGAGGAGGATGGCCCTTAGGCGGGTTTTTCCTCCTGTGCGCAAGGGTACCTGGTACTGAGGGTACCGACACAATTTCCCCAATTTTTTCCCACATTGCTGCCACACATAACTGAAAAGATAAGTTTGTTAAGATCCAAAACAAATTGAGTAGGACTCTTATTTGAGCTCCAATTGGAGTAGGACCCTTTTTCCCCCTTATAAATAGAACCCAACCTCCCCCCCTTGGCCGTAACCCCTTTCTTTTTCTTCTTCCTCCCAAGTCGGCGACTTGGAGGCCCTAGACCCAACTCGCCGAGTTAACCCTCCCTACTCGCCGGAGTTCAGTCGCCGGTGAGCCTCCGCTGCTGCCATTGCTAGGAGGAAGACCCTGCCACCAAAGGGAAGTAAGGTAGGTCTTCATTACCCATCTTACGACGTCGTCGCTGTTTCTATGCATCCGTTTCTTCGCTCCCTTTGAGCAGAAACTTTTAAGTGTGGACAGATCGTGTTTTGATCGGTTTTTGACGGTGGAATTGATCTCGATCTTGAGTCAAGATCATCACCACGTCCACACTTGATCCTTACACCCTTGTTCATCATAAAACCCCATGAAAGCCCATTAAAACGTGCAATAACACGTACAAACTGGTTTAATAAACAGCACCATAGGATTTGCATCCATCTACCCCATTGCATCTCGAGTAAAGTTTGTGCATGATGATTAATTGCTGTAAGTTTTGTATGTGCGTGGTCGTGAGTAGAAGGACAAGCTCAAGTGGCCATTTACGAGGATCTACAGTGCCAAGACTTCGAAACACTTGAGCAACACGAGCCACGGGAGCAAGGCAAGTGCCCCTTGACCATATTGATCCCATGTTTTGAAACTGTTTTGTTTGCGAAAACTTGTATGCTTGAGTCAACTTGATGAGACACCCTTTTATAGGAGTTTACTAGTTTTTTTAACCATCCTTGTCGCGGGAAAGTTGATGAGTCGGGTATGGTCGTTTTTCCTTTTTGTTTCGCTTAATCCACGGGATACGGGAAGCTGAATTAAAACATGGTTAGCTACTGCACTCATATGAATAATGATGATGAGAACTTGATGATGTTAATAAGCATGGAATCGGGAGAGATCTAGGCAAGCTTGGTTCGTGGATGTTGCTGAATGAGATGGCGGTTTACTTGCCGTAGATCTAAGGACCGGTTCATGCCAGCACATGCCAGGAAAACAGTGCCACCACAATGCCAAATATGGGTGCGGCTTAGCTGATTAATTATGTGTGTTGCTAGCTTGTTATGGACCGTGGATGGCGCGGGGAATGGGAGTTGAGAGAGGACTGCCCTGGGAACTGCATGGCACAAGAGGGGGCCCGTGGGTGGGAGAATGGTGATTCGAGCCTGCCGGTGAAACCTCAGTGAGTCCATACATCTAGTAGTCCCTTTGTAAAAGCTATTTTTGTAGGATTGAAGTACACGTGTAAAGCTACCAGAGGGGGGTGAATGGTAGATAAAAACTTTTCAGCGGAAGCAACAAAACACCTCTCAGCAGAAAACCGATCTGTTAAAGAAACCGTGTGTGCGACTAACCTAAACGTGTTCAACTGTGACAAAACTAGTATATATTGTAGAGAATCAATTCACAAAGACGTCACAACAAGAATCATGAAAATCTGTTGAAAGAAACTAAAGTTACGATCGAAAGATCGAACAAAGGTCAATCTGTCCTACGCGAGAAAAACAGTTCTGGAATACTGCAAAGAAACTTGTGTAGATAAGAAACCAAAAATTCAATGACCGTGAAATTTTCACAGATGATAGATAATCAAGTTGTGAAGACAACCCAAAAATAATAACATCAATTGGATCTGTAAAACTCGAGTTATGATAAAACCACCGAAGCAAGGTAGTGCTGAACAGAAACTCGACGAGAAAAACTTGTCTGAAACAAGTCGGACGAACAAGGCACAAAAGTTCCTTTAGAATACAAATTTTATTTATAAAAACACAATAGGAACAGCCCCAAAGTCGTGTGCCCACGAGCCTTGGCCTCCCTTGCTTATATAACCAGCCCTAAGGCCAACCCAATTCAAACTTGGACTCCTACTCCTATTTAGATTCAAACTGTAACTTTCCAATACTGCTCAAGACTCTTCTACACGCAGATAGAAGCAATCTTAAGACTTCCAAACACCTTAGTAACATCCCAAACATTCCTAAAACAACTCAAATTCGTGACCCACACGAAATCGTATCATAACCAACTCAAAACTTTACATATTTGAGTCAAACACGACTCAGCCGCAGCCTGAGTCCATAACCTAGTCGGTTGAACCTTTCTGACCAATTCTTTACGTCCACATCTCTTCATCACACCTTGGAACCATGCAACCACGTCCATGCACTCCTTGCACACGTGCAAACATCTTCCAACGACGTCCAAGATACCTTCATATGCATTGTTCTTGATTCAAACATACTGCACAACCTCCCGATCAACTCAACCACAATTCTTCCCGAACTTGGTTGTTGAACCTCATCTTCTCCCTAAGACTAGTTCAATGGATCCCGTCACCAGCCATGTCTTGAACTCAAGCAACACCTGCACATGAATAAACAACCAATACTTCCGAGCACAAGTCCTCGACTTGACTGTCGTTAGTTCCGAAACTACAACATCTTACGTGAGCACCTCACATAAGCATGTTGTAAACCATAGCAAAATGGTATCAGTCATAACCACCAAAACACACCAAAAACTTAGTAAAATAATACTAAGCAAACTTTCCATAAGAGTAAAGCAAGTTCGAAATATTGCAAGTTAAAAGCAGAACCATTGCAATCAAGCTCCAAACCTTACCAAAGCTAATCGGACCTTGAATCGGAGCTTACCAAAGCTAGTCGGACCTAGAGCCGGAGCTTACTAAAGCTTAGTCGTACCTAGCACGGAACTTACCAAAGCTAGTCGGACCTAGCACTGGAGCTAGCAAAAACAAGTTGGACCTAGCCAAAATAAGTCAGACCTAGACAAAGCAAGTCGGACCTTACGTCGGACCTATCGTCGGACCTTGTAGGAGCTCGGACCTAGAGTCGGACCTTGTTAAAAAGGTGTTTTGGTAGTATTCAAAACTTTTATCGTCAAAGCCAATGTATTCAGAACACATAGGTCTCACAATATCCCCCTTGATGAATGCATTGGCAACACCACTTAAAATCCGAACATTGGCTTATTCACATGAAAAGTTTTGAAAACAATTTCTCCCCATTTGTAAATCAGAAATAAAATGAGGATAAAAACAAAAATACCAAAAATTCTCCCCCTGAGAAGAATCATGCCAACACTTGTGAATGTGTCAAATGTGTGATCAATTTCTCCCCCTTTGACAATGTATTCAGCAAGGTACAAAAGAGAAATTTTAATTTGTTATGAGCACATTATAACATATACATATAAAACAAAGCTCATCCAAATCATACTATCAAGTAACTTACACTATCACATCAATGAGATACATAAAGTAGTGTAAGCCATGCTAGAGATCAAGTGTAATTTTCAATTTAAGCAAGTCATGATCTCACAAACTTAACTATTTCAAGACCTGAAAGAATGACACTTGTTGCTGCATTTTATTTATCATTTAAAGCACAAATTTTGATCTTATGACATTTGCAAGAGATTATATGCAGCATCAGCCTTATTCTAACCAACCAAGCCAAGTGTAACACCCCAAATTTTGATTCAAAACTCTAAACCATGTTCAGAGGGGAATTTAAAAATTTTTGGACGTATTGCATGTTTTGCAAAAATTCAAATTCAAACTAGAATTCAAATTATACTCAAAACAGAAAAGAAAAGGAAAAAGAAAAAGAGAAACGGGAAAAAAAACCGGCCAGTGGGCCGAAACCCGCCAGCCGGCCCAGCTTTCCCCGCGCCAGCCCGCCCCCGCGCGCGCCGCGCTGCCTCTCACCGACGGGTGGGACCCACATGTCATCCCTAACCCTGAGCCCCCGCGACCCCGGACTTTACCCCCGAGCGCGCGAAATCGCAACCGACCGGAAACCGCGTCCCGTCGCCCGAATTCTGGTCCCAGAGGACTCCAACTCGATCACAACAGACCCACCGCCCTCCCCCGGCTATAAAAACCCCCGATCCGATCAGTTTTTCCCACGCGATCGCCGATTTTTACTCCGGTGAGCACCGAGACTTCGCCGGTGAATTCTGGCCGATCTAAGCTCGGAAACTCTGATCTAACTCGCTGGTATTGATCCACCGCCTCCGGGGAACTTTGCAGGTGCAGAAAACTCGGAGAGTTACGGTGTAAACGCAGCGCCGACGAGCTTCGCCGTGGTTTTGCCTCGGACCTCGCCGCCGAGCACTTTCCAGGACCCCCGAGCTCGAGAAAACCCCCGAGGTGAGATCCCTGACCTCCCCTCTACCGATCTAGGCCATAAGATCCCAGTTCTAGGCAGAATTCTCGAGGATCCGAAACTTTCCGGCGAGATCACCGCTTCCTGCCGCCGTGCGCCGCCGGCAGCGCCGCCCGCGCTCGATCGAAGCGACGTGGCCGCTTGTGCGCCGTTTATTTTAAATCGCACGGTAGACTTTAAAACCCCGCGTACCGGTTCGATGTTATAATCTCAGCCGTCGGTTTAAAATCGGATGGTCCACGTCAGCCCCGCGTTATAAAGACTGGAGTTCTTACGTGCTACCCCCTGGGGTTCTCTGGAATTGAGAGCTAGCCCCGGAAACTTCAGATCTAGCCCCTGGAACTCCAGAAAATCATGTAAATTCATTTAAAAATCAGTTTTAGCCCCTGGACTTAATAGAAATTAGGAAAAACACCTCTGATAAGTGTAGCTAGACCCCTGGAAATTATGAAAATAATATTATAGACCCTGTAATGGGGTGAATTCATTATTTTAGCCCTGTTTAGTATTTAATTTAGAAAATTGAATATGTAACTAGTGTTTAAAAAAATTAAAAAAGGGGGACAAACATAATTGTCAAAATTAATTAAAAACTTTCTCAGTACTTAGAGAACTTTGGAGTGAGATAAAAATATATTTTTGGGCTGAAATAAATCTGTTTCATCTATTATTCACATTTATTAGTATAGGGACACATTTTTAAGTAAATAATAGTTATAGAAAAATAGGGAAAATAATTATGAAATAGTATACATCAGAAGCCAAGGTCAAAATATGTTATTGAATTATTTAGGACCAGAACCTATACTGTTTAGGTGATGTGTATTACTAATTTCATAATAAAAATACACAATTATGCATAGGAATATAAATCTGAAAATATAGCAACTAGTAAATGATAAATGGAGTTTCTAAAATACAAAGAATTCAGTTTAGGGTTGATAGAAATTATGAAGGCACATATGGAGAAGAAAAATACTTTTCTTACATACTTGGTAGTAAAAAGGTGTAGTAGTTGAATATAAGAAATTTATTGGAAACCCATATAAATAGTATGTAAGTATAAATGTGGACACAAAAGTAGGAATCATATATACATGGTTAAAAGTGCATGCAAGCCACAACTTAACACACATAAAGTAACCACAACACATATAATGGTAAAGAACTTTTATAAATATGAATGTGTGGTTTGTATGAAGTAAGAAGTGTGAACTATGTCTTATGATTGTTGTTCTTCTTTTGCTATGTGTGATGGTATGAAGTAGAACCTGTTCAAGAGCAAGTTAACCCTTTCCAAGATCAGGACTACCTATTTCAAGAGCAGCAAGAAGGAGGCAAGTGTCCTTGACCACTTTGATCCTATGCTAGGATGTGTAGATAGAACTATTTGCATTGTCAAATGAAATATGAAACCCATGCTAGGAAAGTTTCCCTAGAATTGCATTACCTTGTTTCCTTGTAGCTTGGGTTGGGATTTATTTTATCATGTCATTTATTTCCATGCATATGCTTAGCCATGCTTAGAATGGGATATTTGGGATATGAGATCATCAGTTTATTTTACCATACTCTTGAATGAGCTATTGTGAGTTATGTAGAGGTAGGGATCAAGGCAAGTTGGATGTTTTGGTTGTGTGCTGGGTGCACGAGACTTGGGTTTGTGTTTAGTACTTGCCTGGATCCTAAGGACCGGTTCATGGAGCATGTAACCCGGCTTTACAGTGCCAACCACATGCTGAGATGGGGCAGCTTGGCCAATTAATTAGGTGTATCCCCGGCGTAGTATGGGTGTGTTGGATGGTGCGGGGAGTAGGTGTCAGCTGGACTACCATATGAACCGCAAGGCTCAAGAGGGGGCCACTGCAGCGGGGTTGGAGCCTCTTGTATGCTGTTAGGGGTGAAACCTCAGTGGGCCCACGCACGTCGGGAATCCCTTTGTAAAGGCTTCGTAGTGATCTCCTGGCCGCACACCTGGGAAGTGTGAATGTGGAACGTAGCCACTGGCATAATGGAGGTTCTTTTAGTCCACCCGGCAACGGGGGATGAAATCACTACTTGTGGGTACAGTGGTACAAACTCTGCAGAGTCAAAACTGTCTTGACAGCCGTGCTCACGGTTAAGAGCGGCCTGGACTTATTCATGATTAGAGGATTGATGGTTGTGGATGTTAAGCGGGGAGCTTAACATTGGAAATGATGTTATGGTTATTGGATTATGATGATGGGATGGGAGATTGGAACCATTTCACCTGTGTAGTAATGTAGGTGCTTAATAAGCTAAGGTGATAGGCATTAATTGCGTAGTGCTTTAACCATGAGTTCAACCTCTCCTTGTTCTAGCCATGCATGATATAATTTTCCCACACTTGCTGAGTACCATTGGTGCTCAACCTTGCATATTTGTTGGTTTATATTGCTGCTCAGGTCAAGATAATGAGGTGGTGTATAATGACCAAGATTTTGGACCCGAGGAAGGATTTTAGGTTCATGAAGACCCCCGGGCAACGCCTGTGATGGAGCCCCAAAGAATAATATTCCGCTGCTAGTTTATTTACTTGTGATGAAGCATTAGTGTCCATTGAGACATTTGCGATGTAAGACTTATTTATATTTGACACCTGGCTTGTAATAAATGATGCTTCACTATTTGTCATCACATGTATGAGAAAATGATCCTGGCATACATGTGATATTCACTTGGTTGTTTCTTCGGAAAAACCGGGTGTGACAGAGGTGGTATCAGAGCCAAGGTTGCCCGTAGGAACGTGGACCTAGGTAGAAATGGACGTATTTAAGGGCCCTATTTTCTTAAAAACTATTTTCCAAGGTGTGGGTGGAAAAGTGTTATTAAAGGAGTCATTTTCTTCATCTTACCCCAACTTTCATTCAAAATAGGATTTTTGTTTGAGAATTTAACTAACCTAATTTTAAATTCTTTTGTTTTAGATGGTTCGCATGATTCGCACCGCTCGTAAGTCCACAGGAGGGAGAGTTCCCGTAGTTGCCCTTGCCGAAAGAGAGGAGAGTCGTCCAGTGACGTACCTTTCCTACGGATTGGCAGTAGGAGATTTGTTGCGCCGTCTTCGACGTATGCTCGAAGCCGCCGGCAATACGGGCAAGCTAATCATCCACTATAACTCCACCAGGACCATCCGTGAGAAGAGGGAAGAATGGAGTTCGGAGATGAGGATTATACACGAGAATCAGCTACTGAAGATCCACCATTCTCCAGCTTGTCGAGCAACACAAGTTGACGCAGAGAGAGATGTCACCTGGGAGGCCATCACCTGCCAGAGTCACATCTATCGTCGCCACTTGGACAAAACTGAGTACATGTACGTCCTCCAACGTGAGAGTGGTACCACGGAGTACAAGTACCCACCGGTGCAGCAAGGGACTTCCCATGAGCACATGGACTTGTGCTTGGAGGATGCGGCCATGCTCAGCACTCGACTGCAGGAGTGTCAACAAGAGCTTCAGGATGTCCGAGACACCCTGAAGGAAACGGAGGCGTTGTTGCGAGCTTGCTTAAAGGCGAGAGAAAGAGGAGATGGGAATGAACTGTGTGTCACTGTGAGTGATCCATGGACTCCTGACTCCCCGGATCGCCGAGCGATCAGGCGTCGTCGCACCTCTCCACCAGCGGCCTCCCCACCCAAAGCAGAGTCAGAAGGAAGCTGAAATGAGGAGGAAGATCCCGAAGAGCCAGCTCAAGAGGACGAGTAGTGTAGAGTCTTTCCCTTAGCTAGCAAGAGGTCGAGTAGTTGAGTCGTTACGTAGTTAATGGTGTGATAATGATTGGTGTGTGACGTGAGTTGTGGAAGCCATGAGCAATTGTCCACAGCCTCGTCTTCAGATTGTTTTGCTTTGGTGTGTGAACCCACAGGAAATAATAGTACATTTATTTGGTGTGAGATATGAACCCTCGTAGAAGTATAACAAAGCCTCAACACTTCAAAGTACAAACAAATGAAAGTAGTAAGATGATACTAAATGATTTCAAATTGACATTGGTTGATTCTGCCAGATGGCCGGAAGAGGAAAAGGACGTGCTGCCAACCCACCAACAACAACGATGAGGCATGCAACCCTCATCTTTCTGAAGGTCAGGACCGGGGTGGTCGCCGTGAAGAAGTTGATCCTCTCCACCAAATGCTGGAGAATCAAAATCAGCTCATCCAGAACTTTACTCAAGTGGTGGCCAACTTGCATCAAGTTCCACCTCCACAAGCGGCACAACGCCAACCAAGGTTGAGTGAGTTTCTAGGAACTCAACCTCAAAGTTTGCAAGTGCTGCTGAACCTCTGGAGGCAGATGATTGGCTAAAGACCATTGAAAGTAAGATGAGGATAATACAATGCCAAGGGTATGAGAGGGTGCTGTTTGCCTCTCATCAACTGCAGGGACCTGCTGCTGATTGGTGGACCGCCTACGTGGCCGCCCATCATGACCCTGAGAACATCACTTGGGAAGAGTTCAAGCGTAGCTTCCGCAACCATTACATCCCAAGAGGTGAACTCAAAAACAAGAGGAAGGAATTTTTGGGACTGCAGCAGGGAAACATGACTGTGAGGGAATACCTCACTAAATTTACGCAACTATCCCGTTATGCTCCACGAGACATAGAGACTGATGAGCAGAAACAAGATTGTTTCGTGGAAGGACTTACCGCAGAGATGCAGTGTGCAATGTCTTCCAATGAGTATGAAAGCTTCCAAAAGATGGTGGACAGAGCATTTGTGGTGGAAAGGAAGCTAAAAGCCCTGGAAAATGAGAACAAGAGGAAGGTTGGATGGTCACATCAGGCCTCAGGGAGCAACACCCGCCCACGTATGATGCAGCAACCTACGGGGCAGACGAGCCGTGCTGCGGTACCCTATTCAGCACCAAGAGGGTACAACCCAAACTACAGGCCACCCGCAGCACCAGCACAGCCGCAACGTCAGTTTGTGCAGCAGCCTCGCCCCGCATATCCACCTCGACCAGCAGTGCAAGGACCCCCAAACCAACCCCAAGACAACAAGGGTCAAGCATCTAAGATTGGGGTGCAATGTTTCAGCTGTGGTGAAGTGGGGCACTATGCCCATAAATGCCCAAAGAAGAAGCCTGCGCTGCCACAACAGCAGAATGTAATGAGAGGACGGGTGAACCATGTCACTATGGAGGAAGCACAAGAGGCACCCGACGTGGTAGTTGGTAAGTTTCCTGCCAATTTACACCTTGCAACTCTGCTGTATGATTCTGGTGCTACCCACTCGTTCATTGCTCAAGGGTTTGTTAAGAAGCATGACCTAGCAACCACACAAATGAACCATATGCTAGCCGTAAACTCTCCAGGTGGAGAAATAAGGACAAGACAAGTGTGTCCCAAAGTGAGCCTAGACATTAATGGGGTAGTATTTACTGCTAACCTCATAGTGATAGATTCACAAGGGATAGATATTATTTTGGGTATGGATTGGTTGACCAAACATAAAGGAATCATTCATTGTTCGACCAGAACGGTGGAACTAACTCACCCCAATGGCACAAGAGTAAAGTTCATAACGATACACGAGCCTAGGAGGGACATTAAATTAAATCAAGTGGAGGTGAAAGTTGAGGAAATCAGGACTATCAGGGAATATCCAGATGTTTTTCCGGAGGAATTGCCAGGAATGCCTCCCGACCGTGACGTGGAGTTCGCAATTGAGCTAGTACCGGGAACAGCCCCGATATACAAGATACCTTATCGAATGGACTCCAAGCAGCTAGAAGAGCTCAAGGATCATTTGAGAGAATTGACGGAGAAGGGGTATATTCGCCCTAGTTCCTCACCATGGGGAGCTCCGGTGATATTTGTGCCCAAGAAAGACGGAACCCAAAGGTTATGTGTGGATTACCGTGCCTTGAATGAGGTAACCATCAAGAACAAGTACCCATTGCCTCGCATTGAAGACTTGTTTGATCAGTTGAGGGGAGCTTGTGTGTTCTCGAAAATTGATCTCAGGTCGGGATACCACCAACTCAAGATAAGGCAATCTGATATTCCCAAGACAACTTTTGTATCTCGGTACGGACTGTATGAATACACTGTCATGCCTTTTGGGCTAACCAATGCCCCGGCGTATTTCATGTACCTCATGAACAAGGTATTCATGGAATATCTAGACAAATTTGTGGTGGTTTTCATAGACGATATTCTCGTCTTCTCCAAAAATGAAGAAGAACATGAGAAACATCTAAGGTTGGTGTTACAGAGGCTGAGGGAACACCAACTATATGCCAAGTTGAGCAAGTGTGAGTTTTGGCTGAAGAGAGTTCCCTTTTTAGGACATGTAATCTCGGAGGGAGGAATCTCCGTAGATCCCGCCAAAATCGAGGATATCCAGAAGTGGAAAACCCCTGAAAATGTCGGGGAAGTTCGAAGCTTTTTGGGATTGGCTGGATACTATCGACGGTTTATTGAGGGATTCTCCAAGATCTCGAGACCTCTCACCAAACTGTTGGAAAAGGGAATCACATTCACCTGGACGCCACAGTGTGATACAAGCTTTCAGGAGCTAAAGAAGAGATTGACAACAGCCCCAGTGCTGGTTATGCCAGATATGCAGAAGAATTTCACAGTGTACTGCGATGCCTCTGGAAATGGGTTGGGATGTGTTCTCATGCAAGAAGGACATGTCGTGGCTTATGCATCCCGGCAGCTTCGGAAGCACGAGAAGAACTATCCTACACATGACCTAGAACTAGCTGCAGTGGTGCACGCGTTGAAAATTTGGCGGCACTATTTGATGGGGAAGAGGACAGAGATATATACGGATCATAAGAGTTTGAAGTACATATTCACACAACCAGATCTCAACCTCAGACAAAGGAGATGGTTAGAGCTAATCAATGACTTTGATGTGGGCATCAACTATCATCCTGGGAAAGCAAACGTCGTGGCCGATGCTTTGAGTCGGAAAGTGCAGGTCAATAAGTTGAGTTTGAAGGACATGCCTGCAGAATTGAAGGACGAGGTTATAAGACTCAATCTATGTCTAGTAAATAGTGGTGAAGCCATCGCCATGGAAGTGGACTCCACACTTGAGCAAGCCATACGTGAGGGCCAAAAGAATGATGAGAAGATACGAGAGATCAGACAGCTTATCAAGGAAAATAAAGCTCCTGGTTTTAGAGAGGATGAACAAGGAACGGTGTGGCACGGGAAAAGAATCTGTGTGCCAGAAGTAAAGGAGATCCGTGAATTGATTTTAAAGGAGGCTCATGATTCTGACTATTCCATTCATCCTGGGAGTACGAAGATGTACCAGGATCTCAAGAGCAGGTATTGGTGGTACGGCATGAAGCGAGATGTCGCGGAACATGTTGCCCTATGTGACACATGTCAGTTGGTGAAAGCAGAACATCAACGACCCGCGGGATTATTGCAACCACTCAAAGTGCCTGAATGGAAATGGGAAGAAATCAGCATGGATTTTGTTGTGGGATTACCTAGGACCCAATCCGGGTATGATTCAATATGGGTCATTATTGATAGGCTAACCAAGGTAGCTCATTTCATTCCTGTGAAAGAAAGCTACAGTGGATCTAAATTGGCAGAATTGTACATGTCAAGGATTGTGTGTTACCATGGAGTGCCAAAGAAGATAGTGTCGGACCGAGGGACACAGTTCACCTCGAGGTTTTGGCAAAAGTTGCATGAAACCATGGGAACCCATCTGAACTTCAGTTCTGCCTATCATCCCCAAACTGACGGGCAGACGGAGAGAACCAATCAGATCCTTGAAGATATGTTAAGGGCATGTGCACTCAAAAACAATAGGAGTTGGGACAAGAACTTACCGTATGCGGAGTTTTCCTATAACAACAGCTATCAAGCTAGTATGAAGATGTCACCGTTTGAAGCTTTGTATGGAAGGAAGTGCAGAACTCCCCTATTTTGGAACCAAACGGGAGAAAGTAAAGTGTTTGGTCCAGAAGTGCTACAAGAAGCCGAGGCGAAGGTGAGGGAGATTCGCAACAACTTGAGGATAGCACAAACACGCCAGAAGAGTTATGCTGATGTACGAAGAAGAGAGCTCGTTTTCAACGTGGGAGACTATGTTTATCTCAAGGTGTCCCCTATCAGAGGACTTCGTCGGTTCAAGGTGAAAGGGAAGTTGTCACCTCGATACATCGGACCCTTTCAAGTGTTGGAAAGAAAAGGCGAAGTGGCGTACCAACTAGAGTTACCGGCTCATCTATCGGACGTGCACGATGTATTCCATGTGTCACAACTCAAGAAATGCCTGAGGACGCCTGAGGAGGTGTTACCCATGAATGAAGTGGATGTAGCTGAAGATTTGTCTTATGCCGAGCAACCATACAAGATTTTGGAGACAATGGAACGCCTCACCAGAAATAAAAGAATCCGGATGTGCAAGGTGCAGTGGAAGCATCACTCAGAAGAGGAAGCCACCTGGGAACGGGAAGATGAGCTCAAGGCACAATTTTCGGAATTGTTTTCTTAGAAACACCAATCTCGAGGACGAGATTTCTTTTAAGGGGGGTAGAGCTGTAACACCCCAAATTTTGATTCAAAACTCTAAACCATGTTCAGAGGGGAATCTAAAATTTTTTGGACGTATTGCATGTTTTGCAAATATTCAAATTCAAACTAGAATTCAAATTATACTCAAAACAGAAAAGAAAAGGAAAAAGAAAAACAGAAACGGAAAAAAAAACCGGCCAGTGGGCCGAAACCCGCCAGCCGGCCCAGCTTTCCCCGCGCCAGCCCGCCCCCGCGCGCGCCGCGCTGCCTCTCACCGACGGGTGGGACCCACATGTCATCCCTAACCCTGAGCCCCCGCGACCCCGGACTTTTCCCCCGAGCGTGCGAAATCGCAACCGACCGGAAACCGCGTCCCGTCGCCCGAATTCTGGTCCCAGAGGACTCCAACTCGATCACAACAGACCCACCGCCCTCCCCCGGCTATAAAAACCCCCGATCCGATCAGTTTTTCCCACGCGATCGCCGATTTTTACTCCGGTGAGCACCGAGACTTCGCCGGTGAATTCTGGCCGATCTAAGCTCGGAAACTCTGATCTAACTCGCTGGTCTTGATCCACCGCCTCCGGGGAACTTTGCAGGTGCAGAAAACTCGGAGAGTTACGGTGTAAACGCAGCGCCGATGAGCTTCGCCGTGGTTTTGCCTCGGACCTCGCCGCCGAGCACTTTCCAGGACCCCCGAGCTCGAGAAAACCCCCGAGGTGAGATCCCTGACCTCCCCTCTACCGATCTAGGCCATAAGATCCCAGTTCTAGGCAGAATTCTCGAGGATCCGAAACTTTCCGGCGAGATCGCCGCTTCCCGCCGCCGTGCGCCGCCGGCAGCGCCGCCCGCGCTCGATCGAAGCGACGTGGCCGCTTGTGCGCCGTTTATTTTAAATCGCACGGTAGACTTTAAAACCCCACGTACCGGTTCGATGTTATAATCTCAGCCGTCGGTTTAAAATCGGACGGTCCACGTCAGCCCCGCGTTATAAAGACTGGAGTTCTTACGTGCTACCTCCTGGGGTTCTCTAGAATTGAGAGCTAGCCCCGGAAACTTCAGATCTAGTCCCTGGAACTCCAGAAAATCATGTAAATTCATTTAAAAATCAGTTTTAGCCCCTGGACTTAATAGAAATTAGGAAAAACACCTCTGATAAGTGTAGCTAGACCCCTGGAAATTATGAAAATAATATTATAGACCCTATAATGGGGTGAATTCATTATTTTAGACCTGTTTAGTATTTAATTTAGAAAATTGAATATGTAACTAGTGTTTAAAAAAATTAAAAAAGGGGGACAAACATAATTGTCAAAATTAATTAAAAACTTTCTCAGTACTTAGAGAACTTTGGAGTGAGATAAAAATATATTTTTGGGCTGAAATAAATCTGTTTCATCTATTATTCACATTTATTAGTATAGGGACACATTTTTAAGTAAATAATAGTTATAGAAAAATAGGGAAAATAATTATGAAATAGTATACATCAGAAGCCAAGGTCAAAATATGTTATTGAATTATTTAGGACCAGAACCTATACTGTTTAGGTGATGTGTATTACTAATTTCATAATAAAAATACACAATTATGCATAGGAATATAAATCTGAAAATATAGCAACTAGTAAATGATAAATGGAGTTTCTAAAATACAAAGAATTCAGTTTAGGGTTGATAGAAATTATGAAGGCACATATGGAGAAGAAAAATACTTTTCTTACATACTTGGTAGTAAAAAGGTGTAGTAGTTGAATATAAGAAATTTATTGGAAACCCATATAAATAGTATGTAAGTATAAATGTGGACACAAAAGTAGGAATCATATATACATGGTTAAAAGTGCATGCAAGCCACAACTTAACACACATAAAGTAACCACAACACATATAATGGTAAAGAACTTTTATAAATATGAATGTGTGGTTTGTATGAAGTAAGAAGTGTGAACTATGTCTTATGATTGTTGTTCTTCTTTTGCTATGTGTGATGGTATGAAGTAGAACCTGTTCAAGAGCAAGTTAACCCTTTCCAAGATCAGGACTACCTATTTCAAGAGCAGCAAGAAGGAGGCAAGTGTCCTTGACCACTTTGATCCTATGCTAGGATGTGTAGATAGAACTATTTGCATTGTCAAATGAAATATGAAACCCATGCTAGGAAAGTTTCCCTAGAATTGCATTACCTTGTTTCCTTGTAGCTTGGGTTGGGATTTATTTTATCATGTCATTTATTTCCATGCATATGCTTAGCCATGCTTAGAATGGGATATTTGGGATATGAGATCATCAGTTTATTTTACCATACTCTTGAATGAGCTATTGTGAGTTATGTAGAGGTAGGGATCAAGGCAAGTTGGATGTTTTGGTTGTGTGCTGGGTGCACGAGACTTGGGTTTGTGTTTAGTACTTGCCTGGATCCTAAGGACCGGTTCATGGAGCATGTAACCCGGCTTTACAGTGCCAACCACATGCTGAGATGGGGCAGCTTGTCCAATTAATTAGGTGTATCCCCGGCGTAGTATGGGTGTGTTGGATGGTGCGGGGAGTAGGTGTCAGCTGGACTACCATATGAACCGCAAGGCTCAAGAGGGGGCCACTGCAGCGGGGTTGGAGCCTCTTGTATGCTGTTAGGGGTGAAACCTCAGTGGGCCCACGCACGTCGGGAATCCCTTTGTAAAGGCTTCGTAGTGATCTCCTGGCCGCACACCTGGGAAGTGTGAATGTGGAACGTAGCCACTGGCATAATGGAGGTTCTTTTAGTCCACCCGGCAATGGGGGATGAAATCACTACTTGTGGGTACAGTGGTACAAACTCTGTAGAGTCAAAACTGTCTTGACAGTCGTGCTCACGGTTAAGAGCGGCCTGGACTTATTCATGATTAGAGGATTGATGGTTGTGGATGTTAAGCGGGGAGCTTAACATTGAAAATGATGTTATGGTTATTGGATTATGATGATGGGATGGGAGATTGGAACCATTTCACCTGTGTAGTAATGTAGGTGCTTAATAAGCTAAGGTGATAGGCATTAATTGCGTAGTGCTTTAACCATGAGTTCAACCTCTCCTTGTTCTAGCCATGCATGATATAATTTTCCCACACTTGCTGAGTACCATTGGTGCTCAACCTTGCATATTTGTTGGTTTATATTGCTGCTCAGGTCAAGATAATGAGGTGGTGTATAATGACCAAGATTTTAGACCCGAGGAAGGATTTTAGGTTCATGAAGACCCCCGGGCAACGCCTGTGATGGAGCCCCAAAGAATAATATTCCGCTGCTAGTTTATTTACTTGTGATGAAGCATTAGTGCCCATTGAGACATTTGCGATGTAAGACTTATTTATATTTGACACCTGGCTTGTAATGAATGATGCTTCACTATTTGTCATCACATGTATGAGAAAATGATCCTGGCATACATGTGATATTCACTTGGTTGTTTCTTCGGAAAAACCGGGTGTGACACCAAGCCTATATCATTTGACAGTCAGAAGCTTAAGGACATGGTTTTAGTCATACACAACTCTTTTCAAGTTCATATCTAAGTGCAATGATAAGCCATCTCAAAAGAAGAAGTGCGATGCATTCATATTCTCTTGATCTTTTCTCATTTTTTGATTTGAACATAAAAACTCAACATGTGAGTTGATTACTTGATTAATTCTTTATGATTAAAAGCACTTGTGAGCATGCAACAAGTTCAAAACAGCAAGAAAGTTCGACCATGACCAGATTTAGTGTAAGTAATTATTCCAATTACTAGACATGGTAAAAACTACAAAATGTATAACACAAGTAATGTAGTAAGAACTTTCAGCATGAAAAAGGAATCACAAAGTCTTATATGCATGAAATACTATGCTCATATTATTTTAATTTCAGATTCACACATAGACTTCCCAAGTTTCAAAATTCTCCCTCAATTTAAGACATGAGGATGCATAACCCCTATTTCACTACGAATGTAACAGAAACGAGTGAAATCCAAAGGTTTTGTAAAAATGTCAGCCAGTTGTTGTTCAGTATCTACATGGTGAATCACAATATTCCCTTTTTCGACATTATCACGGAGAAAGTGATACCTAATGTCAATGTGCTTAGTTCTCGAATGTTGCACGGGGCTTTTAGCAATGCAAATGGCACTAGTGTTATCACAAAACAGTGGAACACTATCTAGATCAAACCCATAGTCCTTAAGTGTTTGAACAATTCAAAGAATTTGTGAGCAAGCACTAGCAGCAGCTACATATTCAGATTCGGCTGTGGATTGTGCAACTGAACTTTATTTTCTAGAGGACCAGGCAACAAGTGAATTACCAAGAAAATGACAAGCGCCAGAAGTACTTTTCCTATCAATCCTACAACCCCCAAAATCAGCATCGGAAAAAGCTTTCAAAGTGACGGTTGAGGAATAAGGAAGAAAAATGCCAAAATCTTGAGTTCCATGTAAGTACCTGAGAATCCTTTTGACGGCTTGACGATGTGAAACATGTGGGGAGGCTTGAAACCGTGCACAAAGACATACGCTGAATGGTATGTCCGGTCTTGATGCCGTGAGATACAAAAGTGATCCGATCATGCTTCTATATTCTTTTTGATCAACGGGATCACAATCTTCATCAAGTTCAAGTGTTGTTGCTGTTCCCATTGGTTTCTGAAGAGGCTTGCTTTTGTCCATGTTGAAGCGCCTTAGGAGATCTTTTGTATACTCTGTTTGATGCACAAAGCTACCCTCCTTGGTTTGCTTGATTTGCAGCCCCAAAAAGTACGTGAGTTCTCCCATCATACTCATCTCAATTTCTGAACTCATCATAGCTGAAAACTTGGACACAAGATCATGAGAAGCACAACCAAAGATAATTTCATCCACATACACTTGAACGAATAATGAGTCATTGCCATGCTTAAGCACAAAAAGAATTTTTATCAACCTTGCCCATGGTAAACCCCTTTTCAAGTAAGAATGTTTTTAACCTATCATACCATGCTCTAGGGGCTTGTTTGAGACCGTACAAGGCTTTGGACAGTTTGTAAACATGATTAAGAAAATTTGGATTTTCAAAACCAGGTGGTTGTTTTACATAAACCTCCTCATTTATGTAGCTATTAAGAAAAGAACTTTTAACATTCATTTGATATAGCTTAAAACCATTAGATGCAGCAAAAGCTAACAAAATTCTTATGGCTTCTAATCTAGCAACAGGAGCAAAAGTTTCATCAAAATCTAGACCTTCAACTTGTGTGAAACCTTGAGCAACCAACCTAGCCTTATTCCTAACCACAATCCCATCCTCACTTTGTTTATTTTTAAACACCCATTTAGTTCCAATTAAAGTGTGACCTTGAGGTGGAGGTACAAGTTTCCAAACATTATTTCTTTCAAAATTTCTAACTCTTCTTGCATGGCAATAATCCAAGATTCATTAGTGAGTGCGTGTGATATATCTTTGGGTTCAAAAGAAGCAACAAAAGCAGAATGAGCATGAGAATTGGGGTCGAAAAACCTGGATCTTGTAACTCGTTCATGCAAGCTTCCAATAATTTGTTGTGGAGGATGTCTTTTGAGAATCCAGAGGGGAGTGGACACTTCACAAGCTTCTTCTTCTTCATTCATCACAAATAGATGAGCTTGTGACGTGAGGAGGATCTGGACCAGCAATGGTGGTCGTCGGTGCTGGCTGTGAATCAAGATCAGGAGCTGGAACAATGTCATTAGCTGCTGAATTTTCGGGCAGCAGCACCACTTCTTCCTCTTCTTCAACGAAAATACTCTCCCCCTGCGGATATGGATCCAGACCTGCAATATTCGAACTAGTACCTGGGCTAGCTTCATCAAAAGAAACCTCACAAATCTCCACAATTTTGTTAGTATCAAGTAAAAGCATACGATAGCCTCTAGTATGAGATGGATAACCAAGAAACATGCCATCAACAGATCTAGCTTTAAATTTATCAAAATTACCATGTTTCTTAACAAATCATTTGCAACCAAAGACCCTAAAGTGTGTGACACTAGGCCTATGTCCAAACCTGAGCTCATATGGTGTTTTACCTAGCTTATCACGCAAGAAAACACGATTTGAGACATAACAAGCGGTTGCAATTGCATCAGCCCAAAATTTCCTAGGAGTTTGATATTCATCAAGCATAGTCCTAGCCATCTCAACTAAGGTTCTGTTCTTTCTCTCTACAATACCGTTTTGTTGAGGTACATATGGTGAAGAAAATTGATGATCTATTGCATTTTCAGCACAAAAGTGATCAAACGATTGATTTTTAAATTCGGTTCCATTATCACTTCTAATTGCTCTTAAAGATCCTGGGTGATCAATTGATAATCTAAGAAATAAAGTTCTAAAGTGACTAAAAGCTTCATTCTTAGACGCCATAAAGTAAACCCAAGAGTATCTAGAATAGTCATCAACAATCACAAGAACATACCATTTACCTCCGAAGGATTGAACATGTGAAAGTCCTACGGTGTCAAGGTGTAAAAGTTGACCCGGTTCAGTTGTCATGGTCATTGTGAGAGGAGCATGTGAACCTGCAACCATCTTAACATGTCTACAAGAAGAGCAAACAATTTCTTTGTCCCCTTTAAGCTTAGGCAGACCATGTATGCGATCAAGAGCACTAACACGCCTGAGATGATCAAATCCTACGTGACCAAGTCTACGATGCCAAAAATATAAATCTTTGGAATCATTTGCAACTAGACATCTATGCTTAGAGGAAGACATATCAAAATCAGCTTTAAAAACTCTTCCAAACTGAGACATGTTAAAGATAAGCTCACTATTTGAACCTACAACTTTGCAGCAGTTTTTATTGAAAATAATTTCCAGATTTTCATCTAGCAATTGTGAAACAGAAAGCAAGTTGTATTTCAAATTTTTGACAAGTGCCACATCCTTCAAAGTGTAGTGATCATTTACTCTAACCGAACCCTTAGCAATTATAGGAGTTGAAGAATTATCGGCAAAAGTAACATTCTCTACACGTGACACAAAAGAGAGAGAGAGGAAAACCATTCTTTGTTACCGGTCATGTGGTGTGAGCAACCTGAATCCACAGTCCAAATGTTCTCCTTCCTCAAGCGTGTAACCTATATAGAAGCACAATACGTCAATGACTCAATACTGGGGTTAGTTAAAAGGCATTTAGGAATCCAGTACTGAGTCACACGACGTCCAGCAGGAATAACATGCGAAAGCTGAGATAAAACATCAGGTTTATGAGTCAAAGTTTGAGATTTTTTTGTTCTTAACTACTGACCTATGAGGTTTTACTTGTGTAGCACGAAAATCAGTAGCTCCGGAGGCAAAAACTGAAGCTCCGGAGTTAAACTTTGAATATTTCTGACTCATAATAGCAGGTTGCATGTTCCTGACATTCGGTTTAGTATGTGCAGCAAATTTTGCATGAGAGTTATAAGATCTAGCTTGCATTATTTCCTTTTTATGTTGTTTAGCTAGTCTATAACAAAAATCTATTTTATGACCACCTCTACCACAATAGGTACAATGAAATTTAACTTTGTGTTCATGTCTAGATGAGCATGCAGTATGCTTATTTGAACCCGAATGTGACAACACTCCTGCAGATTTAAAAACCACTTCTTTTTGTTTAGGAACTGTTTGAATCAAACCACTTCCTAATGATTTTACAATTTTAGGTGGATGTTCCTTAGCATGAGCATGTGAATCAAAACCTAAACCAGTTTTATCATTGCAAGACTTGGAAAAATTCAGCAGCAAGTTAGGTTCTTATTCCCATTACAAAACCGATCTAATGTCCTATGCATGTTATCAAGTTTATTTGATAGATCAAGGCAATTTTCACATGAAGTTTTTCCTTTTAATTTGCAATTGGAACAATATTTAACTTCATGAGAACATAAAGCATTGTTCAATATAGAAATTTCTTTCATAGCATCTTGTAGTTTCTTATCAAGATCATCACAAGTAGAAAAATGCAAATCAATTGTAGAACAACAAGCATATTTCAAGTTTTTCTCATTAAGTGCAGCAAACTTTTTGTTCTTTTCGATTTCAAGTTCAAGTTTATCAAGTGTGGAGGTGTGTGCACTTCTTAGAGAGGACAATTGTTCATATATTAAATCACATGAGGAACAAGAATCATCACTAGGAATCAAGGATTTTAAACGATTAGTTTCAGATTCTAGTGACTCAATTTTAACAGCATTGTCCCTAAGCTTTTTGTCCTTTTTCTTAACAATAATAGTGGCACGATAAATAGCATCACACATTTCTTCGCAAGTAGGACATACCTCTTCGTTGTCACTGTTGTGTTCTTCTCCATACTTGATTTTGATTTGCCCGCCATGAAACACAAGTTTGCCAGATCATCTTCATCTTCATCACTTCCAATGTCTACATCACTCGAGCCAAGTTCTTGAAGTGCGGTGATGAAATTGTTTATCAGTTTGCGTCCTGTAAAACCCTTCTTTTTCTTGTTGGTGTTGCCAAAAGAGGACTTGACTTTATTCTGCTTTTCATCACGGTTAGAAGGACTTGAAAGGTTAGGGCAATCTGCACGAAAGTGTCCTGTCTTACCACATTCAAAGCATCGGTTAGGTCCGGAGGTTCCTCTCCTTCTAGTTCTCACATTTTGCAATGCTTTTGAGAACCTAGTAGAAAGAAGTACTAGCTCCTCCTCTGGAAACTCCTCAATCTGTTCCAGGGTTAGTGAAGACAGCAAAGCAAGTGTATTTCTAGATGATTGCCCGGAGCTAGGCATATCACGTTGTGAGACAAATTCAATAGTCTTATTTGGGTTCTTGCGTGATATAATGTCAATTTCATGAGTTTTTAGCTTAGAATAAAGCACATCTAATGTAAGAGTACTCATGACAGTGGATTCACGTATGGATGTTACTTTCATCTTCCAATTTGACATGTCTAATGCACTTAGTAATTGCCTAGCATTTTCAGCATCTGAAAAATTAACATTGACGCTATGCAAGTGGCTGAGAATTTTATTAAAGCGAGCAAAGAGGTCATCAATGGACTCACCGGGTTGCATCTCAAAGAGCATGTATTCTTTCTTGAACATATCCTGTCTTACCTCCTTGATCGTGTTGGATCCTTCATGGTAGTCACAAGTGCTCTCCACACATCATACGCCGATCGGAGGTGTGCAACACGGTCGAAGTCGCTCCGAGTTAGTCCTTGTATGATCAAGTTCCGAGCCTTGTTGTTGTTGTCGACATCTCTCATGTTTGTAGCTGTGACTTGATCGTTTGAAGGCACATCGTAAGGCTTGTACACCTTTTCCCATATTGCAAAGCCTTGCGCCAAGATGAAAGCTTCCATGCGTGCCTTTTAAACCTGAAAATCAATACCACTAAACACACAAGGTTTGGTGGAGTATTTCTCCATGATGATTAGTCAAAACACGTGCAAATCACAAAGATTAGAGCAACCTGGATCTGATACCAATTGTAGGATCGAAGTACACGTGTAAAGCTACCAGAGGGGGGGTGAATGGTAGATAAAAACTTTTCAGCGGAAGCAACAAAACACCCCTCAGCAGAAAACCGATCTGTTAAATAAACCGTGTGTGCGACTAACCTAAACATGTTCAACTGTGACAAAACTAGTACATATTGTAGAGAATCAAGTCACGAAGACTTCACAACAAGAATCATGAAAATCCATTGAAAGAAACTCAAGTTACGAGCGAAAGATCGAACAAAGGTCAATCTGTCCTACGCGAGAAAAACAGTTCTGGAATACTGCAAAGAAACTCGTGTATATCAGAAACCACAAATTCAATGACCGTGCAATTTCTACATATGATAGATAATCAAGTTGTAAAGACAACCCAAAAAGAATCACATCAATTGGATCTGTAAAACTCGAGTTATGATAAAACCACCGAAGCAAGATAGTGCTGAACAGAAACTCGACGAGAAAAACTTGTCTGAAATAAGTCGGACGAACAAGGCACAAAAGTTCCTTTATAATACGAATTTTATTTATCAAAACACAAGAGGAACAAACCCAAAGTCGTGTGCCCACGAGCCTTGGCCTCCCTTGCTTATATAACCAGCCCTAAGGCCAATCCAATTCAAACTAGGACTCCTACTCCTACTTGGATTCAAACTGTAACTTTCCAATACTGCTCAAGACTCCTCTACACGCAGATAGAAGCAATCTTAAGACTTCCAAACACCTCAGTAACGTCCCAAACATTCCTAAAACGACTCAAATTCAGGACCCACACGAAATCCTATCATAACCAAATCAAAACTTTCCATATTTGAGTCAAACATGACTCAGCCGCAGCCTAAGTCCATAACCTAGTCGGTTGAACCTTTCCGACCAATTCTTTACGTCCACATCTCTTTATCACGCCTTGGAACCATGCAGCCACGTCCATGCACTCCTTGCACACGTGCAAACATCTTCCAACGACGTCCAAGATACCTTCATATGCATTGCTCTTGATTCAAACATACTACGCAACCTCCCGATCAACTCAACCACAATTCCTCCCGAACTTGGTTGTTGAACCTCATCTTCTCCCTAAGAATAGTTCAATGGATCCCATTACCAGACATGTCTTGAACTAAAGCAACACCTGCACATGAATAAACAACCAATACTTCCGAGCACAAGTCCTCGACTTGACTCTCGTTAGTTCCGAAACTACAACATCTTACGTGAGCACCTCACATAAGCATGTTGTAAACCATAGAAAAATGATATCAGCCATAACCACCAAAACACACCAAAAACTTAGTAAAATAATACTAAGCAAACTTTCCATAAGAGTAAAGCAAGTTTGAAACATTGCAAGTTAAAAGCAGAACCATTGCAATCAAGCTCCGAACCTTACCAAAGCTAACCGGACCTTGAACCGGAGCTTACCAAAGCTAGTCGTACCTAGCGTCGGAGCTTACTAAAGCTTAGTCGTACCTAGCACGGAACTTACCAAAGCTAGTCGGACCTAGCACCGGAGCTAGCAAAAACATGTCGGACCTAGCCAAAATAAGTCAGACCTAGACAAAGCAAGTCGGACCTTACGTTGGACCTATCGTCGGACATTGCAGGAGCTCGGACCTAGAGTCGGACCTTGTTAAAAAGGTGTTTTGGTAGTATTCAAAACTTTTATCGTCAAAGCCAATGTATTCAGCACACATAGGTCTCACAATTTTGTGATCTCTTGACCATACACCGACGGTTGTGTACTGGTATAATGGAGGTTTTGCAGTCACCGACGGGTGACAAAATCACAAACTTGTGGGTAAAGTTGTGCCACCTATGCAGAGTGTAAAACTATCATGATAGCCGTGCTTACGGTCACAAGCACTTTGCCAACTCACATGATTAGAAGGGAAAACTTGGGATGGTTATTTGGTACGGTTATGGTATGGTCATTGGGATTGGTTTTGGGACTGTTTTAAGTCATGAAAATAAGTTTGGCTTCGGTTATATGAATATGAGATGGTTATGAATGTTCATGAGTATGAGATGAACTTGATAAAGGTTAATGGCTGGTTGAGACTTGATAGATGGTGAATTATGATGGAGAAAATGATGCTGTTTTACTTGGTTATATTGGGATAAATATCACCTAGAAATAGTTGCTGTTTTTATCATGTTGTGAAATAAAATTTGCTTGCTGCGATGAGCCCCTTTTTATTCCAACCTTGTTGTAAGCTACATGTCATACTTTTCCTGCACTTGCTGAGTACGACATATACTCACCCTTGCATTATCACATAAACATCAGCAACAGGAGAAGAGTACTTCGAGGACCATGTGGAGTACGAGGCGTGCGGACTACCGTCAACATGCCTGTGGAGTTGAAGATGGAGCCTCTGCTATTTAGTTATTTCCGCTGTCATTTAGAGACTTTCGCTGCAAGAATAAGTTAGATACTCATTAGTGAGACAACGAGTTGATGTAATAAAGTACTTAAACCCTATTTATTCGTGGTTATATTCTGAATTCAGTTTGTGGATTACATGTGTACGTGTGATGAACATCCTGGGCACACATATGCATTAACTTGGTTCTGGTTTCCAGAACCGGGTGTCACAGCTGGACTAGCCGGCAATCAGAATACCTTTAGCATCCGTTGCATGAAACTATCTGGGAACGACAGATTTTGAGCTCTACCAAGGGTGGTCATGGCGGACCCGATCGGTCGCACGGTGATGACCAACTTGTGGCTGTTCCAGAGCCATTTTGAGGCCTTGTCGAGCTTCCTAGTCGTGACCTGGTGCTGTAGAGCTAAGTGGTCAAGCATTTTTTGGCGGGCTAGGAACCCCAGCCGACGATGCCGAAGTTCAACCGAGGCTGTCACATGTCGCTGGCCATCTTCCGGTCATCGGCAGCCCCAGAACACCTAACCATCATGTTCCCCGGCGTCTAAAACCCCCTGGCGGCGAGCTTCAGCTCGTGCGGTGGTCGGCAGCGGCGATCCGGCGAGCACCAGTTTTGCTCCGGCGAGGGGAACGCGCGCGCGCGCAAAGGAGCGGCTGGAGGTAGAAGAAGGTGCGGGCCCCGTCTGTCAGCGACTCGAGTTTAAATCTGGGATCAGCTGTGGCTCGTGGATCGGTTGTGGCTGCGCGCCAAAATGACGTGGCCCGGTGTGGCTGAATTCTGAGTGGCTGGCGTTTAAACAGTGGGACCAACCAAATTTCAGTTGGGAAAATAATTCCAGAGTTTGCCACAACTTTGGAAAATCAAATCTCTGTGTATAAACCTCCAAATTAAGTGATTCCAATTGGTTTAGATTCATTTTGCAGAGATCTATCCAAATATGAACTCCAATTTGTATGAAAGTCAATATTGTATTCTGTAAAATTCTTTGAATGTTTTCTGAAAAAGAATTATTGAGGGAGTTTGGTTTATCCAAAAATCCTCAAATTTTGCCAGAATATTCTTTAGCACATTGTTGACCTTCTAGCAAATATTCAGCTCATATGAATATCATTTGAGTAGGAATTTCTCAATACAATCTGCTGTGTTCATAAGAGTTCAGAAACATTTTCAGAAAATGTTTCCCACTTATAAAATCTATTTTGGGCAATCCATAGCTTCAAAAATCATAGGAAAATTTAGGTAAGCTCTCTGAGACATACTTGAAATTTTTGTTCATTAAATTTGGCATGAAAATGCACATTACTCCAGAATTTATTCCTTTGAGTAGAAATGCTTAAAGAAATGTTGTGGAAGAACTACTCAAGAAAAAGGTCTGAATTTTGGACCAAATGACTTTCATGAGACGAGGAACTCACATGTAAATTATCAGCTCAAGTTGAGCCCTTGAACTCCCTGTTCTTGTTCTATTATACTCATGTATGTGGGAAAGTACATAAGACATTGTAGGAATTATGGGGAACACTATTTGACTCCACATTAGCTGCAATTTGGCAAGCTAAATCCCTCAGTAGTATAGAACCTGCTGTAAAATTTTTGAGGCCATTGGAGTTCTTGTTCTTCAGTTGCATTCAAATCTTTACGGCTCATCTATTATGTTCATTAGGGAAAGTAGTTAGTGTATAGCTAAAACATTAAGGACAAGTTAGTCATTCCTGTTTCTTTGCACAAAAGAGGCAAACCAAGCCATTCTTGGCTTTTCCACACAACCTCTGTTCCTAAGAAATCCATTCTATAATTCTTTCCATTGCATTCCATGAAAATTGTGCATATACATTTCATTAGGAATCACGACGAAGGGGATTCAAAGGAGCGATTCATTGAAGTGGATCAAGCTTCAGAGAATCAAGGGTTGATCAGAAGGGATCACTAACTGCTTATATACGACTACCCTGAAAACCGGCAAGCTCCGGTTTGCATTTAACAACTTTTAAGCTTTTACTTTGTATTCACTTTCGGTTAAGATATGAAATGTGCATTAGGTCTAGATGATTGATACTCCTCTTGCATAACCAAATGAACCCATGGAGTATTGGGTAGGTGTCTTTCACCGTGTAGAAATGCCATGCTTAAGTAAGGATCGGTACAAGTTGAGTGGTGAGATGCTACTCGCATGTTCAGGAACAACAGGGGCATACGGGATTGGTTCAAAAATGAATTAGCAAGTTAAAGTTGAGACCGGAAGGTTGTAGGGGCAGCAGGACATAGGGGCCTGGGTGCTATAGACCTGTCTGTGTCGGTCAAGAACTGATCCGTATGCGGCCCTGTTGAACAAGTTTTAGTTATGTACCGGACTCATGCTGGTTATATGGGACCCAGTAAACCGATGTACCTCGGGAAGCTTGCATTGAGCCTTTTCGGGTCGCCTCAGGCGAGACGGCCGGTGTGCAGTATGTGGGTAACATTCTCATGACATCTCATGTCGGTAGGTGCACCATGAGAGTGGCTACTGTACCGGGTGACTTGATCGATTCAACGGGAATGAAACAGGAGAAAGGCTGCCACGTACGACATCAGTGATGGTTGCTGTAGGCAACGTCAACTACGGGCTTACGTGTCGTGTAGTCCGGGTGTTATTGATTCGAATCACCGTCGCTCACGGGATGGACCGAGCGTACTTGTTCTCACAGTCGTGACGTAGTAAGAATTTGCATGAAAAAGGAACTAATCCCATTGGTTTGAAGTTTATACTATCTTGGTGAAATATCTTTGATGATTAGCTAGTGCAAACTCGATTCGTTTATGCCGTGAGCAATTTACATCGGGGGAAAGCGTTTCTTGTTTGATTGTGGACTCCCGATGTAGTGTGCCCAAGGTTACTTAAAATTGCTGCAAATAATACCTGAAAGTAAGGATTCACTTTTAGGCGAGTTTATTATGCATTATGCCATCCAACTTTAGGTTCATAACCTCACATAGAGTTTCATGTTTAGGGTGACGGTTAAGTCTTGCTGAGCGTTATGCTCACGGATGCTATCCGAGTTGTTTTGCAGGATTGACTTCATGCTTATGAGAAGGGATGCCAATGAGACTCGGGAACATCCGAGTGCTTACTCAAGAGCATCCTCGCCGCTGTGGTTTGTCTTCGTGTTGCTAGTAAGAAACGTCCGCGGGCTGGACATTTTCTTTATTGCTAAGTTAGAAATGAGTCGTGAGAGTTATAGTCTTCCGCTGTAGCTTATTTTGAGATAAGTATTTGTTCTTGTACGCTTCCGCAAATAATTTATGTAATGTGATGTGTTTCTTCGACCCATGTGCTGTTGGGTGCCGCATATCCCGACACCACCCAACGAGGTCCTGTCCAGGGTGTCGCTCGGCGGCGGTTCCCCGCAGTTGGGACATCTTGAACAAATGGTCAAGAATGAGAATATGTGGTTCATGAAGTGGAGAGTTTAGATGAACCACACGTGGAACGATGTCAAGAATAGCACCATGGCGATGTAGCCATGACATTCCTAAAATGACATCGAGTTTTGACTCTCTAACATAATTAGAGAAGTCGGGTATAGATTCCTACCCAATTGCAATGGTGCTCTATAGACCATCCTATCAGCTGTTATTTTTCCACCCAGAGAGCAAATCAAGTATGAACTTTTTGTGGCAATGATAGGCAATTGATATTTCATAACATAAGAGTGACTTATGAAATTATGGGTGGCACCGGAGTCAAAAAGTATGACTACGGGATGATCTAAATAAGAAAACATACCCGCGAGGATGGGTTTGCCTTCCGGCACGTCTTCGATGGCTAACTGGTGGACGTTGCCAGGTTTTTGTGCTGGTTTCTTGGGCTGGTTACGGGGCTTATTTGCACCCCGATATGGTGCTGCACCCCTGCCCTGTCGCTGCTTGGGGCAGTCCTTGGCAATACGGCTGACATGACGACACGTGAAGCACGTGTATGGTGTTGGGGTCCCTTCAAATTTTGGACGGAATCCCGGTGCACGCGGTTGAAACGGAGGCGCATGCGGGACCATCCTTTGCTGCTGCTGTTGCTGTGGTGGATACGACAGTCGAAAGCTTGGCGCATTAAATTGATGACCACGAAACTGAGGCGGTCGCGCCGGTGGCTGCCATCTCTGACCGGATGGTGAGCGATACACCACACGGTATTTTTGTGGTGCCCCACCAGTGCTGCTTGCCAGCGCGCTGCATTTCCTCTTATCAGAACCGCGCTCGCGCTGGGCATTCTGTTGTACAATCGCGGCATTGACAAGATCGTTGAATGTGCCGCGGTTGCTTTGGGTGAGATGGACTTTCATTTTTGAATTCAGGCCCCGGAAGAATGTGTTTCACTTCTGTTCTTCCATTCCCACAAATTCTGGTGCATATTTTGCCAGCCGGTTGAATGCCCTGGAGTACTCATGAGCACTCCTCTCGCCTTGTTTCAGCTCCAGAAACTCCTGAAGCTTCCTCTCCATAACTCCTGGAGGTATATGATAGGCACGGAACGCCTCCCGGAACTCCGTCAAAGTGACCGCATGACCAGCTGGTAATGAGGCGATGTAGTTTGCCCACCATGTACCAGCTTCCCCTTGAAGCTGTTGCGCTGCATACAGCGTCTTTTGGTGTTCGGTGCACCATAGTAAACCGAACTTTGCCTCAAGAGTGCGGATGAAGCTTTCCGCCTCCAAAGCCTCTTCGGCCTCCGTAAATACCGGTGGATGGGTCGCCAGGAAGTCCGAATATGAACTCTGTTGGGGCTGGCGTTGCCCATTGTCTTGGCGTCCTCCCTGACGGGATGCATTCTGCTGCACCAGCATCCTCAGCAACTCGGTTTGCTCATCGCGCGAGCCGAGTACTGCAGCGAGAACCTCCGCAAGATTTCTTGGAAGTTCTGGTGGTGGAGGAGGTGGTTGTTGCTGCGTCATAGTTTGCTCCGGGGTTGGAGACTCATCACCACGAACGTGACTTGGACCTCCCTCCTCTTGCATCGAACGTGTACGCACCATTCTGCATTCATATGATTCAAACGATCAGCACATGTTTGTTTACTTCATCCAGTCTATACAATAGTAGTGCGAGAATGAACAATTTATATGCATAACATTCACATAAATGGATAAAGTATAAACTTTATACAACATATACATCCCTGGACCATGTCACCATAATCGAGTTCCAAGGTAATGAACTTTATGGATTAAAAGTTCATTTCGACCATCGTGGTCTCCACGGGATGTTAAGTGCGTTAGCATGCGTAAAGCGTCGCTATTGTACTGGACCCAAACATGTCCTCGCTCGAAGTGATATGTTGAATGCATAATATTTTCGACTCCAACTCACTGTTTTACAACAGCCGCTGGATATCAGAATGTGAAACCAAGTGTTTTGATTGAAAACTTCAACCATGGTTTTCTCTGTCCAGCTTCTGGTCCAGCTGACCAGTCTGGATAATTCAACTGTTTTGACAACTTTGGAGGCAAAACCTGGACTAAAGTTCAACAACAAAGTCGTAGTAGACTCAAAAAGGAATCCAGATCGTATTTATTTGCTTCCATAGCCTTTCTAGTTTAGGAGTTATGAGTTTTACAATTTGACAGAATTTTGTCAGGAATTTTGACAGCACCACCTTAGCAAGTGGCTGTTCTGTTCACAAAATTCCAACTATTTATGCCCCCAATCTAGGAAAACAATGAACTACAAAGTTGTAGAACATTTCCTACATTTTCCAACGGTGTCTTACTTGACCCTTAAAATTTTTTCTACAAGAAGCTATGGTCGAAATACATAAAATTCCAGAGAGCATTTTTGGTCTGCCCTGTTTCTGGACAGTGCCTACTCATCTGAGATTTTCATCCATTTGGAGGGAGATTTTGTTCTGGAGTTCTGCATAAAAGTTGTATAAGACTTCCAAACCTTTCCAGAATAGTATCACACACCTCCATTGGTTCAACCAATCATAAGTTATACCCTATTTAAGTTCAGCAAAAATTCTGCCGAAACAGGGGAGGTTGTTCCTAAGTCTTTGGAAATGAATCTACACTCCCAATGGACTCTTAGTTCAATATGTGAGTTTACTAACCCCTAAATGAAATCCTAAAATCCAATTTAAATTTTTTCTTTGAAATATCCTTTTTCGCAACTAATAACAAATCTCGGTACTATGTTTCCTCGCCAAAGAAAAATCCTAAGCCGGTATTCCGGCATATACGTGTCTAATGGTGGAACTAAGAACGTCACTCACAAACAATTTCTAAATGTCATGCTCTAACGTGGTTAAGGTACCTGCAGAATACCACACAATAATGGTGCACACGGGGGTTTTGACATTTCAGGCAGGTCCATATCATAGTAAAAACATACGGTCCATATCATTGCCATATGGATCGTCCTTGAGTCAAGCCATGTCTCAAGGTACATGGTCGTGTTTTCACACCACACTATGGGGAACCCGAGTAGAGCGCGAACGGGTCATCACGGTTGGGAATTTTATCAACCCAATGGATACCACCTACTGCCTCATGACCGTTGAGGCACGCCGATGGTGAGCGCTGCGTATGACCCTTTGAACATTGAACGTTCAAGAGTTGCATACTATCGTGTTGCTTACCACACGATGGGGTATTCTCAATTTTGCCTAAAGCACACTGGAGATCAACGTTTTCATATGCTCTCAGAACCATGAGAAGGTTCAGAGACTCATATTCACTAACATGCCAAGCCACAGTAAACTGTTCCATACCATTGCTCGTATGTCGAGCTTACCGCAATTGATCCGTCTGTGGTGGTGTGCCTTACCTCTTACCTGACATCAGAGCGTCGTTACAGAATGTATAACACATAAGTTAGCTTTTCCACCTTAAGTAGCTACTACTATAATAGACCTTAGGTGGGCATAATGATCAATCCTCACTCGACTACTTCTAAGTTTTCAAAATAGGCTCTTTCCGAGCGTGCTATTCCCAATGTGGCTTTGATACCACGTCTGTGGGGACCACCTCGTGGTTCTCCCACTCTGGGATCGCAGAGGGTGGTGCCGTGCGATGCGGCACCCAACAGCACACAGGAAAAGATTAAGAACAACACACAAACTTTTATTTTACATAAAAACAGCGGAAGTCTTGTACAAACTTAATGTACAGCGGAAGTATTATACATATCTACACTCTCCTACTAACTAAGCAAAAAGTGTAGCCGTACAGCCCGGGGACGCTACACACTAGCAGCACTCAAACGAAGGTCACAGCGGCGGACAGGGCTCCAGCTCGGTCATGTACCCCGACGGGGGCATCGCCTTGTCTTCGGACCCTTCCTCATAACTCTCACCTGCAACAGCTCAAATATTGCAACCATGAGCATGATGACTCAGCAAGAGTTAACCGACACTCTTAATCATGAAACTCTATATGCAGGGATTTGTAATATAGGAGAAAGGACATTGCAACAAATACATGCCTACATGTTAATCCTTACTTTCAGTTTTATAGCCGCAGTGTAATGTGCCTTAGGCAGGCCTCACATTGGAAGTCCACAATCAAACAAGAAACGCTTTCCTCCGATGTGGTTATGCCCAAAGTAGAAAATAAACTTAATGAGCTCTACATCTACAGCATACATGGTATCAAGACAATATTAGCTCAATGCATCATATTCTGCTGGCTTCTTTCATATATTACTACGTCACAGCACAGTGAACAAGCGGTACTCAAATAACTGCAGTAGACATCCGGATAACACGTCACATACACCCACTTTCAGAAGTGTCACACCTTCCTACTCTGTTGTATGCAACAACCTTTCAAAGGAAACCTAAATGCCGAACCGGTCCATCTGTAACGGGCAGGTGGTCTCCCCACCGGCAGATTTACACCTTGCTACCCTCAACCGACTCCTATAAAATGGTTGGGTAAGCCTCGGCACCCAGATTAACCAATTACATCGGTTTCTTGGTTCCCATATGCCAGTATGCATCCGGTATTGTTCAAACTTGTCCAGCAGCTCCGCACACGGCTTGGTTCTCAATCGACACCAACAGGGCTACGCACATGAGACCTCCGCTCACTGCATCCTATCCCCCCTGCCGGGTCTCAGTTTCACATTTTAAGCCATTCTCTACCTCTTTTCATTCCGTGTGATAAAATTCCTATCTCCCGAGTAGATTCCAACCACTCGACTTCTACTAAGATTCTAAGAACATTAGCATGGCATTCTCTACTCGTCAAGTTTTGTAAACTACCCAACCCTTCACAGGATTAAAGTCATGCAAGTGGGGTTTCAATCACCCTAACTCTAATGCAACCATTTCAACCTAGACATAAGTGATACAAATGAAAACTTTGAAAAAGGTAATTAAATGCAAACCGGGGCTTGCCTGGTTGCGAGTCAAAGGAGAAGTTAGCGTCTGGTGGGAGGACTTCCAACGTCTCCGGCGTGTCCTCAACTTCGGTCACTCTATGAAATGCAACAACATATATGTATAAGTGCTAGTGTTATATAAGAGATGAACTCCTATTACTAGCTACTGCTGTTTAGGTTCCTTAATTTGCCTTGGGATTTTTCCAGTGGATACTAGACTCTCTAAGGATGATCTGAGCACAACTTGGAGAAATTTCATTGAAGCTCGTGGTCTCCAAAATTCCCACAAGCACAAAGCTTCTCTGAATTTTGATCCCAAATCTGAATTTTGATTCCAAATCTAATTAGAGAAGGTTTCCCTGGTTATAACGAAATTTGTTTCACAATTTTTCGAGTTGTCTACAGGGAGAAATGGAATTTTGAAGTTAGGCAAAATTTTTGAAAAGTTTCTGTTTAGAATTGGGAATCCCAAATGAAGGCTGAACTTTGGATCAGAGTTTAGCCTAGCAAATGTACTCCAATGAAGCTCAAATTTTTACACGAGATCACTAATGTTATGAAGAATCTTCTAGCCCAATTTGTGGAAATTTCATAATAGGGATCTTCTGAAATTAATTCCCAAAAATTTAAATTTGACGAATTTTGGAGAAAATTCCAGAGATCTTCAGATCAAATTCTCTGCATTTCCGCAAAGTACTGACTAAGAGGAATCCAACAAAATTTGTTTCACAAATTTTTGACATTCCTACTCAATGTTATCGGGTTTCAAAGTTTGGCCTAAACTGAAATTCGGGAAAAGTTTAAACACTGGTTGTGAGCCCCACGATTTAAATTGGGCCATTGAGCTTGTGTCACACCCGGTTTTTCCGAAGAACAACCAAGTGAATATCACATGTATGCCAGGATCATTTTCTCATACATGTGATGACAAATAGTGAAGCATCATTTATTACAAGCCAGGTGTCGAATATAAATAAGTCTTACATAGCATATGTCTTGATGGACAATAAAAAGTTCATAAAATAGCAGCGGAATAATTATTCAAGTGGGCTCCGTCACAGGCGTTGCCCGGGGGACTCCATGAACCTAGAAACCTCCTTCGGGTCCAAAGTCTTGATCATTAAACACCACTTCATTATCTTGACCTGAGCAGCAATATAAACCAACAAATATGCAAGGTTGAGTACCGATGGTACTCAGCAAGTGTGGGAAAGTTATGTCATGCATGGCTAAGGCAAGGAGAGGTTGACTCATGGTTAAAGCACTACGCAATTAATACCTATCCCCTTAGCTTATTTAGCACCTACATTACTACACAGGTGAAATGGTCTAAAATTCCCATCCCATCATCATAATCAAATAACCATAACATCATTTCCAATGTTAAGCTCCCCGCTTAACATCCACAACCTCCAAGGTCATCATCTTCTAATCATGAATAAGTCCAAGCTGCTCTTGACCGTGAGCACGGCTGTCATGACAATTTGACTCTGCAGAGTTTGCACCACTGTACTCACATGTAGTGATTTCATCCCCCGTTACCGGGTGGACTAAAAGAACCTCCATTATGCCAGTGGCTACGAACCACATTCACACTTCCCAGGTGTGTAGCCAGGAGATCACTACGAAGCCTTTACAAAGGGATTCCCGACGAGCGTGGGCCCACTGAGGTTTCACCCCTAACAGCATACAAGAGGCTCCAACCCCGCTGCAGTGGCCCCCTCTTGAGCCTTGCGGTTCATATGGTAGTCCAGCTGACACCTATTCCCCGCACCATCCAACACACCCATACTACGCCGGGGATACACCTAATTAATTGGCCAAGCTGCCCCATCTCAGCATGTGGTTGGCACGGTAAAGCCAGGTTACATGCTCCATGAACCGGTCCTTAGGATCCAGGCAAGTACTAAACACAAACCCGAGTCTCGTGCACCCAGCACCAACCAAAATCATCCAACTTGCCTTGGTCCCTACCTCTACATAACTCATAACATCTTATTCAAGAGTATGGTAAATAAACTGATGATCTCATATCCTAATTATCCCATTCTAAGCATGGCTAAGCACAAGTATATGAATAAATGACATGATAAAGTAAATCCAAACCCAAGCTACAAGATAACAAGGTAATGCAATTCTAGGGAAACTTCCTAGCATGGTTTCATATTTCAAATTGACAATGCAAATAATTCTATCTACACATCAGGAACAATGTGGTCAAGGACACTTGCCTTCTTCCTGCTGCTCTGGGAATGGATAGTTATGCATACCTATTTTCCTATATTTTAAGATTTATTTTCTATACCTAATTATGAACTTTATTATGAAAATAGTAAGACACATTATCTAAACAGAATAGGTTCTGATCTAAAATAGTAAATAATACATTTTTGAACTTCTCCTCTGATGTGAACTATTTTACATTTCTTTTACCAATTTTCAGAATTATCTCCTAGCCTAAAAATGTGTTTCTATATCTAATAAACATGAACACACCCAAACAGATTTCATTTCAGCCTAAAATTTATTTTTAGCTCATTCTAAAGCTTTCCAATTATTAGTAAAGTTTAATCTTGAATTTACAATGTGTGTGCCTCACCCTTTTTAAATTTAAATCTTAATTACATAGTCAAATTCCTAAATTTAATATTATATAAGATTAAAAAGGCAAACTTACCCCATCAAAGGGTCTATTATATCATTTTATAAATTTCCAGGGGTCTAACTACACATAACAGAGGGTTATTGCTAATTTTTATTTAGTCCAGGGGGCTAAAACTGATTTTTATTTGAATTTACATGAATTTCTGAAGTTCCAGGGGCTGGATCAGAAGTTTCTAAAGCTAGCTCGTATTTTCCGAGAACCCCAGGGGGTAACGCGTAAGAATTCCGGCCTTTATAATTTGGGGCTGACGTGGACCGTCCGATTTAAAACAGACGGCTGAGATTATAACGCCGAACCGGTACGCGGGGATTTAAATTCTACCGTGCGATTTAAAATAGACGGTGCACAAGCGGCCACGTCGCTCTGATCGAGCGCGGGCGGCGCTGCCCGGCGGCGCTGTCGCACCCGGTTTTTCCGAAAAACAACCAAGTGAATATCTCATGTATGCCAGGATCATTTTCTCATACATGTGATGACAAATAGTGAAGCATCATTTATTACAAGCCAGGTGTCAAATATAAATAAGTCTTACATAGCAAATGTCTTGTTGGACAATAATAAGTTCATCACAAGTAAATAAACTAGCAGCGGAATAATTATTCTCGTGGGCTCCATCACAGGCGTTGCCCGGGGGACTCCATGAACCTCGAAACCTTCTTCGGGTCCAAAGTCTTGATCATTAAACACCACCTCATTATCTTGACCTGAGCAACAATATAAACCAACAAATATGCAAGGTTGAGTACCGATGGTACTCAGCAAGTGTGGGAAAGTTATGTCATGTATGGCTAGAACAAGGGAAGGTTGAACTCATGGTTAAAGCACTACGCAATTAATACCTATCACCTTAGCTTATTAAGCACCTACATTACTACATAGGTGAAATGGCCCCAATCTCCCATCCCTTCATCATAATCAAATAACCATAACATCATTTCCACTGTTAAGCTCCCCGCTTAACATCTTTAACTTCCAAAGCCATCAATCCTCTAATCATGAATAAGTCCAAGCCGCTCTTGACCGTGAGCACGGCTGTCATGACAGTTTACTCTGCAGAGTTTGCACCACTATACCCACATGTAGTGATTTCATCCCCCGTTGCCGGGTGGACTAAAAGAACCTCCATTATGCCAGTGGCCACAACCACATTCACACTTCCCAGGTGTGTTGCCAGGAGATCACTACGAAGCCTTTACAAAGGGATTCCCGACGAGCGTGGGCCCACTGAGGTTTCACCCCTAACAGCATACAAGAGGCTCCAACCCCGCTGCAGTGGCCCCCTCTTGAGCCTTGCAGTTTATAAGGTAGTCCAGCTGACACCTATTCCCTGCACCATCCAACACACCCATACTACGCCGGGGATACACCTAATTAATTGGCCAAGCTGCCCCATCTAAGCATGTGGTTGGCACGGTAAAGCCAGGTTACATGCTCCATGAACCGTGCCTTAGGATCCAGGCAAGTACTAAAAACAAACCCGAGTCTCGTGCACCCAGCACCAACCAAAACATCCAACTTGCCTTGGTCCCTACCTCTACATAACTCACAATATCTCATTCAAGAGTATGGTAAAATAAACTGATGATCTCATATCCCAAATATCCCATTCTAAGCATGGCTAAGCATATGCATAATAATAAATGACATGATAAAATGAATCCCAACCCAAGCTACAAGAAAACAGGGTAATGCAATTCTAGGGAAAAATCCTAGCAGGGGTTTCATATTTTCAATTGACAATGCAAATAATTCTATCTACACATCCTAGTATAGGAACAAAGTGATCAAGGACACTTGCCTCCTTCCTGCTGCTCTTGAAATGGGTAGTCCTGATCTTGGAAAGGAAGAACTTGCTCTGGAGCAGGTTCTACTCATACCATCACACATAGCAAAAGAAAACAACAAGTCATAAGACATAGTTCACACTTCCACTTCATACAAACCACACATTCACATTTATGAAAGCCATTCACAATTCTATGTGTTGTGGTTACTCTATGTGTGTTGATTTTTTGGCTTACATGTACTTTTAAACATGTGTATATGATTTCTACTTTTGTATTCATATTTATGCTTGCATACTATATATATGAGTTTCCAATTTAAATAAATTCCTTATATTCAATTACTACTCCTTTTAGCTTACCAAGTATGCACGAAAGGTACTTTCCTACTCCATATGTGTCTTCAGTCCTTCTACCAACCCTAAACTGAATTCTTTGGACTTTTGGAAACTTCATTTATCATTTTCTAGTTATTCATACCTAATTTGCTATATTTTCAGATTTATTTCCTATGCCTAAATGTGAACTTTATTATATAAATAGTAAGACACCTCATCTAAACAGAATAGGTTTTGGGTCTAAAATATATAATAATATATTTTTAAACTTCTCCTCTGATGTAAACTATTTTACATTTATTTTACTAATTTTCAGAATTATTCACTACTTAAAAATGTGTCCCTATAACTAATAAATGTGATTAATCAATTAACAGATTCATTTCAGCCAAAAATCTATTTTTATCTCACTCCAAGGTTTTCTAAGTACTGGGAAAGTTTTTAATTTGTCTTTGACAATATGTTTGTCCAACCTTTTAAATTTTAAATACTAGCCACATATTCAAATTCCTAACTTTAATATCAAAATAGGGTTAAAAAGGTAAACTCACCCCACTACAGGGTCTATAATATTATTTTAAGAATTTTCAGGGGTCTAGCTACACATAACAGAGGGGTTTTTCCTAATTTTTATTAAGTCCAGGGGTCAAAACTGATTTTAAATGAATTTACATGATTTTCTGAAGTTCCAGGGGCTAGATCAGAAGTTTCCAGGGTTAGCTCTTATTTTTCGAGAACCCCAGGGGGTAGCGCGTAAGAATCCCGTCCTTTATAACGCGGGGCTGACGTGGACCGTCCGATTTAAAACAGACGGCTGAGATTATAACATCGAACTGGTACGCGGAGATTTAAACTCTACCGTGCGATTTAAAATAAACGGAGCACAAGCGGCCACGTCGCTCTGATCGAGCGCGGGCGGCGCTGCCCGGCGGCGCACGGCGGCGGGAGGCGGCGATCTCGCCGGAGAGTTTCGGATCTTCGTAAATTCTTCCTAGAACTGTGATTTTATTGCATAGATCGGTAGAGGGGAGGTCGGGGATCTCACCTCGGGGGTTTTCTTGAGCTCGGAGGTCCCGAAAAGCGATCGGCGACGAGGTCCGAGGTGAATTCACGGCGAGGCTCGTCGGCGCTGTGTTTGATCCGCAAATCACCGAGTTTTCTGCATCTGCAAGGTTCCCCGGAGGCGGTGGATCAAGACCAGCGAGTTAGATCAGAATTCCCGAGCGTAGATCGAGCAGAATTCGCCGGAGGGGCTCGGGTTCTCACCGGAGAGAAAATCGGCGGATCGTGGGGGAAAACAGGATGATGCCGGGGTTTTTATAGACGGGGGAGGGCGGCAGGTTGGTTTAGATCGAGCTGGAGTCTTCGGGGTCCGGAAGTCGGCTGGGAATGCGGGATTTTCCGGTCGGTTGCGATCGCGCGCGCGCGGGGAAAACAGTCCGGGTTTCGGACGATCGGGGGTTAGGGATGACAGGTGGGTCCCACCTGTCTGCGAGAGGGAGCGCAGGCGTGCGGCAGCGGGCTGGCGCGGGGGGTTGGGTGGGCCGGCTGGTGGGTTTCGGCCCACTGGCCGGGAAGGTTTTTTTTTCTTTTTCTTTTTCCATTTCTTTTCTGGTTTGAATTTGAATTTGAATTCCAACTAAGTTTGAATTTCTGCAGCCCATGCAATACGTCCAAAATTTTTCAAATTCCCCTCTTAACAGGATTTTGGGGTGTTACAGCTCTACCCCCCTTAAAAGAAATCTCGTCCTCGAGATTGGTGTTTCTAAGAAAACAATTCCGGAAATTGTGCCTTAAGCTCATCTTCTTGCTCCCATGTGGCCTCCTCTTCCGAGTGATGCTTCCACTGCACCTTGCACATCCGGATTCTTTTATTTCTGGTGAGGCGTTCCATTGTCTTTAAAATTTGATTGGTTGCTCGGCATAAGACAAATCCTCAGCTACGTCCACCTCATTCATGGGTAACACCTCTTCAGGCGTTCTCAGACATTTCTTGAGTTGTGACACATGGAATACATCGTGCACATCCGATAGGCGAGCCGGTAATTCTAGTTGATACGCCACTTTGCCTTTCTCTCCAGCACTTGAAAGGGTCCGATGTATCGAGGTGACAACTTCCCTTTCACTTTGAACCGACGAAGTCCTCGGATAGGGGACACCTTGAGATAGACATAGTCTCCCACGTTGAAAACGAGCTCTCTTCTCCGTACATCGGCATAGCTCTTTTGTCGTGTCTGTGCTATCCTCATGTTGTTGCAAATTTCCCTCACTTTCACCTCAGCTTCTTGTAGTACTTCGGGACCAAACACTTTACTTTCCCCTAATTGGTTCCAAAATAGGGGAGTTCTGCATTTCCTCCCGTACAAAGCTTCGAACGGTGACATCTTCATACTAGCCTGATAGCTGTTGTTATAGGAAAACTCCGCGTACGGTAAGTTCTTATCCCAACTCCGATTGTTTTTGAGTGCACACGCTCTCAGCATATCCTCGAGAATCTGATTGGTCCTTTCCGTCTGCCCGTCAGTTTGGGGATGATAGGCAGAGCTGAAATTTAGATGGGTCCCCATGGTTTCATGCAACTTCTGCCAGAACCTTGAGGTGAACTGTGTCCCTCGATCCGACACAATCTTCTTTGGCACTCCATGGTAACACACGATCCTTGACATGTACAACTCTGCCAATTTGGATCCACTGTAGCTTTCCTTCACAGGGATGAAGTGAGCTACCTTGGTTAGCCTGTCGATGATGACCCATATTGAATCATATCCTGATTGGGTCCTAGGCAATCCCACTATGAAATCCATACCGATTTCTTCCCATTTCCATTCAGGCACTTTGAGTGGTTGCACTAATCCCGCGGGTCATTGATGTTCTGCTTTCACTAACTGGCATGTGTCACATAGGGCAACATGTTTCGCGACATCCCGCTTCATGCCATACCATCAATACCTGCTCTTGAGGTCCTGGTACATCTTCGTAGTCCCAGGATGGATGGAATAGTCAGAATCGTGAGCCTCCTTCAAAATCCATTCACGGATCTTCTTTACTTCTGGCACATAGATTCTTTTCCCGTGCCACACTGTTCCTTGTTCATCCTCTCTGAAACCAGGGGCTTTATTTTCCTTGATGAGTTGCCTGATTTCTTGTATCTTCTCGTCATTCTTTTGTCCCTCGCGTATTTCTCGCTCTAGGGTGGAGTCCACTTCCATGGCGATGGCTTCACCACTATTCACAAGGCATACATTGAGCCTTATAACCTCGTCCTTCAATTCTGCAGGCATGTCCTTCAAGCTCAACCTATTGACTTGCACTTTCCGGCTTAAAGCATCTGCCACGACGTTTGCTTTCCCAAGATGATAGTTGATGCCCACATCAAAATCATTGATTAGCTCTAACCATCTCCTTTGTCTGAGGTTGAGATCTGGCTGTGTGAAAATGTACTTTAAACTCTTATGATCCGTATATATCTCTGTCCTCTTCCCCATCAAATAGTGCCGCCAAATTTTCAACGCGTGTACCACTGCGGCTAGTTCTAGGTCATGTGTAGGATAGTTCTTCTCGTGCTTCCGGAGCTGCCGGGATGCATAAGCCACGACATGCCCTTCTTGCATGAGAACACATCCCAACCCGCTTCCAGAGGCATCGCAGTACACCGTAAAGTTCTTCTGCATATCTGGCATAACTAGCGCTGGGGCTGTCGTCAATCTCTCCTTTAACTCCTGAAAACTCGTCTCGCACTGCGGCGTCCATGTGAATGTGATTCCCTTCTCCAACAGTTTGGTGAGGGGTCTTGAGATCTTGGAGAATCCCTCAATAAACCGTCGATAGTATCCAGCCAATCCCAAGAAGCTTCGAACTTCCCCGACATTTTCAGGGGTCTTCCATTTCTGTATATCCTCGATTTTGGCGGGATCCACGGAGATTCCTCCCTCCAAGATTATATGTCCTAAGAAGGGAACTCTCTTCAGCCAAAACTCACACTTGCGCAACTTGGCATATAGTTGGTGTTCTCTCAGCCTCTGCAACACCAACCTTAGATGTTTCTCATGTTCCTCTTCATCTTTGGAGAAAACGAGAATGTCATCTATGAAAACCACCACAAATTTGTCCAGATATTCCATGAATACCTTGTTCATGAGATACATGAAGTATGCCGGGGCATTCGTTAGCCCGAAAGGCATGACGGTGTATTCATACAATCCGTACCGAGATACGAAAGCTGTCTTTGGAATATCAGATTGTCTTATCTTAAGTTGGTGGTATCCCGACCTGAGATCAATTTTCGAGAACACACAAGCTCCCTTCAACTGATCAAACAAGTCTTCAATGCGGGGTAATGGGTACTTATTTTTGATGGTTACCTCATTCAAGGCACGGTAGTCTACGCACAACCTTTGGGTTCCGTCCTTCTTGGGCACAAATATGACTGGAGCTCCCCAAGGTGAGGAACTAGTACGAATATACCCCTTCTCCGTCAATTCCCTCAAATGATCCTTGAGTTCTCCCAGCTGCTTGGAGTCCATCCGATAAGGTCTCTTGTATATCGGGGTTGTTCCCGGCACTAGCTCAATTGTGACTTCCACTTCACGATCAGGAGGCATACCTGGCAACTCCTCCGGAAAAACATCTAGATATTCCCTGATGGTCTTGATCTCCTCCACTTTCACCTCAACTTGATTTAATTTAATGTCCCTCCTAGGCTCTTGTATTGTTATGAACTTCACTCTTGTGCCACTAGGGTGAGTTAGTTCCACTGTTCTGGTCGAACAATGGATGATTCCTTTATGTTTGGTCAACCAATCCATACCCAAGATAATATCTATCCCTTGTGAATCTATCACTATGAGGTTAGCAGTAAATACTACCCCATTAATGTCTAGGTTCACTTTGGGACACACTTGTCTTGTCCTTATTTCTCCACCTGGAGAGTTTACTGCTAGCATATGGTTCATATTTGTGTTATTGCTAGGTCATGCTTCTTAACAAACCCTTGGGCAATGAACGAGTGGGTAGCACCAGAATCAAACAACAGGGTTGCAATGTGTAAATTGGCAGGAAACTTACCAACTACCACGTCAGGTGCCTCTTGCGCTTCCTCCATGGTGACGTGGTTCACCCGTCCTCTCATTACATTCTGCTGTTGTGGCTGCACGGGCTTCTTCTTTGGGCACTTATGGGCGTAGTGCCCCACTTCACCACAGTTAAAACATTGCACCCCAACCTTGGGTTCCTGGCCTTTGTTGTCTTGGGGTTGGTTTGGGTGTCCTTGTACTGCTGGTCGAGGTTGATACGTAGGGCGAGGCTGCTGTACGAACAGACGTTGTGGCTGTGCTGGTGCTGATGGAGGCCTGAAGTTCGGGTTGTACCCTCTCGGTGCTGAGTAGGGTACCGCAGCACGGCTCGTCTGCCCTGCGGGTTGCTGCATCAGACGTGGGCGGGTGTTGCTCCCTGAGGCTTGATGTGACCACCCGGCCTTCCTCTTGTTCTCATTTTCCAAGCCCTTCAGCTTCCTTTCTACCACAAACGCTCTGTCCACCATCTTTTGGAAGCTTTTATACTCGTTGGAGGACATTGCACACTGCATTTCTGTGGTAAGTCCTTCCACGAAACAATCATGTTTCTGCTCATCAGTCTCTATGTCCCGTGGGGCATAACGGGAGAGTTGAGTAAATTTAGTGAGGTATTCCCTCACAGTCATGTTTCCTTGCTGCAGCCCCAAGAACTCCTTCCTCTTGTTTTTTAGTTCACCCCTTGGTATGTAATGGTTGCGGAAGCTATGCTTGAACTCTTCCCAAGTGATGTTCTCAGGGTCATGATGGGCGGCGACGTAGGCGGTCCACCAATCAGCAGCAGGTCCATGCAATTGATGAGAGGCAAACAGCATCCTCTCATACCCTTGGCACTGTATGATCCTCATCTTGCTTTCAATGGTCTTTAGCCAATCATCTGCCTCCAGAGGTTCAGCAGCACTTGCAAACTTCGGAGGTTGAGTTCCCAGAAACTCACTCAACCTTGGTTGGCGTGGTGCAGCTTGTGGGGGTGGAACTTGATGCAAGTTGGCCACCACTTGAGTCAAGTTCTGGATGAGCTGATTTTGATTCTCAAGCATTTGGTGGAGGGGATCAACTCCTTCACGGCGACCACCCCTGTCTTGGCCTCCAGAAAGATGAGGGTTGCAGGCCTCATCGTTGTTGTTGGCGGGGTTGGCAGCACGACCTTTTCCTCTTCTGGCCATCTAGCATGATCAACCAAATGTCAATTTAAAGCATTACGTATTATCTTACTACTTTCACTTGTTTTTACTTTGAAGTGTTGAGGCTTTGTTATACTTTCTGAGGGTTCATGTCTCACACAAAAATAAATGCACTATTATTTCATGTGGGTTCACACACCAAAGCAAAACAATCTGAAGACGAGGCTGTGGACAATTGCTCATGGCTTTCACAACTCACGTCACACACCAAGCATTAACACACCATTAACTAAGATAACGACTCGACTACTCGACATCTTGCTAACTAAGGGAAAAACTCTACACTACTCGTATCACTGAGCTGGCTCCTCGGGATCTTCCTCGTTATTGCGGCTGCCTTCTGACTCCGCTTTGGGTGGGGAGGCTGCTGGTGGAGAAGTACGACGACGCCTAATCGCCCGGCGATCTGGGGAGTCAGGAGTCCATGTATCATTCACGGTGACACACAGTTCATTCCCATCTCCTCTTTCTCTCGCCCTCAGGCAGGCTCGCAGCAACGCCTCCGTTTCCTTCAGGGTGTCCCGAACATCCTGAAGCTCTTGCTGACACTCCTGCAGTCAAGTGCTGAGCATAGCAGCATCCTCCAAGCACAAGTCCATGTGCTCATGGAAAGTCCCTTGCTGCACTGGCGGGTACTTGTACTCCGTTGTACCACTCTCACGCTGGAGGACATACTTGTACTCAGTCCTGTCCAGGTGTCGACGATAGATGTGACTCTGGTAGGTGATGGCCTCCCAGGTGACATCCTTCTCCGCATCGACCTGTGTCGCTCGACAAGCTGGAGAGCGGTGAATCTTAAGCAGCTGATTTTCATGGATAATCCTCATCTCTGAACTCCATTCTTCCCTCTTTTCACGGATCGTCCTGGTGGAGCTATAGTGTATGATTAGCTTGCCCGTATTGCCGGCGGCTTGGAGCATACGTTGAAGACGGCGCAACAAGCCTCCTACTGCCAATCCGTAGGAAAGGTACGTCACCGGACGGCTCTCCTCTCTTTGGGCAAGGGCAACTACGGGAACTCTCCCTCCTGTGGACTTGCGAGCGGTGCGAATCATGCGAACCATCTAAAACAAAAAGCATTTAAACTTAGGTTGGATAAACTTTTAAACAAAAATCCTATTTTGAATGAAAGTTGGGGTAAGATGAAAAAAGTAACTCCATTAAATAACACTTTTCAACACACCCCTTGTAAAATAGTTTTTAAGAAAATAGGGCCCTTAAATACGTCCATTTCTACCTAGGTCCACGTTCCTACGGGCAACCTTGGCTCTGATACCACTTCTGTCACACCCGGTTTTTCCGAAGAACAACCAAGTGAATATCTCATGTATGCCAGGATCATTTTCTTATACATGTGATGACAAATAGTGAAGCATCATTTATTATAAGCCAGGTGTCGAATATAAATAAGTCTTACATAGCAAATGTCTTGCTGGACAATAATAAGTTCATCACAAGTAAATAAACTAGCAGCGGAATAATTATTCTCGTGGGCTCCGTCACAGGCGTTGCCCGGGGGACTCCATGAACCTAGAAACCTTCTTCGGGTCCAAAGTCTTGATCATTAAACACCACCTCATTATCTTGACCTAAGAAGCAATATAAACCAACAAATATGCAAGGTTGAGTACCGATGGTACTCAGCAAGTGTGGGAAAGTTATGTCATGCATGGCTAGAACAAGGGAAGGTTGAACTCATGGTTAAAGCACTACACAATTAATACCTATCACCTTAGCTTATTAAGCACCTACATTACTACATAGGTGAAATGGTCCCAATCTCCCATCCCTTCATCATAATCAAATAACCATAACATCATTTCCAATGTTAAGCTCCCCGCCTAACATCTTTAACTTCCAAAGCCATCAATCCTCTAATCATGAATAAGTCCAAGCCGCTCTTGACCGTGAGCACGGCTGTCATGACAGTTTTGACTCTGCAGAGTTTGCACCACTGTACCCACATGTAGTGATTTCATCCCCCGTTGCCGGTGGACTAAAAGAACCTCCATTATGCCAGTGGCCACAACCACATTCACACTTCCCAGGTGTGTTGCCAGGAGATCACTACGAAGCCTTTACAAAGGGATTCCCGACGAGCGTGGGCCCACTGAGGTTTCACCCCTAACAGCATACAAGAGGCTCCAACCCCGCTGCAGTGGCCCCCTCTTGAGCCTTGCGGTTTATAAGGTAGTCCAGCTGACACCTATTCCCCACACCATCCAACACACCCATACTACGCCAGGGATACACCTAATTAATTGGCCAAGCTGCACCATCTCAGCATGTGGTTGGCACGGTAAAGCCAGGTTCCATGCTCCATGAACCGGTCCTTAGGATCCAGGCAAGTACTAAACACAAACCAGAGTCTCGTGCACCCAACACCAACCAAAACATCCAACTTGCCTTGATCCCTACCTCTACATAACTCACAATATCTCATTCAAGAGTATGGTAAAATAAACTGATGATCTCATATCCCAAATATCCCATTCTAAGCATGGCTAAGCATATGCATAATAATAAATGACATGATAAAATGAATCCCAACCCAAGCTACAAGGAAACAGGGTAATGCAATTCTAGGGAAACATCCTAGCAGGGGTTTCATATTTTCAATTGACAATGCAAATAATTCTATCTACACATCCTATATAGGAACAAAGTGATCAAGGACACTTGCCTCCTTCCTGCTGCTCTTGAAATGGGTAGTCCTGATCTTGGAAAGGAAGAACTTGCTCTGGAGCAGGTTCTACTCATACCATCACACATAGCAAAAGAAAACAACAAGTCAGAAGACATAGTTCACACTTCCACTTCATACAAACCACACATTCACATTTATGAAAGCCATTCACAATTCTATGTGTTGTGGTTACTCTATGTGTGTTGATTTTTTGGCTTACATGTACTTTTAAACATGTGTATATGATTTCTACTTTTGTATTCATATTTATGCTTGCATACTATATATATGAGTTTCCAATTTAAATAAATTCCTTATATTCAATTACTACTCCTTTTAGCTTACCAAGTATGCATGAAAAGTACTTTCCTACTCCATATGTGTCTTCAGTCCTTCTACCAACCCTAAACTGAATTCTTTGGACTTTTGGAAACTTCATTTATCATTTTCTAGTTATTCATACCTAATTTTCTATATTTTCAGATTTATTTCCTATGCCTAAATGTGAACTTTATTATAAAAATAGTAAGAGACCTCATCTAAACAGAATAGGTTTTGGGTCTAAAATATATAATAATATATTTTTAAACTTCTCCTCTGATGTAAACTATTTTACATTTATTTTACTAATTTTCAGAACTATTCTCTACTTAAAAATGTGTCCCTATAACTAATAAATGTGATTAATCAATTAACAGATTCATTTCAGCCAAAAATCTATTTTTATCTCACTCCAAGGTTTTCTAAGTACTGGGAAAGTTTTTAATTTGTCTTTGACAATATGTTTGTCCCACCTTTTGAATTTTAAATACTAGCCACATATTCAAATTCCATCTTTAATATCAAAATAGGGTTAAAAAGGTAAACTCACCCCACTACAGGGTCTATAATATTATTTTAAGAATTTTCAGGGATCTAGCTACACATAACAGAGGGGTTTTTCCTAATTTTTATTAAGTCCAGGGGTCAAAACTGATTTTTAAATGAATTTACATGATTTTCTGAAGTTCCAGGGGCTAGATCAGAAGTTTCTGGGGTTAGCTCTTATTTTTCGAGAACCCCAGGGGGTAGCGCGTAAGAATCCCGGCCTTTATAACGCGGGGCTGACGTGGACCGTCCGATTTAAAACAGACGGCTGAGATTATAACATCGAACCGGTACGCGGCGATTTAAACTCTACCATGCGATTTAAAATAAACGGCGCACAAGCGGCCACGTCCCTCTGATCGAGCGCGGGCGGCGTTGCCCGGCGGCGCACGGCGGCGGGAGGCGGCGATCTCGCCGGAGAGTTTCGGATCTTCGTAAATTCTTCCTAGAACTGTGATTTATGGCATAGATCGGTAGAGGGGAGGTCGGGGATCTCACCTCGGGGGTTTTCTTGAGCTCGGAGGTCCCGAAAAGCGATCGGCGACGAGGTCCGAGGTGAATTCACGGCGAGGCTCGTCGGCGCTGTGTTTGAACCGCAAATCACCGAGTTTTCTGCACCTGCAAGGTTCCCCGGAGGCGGTGGATCAAGACCAGCGAGTTAGATCAGAATTCCCGAGTGTAGATCGAGCAGAATTCACCGGAGGGGCTCGGGTTCTCACCGGAGAGAAAATCGGCGGATCATGGGGGAAAACAGGACGATGCCGTGGTTTTTATAGACGGGGGAGGGCGGCGGGTTGGTTTAGATCGAGCTGGAGTCTTCGGGGTCCGGAAGTCGGCTGGGAATGCGGGATTTTCCGGTCGGTTGCGATCGCGCGCGCGCGGGGAAAACAGTCCGGGTTTCGGACGATCGGGGGTTAGGGATGACAGGTGGGTCCCACCTGTCTGCGAGAGGGAGCGCGGGCGCGCGGCAGAGGGCTGGCGCGGGCGGTTGGGTGGGCCGGCTCGTGGGTTTCGGCCCACTGGCCGGGAAGGTTTGTTTTTTCTTTTTCTTTTTCCATTTCTTTTCTGGTTTGAATTTGAATTTGAATTCCAACTAAGTTTGAATTTCTGCAGCCCATGCAATACGTCCAAAATTTTTTAAATTCCCCTCTTAACAGGATTTTGGGATGTTACAGGCGCGCGGCGGCGGAAGGCGGCGATCTCGTCGGAGAGCTTCGGATCTTTGTCAATTCTTCCTAAAACTGGGATTTCATAGCTTAGATCGGTGGAGGGGAGGTCGGGGATCTCACCTCGGGGTTTTTCTTGAGCTCGGAGGTCCTGGAAGGCGGTCGGCGACGAGGTCCGAGGGGAATTCACGGCGAGGCTCATCGGCGCTGTGTTTGAAGCGCAAATCACCGAGTTTTCTGCACCTGCGTGATTCCCCGGAGTCGGTGGATCAAGATCAGCCCGTTAGATCAGAAATCCTGAGCGAAGATCGAGCGAAATTGGCTGGAGAAACTTGGGTTCTCACCCGAAGGAAAAACAGCTGATCGTTGGTGAAAATCGGGAAGATGCCGATGTTTATATAGCCGGAGAAGGGCGGCGTTCGGTTGTGATCGAGTTTGCGTCGTCCAGAACCAAAATTTGGCTGGGATACGCGAGTATCCGGGGCGGTTTTGATTCGGAGGAAAGAAGAGTCCAAGCCGGCCGAGCGCGGGCGCGAGGAGGAAGAAGGATGGCGGGCCCCACACGTCAGCGAGAAAGAGGGGGGCGCGCGGCTGCGGGCTGGCGCGGGGGTGAGTGGGGCGGCTAGTGGGTTTCGGCCCACTGGCCGGCGAGGTTTATTTTTTTCTTTTTCTTTTTCTTTTTCATTTATGTTTTGAGTTTAATTTGAATTCCAGTTTGAATTTGAATTTTTGCACCACATGCAATACGTCCAAAGTTTTTTAAATTCCCCTCTTGACAGGTTTTGGGGTGTTACAGCTCTACCCCCCCTTAAAAGAAATCTCGTCCTCGAGATTGGTGGTTCCAAGAAAACAATTCCGGAAATCGTGGGGGAAAACGGGATGATGCCGGGGTTTTTATAGACGGGGGAGGGCGGCAGGTTGGTTTAGATCGAGCTGGAGTCTTCGGGGTCCGGAAGTCGGCTTGGAATGCGGGATTTTCCGGTCGGTTGCGATCGCGCGCGCGCGGGGAAAACAGTCCGGGTTTCGGACGATCGGGGGTTAGGGATGACAGGTGGGTCCCACCTGTCTGCGAGAGGGAGCGCGGGCGCGCGGCAGCGGGCTGGCGCGGGGGGTTGGGTGGGCCGGCTGGTGGGTTTCGGCCCACTGGCCGGGAATGTTTTTTTTTCTTTTTCTTTTTCCATTTCTTTTCTGGTATGAATTTGAATTTGAATTCCAACTAAGTTTGAATTTCTGCAGCCCATGCAATACGTCCAAAATTTTTCAAATTCCCCTCTTAACAGGATTTTGGGGTGTTACAGCTCTACCCCCCTTAAAAGAAATCTCATCCTCGAGATTGGTGTTTCTAAGAAAACATTTCCGGAAATTGTGCCTTAAGCTCATCTTCTTGCTCCCATGTGGCCTCCTCTTCCGAGTGATGCTTCCACTGCACCATGCACATCCGGATTCTTTTATTTCTTGTGAGGCGTTCCATTGTATCCAAAATCTTGGATGGTTGCTCGGCATAAGACAAATACTCAGCTACGTCAACCTCACTCATGGGTAACATCTCTTCAGGTGTTCTCAGACATTTCTTGAGCTGGGACACATGGAATACGTCATGCACATCCGATAGGCGAGCCGGTAATTCTAGTTGATACGCCACTTCGCCTTTCCTCTCCAGAACTTGAAAGGGTCCGATGTATCGAGGCGATAACTTCCCTTTCACCTTGAACCGACGAAGTCCTCGGAAGGGGACACCTTGAGATAGACATAGTCTCCCACGTTGAAAACGAGCTCTCTTCTCCGAACATCGGCATAGCTCTTTTGTCGTGTCTGTGCTATCCTCAAGTTGTTGCGAATTTCCCTCACTTTCGCCTCAGCTTCTTGTAGTACTTCGGGACCAAACACTTTACTTTCCCCCATTTGGTTCCAAAATAGGGGAGTTCTGCACTTCCTCCCATACAAAGCTTCAAACGGCGACATCTTCATACTAGCCTGATAGTTGTTGTTATAGGAGAACTCCGCATACGGTAAGTTCTTGTCCCAACTCCGATTGTTTTTGAGTGCACACGCTCTCAGCATATCCTCAAGAATCTGATTGGTTCTTTCCGTCTGCCCGTCAGTTTGGGGATGATAGGCAGAGCTAAAATTCAGATGGGTTCCCATGGTTTCATGCAACTTTTGCCAGAACCTTGAGGTGAACTATGTCCCTCGATCCGACACTATCTTCTTGGGCACTCCATGATAACACACGATCCTTGACATGTACAACTCCGCCAATTTGGATCCGTTGTAGCTTTCTTTCACGGGGATGAAATGAGCTACCTTGGTTAGCCTGTCGACGATGACCCATATCGAATCATATCCTGATTGAGTCCTAGGCAGTCCCACTATGAAATCCATACCGATTTCTTCCCATTTCCATTCAGGCACTTTGAGTGGTTGCAATAATCCCGTAGGTCGTTGATGTTCCGCTTTCACCAACTGACATGTGTCACATAGGGCAACATGTTTCGCGACATCTCGCTTCATGCCATACCACCAATACCTGCTCTTGAGGTCCTGGTACATCTTTGTACTCCCAGGATGAATGGAATAGTCAGAATCGTGAGCCTCCTTCAAAATCAATTCGTGGATCTCCTTCACTTCAGGGACACAGATTCTTTTCCCGTGCCACACCGTACCTTGTTCATCCTCTCTGAAACCAGGGGCTCTATTATCCTTGATGAGTTGTCGGATTTCTTGTATCTTCTCATCATTCTTTTGCCCATAGCATATGTCTTGCTCTAATGTGGAGTCCACTTCCATGGCGATGGCTTCACCACTATTTACTAGGCATAGATTGAGCCTTATAACCTCGTCCTTCAATTCGGCAGGCATGTCCTTCAAGCTCAACTTATTGACCTGCACTTTCCGACTTAAAGCATCTGCCACGACGTTTTCTTTCCCAGGATGATAGTTGATGCCCACATCAAAGTCATTGATTTGCTCTAACCATCTCCTTTGTCTGAGGTTGAGATCTGGCTGTGTGAAAATGTACTTTAAACTCTTATGATCCGTATATATCTTTGTCCTCTTCCCCATCAAGTAGTGCCGCCATATTTTCAACGCGTGTACCACTGCGGCTAGTTCTAGGTCATGTGTAGGATAGTTCTTCTCGTGCTTCCGGAGCTGCCGGGATGCATAAGCCACGACATGCCCTTCTTGCATGAGAACACATCCCAACCCGTTTCCAGAGGCATCGCAGTACACCGAAAAGTTCTTCTGCATATCTGGCATAACTAGCACTGGGGCTGTTGTCAATCTTTTCTTTAGCTCCTGAAAACTTGTTTCGCACTGTGGCGTCCATGTGAATGTGATTCCCTTCTCCAATAGTTTGGTAAGGGGTCTCGAGATCTTGGAGAATCCCTCAATAAACCATCGACAGTATCCAGCCAATCCCAAGAAGCTTCGAACGTCCCCGACATTCTCAGGGGTCTTCCACTTCTGTATATCCTCGATCTTGGTGGGATCTACGGAGATTCCTCCCTCCGAGATTATATGTCCTAAGAAGGGAACTCTCTTCGGCCAAAACTCACACTTGCTCAACTTGGCATATAGTTGGTGTTCCCTCATCTTCTGCAACACCAACCTTAGATGTTTCTCATGTTCCTCTTCATCTTTGGAGAAGACGAGAATGTCATCTATGAAAACCACTACAAATTTGTCCAGATATTTCATGAATACCTTGTTCATGAGATACATGAAGTATGCCGGGGCATTAGTTAGCCCGAAAGGCATGACGGTGTATTCATACACTCCGTACCGAGATACGAAAGCTGTCTTTGGAATATCAGTTTGCCTTATCTTAAGTTGGTGGTATCCCGACCTGAGATCAATCTTTGAGAACACACAAGCTCCCCTCAACTGATCAAACAAGTCTTCAATGCGGGGTAATGGGTACTTGTTCTTGATGGTTACTTCATTCAAGGCACGGTAGTCTATGCATAACCTTTGGGTTCCGTCCTTTTTGGGCACAAATATCACTGGAGCTCCCCATGGTGAGGAGCTAGGACGAATATACCCCATCTCCGTTAATTCTCTTAAATGATCCTTGAGTTCTCCCAGCTGCTTAGAGTCCATCCGATAAGGTCTCTTGTATATCGGAGCTGTTCCAGGTACTAGCTCAATCGCAAATTCCACTTCACGATCGGGAGGCATACCTGGCAACTCCTCGGGAAAAACATCTGGATATTACCTGATGATCCTGATCTCTTCCACCCTCACCTCAACTTGATTTAATTTAATGTCCCTCCTAGGCTCTTGTATTGTTATGAACTTTACTCTTGTGCCACTAGGGTGAGTTAGTTCCACCGTTCTGGTCGAACAACGGATGATTCCCTTATGTTTGGTCAACCAATCCATACCCAAGATAATATCTATCCCTTGTGAATCTATCACTATGAGGTTAGCAGTAAATACTACCCCATTAATGTCTAGGTTCACCTTGGGACACACTTGTCTTGTCCTTATTTCCCCACCTAGAGATTTTACTGCTAGCATATGGTTCATTTGTGTTGTTGCTAGATCATGCTTCTTAACAAACCCTTGAGCAATGAACGAGTGGGTAGCACCAGAATCAAACAACAGGGTCGCAATGTGTAAATTGGCAGGAAACTTACCAACTACCACGTCGGGTGCCTCTTGCGCCTCCTCCATGGTGACGTGGTTCACCCGTCCTCGCATTACATTCTGCTGTTGCGACTGCACGGGCTTCTTCTTTGGGAACTTATGGGCGTAGTGCCCCACTTCACCACAGTTAAAGCATTGCACCCTAACCTTAGGTGCCTGGCCTTTGTTGTCTTGGGGTTGGTTTGGGGGTCCTTGTACTGCTGGTCGAGGTTGATATGTAAGGCGAGGCTGCTGCACAAACTGACGTTGTGGTGGTGCTGGTGCTTCCGGAGGCCTGAAGTTCGAGTTGTACCCTCTCGGTGCTGAGTAGGGTACCACAGCACGGCTCGTCTGCCCTGCGGGTTGCTGCATCAGACGGGGGCGGGTGTTGCTGCCCGAGGCTTGGTGTGACCACCCTGCCTTCCTCTTGTTTTCATTTTCCAAGGCCTTAAGCTTCCTTTCTACCACAAATGCTCTGTCCACCATCTTTTGGAAGCTTTCATACTCGTTGGAGGACATTGCACAATGCATTTCTGCGGTAAGTCCTTCCACGAAACAATCCTATTTCTGCTCATCAGTCTCTATGTCCCGTGGGGCATAACGGGATAGTTGAGTGAATTTAGTGAGATATTCCCTCACAGTCATGTTTCCTTGCTGCAATCCCAAGAACTCCTTCCTCTTGTTTTTGAGTTCACCCCTTGGTATGTAATGGTTGCGGAAGCTACGCTTGAACTCTTCCCAAGTGATGTTCTCAGGGTCATGATGCGCGGCCACGTAAGCGGTCCACCAATCAGCAGCAGGTCCATGCAATTGGTGAGAGGCAAACAGCACCCTCTCATACCCTTGGCATTGTGTGATCCTCATCTTGCTCTCAATGGTCTTTAGCCAGTCATCTGCCTCCAGGGGTTCAGCCGCACTTGCATACTTCGGAGGTTGAGTTCCCAGAAACTCACTCAACCTTGGTTGGCGTGGTGCAGCTTGTGGAGGTGGAGCTTGGTGCAAGTTGGCCACCACTTGAGTCAGGTTCTGGATGAGCTGATTTTGATTCTCAAGCATTTGGTGGATGGGATCAACTCCTTCACGGCGACCACCCCTGTCTTGGTCTCCAGAAAGATGAGGGTTGCAGGCCTCATCGTTGTTGTTGGCGGGGTTGGCAGCACGACCCTTTCCTCTTCCGGCCATCTAGCATGATCAACCAAATGTCAGTTTAAAGCATTACGTATTATCTTACTACTTTCACTTGTTTTTTTTGCTTTAAAGTGTTGAGGCTTTGTTGTATTTATACTTTCTGAGGGTTCATGTCTCACACAAAAAATAAATGCACTATTATTTCATGTGGGTTCACACACCAAAGCAAAATAACCTGAAGACGAGGTTGTGGACAATTGCTCATGGCTTCCACAACTCACGTCACACACCAACCATTAACACTCCATTAACTAGGGTAACGACTCGACTACTCGACATCCTGCTAAACTAAGGAAAGGACTCTACACTACTCATATCACTGAGCTGGCTCCTCGGGATCTTCCTCATTATTGCGACTGCCTTCTGACTCTGCTTTGGGTGGGGAAGCTGCTGGTGGAGAAGTGCAACGACGCCTGATCGCCCGACGATCTGGGGAGTCAGGAGTCCATGTATCATTTACGGTGACACACAGTTCATTCCCATCTCCTCTTTCTCTCGCCCTCAAGCAAGCTCGAAGTAACGCCTCGGTTTCCTTCAGGGTGTCACGAACATCCTGAAGCTCCTGCTGACACTCCTGCAGTCGAGTGCTGAGCATAGCAGCATCCTCCAAGCACAAGTCCATGTGCTCATGGGAAGTCCCCTGCTGCACTAGCGGGTACTTGTACTCCGTTGTACCACTCTCGCGCTGGAGGACATACATGTACTCAGTCCTGTCCAGGTGACGACGATAGATGTGACTCTGACAGGTGATTGCCTCCCAGGTGACATCCTTCTCCGCATCGACCTGTGTCGCTCGACAGGCTGGAGAGCGGTGGATCTTGAACAGCTGATTTTCGTGGATAATCCTACTCTCTGAACTCCATTCTTCCCTCTTCTCACGGATGGTCCGGGTGGAGCTATAGTGTGTGATTAGCTTGCCCGTATTGCCGGCGGCTTGGAGCATGCGTCGAAGACGGCGCAACAAGCCTCCTACTACCAATCCGTAGGAAAGGTACGTTACCGGATGGCTCTCCTCTCTTTGGGCAAGGGCAACTACGGGAACTCTCCCTCCTGTGGACTTGCGAGCGGTGCGAATCATGCGAACCATCTAAAACATAAATCATTTAAACTCAAGTTAGATAAAATTTTAAACCAAAAATCCTATTTTGAATAAAAGTTGGGGTAAGATGAAGAAAGTGACCCCATTAAATAACACTTTTCAACCCACACCTTGTAAAATAGTTTTTAAGAAAATAGGGTCCTTAAATACGTCCATTTCTACCTAGGTCCACGTTCCTACGGGCAACCTTGGCTCTGATACCACTTCTGTCACACCCGGTTTTTCCAAAGAACAACCAAGTGAATATCACATGTATGCCAGGATCATTTTCTCATACATGTGATGACAAATAGTGAAGCATCATTTATTACAAGCTAGGTGTCGAATATAAATAAGTCTTACATAGCATATGTCTTGATGGACAATAAAAAGTTCATAAAATAGCAGCGGAATAATTATTCTCGTGGGTTACGTCACAGGCGTTGCCCGGGGGACTCCATGAACCTAGAAACCTCCTTCGGGTCCAAAGTCTTGATCATTAAACACCACTTCATTATCTTGACCTGAGCAGCAATATAAACCAACAAATATGCAAGGTTGAGTACCGATGGTACTCAGCAAGTGTGGGAAAGTTATGTCATGCATGGCTAAGGCAAGGAGAGGTTGACTCATGGTTGAAGCACTACGCAATTAATACCTATCCCCTTAGCTTATTTAGCGCCTACATTACTACACAGGTGAAATGGTCCAAATCTCCCATCCCATCATCATAATCAAATAACCATAACATCATTTCCAATGTTAAGCTCCCCGCTTAACATCCACAACCTCCAAGGTCATCATCTTCTAATCATGAATAAGTCCAAGCCTCTCTTGACCGTGAGCATGGCTGTCATGACAGTTTTGACTCTGCAGAGTTTGCACCACTGTACCCACATGTAGTGATTTCATCCCCTATTGCCGGGTGGACTAAAAGAACCTCCATTATGCCAGTGGCTACGAACCACATTCACACTTCCCAGGTGTGTAGCCAGGAGATCACTACGAAGCCTTTACAAAGGGATTCCCGATGAGCGTGGGCCCACTGAGGTTTCACTCCTAACAGCATACAAGAGGCTCCAACCCCGCTGCAGTGACCCCCTCTTGAGCCTTGCGGTTCATATGGTAGTCCAGCTGACACCTATTCCCCGCACCATCCAACACACCCATACTACGCCGGGGATACACCTAATTAATTGGCCAAGCTGCCCCATCTCAGCATGTGGTTGGCACGGTAAAGCCAGGTTACATGCTCCATGAACCGGTCCTTAGGATCCAGGCAAGTACTAAACACAAACCCGAGTCTCGTGCACCCAGCACCAACCAAAATCATCCAACTTGCCTTGATCCCTACCTCTACATAACTCATAACATTTTATTCAAGAGTATGGTAAATAAAGTGATGATCTCATATCCCAATTATCCCATTCTAAGCATGGCTAAGCACAAGTATATGAATAAATGACATGATAAAGTAAATCCAAACCCAAGTTACAAGGAAACAAGGTAATGCAATTCTAGGGAAACTTCCTAGCATGGGTTTCATATTTCAAATTCACAATGCAAATAATTCTATCTACACATCCTAGTATAGGAACAATGTGGTCAAGGACACTTGCCTTCTTCCTGCTGCTCTGGGAATGGATAGTCCTGATCTTGGAAGGGAAGAACTTGCTCTGGAGCAGGTTCTACTAATACCATCACACATAGCAAAAGAAAACAACAATCCATAAGACATAGTTCACACTTTCACTTCATACAAACCACACATTCACATTTATGAAAGTCATTCACATTTCTATGTGTTGTGGTTACTATATGTGTGTTGATTTTTGGCTTACATGCACTTTTAAACATGTTCATATGTTTTCTAACTTTTGTATTCAGATTTATGTTTGCACACTATATATGAATTTCCAATTTGAACAAATTCCTTATATTCAATTGATACACATCTTAGCTACCAAGTATGCATGGAAAGTATTTTCCTACTTCCAAATGGGTTTTCAGATCTTCTACCAAATCCTAAACTGAAATCTTTGGATTTGGAGACTTCATTTATCATTTTCTAGTTATGCGTACCTATTTTCCTATATTTTAAGATTTATTTTCTATACCTAATTGTGAACTTTATTATAAAAATAGTAAGACACATTATCTAAACAGAATAGGTTCTGATCTAAAATAGTAAATAATACATTTTTGAACTTCTCCTCTGATGTGAACTATTTTACATTTCTTTTACCAATTTTCAGAATTATCTCCTAGCCTAAAAATGTGTTTCTATATCTAATAAACACGAACACACCCAAACAGATTTCATTTCAGCCTAAAATTTATTTTTAGCTCATTCTAAAGCTTTCCAATTATTAGTAAAGTTTAATCTTGAATTTACAATGTGTGTGCCTCACCCTTTTTAAATTTAAATCTTAATTACATAGTCAAATTCCTAAAGTTAATATTATATAAGATTAAAAAGGCAAACTTACCCCATCAAAGGGTCTATTATATCATTTTATAAATTTCCAGTGGTCTAACTACACATAACAGAGGGTTATTGCTAATTTTTATTTAGTCCAGGGGGCTAAAACTGATTTTTATTTGAATTTACATGAATTTCTGAAGTTTCAGGGGCTAGATCAGAAGTTTCCGGGGCTAGCTCGTATTTTCCGAGAACCCCAGGGGGTAGCGCGTAAGAATTCCGGCCTTTATAATGTGGGGCTGACGTGGACCATCCGATTTAAAACAGACGGCTGAGATTATAACGCCGAACCGGTACGCGGGGATTTAAATTCTACCGTGCGATTTAAAATAGACGGCGCACAAGCGGCCACGTCGCTCTGATCGAGCGCGGGTGGCGCTGCCCGGCGGCGCACGGCGGCGGAAGGCGGCGATCTCGCCGGAGAGCTTCGAATCTTCGTCAATTCTTCGTAAAACTGGGATTTCATAGATTAGATCAGTGGAGGGGAGGTCGGGGATCTCACCTCGGGGTTTTTCTTGAGCTCGGAGGTCCTGGAAGGCGGTCGGCGACGAGGTCCGAGGTGAATTCACGGCGAGGCTCGTCGGCGCTGTGTTTGAAGCGCAAACCACCGAGTTTTCTGCACCTGCGTGATTCCCCGAAGGCGGTGGATCAAGATCAGCGCGTTAGATCAGAAATCCCGAGCGAAGATCGAGCGAAATTGGCCAGAGAAACTCGGGTTCTTACCGGAAGGAAAAGCGGCTGATCGTGGGTGAAAATCGGGAAGATGCCGATGTTTATATAGCCGGAGAAGGGCGGCGTTCGGTTGTGATCGAATTTGCGTCGTCCAGAACCGAAATTCGGCTGGGATACGCGAGTATCCGGGGCGGTTTTGATTCGGAGGAGAGAAGAGTCCCGGCCGGCCGAGCGCCGGCGCGAGGAGGAAGAAGGATGGCGGGCCCCACACGTCAGCGAGAAAGAGGGGGGGGGGCGAGACTGCGGGCTGGCGCGGGGGTGAGTGGGCTGGCTGGTGGGTTTCGGCCCACTGGCCGGGGAGGTTTATTTTTTTCTTTTTCTTTTTCTTTTTCATTTCTGTTTTGAGTTTAATTTGAATTCCAGTTTGAATTTGAATTTTTGCACCACACGCAATACGTCCAAAATTTTTTAAATTCCCCTCTTGACAGGTTTTGGGGTGTTACAGCTTGCGGCCACACCGCGGCCCACGGGGTTTCCCCGTGCAGTAGCACCCAATCCCATGCCACAAGCCGATCCCCGCGTGGAGACAAAGGCTGACCGGGGTTCCCGTGGTCCAAGCTTCACGAAACTTGCCTCCTGTGAGTTTTACACCATGCTGAACACGATGGTGGGGTTGGAGAAGGGTGACAATGACTGGAACAGTGCTTGCAGCGGCGGCCATGTCGAGCTCCACTTCGGCAACCTCGTTCTCACTCGGAAATGGGTGATTCGGGCTAGGGTTTGCTCCAAAAGCACCAGTGAGGCATGGGCGACCTTGAACTACATCCCGTTCTCCATGAAACCCACCAAAGATGGGACCTCACTGGCGACCTGAGCCCATAAAAGGAAGGCGGCGACAAAAACTCAGTGTCCGGTAGCTCTACTTGATCATTTGAGCTGCTAGGTCTTCGGAAAGGTTCGTAGGCGTGTGTAGAAGCTACCCTAAGCTCATCTACCGTGGAGCTATTCGGAGCACGATGAATTTCTCCTTTCCTTCACCTCGGTTCAAAGAAACCGCCGGCGACCAACTCCAAATTCTGGCCGACCTAAGCTACGACCTAGCTCCAAACTTGGAGGACAGCAAGAGGGTTTGACAACGAACCTAGGACACCGATTGGTTGAGTGGAAAATGTCCTGTAACGCCGGGGCAACGGTGAACCGAAGAGGTTCCCAACGTCGGACCGCCGAGAAAGCTTTTGCTGCGCCCGAGCTCGTGCAAGCCGAAGGTCAGGTGCTTTCACGTTGGGGATGTCGAGGACAAGCCCAGTGTTCGTTCTGCTGCTCAGTCGGGTTGTTTGTAACTCAGAGCGCCGGTTCCCGATCGACGGAGGAGGTGGCGCGAGCTCTGTCTGGTCAGTTGAATTGTTTCCGTTCACTCGGTGCAGTAGCTCAGGAAGACGGTGAAGGAGCGAGGTGGAGTGTCGAGGGCGCTCGGTTGAGGCTGAGGACGTGGAGAAAACAACTGAGGTGGAGGGCATGTCGTCGGCCGGCAGATCGTGCTGCCGCTCGGTGGCACGCCGAGGTGAAACAGAGTCGGCTAAGACACATTTGTGTGGCTGACTGCTGGGTCCCACCCCCTCATTTCTTATTCAATTTTTCCACTGATCTTTTACCACAGCTACTCACAATTAAAAGCTATACTTCCACACCAAGTCGTGGTCTGAAGTTTTTGAAACTCAAATGGACTGAATTCTGGTGTGGAATTTGAAATGTATTTGGCTCTTTGAATTTTTAATTTGAATTTGAATCTCCCTCCTTCCATGGCTCCAAAAGCATAGCAACCAAACTCAAATAATTCTGAATTTTGGCATGGATGCTAATCCACATGTGGGGAACACATTTGTGAAATAAATTTGCCACTTTGGAGGATTTTTAATTTGAAACTGAAATTTGAATTCAAGTTTGAGGGCTTCCTCTATTAATCCCAAACAAATAGTAGAACCCCTCCAAATGAGCTGAAATTTGAGAGGCCTAATATTTGGATTATGGAGACTCAAGTTATGAATTTAAATCTCCATGTTTGGAAGTTTTTGGGAAGTTTGAATCATCACTTTGAACTCCCATCGTTATATTTCAAAGTTTTAATTCCCCTCATTTTCCCTAAGTGTGAATGTGCTGAATTTCTTGCTAGCACTTTTGGAATTTTACAACACCGATGGTTGTGTAGTGGCAGAATGTAGGTTTTCTCTAGTTGCCGACGAGTTACGAAATCACAAACTTGTGGGTAAAGTGGTACCACCTCTGCAGAGTGTAAAATTATCATCATAGCCGTGCTTCTGGTTACAGGCACCTGGCCAACTTCCATGATTAGAGGCAAAACTTGGGATGGTTATTCGGGTATGGTTATGGTAATGTCATTCGGGACTGGTATTGGGACCGGTTTTGGTTATACATATGAGATTGGATTCGGTTATGTGAATATGAGTTGATCATGAGAAATTATGAATATGTGAGAAGCTTGAGAATGAGCATTGGCTGGTTAAGACTTGACATATGATGAAGTATGATTGTATTAAATAGGAGGGATGATGTATTACTTGGTTATGATGGGCTTTAACTCACCTAGACATAGTAGGCTGTTTTTCTTGTGATTGTTAAATAAAACTTGCTTGCTGCAATGAACCTTTGTTTCCAACCTTGTTTTAAGCCACATGTCATACTTTCCCGCACTTGCTGAGTACGACATGTACTCACCCTTGTATTCCCCATAATATATCAGCTACACGAGAAGAGTACTTCGAAGAGAAGGTGGAGTACTGGGCATGCACACTACCGTCAAATCCCTGTGGAGTCAGAGATTGGAGCCCTGCTGCCTTAGTTTACTTGTGCTACTGTTTAGAGTCTTACGCTGCAAAATAAATTAGATACTCATGATTGAGACATTGAACTATTGTAATAAAGTACTTAAGCACTATTTGTAACGTGGTTATGTTCTGAATTTAGTTTGTGATGGATCTCTGTACGTGTGATGAACATCCTGGGAACACATACAAATCACTTGGTTCATTTTTGGAACCGGGTGTCACAAATTGGTACCAGGGCCACGTTGACCATAGGACGCAAGCCTAGGTAGAATGAACACTCTAAAACACATAGGAACACCCCTCTAAACTGCTATTTTCGAAAACTGCTTGCTGCTGCATTTTACTTGTCAACTCAGCCAATGAATGTGCTATTTGTAGCCCCTCTTCTTTTCTTTCGGAAAGCCACACCTTCTATTCTCTTGCTTAATAGCTGCTAAAATTTTTGGATTTATTTATCCTCTTCTCTAAGGTTCTCATGTATTATTTATAGATGCCGATCACTAGGAGCGCAACACGCATGAGAACCCGCCCACCGCCACTTGGAAGCTCTCTTAACCCCATCGAGGTTTCCGATGGCCATGTTGGGAGAAAGTGAAGATGAAACCTCATGATGAGGATGAAGTCAATGGCCCTATGTATGAGGAAGAGGATCCAGAAGAGGTGGAACCATTCGAGGATGACATGGAAGATGATCCACAAGAAGGACATCACTGGTACACACCTCAGGAGGAATACCACACGGGCTTACACCCGGCGGAGCCCTATGAAGCTGCACCGGAAGAAGATGAACACAGAGAGGAGCCACCCCCTGCTGTTGCCGAGAATGAAGATGATGAATGGGTCATCCGTTCTGCTCAGGAATTTCGGTCCAACGGAATGGAGGGAGGACATAACCAGGGAGATCATAGTAGATTGAATAAGAGTGGTGTGCTGAACTTTTATGATGATTACTTGTGTTTGTGTGCTTGGATGTGAATTGTGGGACGCTTCAGCGAATGTACACATCCACACATAGTATGGAGATGTTGGATGCTTCGACACTTATCCACATCCTCATATAGGGTTATGTTAATAAAGGAGTTGCTTAGTTCGTACACCTTGATGAATATAGGTGGAGGATCAATCTGAATTTCTATTTCCTGATCTACTCTCTGACAGATGCCAAGGGAACATTTCAACCACCATCGAAGGAACACTCGTGGTAACAATGAACCACATGAGCACGGTGATGGCAATGTGGAAGTTCCTGAGGATGTCAACCTCGGGGCTGACGCAAAAAAACTTGAACGATGGTTATGCAGAACCAGCTCATGCAAGCTATGATGCAAACACTGGACAGCTGCAGGCCAACAACAACAACCCTAACCACGTTCCTGCACTCCCGCCGCCGCACCGCCACCACCACCGTCTCACAACAGATTGAGAGATTCATGAAGACTAAGCCACCTACCTTTACACAAGCTAATGATCCTATGGAGGCTGATGACTGGCTGAAGTCCATTGAGAAGAAGCTTGCTATTGTTCAATGCAGTCATCTGGAGAAGGTTATCTTCGCATCACACCAACTGATTGGAGCAGCCGCTGATTGGTGTGACGCTCTTTGCAATGCTCATGCCAATCAGGAGACAATTACTTGGGCTGAATTCAAGAAGAATTTCCGCTCTCACTATGTCCCCGAAGGAGTCATGATTCTAAAAAGGCAAGAGTTTGAAGTCCCAGGCAAGGGAGGAAGAGCGTGAATGAGTACCTTAACAAGTTCACGCAACTGTTAAGTTATGCTTCAGAGGACGTTAACTCGGACCAAAGAAAGCAATACCTATTTATGAGAGGACTAAACAATGAGATTCAAGTCCAGCTGCTCAACAATGACTATGCAAATATCCAAAAGCTTGTTGACAAGGATATAGTGGTGGAGAGCAAGATCCGTGAGATTGAACAATAGGGCAAGAGGAAGATGCCATATCAAGGACAGCCACAAGAAAGCAATGTGTGCCCCTGCTTCATGCCACCAACTGCACCATACTATGGCTCGTCTGCTTCTACTTTTCGTCCTACAAATCCACCTTGCCCTAATCAACCACCGCACACTACAGGAATCGCGAAAATAGACGACGGCCAAAAACCTTCGTCTATAAGGTTATTACCGTCGTCAATAACTTATTGACGACGGTAAACGTTTATAGACGACGGTTCCTGGCCGTCGTCAATAATTAGTCGTCAAGAAGTTTATTGACAATGGTAACCGTTGTCAATAAACTTATTGACGACGGCTAAAACCAGCTGTCATCTATAAGTTTGTTGAGCCACGTGGATGTTCAAGAAGCTTATAGACGACGGCCAGCAGTTGGCCGTCGTCAATAAGGTCTATTATAGACGACGGTACAGCTGGCCATCGTCTATAATTGTGGTTTATAGACGACGGTACAGCTGACCGTCGTCAATTATTATGGCTTATTGATGACGGCTAAGTACCAGAAACCGTCGTCAATAAGGATTGCAGTTTTTTTTGAAAATAGAAAAGGCTGCTCTGGCTTCGAGGCCAGCCCTGGCTCGATGGCCAGATCACACATGCATTAAACTAAAAATATCACAGTCATCAAAACACTATAGGCACGCCAGTACCCAACTCTACCCCGACCGCTGCCACTGGAGTCCAGGAAGTCGTCCTCGCACTGTTGTCCAAACGCCGGATGCTAGGAGGATGGAGTTTGTTGAGCCTGCTTTGCCGATCCCTATGATGTGCATGTATAGTTAGACAAATTAGAAGTTTAAAAATGCGTATTTGACTAAATAAAATCATTACAAGTTAGAATTGATCAAGTTAACAAATTAGAAGTTAGGTAGAATTGATCAAGTTTAGCTTTTGAGCAATTTTGTATCTGTGCTCCTGTCATCGACCCTGTGGCACCTGTGGCAGCTGTATCGGTGACGGCGCCCACTGGGGAAAGACAACCTGCTATCCTGCGGCCATAGCCTGCAAATATGAAGCAAAATATTATACATGTCATTCATATATTAGAAATGTTGAGTACAATGGTCCGAACTTACCTGCATGGCAGATTGCAACTGTAGCATGTACGAGTGTTGATACTCGTCCCTAGCCTTGAGCTTCGCTGCCTGCCTCTCGTTCGTCAGTCGCAGCGCTTCCTGCGTCCAATGGAGCTCCTCCTAGACACTCTCGAGCTCCAGATCTCGGCTAATACGCCTGCTGGACCCACCCTGGGATGAAGAGGCCCTCGAGGAAGACCGCACCTCACTTGAGTCGACTACTCCACTAAAGATGGCCAACCTACAAAACGAAGTAAGAGTACTAAAGTTTCGTGTCTCGAAGTCCATGACATTAAATAAAAAATAATAGAACTCACCAGCCGTGAGGTTTCTCATTACCGCTTGCATACGCGGCTTCAGGTACGATCGACGCGTTCTGCCAATCGTAATCTTCTCCTCGAAGCCTCCGCACCTCCTCCCCATACTTTTCCTGGAAATACAGGAAAAATAAAGTCATCAGAAGTATTAATGAGAATCCAATTAAGTTAATAAAAGAACTCACCAACGTCTCCGTCGCCGTCTGAGAAGACAGCTGATCAGGCTGCGATGGGTCACTTTCGATGTGACCCCTCCTCCACACCTGGATAGAGGTTGGCTCCTGACCGATCTCACGCTCCTATCAATATGTGTTAGCACAATGATAGCGCCAGAAATTAACTAAAATAAAATTCGAGTACCACTTACCATCCGTTTAGCGAGACATATGTAGCCATCCCTGCCAAGACGGTGTTTCCCGTCCGTCCCTCGACTCTGTCGCCGGATCATAGACACGCCTTGGAAGCCCTGGCTAGCCCAACGAGCAAACAAGGAACTGTACGCGTCCGGATACGATTCAAGCCACGGTACGTTGACCTGCACACATTTGTTATTGGATGAAAACATTGATCAAAATTGGATAATGAAGCAAAGTAAAATAAACATTTTACCTCTGCGCACTATGCCTCTGTCAAATACTTGTCGGCTACATCCCTGAACTGCCCCGACTCATCATCGTCCGGATGCAACTTAAAGTACGCCTTCGTAGTCTGAATGCGAGCCGTCGATATTGACTGCGTCAGGAGCTTCCTGGCGTTGTTGTTGAAGACCAGACAGGCGTGATCCAGCTGGGCTTCGTCCTTCAAATGGTAATATTTCTAGAAGAAGAAATATACAAGTAAATATATTTAATATATAATAGGTTCGCATTTAATAAATATTCTTCATACCTACCATGAATTCATGCAACACATGCTCCTGGTGGTTGTCGTAGGTAATATCCTGGGCCGTAGCATAATCGTCCCAAGACGTAGCAGCCCGTCCGTTCACTAGACCGGGATAGTGACAACGGATGAGCTGGCCCAGGACAGCGTTGACCTGGCGGTGGCGTCCCTATCCTGTGAACGAGTCATCAGCCCAAGACCTGATACATGATTCTCAATTAGTACATATATATGTGTAAAAATATCTAAATTGAATTGTTACAGATTTACTTACCTATCGCCAACTAGACGAATAACGTCCCGATCTTCTGGCTGTGCAGGAACCGGAGGAGGAGCCACGTAGTGGCTCTTCCTATAACGCCGCTGTGGAGCCGGCTCCACATCAGGCTCTGTAGAAGGCTCCGAAGCAGGCTCCGAAACCTGCGGTGCCTGAAGAGGACCCCTAACCTCTGTGTCCTCAGACGTAGAGTCGTCCTGAAATTTTTGAAGATTCGTAATATAGATTTAAGAAATACTTATATAATTTGTGTACTTAAATGTTCTTTACCTGTCGTGACCGCTGTCGTGACCCCTGGCCTCTGTCAAGGCCCAACAACTGTGACAGTCTACCCTCGCTAGACTCATAGCCTTGGAAGACGGAGTCAGCTCTAGGGGGTAGAAAGCCCCACGCCCCCCGTCGTCTACTGCTCAACGACATCCTGATGAATGGAAAATTTGCTAATGAATTTAAAGGAAAATATAGAAGACAAAAGAAGAGATGAAGGAAAAGTTACTTGTACTCAATTTCAAAATTCATCAGTATCATGATCATGTACTCTACTCCTTAAACCAGACCATCGATCTTTTGTCGTGGTTGTTGGCCATTTTTGTTTCTGCACCTTATGAGTCTGTACATCTTCTGCATCTCCAACTAAGTCATCAAGTCGTAGACCAGGTTCAATGACAAAAGAGTCCGGCGACTCTTCTTCTTGATAAACAACATCAGCATCATCAAGGTACCCAGTATTGTCTGGTGTATATAACTGCTCACGAGGATTCACCTTGTGTACAACCCACCAAGCACTAAGCTTTTCGCATGGATATTGTAGATAATACACTTGCTCGACTTGGTGTGCAAAGACGAAGGTGTCGTAACCTCGTAGCCGGTCCTTGTGTTTGACTTCTACCGTGCCAGATTGGTTTTGTCGAGTTCCATTGTTATGATCAAACCAATCGCAGTCAAATAAGACTACTTTAAGGTCTTTACACCTGACAAAACTAAATTCTAGGATTTTGTTTATGATCCCATAGTAATTAGTTTAATGTCCTTTGACATCAGCGGCCCTCGTCACAACTCCGGTGTTAGATGTTGCCCTTAGAGGACATTGAGCTTCAAATTGAGTTGAACTAAATCGGAACCCACCGTCCACCCAAGCACGGGTAGTTGATGTCCACGCCATCATCGTCCGCTTCCGTGCCGTCTCGACGCATACATTACGACTACAACTGTCTATACGACACGAACACATTTAATACGTGTCGTGCCGTTTTGGGCCAGACTGTGCCGGGCCGGGCAGGCCCCAAACCCGTTTACTTACATATATTAAGTAATCACTCAAAACCATAAGCAATTAACCTAAACAATATAATAAAAGCAATATAATCATGTAAACAACAATATCATCTAAACATAAGAAACATAAGCAACAGATGGAATTCAATCATGGAACAAAATGAGATCGGTCAGAGACAACAGAAATGGGGGCGGCGTGGGGGGGGGGGAGGTCAAGCGCTTCCGGATCCATGCTGCAGGGAAGAAATCAAGCTCGTCGTGCCAGGGGGTAGGGGTTTAGGTGAGGGGCAGATGCGGCCAGAGATCAAGCGCCGTGCTGGGGGATTGCACCCAGCTAACCCACTCCTCTCCAGAAGCTTGTTTGCATAACAACTTGCCACCATGACAAAGGTATTGCCCCTTCTAAATGGCCTGAAATGAAGAAATACCTGCTGCAGCTGATGGGGAGTGGTGCGGGGCAGGGTGGCCGGGGCGGCCGGGCTGGAGCAAGGTTGCGAATCCATGCCTGAACGTCTAGGCGCGCGGCGGCCGCCAGGATGCCTAGGCGGTCGCCTAGGCGAGTGCCAGGCGAGGAGGGCGGGCGGCGGCCGTAGATGCGGGCAGGCGGCGGTGGCAGATGCGGACGGTCAGGCGGCGTCAGATACGGGAGGCAGCGGGTGGGTGGGCGACGCCGATGGTGGCAGAGGCGGCGGGCGGGTGGGCGACACTGGCAGTGGCAGAGGCGGTGGGCGGGCGGGCATGCGGCTGGTGGGCGCGGGTGGTGGAGCTGGGCCTCATGCTGTTTTGGCAAAAAATAATGTTGACTGTCGGATGATTTTAGATTGGGTTATAAAAAACCTACTCACTCTAACCCTAACCACTCCTCCCTCAGCCCTCTCTTTTCCACTGGTCTGAGCGGCGGCGGCGGCAGCGAGCAGCAAAACTGGCGAGGTCACAGTGACAGCGAGCGTCAGGTGTCAGAAACGGCGAGGCGACAGTGGTGCTAGGCGGGCGGCAGCGATGGAGGCAGCGGTGATGGCCATTCGCCGGCCAGGCGAGTCGCCCGGCCATGGCGTCCGGGCCAGAGCGCCTGGACGCCTAGTCGCCGACTAGGCGTCGCCTAGGCGACGCCTCAAAAAGGCTGGGCGGGAGGGGGTGTGCACCATTCTCAATAAGGATTTGTAATATTGAACTACTAAATGATGCACTAAGTTGTATTACATTGTCAATCTGAAAGATTATCTTCACTAGTACAACTAGAAAAAAAACAGCCAAAGAGCCGGAGCAATACAGCGGCAAACGGACAGGGGAGTAAACAAAATATCAATCAACTCCATCGCTGTGGGGCTCGAGGATGCATAGATTACTACCAAGCTATAAACCTAAGTACATGATGACAAATGCTCAACGATAACAAAAATTATTGCCCACAAAAATCCTATAGTAGTTCAAAAGCTGATGAACGTGTATGAGGAGTAGCAACAACAGCTAACATGACATCCTCTGTTTGGGGCGGCGGGGCGGGAGGGGGGCCAGGGTGGCCGGCAGCGGAGGGCGGGGTGGGAGGGTGGCTGGGCAGCGTGGCAGCGGGGCGGGAGGGTGCCGGGGCGGCGCGGGGTGGCTGGGGAGGCCGGCGGCGTGGCGGCAGAGAGGGGCGGCGGGGAGAGGGGCGTGGCACACATGGAGCTCCTCTGTTTGGGGCGGCGGGGGGGGGGGCAGGGGGGCCTGGGTGGCCGGCGGCATGGCAGCGGAGGGCGGGGCAGGAGGGTGGCTGGGGTGGTGGGGCAGCGGAGCGGGAGGGGGGCTTGGGCAGCGCGGGTTGGCGGGGGAGGCCGGCGGTGCGGCGGTAGAGAGGGGCAGCGGGGAGAGGGGCGCGGCACACGTCGATCTCCTCTGTTTGGGGTAGCGGGGCGGGAGGGAGGCCTAGGCGGCCAGTGGCGCGGCAGTGGAGGGCAGGGTGGGAGGGTGGCCGGGCCGGCGGGGCAGCGGGGTCGGAGGGGGGCCGGGGCATCGCGGGGGCGGAGAGGGGCGGCGGGGGTGGCCGGCGGCATGGCAGCGGAGAGGCGTGGCGGGGGCAGCCAGCGGCGTGGCGGCGGAGAGGGGCGGCGGGGAGAGGGGCGGCGAGGAGGGGGGCGTACCTCGGGCGGCAGCGACTGGAGACGGGGCAGCGGAGACCGGCGACGGCGAGTAGGGAGGCGGAGACCGGCGACGGTGAAGCGGAGTCAGAAGGCGGCGCAGGAGGGAGAGAATGCCGCCTCCCGACTCGCGCTCGGGAGTATATCGGGCTTATTGACGATGGTTGTTCCTACCGTCGTCAATAAGCAGCTTCTTGACGACGGTTGTGTCTCCCCGTCCTCAATAACGCCTGGGTGGGGCCGGATCTCGGCCAAATTTGACGACAACCATTATAGACGACGGCCACCGTCGTCTTTTAGTTTATTGACGACAGTACTAGGTTAGCCGTCGTCAATTACCACATTATTGATGACGGCTATATCTAGCCGCCGTCAATTAATTTAAAGATGACGGCTCCATCATCAATAAATTTGGCCATCGTCAATGGTCGCTTTTCCTGTAGTGGTACCAAGCCCTATCATGCAAGCACCCCGTTTGCCTATGCCACCTGTGCCCCGTCCCAACATGGGCACCTATGCTCAAAAAAATGCCTCGCCCCAACCTCCCTGGTGTTATTGGCAACAAGGCATGCTTTACACATGGAGAGACGGGACACTTTGCAAACCAGTGCCCTAAGAAAGGCCTTTGACAACCGAACAATGTACCTAAGAAGAACCCACCGCTGAATGGAGGAGCAACACAAGGCAACTGTGGACAGCAGAACTTTGCTCGTGGCCATGTGAATCACGTTTCCGCTGAGGAAGCATAACAAGCTGAGGACGTTGTGATTGGTATGTTTCTCGCCAACTCTAACCCAGCAACAATTTTATTTGATTTCGGAGCATCACATTCATTCATGTCATCCAAGTATGTTGCCAAGTATAACCTACCCATATCCCACATGAAACAAACTATGTTGGTTAATTCTGCCGGTGGAGAGATGAGGACTAATATAGTATGTCCCAAAGTAAGCATTAAAATAACCGGGGTAAATTTTCGTGCCAACCTCATTGTCTTGGATTCCCAAAGGATTGATATCATACATGGAATGGACTGATTAAGCAAGTATAACGGAGTGATTCAATGTGTTAAGAGGATCGTGCAGTTGATGAGTGAGCACGGTACCCGTATCGAGTTTGAGGCAGCCAACCTGCAACCGAGAAGGCAGTGCTGAATCACGTGGAAGGTGTGACATTGGAAAGCATTCCGGTGGTTCAGGAATATTCAGATGTTTTCCGGAGGAATTGCCAGGTATGCCACCTGATTGTGACATAGAGTTTGCCATTGATTCTGTACCCGTAACTGCACCTGTAGCTATAAGGCCATATAAGATGTCTGCTAATGAATTAGTGGAGCTTCAGAAGCAAATTTAGGAGCAGCTAGATAAGGGTTTTATACGCCCAAGCTCATCACCGTGGGGAGCTCCAGTGCTCTTCATAGATAAGAAGGATGGAACCTAGAGGATGTGTGTGGACCATAGGTCTCTCAATGAAGTGACGATAAAAAATAAGTACCCGCTATCCTGCATAGAGGACTTATTCAATCAAATGAAAGGCGCCCGAATTTTCTCTAAGATTGATCTTCGGTCGGGATACTTCCAGCTGAAGATTAAACCCTTCGACATACTCAATAAGGCTTTTCAAACATGGTATGTGCGAGGACCCGACGGTCTTGACTAGCCCGGATCACGCTGACGGGTGCTGCATTACATAGCACCGGATAACACATGTAAAAGGTACAAAGTGGAAGCAAATTTTTATTACATAAAAGAGTTTATAAACATAATTACAACAAAATACGTTAAGTCTACACCCACGGGCGTAAAGCCAAAAGAGTTCACGTTCAGCCCGTGAACATGTTCCCACTAGCACACACACACACTAACACGGCAGCGTGCACGGCTCCCACTCGACAGTGTTTCCGTCTTGAGGGTCCGTCTCCTCCTCTGGAGCCTCCTCCTCATAACACCCTGCAAACGCTTCAAACACAAGCAGTGAGCACGATGTCTCAGAAACACTAACCCGTCTTACTTACACATGAAACTCTACATGCTGGGTTTGCAGTGTATAATGGAATGTAAGTTGCAAAGGACACGCCTAAATAGTTGACCCTTACATTCAAGTTTTAGCAACAAGTTGTGGAGAACCTCATGCTAAGGCACATAAGAGAGCCGCAATCAAATAAGAAACACATTTCTCTCATGTTCTTTGCCTAAGGTTGAAAAGAACTTTAATTAGCTCGAAACTATGGCAATTCATTAGCAAACAAAGTACAACTTTCAACCAGCAACCTTTTAACATGGAACTAGCCTGTTCTTTCTACGTCACAGTACAGTGAACAAGTGCTACTCACTGACCGTGAGGGATGGCGATTACAATCGTTTTACACCTGCAGGGTTAACCAAATAACCCGTCACGTACGCCCATACTCGATGTTGCCTACAGCAACCACAACAGATGTCGTACGCAACCACCTTTCATCCGTCAGCCAAGTGTTGAACCGGTCCTATCATCCCGAGCAAGAGGTCTCTGCGCGCGCATCTGCAGTGCCACCAGCCGATTTACACCTCATGCTCTCAACCTATCATCTGGACGACAAGCAATGCCTCAACAGATTGCTACCCAAATTACATCGGTTTCCCGGTTCCTATATATCCGGTAGGTCTTTGGTACTGTTCTAGCTTGTTCAACAGGCCTGCACACGGCTCAGTCCTCAATCGACACAAGCGGAGCTATGGCACCCAGGTCCCAAAGTCCTGCTGCCCTTACTCTCAGTTCGGTCTCATTTTTCTTGCCAGGTGTTCCATTTGCTATGCCTAACCGAGTGGTGTGCCTCTAGCCTATTCTCGCGAGCAGTTCCAACTACTCGACTTGTACCGAATCCAACACTATCTGAGCATTGCAGTGGCTACTCGAGGTTTAAAACCTAAGGCCCAAAACCCTGGTTTCTCTTGGCTATGCAATTGAGTTTTCAAACAAGACTCTAATGCACAATTGAAATGGATACTCAATGTAAGTTCTCAAAACAATAAAGTCTATAAAACGACTAATGCAAACCGCAGCTTGCCTTGCTGCTGGTCGTAAGCTAGCTGTTTCACCGGAGTTATGAAGTCTAAAACTTCTGGCTCCTGTTCAACTTTAGTGACTACATGAGGCAAATATATATATATACACATATATGTATATATATATATATATGTCAATTTAAATGCATATGAGTTTGAAGTTGATGTTGTTAAGACTCTAGTATAGCTAGACAAGCCCAATGACCCTAAAATGTTTACTGTGGTTTGGATACCACGAAAACATAGACTTGGCCAAATTTCATCTGAAGCAAAGCTCATTTGAGCACTGCACAAATAAATGTGTATTTGGCCTTAATTGGAGCTCTTAGGGTGTTCTAAGGATTTTCATGGAGCAAGCCATGAATTTCTGGAAACTAGATTTTCAAAGGTTTCTAATGGAATTTGTTTCATTTAATTTTAAGCTTCCTAGCAAAAGATATGATCTAAACAAGTTCAGAGAAAATCTGAAAAATGTTTCTGGACATTTTTCATTTTCTTTGGAAGAGTTTCATTAATCAGACCATTAGGTGGATCAAATTAGCTAGGATGGATCTGAAATTTTTATGGCAGCTCAGAGATATTATCAAGAACATCCTAGCAAAATTTCAGAATTTATCTCTATAGGGACCTCCAGTTAAAATTCTAAACATTTTAAATTTTGAAGAATTAATTCTGGAGAAATAAAGATTTTCATAGAGTGAAACTTGGTTTGTTGGAAAGTACTCAGAGAGCTGAATCCAACAAAATTTGTTTCACTAGGTTTGGAGTTTCCTAGCCAAAGTTATGTGGGTTTGAAGTTTGAACTAGAAACTGAAACTCGGGAAATGTTTAAATCCCTGCCCGTGGGTCCCACACATTCGGCTTTCTTTTTCCTCACGCCAAACGCGCCCGACGGCGGTGGTCTCCGGCAAGGTTCCCCCGAACCGAGTTCCTGACCACCTCTCCGGTCGAAACTTGCCGCCCGCAAGCACTTTCCCGTGCTTAGCCCATCTTGAGGGTCACCGGCAGCCTGCGATGCCTGGAAACGTGCGCGCACCGGCGACAGCGGAACCTAGGGTTCCGGTGAGGTCGGTCTCGCACTACACAGCACCAAAATGGTCGGGAATTGCTTGGAGAGCATCAGTGAAGCACGAGGAACATGAATGAAACATTTTGGAAGCTAGAAATGCCGGCAACCATACTCTCGATGGTGAGCCGAGGTGTTTTGCATCGGTGGTAAGGAAAACGGCCATATCACGGCTGATTCTCGATGGTTTCCTTTGCTTATTCCTTGAGAGTGTGCCCTAGCATGTGTAGAACCTACTGACCAACAAGCTCTACCGACAAGATTACGTGGAATCCGAATTTCATTATAAAGTGAGCTCGGGCTAAATGAACTAGCTTTCGGTATACTTGGAAATTCCAGTTCTATGATTGATCATTTGCCAAACTGCTTTTGGCTACACCTTCTACGCACGACGACACACCTTTCTTGTGTAGGGAGGTGGAGGCGAGGGTGGCTGTAGCATGCTGTCCATGGTGAGCTAGTTTTGGTTCTGCCGTGGTACCTCGGATGTGCGGCACTGTTCTTCAATTTGTGGACAACAGAAGGCAACAACGCCGGAGTGGAAGAGGTAGCATGCAAGAGCACTCTGTGGCAATCATTTTTGCTGTGGAGAGCTCAATCAACTGAAGCTCGGTTGCGGTGTGCGATCGGGCGACACCGAGAGCGGGTGGTGGTGGTGTTCTTCGCGGGAGCAGAACAGAGAGCGAGTAGGCGCGTGAGAGCAGTGAAAAACATGACTTGGGCTGCTCGGGGAGTGATAAGGGTGCTGGCACGTCGAGAGCAGGAGCTGGAAGGCGCTGTGGCTCGGTGGCGCACGCTGCAACAGCCCGAGAAACCGAGCGCCAGCTCTTCGGTCAATTTGATCACTCGGGTGACTGACAGGTGGGTCCCACACCCCAGTTTTTAACCTCACAAATTAAACTCCTACTGCTCTTAATTTTGGGGACCCTAATACCATTGTCCATTTGGATTTGAATGATTCAAAGTGTGAAGTATTTGAAATGAATTTATAGTACATATGAAGTTTGAAATTCAAATTGGGTTTGAATTTGCTTAAATTAGCTCATGTCAAGATCAACTCCAAATGGAGTGAAAATTGGTGTGTGAGCTCACAAAAATGTGCTGAGTGTGAATATGAATCCCACTTTTGAATTCATGGGATGAAAGGAGTTTGAAATTGAATTTAAGTTAAAACTAGCCTTTTTCTAACTGTACTAAAAAACACCTCAAAAGGTTTTGGATTTGGGTTAAATTTGGCATGAGCATTCCCAAAAAAGTTTAGGAGTTAAACATGTGCTCAGCCCCTATATGATGCATGTGTGAAATACCACTTTTGCATTTTGTGAGTTTATCTCCTAATGAATTTCTTGATGGTGGTTACTTGCTCTTCAAATGTGTTCATATGATTTCCTCAAATGAGGTGAGTGTGGTGTGATGAACACTTTTAGAAAATGAAAAACTTGGGCCCTTATAGTATGGTTCATATGAGTACACCGTCATGTCATTTGGGTTGATGAATGTGCCTGCGTACTTTATGTACCTCATGAATAAGGCCTTCATGGAGTACTTGGACAAGTTCATCATGGTTTCCATCGACGATATTATGGTGTATTCTAGAAGCGAGGAAGAACATTAGGAACACTTAAGATTGACATTGCAGAAACTACGATAGCATCTATTGTATGCCAAGTTTAGCAAGTGTCAATTTTGGCTAAAGGAGATATCATTTCTAGGCCATATCATATCCGAAGGAGGAGTATCGGTTGATCCCGGAAAAGTGAGGGATGTTTTGAAGTGGAACGCAACGCAGAATATGAGGGACATTCGAGAGTTTCCTTGGGATGGCTGGATATTACTGCCGATTCATCAAGGATTTCTCCAAGATAGCGAAGCCCATGACTGAATTGCTAATAAAAGGGAAGGCTTTTCAGTGGACACAAGCGTGTCAGGACAGCTTTGAGGAGTTAAAGAAGAGATTGATAACAGCGCCAGTTTTGGTATTGCCGGACGTAAGCAAGAGTTTCAATATATACTGTGATGCCTCAAGACAGGGACTTGGATGTGTGCTTATGCAAGAAGGCCAAGTAGTAGCCTATGTATCGAGGCAACTAAAGAAACATGAGCTGAATAACCCTACGCACGATCTGGAACTCACAGCCGTGATACACGCATTGAAGATTTGGAGGCACGACATCCTTGGTCACTGATGTGAAATTTATACGGATCACAAAAGCCTCAAGTATATATTCACACAAACGGATCTGAATTTGAGGCAATGTTGATGGTTGGAACTCATCAAGGATTATGATGTAGGAATTAACTATCACCCCGTGAAAGCTAATGTAGTAGCGGATTCTTTGAGCCAAAAGGGAGCATGTCACCAACTCACGGTTCGGGAGCTTCCACACGAGCTACTTAAGGAGTTTGAACGGTTACATCTCGGGTTCATGAATGAGATGGAGGTGATAGACCTAAACCCAACATTAAAACAAAAAATGAGATGGTCAATCAACGGATGAGGAGATAAAGGAAATCAAGGAAAGAATCTGACAAGGCATAGACAAAGATTTAAAGGAAGATGAGAATGACACTCTTTGGTTAGGAAAAAGGATTTGTGTGCCTAACGTGAAGCACATCCGCGACGCGATATTAAAGGAGACACATGACTCGCCTTACTCCATACATCCCGGCTATACAAAGATGTATAAGGACTTGAAAACTTTCTATTGGTGGGATGACATGAAAAGGGACATAGCCGAATATGTTGCCCTATGCGACACGTGCCAGCGAGTGAAGACTGAGCATCAGAGACCCGCTGGAATATTACAACCGTCGAAAATAACTGAGTCAAAGTGGGAAGAAATTGGTATGGATTTCATAGTCGGATTGCCACGTACTCAGTCCGGTTACGACTCTATTTGGGTTATCATGGACCAATTGACGAAATCAGCTCACTTTATTCCTGTTAGGACCAAGTACACCGTGGCGCAGTTAGCTGAGCTGTATATGGAGCACATAGTATGTCGTCATGGAGTTCCGAAGAGGATACCATTCATCTTTTTGTTGATATTTGGATTCCGTTTTCACCGTGGTTCTCAATTTATCTCTAGGTTCTGCAAGAAGCTGCATGAAGCTATGAGTACACGGTTGAAGCTTTCAGAGCTTGCGCTTTGAAACATGGGCGTAGCTGGGACAAGAGCTTGTCGTGCGCTGAATTCTCATAAAACAATAGTTACTAAGCCAGGCTGAAAATGTCACCTTTCGAGGCATTATATGGTAGACGCTATAGAACACCCCTGTTCTAGAATGAGATGGGAGAAAACCAAGTGTTTGGACCCGATGTGTTACAGGACCCGAGAAGCAAGTCCAAACAATACGGGAAAACCTAAAGGCCGCTCAGTCACGTCAAAAGGGCTATGCGGACAATAGGCGATGGAGTCTGACCTTTGAAGTTGGAGACTTCGTGTATCTCAAGGTGTCACCTATCCGAGGCCAACGACGGTTTAACGTCAAAGGCAAGCTAGCACCTCGCTACATCAGACCATTCAAGATTTTGGGCAAGCGAGGAGAGGTAGCATATCAACTAGAGCTGCCACCACACGTCTCTGACGTACACGATGTGTTTCACGTATCTCAGCTCAAGAAGTGTCTAAGAGTGCCGGTAGAACAAGTACCAATGGACGAGTTAGAACTCTAGAAGGTTTTGACCTATGCGGAATATCCTATCAAAATCCTGAATACAAATGAAAGAGTCACGAGGAACAAGGTTATCCGTTGGTGCAAGGTACAATGGAGCCATCATACATAAGCCGAAGCTACATGGGAGCGTGAGGAAGACCTCAAGACAGAATTCCCTCATCTTTTCTCCACTCTATCGAATCTCGAGGGCGAGATTCATTTTAAGAGCGGTAGGTTTGTAACACCCTCATATTCATCATCATGCATTGCATGTAGAGAAGCATTTAAAAAGAAGAAGAAAAGAGATAAAGGAATATAGAAACAAATAAGTAAATAAATAAAAGAAAATAAAATAGAAAATAAAAAAGAAAAACCCTAGCCGCCCTCTCCCACCTAACCTGGCCGGTGCCCTCCCCCTTAGGAAATTCCCCCTTTAGGGATTTTCCCCCTTAGGGATTCAACCCCTTGGCCGCGCCCCATTGGGGAATTTTTCCCTGGCCGCCGCCCCTATTCCCCCCAAGGGATTTTTCCTCCCCAAATTAATCTCAGCCCTTGATTAAAAACATTTTCTAAAATCCTAGCCCCTAGGCTCCACCTTCCCCAAATTAAATCCCAGTCCTTGATCCAAATATTTTACTGAAATCCTAGCCCCCTTGGCTGTTTCCACCCTATAAATAAAACCCTTTCCCCCTGGCCGCCGCCCCTGCCACAAAAAACCCCTGGCCACCACCCCTGCTGCTGCTCTGCCCTGTCCGCGCCCTGCCGCCCTTCCGTTACCGTCGCCGCAGCTCTGTCCTGCCGCGCCTCTGCCGGAGAAGAAGAGCCCAGCGCCCCCTGTCCTGGCCGCAGCTCTGCTCTACCCCAAGGAGAACCCCAACCGCCACATTGATCATCAAGAGGAGCTTCAGCTGCTGCCACTGCAAGGAGAAGATCAACCGCAGAGGAGAAGAGGAGGAGGAAGAAAGGCAGGGTCGTCATCCTTCGTGCAACGTTGCTGCCTTAATCTCCAACCCTGTTGCATCACACCCTGCAACCAGGAGGTACTGCAAGTAAGTAGGACAGCCCCTGGCTTAGGTTTGATGACGGTTTGATCTAATACCCGAGCTAGGATCATAGCCACGTCCAAATTGATTTTCAGCAGCACCAATCACCACCAAACCCCACTAAAACCTACCCAAAACTTGCATGGACACATGCAAACTGGTTATTGTAGGTTGCATTATAGGATTGCATGCATCCATATCATCGCATCTTGAGTAAAATGTGTGCATTGTTTGATTTATGTATTGATTTGTATGTACGTGATCGTGAGTATAAGGACACACTCAAGAGGCCATCTACGAGGACCTCCAGCACCAAGACTTCGACGCGTTTGAGCAACACAAACCGTTGAAGCAGGGCAACTGCCCCTTGACCATATTGATCCTATGTTTTTTAACTGTTTTGTTTGTGAAAATTGCATGCTCGTGTTAACTTGATGGAAAACCCTTTTAGTAGGAGTTTACTGGCATTGTTAGCCACCCTTGTCGCCGGAAACTAGAATAAACTTGCTTACTACTGCACTCATAAAAATTAAAGATGATGAAAAAATAATGATGTTTCATGAGCATGCACTGAGGAGACCTAGGCAAGCTTGCCTCATGGTTATGTTTAATGAGATGGTGGTTTGCTTTCCTTAGATGTAAGGACCGGTTCATGCAAGAATATGCCAGGAAAACAGTGCCACCACAAGGCCAAATATGGGTGCGGCTTAGCTGACTAATTAGGTGCGTTGCTAGTTTGTTATGGATCATTGGATGGCGCGGGGAATGGGAGTCGAGGAGGGCTTCCTTGGGAACTGCATGGCACACGAGGAGGCCCATGGGTGGGAGAACGGAGATTCAAGCCTGCCAGTGAAACCTTAGTGGGTCCAAACATTCTAGTAGCCCCTTTGTAAAGGATATTTTGTGATCTCTTGGCCATACACCGACGGTTGTCTAGTGAAAGAATGGAGGTTTTTTCTAGTCACCGACGGGTGATGAAATCACGAACTTGTTGGTAAAGTGGTGCCACCTCTGCAAAGTGTAAAACTATCATGATAGCCGTGCTTCCGGTTACATGCACCTGGCCAACTTCCATGATTAGAGGCAAACCTTGGGATGGTTATTCGGGTATGGTTATGGTAATGTCATTCGGGACTGGTATTGGGACTGGTTTTGGTTATACATATGAGATTGGATCCGGTTATGTGAATATGAGTTGATCATGAGAAATTGTGAATATGAGATAAGCTTGAGTGATCATTTGCTGGTTAAGACTTGATAAATTATGAAGATTGTATTGAACAGGTGGGATGACTAATTACTTGGTTATGATGGGATTTAACTCACCTAGACATAGTAGGCTGTTTTTATTGTGATTGTGAAATAAAACTTGCTTGCTGCAATGAACCTTTGTTTCCAACCTTGTTTTAAGCCACAGGTCATACTTTTCTGCACTTGCTGAGTATGACATGTACTCACCCTTGCATTCCCCATAATGTATCAGCTACAGGAGAAGAGTACTTCAAAGAGCAGGTGGATTACTAGGCATGCGCACTACCGTCAACTGCCTGTGGATTTAGAGATTGGAGCCCTGCTGCCTTAGTTTACTTCTAATACTGTTTAGAGTCTTCCGCTGCAAAATAAATTAGATACTCATGATTGAGACATTGAACTATTGTAATAAAGTACTTCAGCACTTTTTGTAACGTGGTTATGTTCTGAATTCAGTTTGTGATGGATCTGTGTATGTGTGATGAACATCCTGGGCACACATACACATCACTTTGTTCATTTTTGGAACGGGTGTCACAATTGAGGAGGGCTACGTACTTCGCAATGTTGTTGGTTGCCCTGAAGTGCAACTGCCATGCATTCTGGAGCCGGTCTCCTTTCAGGGAAACGAGGACGGCGTCACTTCCTGCGCCATTAAGGGTTAGCGACCCATCAAAATACATTGTCTAGTACTTACAATAGGTCAGGCTCCGGGGTGACTGCACTCTGTCCATTCGGCGACGAAGTCGGCAAAGGCTTTGGACTTGATCGCCGTTCGGGTGACGTAGGATATGTAATATCCCATGAGCTCTAATGCCCACTTGGCGATCCTTCCGGACGAGTACCAGTTGTTGATGATTGCCCTGAGCCCATGCACGGTCACCACTGCACCGGGTGACTCTGGAACTAGTGCAGGAGCTTCCGCTTCGTTATGAGGATGGCATATAAGAGTTTCTGTGCTTGCGGATAGCGTGTCTCATAGTCGGACATAGCCTTGCTCACGAAGTAAACCGGTCACTGGATCCAGTGATCGTGCTCGATCTCTTCCCGCTCTACCACGAGGGCGGTGCTGACTACTTGACTGGTGGCTGCGATGTAGAGGAGGAGCGGCTCATCCGGATCGGGCAACGTTAGTATTTTATTGTTGTTGAGGAGACTCTTTAGATCGTCGAGAGCCTTCTGAGCTTCCTCCGTCCATCTGAACGGCTGGGACTTCTTTAGGAGCTTGTAGAAGGGTAATCCCCGTTCTCCGAGCCGGGTGACAAAACGGCTTAGGGCTCCAAACTTTTTGAGAATGTCTTGAGTGTACTTTATTTGGCTTATGTGACATCCTCAATTCTGTGGAAAACCACGGAACCGAGAACTGATGCATATGTGTGCCCAGGATGTTCATCACACATACACATATCATCCACAAACTGAATTTCAGAATATATATAACCACGAATAACAGGGTTTATTACAAAGTCTCATGCTGGCAGCGGAAGTCTAATCTTACAGTGGAAGTCTTATTTCTATGCAGCGGAAGTCTTGTAACTAGTGCGGAAGCAATCTAAGCAGCAACAGTGGCTCCATCTCTACTCCATCCCCACAGGCAAGGTTGAGGACAGATTACACGCCTAAGGCTCCACTTGGTCTTCATAGTAATCTTCTCCTGTAGCTGATGATGAAGTAATAATACAAGTTTGAGTACAATGATGTACTCAGCAAGTGCGAGAAAATATGATATGTAGCTCACAACAAGGAAGGTATAAAAAGGCTTATTGGAGAAAGCAAAGTTATTTCTCAAAACACGATAAAAACAGTAACTCAGCTTTAAGTGAACGTAGTCCCAACATGTATTAAAATACCAACATACCTCCATTATGTTTCATTACTTTCCATGTCTCAACCAGACATAAATCCTTTTTCATCTTTGCTCACAAATACCTTCTCGTATTCGCTAGCATCTCATGAATACCATCTCGTATTCACTACCATTTCATCTCATAAACAATTCCCTCTCACACTGAGACCAATCTCGTTGCCACGACTCAACAGTCATGCAACCGATTTTATCACCCGAACTCAACAGTCCCGAAAACCAAATCATAACCAAAACCATAACCAAAACCAAACACCCAAAACCATCCCAACTAATCATGGAAGTTGGCCAGGCGCTCGTGACCGTAAGCTCGGCTATCATGATAGTTTTAGACTCTGCAGAGTTTGCACCTCTTTACCCACAAGTTTGTGATTTCGTCACCCGTCGGTGACTGCAGAACCTCCATTATACCAGTACACAACCGTCGGTGTATGGTCAAGAGATCACAAAATAGCCTTTACAAAGTGGTTACTAGATGTATGGACTCACTAAGGTTTCACCGGCAGGCTAGAATCTCCAATTCTCCCACCCACGGGCCCCCTCTTGTGCCATGCAGTTCCCAGGGCAGTCCTCACTCGACTCCCAATCCCCGCGCCTTCCACGGTCCATAACAATCTAGCAACTTACCTAATTACTTGGCTAAGCCACACTCATACTTGGCCTTGTGTTGGCACTGTTATCCTGGCATTTGCTCGCATGAACCGGTCCTTAGATCTACAGCAAGTGACTACCATCTCATGCTAACTCATTCACAAACCCAAGCTTGCCTAGATCTCCCTCTGTTCCATGTTCATTAACAACATCAGATTCTCATCATTCTTACGAGTGTAGTTAGCTGTAAAAGCCCAAGAAAAGGGGCTTGCAAAAAATTGTTCATCACCTCACAACACCACAACTCATCTTGTGGATATCTTGTGAACACTTGTGAAGAGCAAGTAACCACCATCAAAAGGGTGATTAGAGGGGAAAGCCCTAACTTCCAAAAAGTGGGATTTCTACATATGAATATGAAAGTTGAGCTCACCCCTAGACCCTAAATAGTCTTGGGAAGGCTCAGGCCAAGTTTCATGCAAATCCAATGCTTGTTGAGGTACTTTTGGAGACATTTGTGAAATGGGCCAATTTGAATGCAAATTCAAATTGCAGCAACTTTCATCACTTGAATTCAAAAGTTGACTTCATATTCAAACTCAGCACATTTTTCCGAGTTAGTCTACCAATTTTCATCCCCATTGGACTTCATCTTGTTGGGAGCTAAATTTTTATTAATTCAAAACTGAGTTTGAATTTCAGTTCAAATGTGAAGCAAATTTAGCCAAACCAATTTCAAATTTAGGAAATCAAATTCAAACAATTACTTGGAGGCTAAGTCTCACATTCAATTGCGAGTAGCTGGGATATTTTCAGTGAAAACAGAGATGAAAAATTAGAAGAGAAGTAGAGGGGAGGGACCCACTTGTCAGTAGCCTTCACACTTAAGTTTCTTCGGGTTGATCTTTTCTCACTCGGCCGAGAGAGCGCGCCAGCCAGCCCTGACGTCAGCGCCCGACCGACTTGCCCTCGACACCTCCTGCTCGGTGGCTGAGAACGCCGGGTGCAGCACTCGAGTAAAACGCCGGGCCACGTAATTCCTCTCTCATCCTCTTCGTTCTGCCCCCACACACAGCCGAAACGAAACACCTCGCCGGCCGCTCTCCTCGGGTCCTCGGTGCGCCGCTGATCCAGGCACTCTCGCGACCGACGATCAACAGCAAAGAGACACGCTGGAGGCTGCTCGAACTCACGGTGAAAACCCTACCTCCTTTCATGTCCTGTACGGAAAGAATTTCCATGTTTAGTCCTCGGTGTTCAAAGAACCGAGCTAGCAAATAATCCAAAATTCGTGGTGATCGGTCCACCACCACGTTAACCCAGCTAAGCACATGTTCTACAAGTCCCCACAGCCACCTAGGATCAAAGACCATCGAAAACCATGGAGTCTTGGCGCTGCTATTCAAGTTTTCCGAGCATACACCGTTTTAGCCCTAGGTCGATGGTGAGGTCATAGTTGCGGCCGTTTTCATGGGGATCAGTGCTTATATGTGTGATCAGCAATTCTCAGCAGAGCTCTCCGAGCAAACCGCGTCGAAAAAGGTGCAGAGGATACCGAGTTCGACGTCGCCGATGAGCTCCCGGCCGCTGTCACCATCACAAGCACTATTCCGGCCGTCGCCGAGCTCTAGGGAGTGCACCACCGTGTTTCCCAGGCAGAAATATGCACAGGCGGTGAGTTTCGTCAAAGGTCGGGCAGCAGAACGCCCGGCGGCGAGCTCTCCGGCGAAGGGGGCGGCGGGGAGCCACGGGAGCGCGAGGTAGAAGAAGCCCCGTGGGTCCCACGTGTCAGCCTCGGGTTAAATAGCGTCGGATCTGCTGTGGCACCAGGATCTCATATGACTGCACGGGAGATTCTGCGGACCCCGTGTGGTTTTGCTGCGGTGCTGACACGTAGCCCGGAGACCCCACCAGCCAGTTTAAACTTTATTTGAAATTTCAGATTTGGTTCAAGCTTCAAATGCACATAACTTCTGCTAGGAAGCTCCAAATTCAGTGAACCAAATTTTGCTGAACTCATATTTTTGAGTACTTTCCAGCAACAAAAATTTCAGCTCATGAAACGTAATAGTTTTCCAGAATTAATTCCCTAAAGTTTAAACTGTTAGGAATTTTATCTGGAGGATTACTTTATGAAAAATTCTGAAATCTGGCTGGGAGGTTCATTGGAAAATCCTTGAGTTACAGTAAAATTTTCAGACCCATCCAAGCTCATTTAGTCCCCCTAATGTTATGATTAAGTGAACTGCCCTGAGAAAATTGAAAAATGTCCAGAAACATTTTTCAGATTTTCTCAAATCTTGTTTAGGGCATAACTCCATCCAGAATTCTTCAAATGACGTGAGACCAATTCCATTAGAACCATCTCAAATTCTAGTTTCCAGTAAGTAATGGTTTAAGCCATGAAAATCCCGGGAATTCCTTGGAGACTATAATATTGACCAAATAGGCTTTTATTTGTACAAACCTCAAATGAAACTTGGTCAAGACTCTGGTTAGGACCCTACCAAGCCACCATAAAAATTTCAGAGCCAAAGGGGAGGGCTAGCTAGAATTATGGTCTTTACATATTCAAGTTCAAACATTGCATTTAAATTGACATATAGTTTATAGTTTACGCGTAGTCGCTGAAGGCGAGGAAACTCTGGAAGTGCTCGACTTCCTTCTTCCGAACGAAGCCCTAACCACTGACCAGTAGCAACAAGGCAAGCTCCGGTTTGCATTAACCCATTTTATAAATTTTTGCTTGGTGTTCAGACTTAGTGTGAGGTATATATGTGTGCATTAGGTGTAGAATGGATGAGACCCCAAATGCATAACCAGATTTTCCTATAAGAGTGAGGGTAGTGTCTAAGTTCTCGAGTAGACAGGCTATGCTTAATGACTCATAGAACTTCGGTATAAGTCGAGTAGTTGGAATCTACTATCGAGTTAGGCTTGGCACACATGGGATTGGTTCGAGTGATGTGAGATCACTTTAGTAATGAAAATGAGACTAGGCAGGGGCTAGGGCGCAGCAAGAGGAAATCTTGTGTGCGCAGCCGTGGCCGTGTCGATTGAGGACCGATCCATGTGCGGCTCACGCTGATCAAGTTTGAACGTACCGAAGGCATATCGGATATATGGGCGCCGATAAACCGAGGTAACCTAAACCTCCGGGTGTCGAGGCATAATGCACCGATTTATAGGTGTAGGCTGAGGGCAGCAAGGTGGAAATCTGCTAACGGGCATAGAGAGATGCTCCATGTAGGGAACCTCCTGCTCGTTTCGGTGCGACCGGTTCGACGTTTGGGCTGTTGGGTGAAAGGTTGTCCCGTACGACATCGAGTGAGTGTGCTGTCCAGCTCCACGGGTGGGCGTACGTGACGTGCTCTTCGGTTATCCCTGCAGGTGTATATCGAGTCGATTCACCATCCCTCGAGGTGAAGAGTAACACTTGGTCACTGAGTCTTGACGTAGGCTAATATATGAAATGTGATGATTCAATATTGCTGTTATGATATAATTGTATTGCTACATGTGTGCCACCAAATATTGCTCACTAAATTTCATATTCATGAACTGTTAACTTGTGGCTAAAAGATGAACTAAGGATGAACTTGTAGGCGTATCCATTTGCTAAAAGTTACCATCCCAGGTTCGTGTAAACTGCATGTAGAGTTTCATGCCTAGGGGAGTCGGTTAAGTCTTGTTGAGCCATCGTGCTCACGGTTGCTGCTATAAGTGTTTTTCAGGTGAGGAGCATCCCACAGACTCGGGGTACAAGTCCACCGGCGAGATATGGCTTATATGAGTATCTCGTCATGTCTTTTGATCCCACCAATGCTCCGGAACATTTCATGTATCTCATGAACTCGGTTTCATGCCGGAGCTGGACAAGTTCATTGTGGTGTTCATTGATGATATCTTGGTTTACTCCAAGACAGAAGCAGAACACGCCGAACACTTGAGAGTCGTTCTTCAACGATTGCGGGACCACAAGTTCTATGCCAAGTTCAGCAAATGTGAGTTTTGGACCAGCCATGTGCCATTTTTGGAACATATCATCTCAGCGGAAGGCATTGCGGTTGACCCATGCAAAATTGAGAAAGTGCTGAAATGGAAAGCCCTTACTTCTGTCCATGAAGTCAGAAGCTTCCTCGGCTTAGCGGGATATTACCGGAGATTCATTCCAAGTTTCTCCAGGCTTGCTAAGCCGATGACAGAATTATTGAAGAAGGGAACAAAATATATTTGGAACTCAGCATGTGAAGGAGCGTTCCAAGCATTAGTGAAGCATCTCACAACAGCCCCGGTCTTAGCTCAACCGGATACAACGAAGCCCTTCGACGTGTATTGTGATGCGTCCGGTATTGGGCTCAGCTGCGTGCTGATGCAAGAAGGACGTGTTGTCGCATATGGCTCACGCCAACTTCAAAACCATGAGCAGCATTACCCAACTCATGATCTTGAGCTTGCTGCTGTGGTTCTGCCGTTGAAGATGTGGAGGTACTATCTCCTGGGGAATTTGGTGCATCTCTACACCGACCACAAGAGCCTGAAGTATATTTTCACCCAGAAGGAGCTGAATATGAGGCAAAGGAGGTGGTTAGAACTAATCAAAGATTATGAGATTGAGATGCATTACCACCCCGGCAAGGCGAATGTGGTGGCCGACGCGCTGAGTCAGAAATCACATGTCCATAACCTCACCATTAAACCGGTGGAGGAGGAAGAGCCGAGTTTATACTTGGTTCCTTATGGGTCACTCTACAACCTTGCGCTCATCCCTACCATTAGGGAAGACATTATTGCAGCTCAGAAGGTTGATAAGGGTATGGCACATCTCCGGAGATGGATAGACAATGGGGAAATCAAATGTTTCCAGAAAGATGATGAGGGGACACTGTGGTTCAATGACCGCACAGTCATACCCCGGAACATGGAGCTGAGGAAGAAAATTCTTGATGAAGCTCACTTGTCTAAATACTCCATTCATCCGGGCAGCAACAAAATTTACAAAGAGTTGAAAAAGAAATTTTGGTGGACACAGATGAAGCGGGAAGTAGCGAAGTACGTTCCGAGTGTGATACGTGTAGACGAGTGAAAGCTGATCATATGAGGACATCAGGGCTGCTGCAACCCCTGAAAATTCCAGCATGGAAATGGGAGGTGTGAGCATGGATTTCATTGTGGGATTACCCCTGACTTCCAACAAGCATGATTCCATTTGGGTGATCGTTGACCAGTTAACCAAGTCGGCCCACTTCAATCCCATGCATACACATTTCCATGCCAACAGATATGCGGAGTTGTATATTGCAAGAATCCTATGCTTGCTTGAAGTACCCAAGACCATAGTCTCAGACCGAGGGGCACTATTTGTATCTCGTTTCTGGGAGCAGTTGCACGCTGCTTTGGGTACTAAGCTGATTAGAAGCTCCGCCTATCATCCTCAGACAGATGGCCAAACAGAGAGGGTGAACCAAGTACTAGAAGACATGTTGAGAGCATGTGCCATCCACCATGGTATGAACTGGGATGATCACCTACCATTGGCAGAATTCTCGTACAATAACGGCTATCAGGTGAGTATCAAGATGGCACCATATGAGGCTCTCTATGGTCACAAATGCCACACCCCATTAAACTGGTGCGAGTCCGGTGAAAGGGTCACATTCGGGGTTGATGTGGTGAATGACGCCGTAGATCGCGCTCAGATGATTCAAGCCAACTTGAAGGCCGCTCAATCCCGACAGAAAAGCTACGCTGATAAGAGGCGTAGGCCGCTGCACTTTAACGTCGGGGAACACGTGTATCTCCCATGAAAGGTGTGCACCGGTTCGGCGTGAAGGGGAAACTCGCTCCCTGATTCCTTGGACCTTATGCCATCACCGAGAAGTGTGGACCAGTGGCGTATAGACTGGAACTACTGGCATCTCTTGCTGGTGTTCACGACGTTTTCCATGTTTTACAACTGCGAAAATGTCTGAAGTATACAGCTGCTGTTCCCACCGAAGACATCGGCGAGCTGCAACCGGATTTGACATATGATGAATATCCGGTGGAAATTATTGATGAGAAGGCTCGGACCACACGTAGCCGAACGTTGTGGTTCTACAAGATACTGTGGAGAAACCACACCGCTGAAGAAGCGACGTGGGAGAGCAAGGAATTCCTTCGCTCAAACTACCCGGAGTTCATGGCGTCTCAGCACTGGTGAGTTTCTATTACATCGCTGCCTCTTCTTTTGTAATCTCGGGATGAGATTCTTTTAAGGGCGGAGGGATGTAAAAGCCCAAGAAAAGGGACTTGCAAAAAAATTGTTCATCACCTCACAACACCACAGCTCATCTTGTGGATATCTTGTGAACACTTGTGAAGAGCAAGTAACCACCATCAAAAGGGTGATTAGAGGGGAAAGCCCTAACTTCCAAAAAGTGGGATTTCTACGCATGAACATGAAAGGTTGAGCTCACCCCTAGACCCTAAATAGTCTTGGGAAGGCTCAGGCCGAATTTCATGCAAATCCAATGCTTGTTGAGGCACTTTTGGAGACATTTGTGAAATGGGCCAATTTGAATGCAAATTCAAATTGCAGCAAATTTCATCAATGGAATTCAAAAATTGACTTCATATTCAAACTCAGCACCTTTTTCTGAGTTAGTCTACCAATTTTCATCACTATTGGACTTCATCTTGTCGGGAGCTAAATTTGCATTAATTCAAAACTGAGTTTGAATTTCAGTTCAAATGTGAAGCAAATTTAGCCAAACCAATTTCAAATTTAGGAAATCAAATTCAAACAATGACTTGGAGGCTAAGTATCACATACAATTGTGAGTAGCTGGGATATTTTCAGTGAAAACAGTGATGAAAAATTAGAAGAGGATTAGAGGGGAGGGACCCACTTGTCAGTAGCCTGCACACTTAAGTTTCTTTGGGTTGATCTTTTCTCACTCGGCCGAGAGCGCACGCCAGCCAGCCCCGACGTCGGCCCCCGACCGACTTGCCCTCGACACCTCCTGCTCGGTGGCTGAGAACGCCGGGTGCAGCACTCGAGTAAAACACCGGGCCACGTGATTCCTCCCTCATCCTCTTCGTTCTGCCCCACATACAGCCGAAACGAAACACCTCGCCGGCCGCTCTCCTCGGGTCCTCGGTGCGCTGCTGATCCAGGCACTCTCACGACCAACGATCAACAGCAAAGAGACGTGCCAGAGGCTGCTCGAACTCACGGTGAAAACCCTACCTCCTTTCATGTCCTGTAGGGAAAGAATTTCCACGTTTAGTCCTCGGTGTTCAAAGAACCGAGCTAGCAAAGAATCCAAAATTCATGGTGATCGGTCCACCCCCATGTGAACCCAGCTAATCAGATGTTCTACACGTCCCCACGGCCACCTAGGATCAAAAACCATCGAAAACCGTCGAGTCTTGGCGCTGTATTCAAGTTTTCCGAGCATCCGCCGTTTTAGCCCTAGGTCGACGGTGAGGTCATAGTTGCGGCCGTTTTCACGGCGATAAGTGCTCATATCTGTGATCAGCAAGTCTCAGCGGAGCTCTCCGAGCAAACCGCGGCGAAAAAGGTGCAGAGGACACCGAGTTCGACGTCGCCGATGAGCTCCTGGCCGCTGTCACCGTCTCGAGCACTATTCCGGCCGTCGCCGAGCTCCGAGGAGTGCACCACCATGTTTTCCATGTAGAAATATGCACAAGCGGCGAGTTTTGTCAAAGGTCGGGAGCAGAACGCCCGGTGGCGAGCTCTCCGGTGAAAGGGGCGGCGGGAGCCGTGGGAGCGCGAGGTAGAAGAACCCCCGCGGGTCCCACGTGTCGGCCTCGGGTTAAATAGCGCTGGATCTTCTGTGGCACCGGGATCTCGTGCGACTGCACCGGAAATTCTGCGGACCCCCGTGTGGTTTTGCTGCGGTGCTGACACGTAGCCCGGAGACCCCACCAGCCAGTTTAAACTTTATTTGAAATCTCAGATTTGGTTCAAACATCAAAATGCACATAACTTCTGCTAGGAAGCTCCAAATTCAGTGAACCAAATTTTGCTGGACTCAGATTTTTTATTACTTTCCAGCGACACAAATTTAAGCTCATGAAACTTAATAGTTTTCCAGAATTAATTCCCTAAAGTTTAAACTGTTAGGAATTTTATCTGGAGGATTACTTTATGAAAAGTTCTGAAATTTGGCTGGGAGGTTCATTGGAAAATCCTTGAGTCATAGTAAAAGTTTCAGACCCATCCAAGCTCATTTAGTCCCCCAAATGGTATGATTAAGTGAACTGCCCTGAGAAAATAGAAAAATGTCCAGACACATTTTTCAGATTTTCTCAAATCTTGTTTAGGGCATAACTCCATCTAGAATTCTTCAAATGACATGAGACAAATTCCATTAGAACCATCTCAAATTCTAGTTTCCAGTAAGTAATGGTTGAAGCCATGAAAATCCCTGGAATTCCTTAGAGACTCTAATATTGACCAAATATGCTTTTATTTGTACAAACCTCAAATGAACCTTGATTCAAATGAAGCTTGGTCAAGACTCTGGTTAGGACCCTACCAAGCCACCATAAAAAATTCAGGGCCAAATGGGAGGGCTAGCTAGAATAATGGTCTTTACATATTCAAGTTCAAACCTTGCATTTAAATTAACATATAGTATATCGTTTACGTGTAGTCGCTGAAGGCGAGGAAACTCCGGAAGTGCTCGACTTCCTTCTTCCATACGAAGCATTAACCACTGACCAGCAGCAACAAGGAAAGCCCCGGTTTGCATTAACCCATTTTATAAAGTTTTGCTTTGTGTACATACTTAGTGTGAGGTATATATGTGTGCATTAGGTGTAGAATGGATGAGACCCCAAATGCATAACCAGATTTTCCTATAAGAGTGAGGGTAGTGTCTAAGTTCTCGAGTAGACAGGCTATGCTTAATGACTCATAGAACCTCGGTACAAGTCGAGTAGTTGGAATCTACTCGCGAGTTAGGCTTGGGACACACGGGATTGGTTCGAGTGATGTGAGATCACTTTAATAATGAAAATGAGACTAGGCAGGGGCTAGGTCACAGCAAGAGGAAGTCTTGTGTGTGCAGCCCCGTCTGTGTCGATTGAGGACCGATCCATGTGCGGCTCACGCTGATCAAGTTTGAACGTACCGAAGGCATATCGGATATATGGGCCCCGATAAACCGAGGTAACCTAAACCTCGGGGTGTCGAGGCATAACGCACCGATTTATAGGTGTAGGTTGAGGGCAGCAAGGTGGAAATATGCTAACGGGCATAGAGAGATGCTCCGTGTAGGGAACCTCCTGCTCGTTTCGTTGCGACCGGTTCGACGTTTGGGCTGTTGGGTGAAAGGTTGTCCCGTACGACATCGAGTGAGCGTGCTGTGCAGCTCCATGGGTGGGCGTACGTGACGTGCTCTTCGGGTATCCCTGCAGGTGTATATCGAGTCGATTTTCCGTCCCTCGCGGTGAAGAGTAACACTTGGTCACTGAGTCGTGACGTTGGCTAATATATGAAATGTGATGATTCAATATTGCTGTTATGATATAGTTGTATTGCTACATGTGTGCCACCAAATATTGCTCACTAAATTTCATATTCATGAACTGTTAACTTGTGGCTAAAAGATGAACTAAGGATGAACTTGTAGGCGTGTCCATTTGCTAAAAGTTACCATCCCAGGTTCGTGTAAACTGCATGTAGAGTTTCATGCCTAGGGGAGTCGGTTAAGTCTTGTTGAGCCATCGTGCTCACGGTTGCTGCTATAAGTGTTTTTCAGGTGAGGAGCATCCCACGGACTCGGGGTACGAGTCGACCGGCGAGGGCTACCCTCCGTCGGGGACCACGGCTGAGTGGGAGCCGTACACACCGCGCTGAGCTGAGGAGTGCAGCTAGTGTGGGTTGCCCTAGGGCTGGGCAACCGACTTTTGCTAGGTAGATGGGAGTGAGTTGTACAAACTTAGCTTCCGCTGTTGTAATATAAACACTAGTTTGTAATTGAAGTTGGTTTTCTAAGTAATACAATGTGTTCTTATAATGTGTGCTGTCGGGTGTCACATCATGCGGCACCACCCTCTGTGATCCTGGATGAGCGGATTCTGGTCTGACACATTAGCTTGACACATCTATCTCACTTCCCATAATCCCATAGACTCAGCGAAGCATAAAAGCAAAAAAAACCATACCCGACTCATAAACTTTCCCGGTGGCAAGGGTGGTTTGACAAATCTAGTAAACTCCTATCAAAGGGTTTCCCTTCATATTGACTCAAGCACACACACCTTTTCGTAAACAAAACAGTTTTCCAAAACATGGGATCAATATGGTCAAGGGGCACTTGCCTTGTTCTTGCGGTTCCAATTGCTCTTGGATCTCGAAACCTTGTTGTTGCAGCTCGTCGTAGACAGCTCCCTAAGCTTGTCCTTCTATACGCGATCACACACATACAAGATTCATAACAATCAATACCATGCACAAACTCTACTTTAAGATGCAACGATACATATGCATGCTAATCCTATGATGCAGTTTTTATTAGATCAGTTTGTACGTGTTCTTGCATGACTTGCATGGTTTTTCGATGATCAGAGGTGTTCGGATCAAATGTGGACGTGGTGATGATCTTGACTTTAGATCAAACCGGTCAACACGTGATCTGTCCATGAAAAAGCTTCTGTTCCGAAAGAATCAAAGAAACAGATGCAAAGAAAACGCGATGATGTCGTAAGGTGGTATTGGAAGCCTACCTTACTCTCCCCGGGTCCTCCCTCCTAGCAAAACAGATCGTCGGGCTCCTCCGGCGATGGCAATCATGATCCAGGCTCGTCGGCGGTCTCTCCGGTGGTTGTACTCCGGCGAAGGGGTTTAGCTCGGCGAGTTTGGGGCTGGGGCTTTAAGTTGTCAACTCAGGAGGTGGAAAATAAGTACGTGGTTTCTGCCAAAGGTTTTGGGCTCTATTTATAATCGGGAAGAGAAGAGTCCTAATCTGATTGGATTTCGAATAAGAGTCCTATTCAAATGGTTTTTGAATCTTAACAACTTATCTTTAGTTGATTTGGTGCGGTAACATTGTGGAAATCGTGTCGGTTTCCTTAGTACCGGGGATTCCCACGCGTACAGAAGAAAAACTGCTTCAGAATCGCGTTATCTTCGTGGCGGTGAGCTTCGGAAGCTCCACGTGTCCTGCGGAAACCTGGGCTCCCTTTTCCGCAGAGACCAGCTCCGGTTGTGCCACGTGTCAGGCGAGCGAGACCTCCCTCTCCTCAGAGGTGAGCTCTGCGTGTGCCACGCGTCCTGGCGGGCGAGACCTCCACTCTCCCTCAGAGGCGAGCTCCGCGAACGCCACGTGTCAGTTCCGGACCTCTCCCTCTCTTTGGAGGTGGCTCCGAGTGTGCCATGTGTCAATTCCGGACCTCCCCTCTCTTCGGAGGTGAGCTCCGAGAATGCCACGCGTCAAGTAGCGCAGAACTTCCTATTTCCTCAGAGACGAGCTCCGAGGTTGACACATGTCCTTCAGCGTCAGACCTCCCGGAGATGAGCTCCGGGGGTGACTCGTGTCCGGTAGTGTCTGACCTCCCGGAGATGAGCTACGGAGGTGACACGTGTCCAGTAGGACCGGACCTCTAGGAGAAGAGCTCAGAGAGCGACACGTGTCTATCGAGGCCGGACCTCTCGGAAGTGAGCTCCGAGAGCGACACGTGTCCCGCGCGGCTGGTCCTCTCTTTTCCGCGGTGACTAGCTCCGCAGCCAACACGTGTCCTACGGGACTGTCCTCGCTCCTCTGCAGAGGTTAGCTCCGGGGGCAACATGTGTCCCACGGAGGTCGGACCTCTCCCCCTTTGCGGGGATGAGCCCCGAGCCTGCCACGTAGCCAGTTTAGCAGCGGACCACTACCCATTTACGGAGATGAGCTCCGAACATGCCACGTGGCCAGCGAGCCATGGGAGTTGTCTTCGGTGCTCTCTATGAACTGGAATTGGCTCTTTTTGGCTATCTTTTTAATATTTTCTCGGTTTCAACTTATTTTTAAAAATGTTTTTCTACATGAAACATGAATACATGCAGAACCCGAAAATGAGGGTGTCGCAGCTTATGAACGTCCCGTCCTTTTGTTGCTTCACTTGGAATCCCAAAAAGTACCTCAACTCTCCCATCATGGACATCTCAAATCTAGCTGTCATAATCTTACTAAATTCTTGACAAAAGGATTTGTTAGTTGAACCACATATAATATCGTCAACATAGATTTGGCAAATGAAGAGATCACCATCAAAGTGTTTAGTAAACAAACTGTAATCAGCTTTTCCAATCTTGAAGTCATTTTCAATCAAAAAATCTCTAAGGCACTCATACCAAGCTCTAGGAGCTTGTTTGAGGCCATAGAGAGCCTTACGCAGTTTGAACACATAGTCGGGGTACTCTTGATCTTCAAAACCGGGTGGTTGCTCCACGTACACCTCCTCCTTGATCGGTCCGTTCAGAAAGGCGCTTTTCACGTCCATTTGATAAAGCTTGAAATCACGGTGAGTAGCATATGCAAGTAGTATACGAATCGATTCAAGCCTAGCTACGGGAGCAAAAGCTTCTTCAAAATCAAACCTTCGACTTGTGAGCTTTTGCCACAAGTCGTGCCTTGTTCCTTGTTACCACTCCATGTGCGTCTTGCTTGTTGCGGAAGACCCATTTAGTGCCGACGACGTTGGACTTGGGTCTTTCAACAAGCTCCCACACTTCGTTCCTTTTGAAGTTGTTCAATTCTTCTTACATCGCCATCACCCAATCCGGATCTTTTAATGCATCCTCAACCTCTTGGATGTGGCACTTGTGGTCTTGAATCTTCATTACCATCTTCTTCTCCCCCTGGATAGTTTCCCTTATTGATGTTTTGATCTTCTTGATTTTCTTGAGGTTGATCTTTGTATGGAAGCTCCCCCCTTGATCATTTTCCTCCACCTGTGGTTCATTTTCTTGATTCGCGTTTGAAGGTGGCATTTGTGGTCGAACATCGCCCAATGCCATTCTTCTCATTGCTTGACATGGAGCTTCTTCTTGATCTAGCACACATTGATCAACTTGCTCTTCTTGAGAGCCGTTAGTTTCATCGAACACTACGTCACGTGCTACTTCAACATGTCCGGAGGTTTTGTTGAAGACACGATAAGCGTAGGAGTTTGAATCATAGCCATGTAAGAAACCTTCATCGGACTTCGAAGCAAACTTTGAAGCCCTTGGCTTTTGATTTAAAATATAACATTTTGAACCAAAAACTCGAAAATATGAGATATTTGGCTTGTTACCCATGAGTAGTTCATATGAAGTTTTCTTGAGCAACCGATGAAGATATAGTCGGTTTATGGCGTGACAAGCGGTGTTAACCGCTTCAGCCCAAAACCTGTCCAAAGTCTTGTATTCATCGAGCATTGTCCTCGTCATCTCATAGAGAGTTCTGTTCTTCCTTTCAGCTACTCCATTTTGTTGAGGAGTATATGGTGCTGACAATTCGTGCTTTATCCCTTCTTCGTCTAGATACTCCTCAACTTAGGTGTTCTTGAATCCTGTCCCATTGTCACTTTGTATGTTCTTGATCTTCAATGAGAATTCATTGGGCACACTTGATGAACTTCTTGAGGGTTCCTTTAGTTTCTGTCTTATCATGCAAAAAGAAAACCCACGTGAAGCGTGAAAAATCATCAACAATGACTAGACCGTATTTATTACTGTCGATGCTTATGTAAGCAATTGGACCGAATAGATCCATGTGGAGGAGCACAAGCGGTCTTGTTGTAGTCATGACATTCTTCGCGGGATGGGGTGCTCCTACTTGCTTCCCTGCTTGGCACGCTCTACAAGGTCTGTCTTCCTCAAAAACAACATCCATTAAACCTCGGATGTGATCGCCTTTAAGGAGTTTTTGAAGATTCCTCATACCAACATGTGCTAGCCGTCTATGCCACAGCCAATCCATGTTGGTCGTTGCAATCAAGCATGTGTCAAGTTCGGCTTTATCTTTGTTGAAGTCAATTAGATAAAGTTTTCCATTTAACACACCCTTGAATGCAATTGAGTTATCACTCCTTCTAAAGACAATCACACCCTCATTAGTGAATAAACAATTAAAATCCTTGTCACATAATTGAGTATCGACAAAAGGTTATAATCCAAGGAGTCAACATGTAAAACATGAGAGAGAATATGTTGTGATGAAATTGCAATTTTACCGGTACCAAGCACTCTTCCATGACTATTATCACGAAACTAAATGCCTTCGCTTGGATATTCATTTTCTTCATATTCCACGAACATTCTTCTTTCTCCGGTCATGTGATTGGTGCATCCACTATCTAGCACCCATTTTGCTCCACCGAATGAATAAGTCTGCAAAAGACAAATTATGCCTTGGTCTTAGGTACCCAAGCTTGCTTGGGTCCTTTGAGGTTAGTCACAAGTGATTTGGGCACCCACACATGATACTTGGTGTTCCCATGGCGTGGCCTAACATATTTGGCATAAACTCTTCCAAGATTACTTTTCATAAGTACATATGAAGCATCAAAAGTTCTAAATAGAAGTTGTTGTTCATATGTGTTTACAGTGTTAGATTTATCAACATTATTAAGTTTTATAACTTGAGACTTTTCATAAGTACATATGAAGCATCAAAAGTTCTAAATAGAAGTTGTTGTTCATATGTGTTTACAGTGTTAGATTTATCAACATTATTAAGTTTTATAACTTGAGAAGAGTTTCCCTTGACAAAGGCAATGCAACCCTTGTTATTCTTGTGGCTTCTAGCGTTTTGCTTTTCACAATAAGAATATCCAATGCAATATTTGACATTAGGAGGTCTTGTGACCGAGTATGCACCGCGTGCATACTTGATCTTCTCCTTGTCAAATATGCCACTTTGAGAAGATTGCTTGTCCTTTGTCGAGTTTGGCTTTTTCTTCAAGTTAGTGTCACTTTTGGCACAAGCACAAGTAATACTAGTTTCAGATTTTATATGTTGAGAAGGTGAGCTTGAAGTAGATGAAGAACCACTTTGCTTGAGTGACTCAACTTGTACCTCAAGGATCTTGTTAACTTTGGTTAAGTTAGCAAGTTCATCCTTGATGGTGGTGTTTGAGTCTTTTAACTTCAAGCAAACTTCCTTGATTGAAGCTAACTCAAGTTCTAGTGATTTACTTCGCTCCTTTTCAAGTTCAAGAAGCTTTTCAATCTCAATATATTCCTCCTTTTGAGAGATGATCATATCTTCCTGACGATTGACTAACTTCTCCATATCAACAAGCTTATCAAATAGAAATTTCATCTTAGCAGTTGTCTTTTTGTCTAAACCCCTAAGCATATATTCATTTTCATCACTGCTATCATCGTCACTAGAATCATCACTATCACTAGTAAAAGAATGCGAGAAGGAAGATTTAGTTGTTACCTTTATTTTACCTTCCTTTGCCATTAGACAAGTGTTGTCGTTGTCCTTCCATGCGCCCATGGTTGGGAAGAGAGTGGATTTCTTGGTAGTCTTCTTTATGGCTATGGTGGTCATCTCATCTTCTTCTTCGGATGAGGATTCATCATTGGAGTCCCACTCCTTCCCTAGATGCGCTTGGCCATGTTGCTTCTTCTTCATGAACATTTTCTTTGGTTGAGGCTTGTTGTCTTTAGTCTTCCTCTTATTTTCTTCATATGGACAATCTACTATGAAGTGATCATATTCTCCGCAGTTGTAGCACGCCCGTCTCATCTTGGATCTTTGTTTGTCTCTTTGTCTTCCTTCGTTTGATCTGCTACCCTTTCTTCTTCTCATCATTTTCTTGAACTTCTTCATGAACAAGATCATGTCTTCTTCATCGATATCACTACTTTCATCATCACTGTCGTCTTCTTCATGAGCTTCTCGAGCTTCTTTTGATACGGGTTGACAAGTTGACTTCAAAGCAACTCCTTTCTTCTTTGCCGAGGTGAGATCGGCAATTTCCTTGACATGTTTGGCTTGCTTTTGCATCATTTCAAAGTTGATGATCTTGCCAAGAAGTTCGTCTAGGGTCATTTTCCAGTACCCGGGGCTTTCTCTAACCATAGAGCAAAGAGTCACGTTGCGAGGCATGAATGCTCTGAGAATCAACTTCATGACCTCATGATCATTCCAATTTTTGCTGCCATACGCTCGTACTTTGTTGATAAGATTCTTCAGTCGATTGTACATATCTTGTGGTGATTCATCTTCTTGTATCGCGAATCTTCAATCATTTCTATCTTGGCTTCGCATACATTACGGTCACCTTCATGTGCGATTTGTAGTGTGTCCCATATCTCCTTGGCAATTTTGAGTCCATCCACCTTGGTGAACTCGTCTCGGCTCAGTGATGATGTGATCACAGCTACAGCTTGAGCATTACGATGAACGGCTTGTTCTTGGCTTGGAGTCAGCTCTTCATCATCATCCGGGATATCTATCCCTATACACACTATATGCCACAAACTTGGGTAAGAGATATAAGGTGCATTTTCATGTTTTGTCTCCACATTGAATAGTCATTTCCATCAAAGTAAGGTGCTTTCCCTAGAGGAATTGATAAGTAATGACTATTGTTAGAATTCAAACGTTCATAGTCAAAAGGATATCGGGAGTAGTCTGTGTGACTGCCCCCTTTATTCTTCTTTTCATCATCGATCTTTTTCTTCCCTTTTGGGGAGAGTGCCTTCTTCTGTAGAAGAGCCTTGAGTTGGAGCACTTCTGTAGGATCGAAGAGCACGTGAAAATCTACTAGAGGGGGGATGAATGGTAGATTAAAACTTTTTGCAGCAGAAACAACAAAAACCACTCAGCAAAAATCAATCGGTTAAATAAACCGTGTGTGCAAGTGTTTTCAAACGTGTTCAACCATGACAAATCAAAATACCGAAGCAACGTTGGTCTGTCCAGAAACTCGGCGAGAAAGACTTGACGAAAAACAAGTCGGACGAACAAGGCACAAAAGCTCCTCGAAACTATGAACTTTATTCAATAGAAACACAAGAGGAACAGCCCAAAGTTCTCTATCCATGAGAGCTCTGGCCTCCCTTGCTTTTATAGCCAGCCCTCAGGCTAAACAATCCAATCTAGGACTCCTACTCCTAATTGGACTCGTATCCTAACTTACCATAACTGCTCGGGACTCTCCTATTCGCAGATAGAAGCAATCGTGAGAATTCCAAACACCTTAGGAACGTCCTAAACATTCCTAAAACAACTCAACTTCGTGCCTACATGAAATCCTATCATAACCAACTCAAATCTTCCATATTTGAGCCATATCCGACTCAGCCTCAGCCTGAGTACGCAATCCAGCCGGTTGGACCTTTCCGACCAATTCTTTACGTCCACCTCTCTTCATCACACCTAGGAACAATGTTGCCACGTCCATGCACTCCTTGCACACGTGCAAAAACCTTCCAACGAAGTACACGCAACCTTCATATGCACTGCCCTTGATCCAAACATGCTGCGCGACCTCCTGATCAACTCAACCACAGCTCCTCCCGAACTTGGTTGTTGGAACCTCATCTCCTCCCTGAGACTAGTCCAAGGATCCCGTCACCAGCCATGTCTTGAACTCAAGCAACACCTGCACATGAATAAACAACCAATTCTTCCGAGCACAAGTTCTCGACTTGACTCAGGTTAGTTCGAAAACCACAACACCTTACATGAGCACGTCACATAAGCATGTTGCAAACTATATCAAATGATAACAGCCATAACCACCAAAACACACCAAAAACTTAGCAAATTAATACTAAGCAAACCTTCCCATAAAGCAAGTTTGAAATATTGCGAGTTAAAAGCAAAAACAAGACGCTGCAGTTCTACGAGTTGAACTTCACGGGAGCTCCCTAAAAAAACAAGCTCCGGACCTTACAGGAGCTCTCCAGACCTTGCGTCGGACCTTGCCAACACTTGGCGGACCTAACAAAGAACTTGTCGGACCTTGCCACAGAAGAATGTTTTGGCAATATTCAAAACTTTGAATGTTAATGCTAACTTTTATCCTAATTGCCAATGTATTCAGCACACATTGGTCTCACAATCTCCCCCTTGATGAATGCATTGGCAACACCCATTAAAATCCGAACATTGGCTTATGAAAAGTTTTGAAAACTCATTTCTCCCCCTTTATTAATTTCTCCCCATTTTTTAAAATCAGAGAAGGAAGAAAGTGTATAACATATGCAAAGTGTAAAAAAATCTCTCCTTATACATATTTCTCCCCCTTTGACAATGTATTCAGCAAGGTTCAAAAGAGAAATTTTTAAATGTTATGAGCATATTATAACATATACATACAAAACAAACCTCATCCAAGTCATACTATCAGGTTACTTACACTATCACATCAATGAGATACATAAAGTAGTGTAAGCCATGCTAGAGATCAAATGTATTTTTCAGTTTAAGCAAGTCATGATCTCCCTTACTCAACTATTTCAAAACCTGAAAACATGACACTTGTTGCTGCATTTTTATTATTCATAATCATTTAAGGCACAAAGTTGATCATATGATATTTGCAAGAGATTATATGCCGCATCAGCCTTATTCTAACCAACCAAGCCAAGCCTATGTCATTTGACAATCAGAAGCTTAAGGACATGGTTTTAGTCATACACAATTCCTTCCAAGTTCATATCTTAGTGCAATGATAAGCAATCTCAAAAGAAGAAGTGCGATGCATGCATATTCTCTTGATCTTTTCTCAATTTTTATTTGAAAACTCAACATGTGAGCTGATCACTTGATTAATTTTTTATGATTAAAAGCACTTGTGAGCACACAACAAGTTCAAAACAGAAAGAAAGTTCGATCATGACCAGATTTAGTGTAAGTAATTATTCCAATTACTAGTCATGGCAAAAACTACAAAATGTATAACATGAGTAATGTAGTAAGAACTTTCAGCCTGTAAAAGGAATCACAAAGTCATATATGTATGAAATACTATGCTCATATTATTTTAGTTTCAGATTCACACATAGACTTTCAAAGTTTCAAAAACTCCCCCTCAATTTAAGCCATGAGGATGCGTAACCCCTATTTCACTACGAATGAAACAAAAACGAGTGAAATCCAAAGGTTTTGTAAAAATATCAGCCAATTGTTGTTCGGTATCGACATAGTGAAGCACAATGTTTCCTTTTTCAACATTATCACGAAGAAAGTGATACCTAATGTCAATGTGCTTAGTTCTAGAGTGTTTCACAGGGTTTTTAGCAATACAAATTGCACTAGTGTTATCACAAAACAGTGGAACACTATCTAAATCAACCCCATAGTCCTTAAGTGTTTGAACAATCCAAAGAATTTGTGAGCTAGCGCTAGCCGCAGCTACATATTCAGATTCGGTTGTGAATTGTGCAACTGAACTTTGTTTTCTAGAGGACCAAGCAACAAGTGAATTACCAAGAAAATGACAAGCACCCGAAGTACTTTTCCTATCAATCATACAACCCCCAAAATCAGCATCCAAAAAAGCTTTCAAAGAAACGGTTGAGGAAGAAGGAAGAAAAATGCCAAATTCTTGAGTTCCATGTAGGTACCTGAGAATCCTTTTGATGGCTTGGCGATGTGAAGCACGTGGAGAAGCTTGAAAACATGCACAAAGACATACGCTGAATTGTATGTCTGGTCTTGACGCCGTGAGATACAAAATTGATCCAATCATACTTCTGTATTCTTTTTTATCGATCGGGTCACCATCTTCGTCAAGTTCAAGTGTTGTTGCTGTTCCCATTGGTGTCTGAAGAGGCTTGCATTTGTCCATGTTGAAGCGCTTAAGAAGGTCCTTTGTATACTTAGTTTGATGCATAAAAGTTCCTTCTTTTGTTTGCTTGATTTACAGCACCAAAAAGTATGTGAGTTCTCCCATCATACTCATCTCAAATTCTGAACTCATCATAGCTGAAAACTTGGACACGAGATCATGAGAAGCACAACCAAAGATAATATTATCCACATACACTTGAACGAATAATGAGTCATTGCCATGCTTAAGTACAAAAAGAGTTTTATCAACCTTGCCCATGGTAAACCCCTTTTTAAGTAAGAATGTTTTTAACCTATCATACCATGCTCTAGGGGCTTGTTTTAGACCGTACAAGGCTTTGGACAGTTTGTAAACATGATTAGGAAAATTTGGATTTTCAAAACCCGGTGGCTGCTTAACATAAACCTCCTCCTCTATGTAGCCATTAAGAAAAGCACTTTTAACATCCATTTGATATAACTTGAAACCTTTAGATGCAGCAAATGCTAATAAAATTCTTATAGCTTCTAATCTAGCAACAGGAGCAAATGTTTCATTAAAATCTAGACCTTCAATTTGAGTGAAACCTTGAGCAACCAACCTAGCTTTATTCCTAACAACAACCCCATCCTCACTTTGCTTATTTTTAAATATCCATTTAGTTCAAATTAATGTGTGACCTTGAGGTGGAGGTACAAGTTTCCAAACATTATTTCTTTCAAAATTTTCTAACTCTTCTTGCATGGCATTAATCCAAGATTCATTAGTGAGTGTGTGTGATATATCCTTGGGTTCAAAAGAAGCAACAAAAGCAGAATGAGCATGAGAGTTTGGATCGCAAAACCTGGACCGAGTGACTCGTTCATGCAAGCTTCCAATGATTTGTTGTGGAGGATGACTTTTGAGTACTCGGAGGGGAGTAGACACTTCACAAGCACCTTCTTCTTCATGTTCGGACCTTTGATTAGGAGAGCTTGTTGATTGAGGAAGGTCCGAACCAGCAGTAGTGACTGTTGGTGCTGGTTGTGGTGCAAAATCAGCAGCTTGATCGTTTTCGAGTTTTCGGGCAGAAGCACCACTTCTCCATCTTCTTCAATAAAAATACTCTCCCCCCTGCAGATATGGATCCGGACCTGCAATATCGGAGCTAGTACTTGGGCTAGCTTCATCAAAAGAAACCTCGCAAGTCTCCACAATTTTGTTAGTGTCAAGTAAAAGCACACGGTAGCCTCTAGTATGAGATGGATAACCAAGAAACATGCCATCAACAGATCTAGCTTCAAATTTATCAAGATTACCATGTTTCTTAACAAAGCATTTGCAACCAAAAACCCTAAATTGTGTAACACTAGGCCTATGTCCAAACCGGAGCTCATATGGGTTTTTTCCAAGCTTAGCACGCAAGAAAACACAATTTGAGACATAACAAGCGGTTGCAATTGCATCAGCCCAAAATTTCCTAGGAGTTTGATATTCATCAAGCATAGTCCTAGCCTTCTCAACTAAGGTCCTGTTCTTTCTTTCTACGACACCATTTTGTTGTGGTACATAGGGTGAAGAGTATTGATGATCTATTCCATTTTCAGCACAAAAGTGATCAAAGGATTGGTTTTTAAATTCAGTTCCGTATCACTTCTAATTGCTTTTAATGATCCTGGGTGATCAATAGATAATCTAAGAAATAAAGTTCTAAAATGACTAAAAGCTTCATTCTTAGATGCCATAAAATAAACCCAAGAATATCTGGAATAATCATCAACAATCACAAGCACATACCATTTACCTCCGAAGGATTGAACACGTGCCGGACCTACTGTGTCAAGATGTAAAAGTTGTCCCGGTTCAGCTGTCATGGTCATTGTGAGAGGAGCATGTGAACCCGCAACAAACTTAGCATGTCTACAAGAAGAGCACACAATATCATTGTCCTTTTTAAGCTTCGGCAGCCCACGTATGCGATCGAGAGCACTAACACGAGTGAGATGATCAAAGCCTATGTGACCAAGTCTACGATGCTAAAAATATAGATCCTTTGTATCATTAGCAACTAGACACCGATGCTTAGAAGTTGACAAATCAAAATCAGCTTTAAAAACTCTTCCAAACCTAGACATGTTAAACAAAATCTCACCTTTTGAATCTACAACCTTGCAGCAATTTTTAGCAAAGCTAACCTCTAGATTTCCATCTAGCAATTGTGAAACCGAAAGCAAGTTGTATTTCAAATTTTTAACAAGTGCCACATCTTTCAAAGTGTAGAGATTGTTTACTCTAACCGAACCTTTAGCAATTATGGGAGTAGAAGAGTTATCGGTGAAAGTAACATTTTCTACACGTGACACAAAAGAGAGAGAGGAGAACCATTCTTTGTTACCGGTCATGTGGTGTGAGCAACCTGAATCCACAATCCAAATGTTCTCCTTCCTCAAATGTGAAACCTACACAGCAGCACAATACGTCGATGACTCAATACTGGGGTTAGTTAAAAGACTTTTAGGAATCCAATACTGAGTCACACGACGTCCAGCAGGAATAACACGCGAAAGCTGAGAAGGTACAGAAGGTTTATGAGCCAAACATCGAAAATTTTTGTTCCCAACTACTGACTTAGAAGATGTGTTATATGTAGCACAAAAAACAGTAGGTCCGGGAGCAAGTTTTTGACTCATTACAGCAGGTTGCAAGCTCCGAACATTCGGTCTAGCAGATTTTGCTTGGTTGTTATGTGATCTAGCAATTATTCTTTGTTTCTTATCGTGTTTAGCTAGTCTATAACAAAAATCCATGACATGACCATCTCTACCACAGTAGGTACAATGAAAAATAACCTTATTAGCATGTCTAGATGAGCAAGCAACACGTTTATTAGAACCCGAATGGGACAGTACTCCTGCAGATTTGAAAATCACCTCTTTTTGTCTAGGAGCTGTTTGAATCAAACCGCTTCCTAATGACTTTAAAACTTTAGGTGGGTGTGCCTTAGCATGAGCATGAGAATTAAAACCTAAACCAGTTTTATCATTACAAGACTTGGAAGAATTCAGCAGCAAGTTTAGGTTCTTATTTGCATTAGAAAACCGATCTAGTGTCCTATGCATGTCATCAAGTTTATTGGACAGATCAAATCAGTTTTCACATGAAGTTTTTCATTTTAGTTTGCAATTTGAACAATATTTAACTTCATGCACACGTAAAGCATTGTTCAAAATAGAAATCTCATTCATAGCATCATTTAGTTTCTTATTCAGATCATCACATGAAGAACAATGAAAATCAATTGTAGAACAACAAGCATCTTTCAAATTTTTATCATTAAGTGCAGCAAGCTCTTTGTTCTTTTCAATTTCAAGTTCAAGTTTATCAAGTGTAGATGCGTGTGCACTTCTTAAAGAGGATAATTGTTCATAAATCAAATCACATGAGGAACAAGAATCATCACTAGGAATCAAAGTTTTTAAACGATTAATTTCAGATTCTAGTGATTCAATTTTAACAGCATTGTTCCTAAGTTTTTTTATCCTTTTTCTTTAATATAACAGTGGCACGAGAAATAGCATCACACATTTCTTCGCAAGTGGGACATACCTCTTCATCGTCGCTGTTGTGTTCTGCCTCCTCGGAGCTTGAACTTGACTTGCTCGCCATGCAGCACATATTTGTCATAGCTTCTTCATCTTCATCACTACCGGTGTCCACATCACTTGAGCCGAAATCTTGAAGTGCAGAGATCATACTATGCACTATGTTGTGCATTGATAAATCTTTCTTCTTCTTATTCTTTGCAAATGATTTCTTCAGCCTTGTTTGCTTTTCTTCACGTGAAGTCGGACCTGAAAGGTTAGGGCACTCCGTACGAAAATGTCCTATCTTACCACATTCAAAACATCGTTGAGGTCCGGAGCTTCCTCTCCTTCTAGTTCTCACATTTTGCAATGCTTTTGAGAACCGAGTAGAGATGAGTGCAAGCTCCTCCTCTGGAAACTCTTCAATCTGTTCAAGGGTTAGAGAGGACAGCAAAGAGAGTGCACCACTAGATGATGATTGACTAGAACTAGACATGTCACGTTGCGAAACAAATGCAATAGACTTGTTGGGGTTTTTACGTGAGATGATGTCAATTTCATGAGTTTTCAATTTAGAATAAAGCACGTCTAAAGTAAGAGAACTCATGACAGTAGATTCACGAATAGATGTAACTTTCATCTCCCAAATTGACATATCTAATGCTCCTAACAATTATCTAGCATTTTCAGCATCTGAAAAGTTAACATTGACACTACGCAAGTTGCTGAGAATTTTATTAAAGCGAGCAAAAAGGTCGTCAATTGACTCACCGGGTTGCATCTCAAAACGCATGTATTCTTTCTTGAACATATCTTGCCTTACCTCCTTGATCGTATTGGATCCTTCATGGTAGTCACAAAGAGCTTTCCAAACATCATATGTAGATCGGAGGTGTGCAACACGGTCGAAGTTGCTTTGAGTCAATCCTTGGATGATCAAGTTGCGAGCCTTGTTGTTGTTGTCAACATCTCTCATGTTTGCAGCCGTAACTTGATCGTTGGGTGGTACATCGAAGTTCCGGTAGACCTTTTCCCATATGGCGAAGCCTTGCACCTGTATGTAGGCCTCCATCCGCGCCTTCCAAACCTGAAAATCGATGCCATTGAACACACAAGGTTTTGCGGAGTACTTCTCCATGATGGTTAGTCAAAACACGTGCAAATCACAAAGATTAGAGCACCTTGGCTCTGATACCAATTGTAGGATCGAAGAGCACGTGAAAAGCTACCAGAGGGGGGTGAATGGTAGATTAAAAATTTTCGCAGCGGAAACAACAAAAACCCCTCAGCAAAAAATCAATCGGTTAAAGAAACCATGTGTGCAAGTGTTTTCAAACGTGTTCAACCGTGAAAAATCAAGTAGAGAGGTATAGAATCAAGTCACGGATGTAATGCAACAAGAATCACTTGAAAACATGAAGTAAAACTTGATATACGATCAAAACATTAAACGAAGATCAATCTGTTCTACCCGATATAAAACAGATCTGCAATGCTGCAAAGAAACTCGTGTATCTCAAAAACTACAGATCCTAAGCTCGTGAAAATTTCACAGATGATAGATAATTGAGTTTTGAAGACAACCCAAAAAGAATCACATCAATCGAATTTGTAAAACTCGAGTTATGAACGAAACAACGAAGCAACGTCGGTCTGTCCAGAAACTCGGCGAGAAAGACTTGACGAAAAAGAAGTCGGACGAACAAGACATAAAAGCTCCTCGAAACTATGAACTTTATTCAATAGAAACACAAGAGGAACAGCACAAAGTTCTCTATCCAAGAGAGCTCTGGTCTCCCTTGCTTTTATAGCCAGCCCTCAGGCTAAACAATCCAATCTAGGACTCCTACTCCTAATTGGACTCGTATCCTAACTTACCATAACTGCTCAGGACTCTCCTATTCGCAGATAGAAGCAATCGTGAGACTTCCAAACACCTTAGTAACGTCCTAAACATTTCTAAAACAACTCAACTTCGTGCCTAGCACAAAATCCTATCATAACCAACTCAAATCTTCCATATTTGAGCCTTATCCGACTCAGCCTCAGCCTGAGTACGCAATCCAGCCGGTTGAACCTCTCCGACCAATTCTTTACGTCCACTTCTCTTCATCACGCCTTGGAACAATGTTGCCACGTTCATGCACTCCTTGCACACGTGCAAACACTTTCCAACGACGTACACGCAACCTTCATATGCACTGCCCTTGATCCAAACATGTTGCGCGACCTCCCGATCAACTTAACCACAGCTCCTCCCGAACTTGGTTGTTGGAACCTCATCTCCTCCCTGAGACTAGTCCAAGGATCCCGTCACCAGCCATGTCTTGAACTCAAGCAACACCTGCACATGAATAAACAACAATTCTTCTGAGCACAAGTCCTCGACTTGACTCACGTTAGTTCGAAAACCACAACACCTTACATGAGCACGTCACATAAGCATGTTGCAAACCATATCAAATGATAACAGCCATAACCACCAAAACACACCAAAAACTTAGCAAATTAATACTAAGCAAACCTTCCCATAAAGCAAGTTTGAAACATTGCGAGTTAAAAGCAAAAACAAGACGCTGCAGTTCTACGAGTTGAACTTCACGGGAGCTCCATAAAAAAACAAGCTCCGGACCTCACAGAAGCTCTCCGGACCTTACAGGAGCTCTCCGGACCTTGCGTCGGACCTTGCCAACACTTGGCGGACCTAACAAAGAACTTGTCGGATCTTGCCACAGAAGAATGTTTTGGCAATATTCAAAACTTTGAATGTTAATGCTAACTTTTATTATAATTGCCAATGTATTCAGCACACATAGGTCTCACAACTTCCTCATCATCATCCTCACTGTCTTGAATGGCGTCGAGTAGCTTCTTTAGTTTTTGAGTACTTTCATCATCACCCTTCGATCTTCTTGTGTACATCCTTGATGTCCGACATCGTCTCTTCGAGCGGTGAGTCTGTTTTGAAGAGTTTGGCTTTGATACCAATTGAATGTAGCCTAGAGGGGGGTGAATAGGCTTTTCGATTCTTTGTTAATCCCTGAAACACTTAATACATTTATCAAATACAGGGAAATCGGACAAGTCTGGTAGAGTGCGGACTAGTCTGTTTACTAGTCAGAGACAAATCGGACTAAACCACCAAAAACACTCAAAAGATGAACAATAAATGATCAAGAGTGTGCGAGAGATCAAACACAAGAGCTCAAGATGTGTAGAACAAGTCTCTCCTTTGATCAATTGCTAATCCTCAAAGATTTGATCCTTTTTGAGTTAGAATGTGTGGAGAGATGTGAATTTTGGACTCTTGGGAGGTGTGACAGTGCAGGGGGTCGAGTCTATTGGTGGTATGGCCGTACACCTCTATTTACTAGGATTTCCAAAGGTTACCGTTAGGGTTTGCGATGTCCCGACTAGTCCGTGGTGGACTCCGGACTAGTCCGGTGTGCGGCGTGTGGAAAACCCTAAGTGTTGTGAGATACCGGACTAGTCCGTAAGAGAGCGGACTAGTCCGTTGTCTATCCAGAGACAAAATTGAAACAGCCCTGATACCAACTTGTCACAGCTCCAATATCACGCTGTGTGGGACTGCCCCGTTTACACATGACCTCGTTGGGTGGTGCCGTGATATGCAGCACCCAACAGCACACGGGTCAAAGAAACACATCACATTACAGAAATTATTTGCGGAAGCGTACAAGAGTATTTTACAAATACTTATCTCAAAATAAGAGACAGAGGAAGACTATAACTCTCACGACTCATTTCTAACTTAGCAACAAAGAAACAGTCCAGCCCACGGACGTTTCCTACTAGCAACACGAGAACAATCTGCAGCGGCGAGGATGCTCTTGAGTAACCACTCGGAGGTTCCCGAGTCTCATCAGCATCCCTTCATAAGCATGAAGTCAAATACCTGCAAAACAACTCGGATAGCATCCGTGAGAATAACGCTCAACAAGACTTAACCGTCACCATAAACATGAAACTCTATGTGAGGTTATGAACCTAATGTAGGATGGCATAAGGCATAATAAACTCGCCTAAAAGTGAATCCATACTTTCAGGTGTTATTTGCAGCATTTTTAAGTAAGCTTGGGCACGCCACATCGGGAGTCCACAATCAAACAAGAAACGCTTTCCCCGATGTAAATTGCTCATGGCATAAAAGAATCGAGTTGCCCTAACTAAGCATCAAAGATACAGCACCAAGGTAGTATAAATTTCAAACCAATATGATTAGTTCATTTCTCATGCAAGTTCTTACTACGTCACGACTGTGAGAACAAGTATGCTTGGAAAATCCCGCGAGCGACGGTGATTCGAATCAATAAAACCCGGACTACACGACACGTACGCCCGTACTCGACGTTGCCTACAGCAACCATCACTGACATCGTACGCGGCAGCCTTTCTCCCGTTTCACCCCCGTTGAATCGATCAAGTCGCCCCGTACAATTGCCACTCTCATGGTGCACCTGCCGACGTGAGATGTCATTAGAATGTTCCCCACATACTGCACACCGGCCGTCCGCCTGAGGCGACCCGAAAAGTCCCAACGACAGCTTCCCGAGGTACATCAGTTTACTGGGTCCCATAATACCAGCATGAGTCCGGTACACAACTCAAACTTGTTCAACAGGGCCGCATACGGATCGGTCCTTGACCGACACGGACAGGTCTACAGCACCCAGGCCCCTATGTCCTGCTGCCCCTACAACCTTCCGGTCTCAACTTTAACTTGCTAATTCATTTATGAACCAATCCCGTATGCCCCTGTTGTTCCTGAACTTGCGAGTAGCATCTCACCACTCGACTTCTACCGAACCGTACTTAAGCATGGCAGTTCTACACGGCGAAAGACACCTACCCAATACTCCATAGGTCAATTGGCTATGCAAGAGGAGTATCAAACACTAGATCTAATGCACAATTCATATCTTAACAGAAAGTGAATACAAAATAAAAACTTAACAGTTGTTAAATGCAAACCGGAGCTTGCCTGTTTTGCTGGATTGTCGTATATAATCAGTTAGTGTCCTTGCTGATCCACCCTTAATTCTCCGGAGCTTGATCCACTTCATTGAATCACTCCTTTGAATCCCCTTCGTTATGGTTCCTATTGAAATGCATATGCACATGTTTTATAGAATGTAATGGAAAGAAGTTATAGAGTTAATTTCTTAAGAACAGAGGTTGTGTGGAAAAGCCAAGAATGGCTTGGTTTGCCTCTGTTGTGTAAAGAACATAGGAAATGATCTACCCGATCTTAATATCTTAGCTGTACACTAACTACACTCCTTAATGAACATAATAGATGAGCTGAAAAGAATTGGATGCACTGAAGAACAAGAACTCCAATGGCCTCGAAACTTTTACAGCAGGCTCTATACTATCTAGGGATTTAGCTTGCCAAATTGCAGCTAATGTGGATGTAAGGGCCTCAGTTTTTGACACATGTTTAAAGTGTTCATCACCACACAACACCCCTCATTTGGAGAAAGTTGTTGAACACATTTGAAGAGCAAGTAACCATTATCAACATGCTCATTAGAGAATAAACTCACAAAATGCAAAAGTGGTATTTCCCACATGCATCATCTAGGGGCTAGGCATATGAAAACTCCTACACCTTGCTAGGAATGTCCATGCCAAGTTTCACCCAAGTTCAAAACCTTTTTGAGGTATTTTTGGGTATAGCTAGAAAGAGGGTGGTTTGAACTCAAATTCAAATTCAAACTGTTTTTATCCCATGAATTCAAAAGTGGGAGCCATATTCTTACTCAGCACATTTTTGTTAGCTCACACACCAATTTTCACTCCATTTGGAGTTGATATTGACATGAGCCAAGTGTAGCAAATTCAAACTTTATTTGAATTTCAAACTGAACATGCTGAAATTTAGTCAAACCAAAACTAATTTGAATTCTAACCAATTCAAATGGCTCAGGGGTGAATAATTCTAATCACCATGGGCGTTTTAGGGCTTACTGTTTACAACAGTGATAGAAAGTTAATCTCAAAGGTTAAAATGGGGGTGGGACCCACCTGTCATAGGCTGCTGAAAACTTGCAACCGAAGCAGTGGACTTTGCCTCTGTCTGTTCAACGCCACCAAGGGCTGCTCGTGCGCCACCGAGGAGAGCCGGCGTCACCAGCTGCTTCCCGCCTCCACGCGCGAGCCCAGGGTCGGTTCCAGGGTCCTCTTAAGGCGCTCCACGCGCTCCACCGAAGCGATCATCGCTCGCTTCCTTCTCCCCTGTAAACACCGAGCTCCTTGGCCCTCCGCCTCTCTTCTCGATCGGGAAACTGCGAAAACATCGCGCCCTCTCCTCCCCCGAGCAGCTAGGCAGCACCCTGAGGTCAACCTCCACTTCCCCGACGCCAAAAACCCCGAGCTCCGGCCTCCCTTGCCCGAGAACGATCGCCACAGCGGCGACCTAACCTCAGCCGAATGTCGGACGCTCGTGGACAGTGTTCCACAGGGGCTTTCACGGGCCAGCAAGAACAGCAACGGGAGTGCGCGGCCACCATGTTGCTCTCCTCCATGTCTTGAAGTAAACCGTGGAGCATCCGCTACGAATTTCCAGATTTTGCTCCGGCGGTTTTAAACCAAGCTTCTAGTACGGGTTCTTCGAATTTCTGCTCTATGATCCTTCTTAAGTTATCAAATCTTTCACATAGGTGCTGGACTAGCCGGCGATCATTTTCCTTTTAGCATCCGTGGTATGAAACCGACTAGGAGTGACGAATTTTGAGGTCGATCAAGGACGTTCGTGGCCGGCACGATCAGTCACACGGTGCCGACCAACTAGCCGCCATGTTTGAACACCTTTGATACCTTGTCGAGCTTCCTATAGGTGTACTGATGCTGTAGAACTGTTTGCTCGAGGTCTTGGCGGGTTAGAACCCACGGCCGACGGCGCCGAACCTCAACCGAGGCCGCCGCACGTCGCCGGGTTATTTCCGGTCACCGCCAGTTTGAACTGACCCCACAGACGTGTTCCTCGATGTCGATAACCCCCTGGCGGCGAATTTCAGACTGTGCGGTGGCCGGCAGCGGCAATCCGGCGAGCTGCGGTTCTGCTCCGGCGAGGGGAGGCGGCGCGTGCGCGAGGGAGCGTCGGGAGGAAGACGAAGCCGGGTGGCCCACGTGTCAGCGGCTCGGAATTTAAATCAGGGATCGGTCTGCGGCTCGGATCCGGTGTGCTGGCGCGCAAAAAAACTCCGTGGACCCCGGTGTGCCATCGCCTCAGCGCCCGACACGTGTACCGTGGACCCACCGGCAGATTTGAACTTTTCCCCGATTTTCAGAATTCATTCAAACTTCAAATCCTTATAACTTGGGCTAGGAACATCCAAATCGAGTGAACCAAATTTTGTTGGATTCAGCTCTCTGAGTACTTTCCAGCAAATCAAATTTCACTTCATGAAAATCCTTATTTATCCAGAATTAATTCCTCAAAGTTTAAACTGTTTGGAATTTGAACTGGAGAATCCTTTGGAGGAAAATTCTGAAATTTTGCTGGGATGTTCCCCAAAATATCCCTGAGCTACAATAAAATTTCAGATCCATTTGAGCTCATTTGATCCACCTAATGGTGTGATTAATAAAACTGTTCCAGAGAAAATAGAAAATGTTCAGAAACATTTTCAGAAATTCCTCAGAAATTGTTTAGCTCATATTCTTAGCTAGAAAACTTCAAATCATGTGAGACCAGCTCCATTAGAATCCTCTGAAAATATAGTTTTCAGAAAGGCATGGCTTGCTCCATGAAAATTCCTAGAACACCCTAAAGGCTCCAATTAAGGTCAAGTACATAATTATTTGTGGAGGGCTCAAATGAGCTTTGCTGCAACTAAAACTTGGCCAAGTCTCTGTTTAGGTTGTATCCAAACCACAGTAAAAATTTCAGAGTCATTGAGTCTGTCTAGTGAGACTTATAGCTTTCACAAGTTTAAAATTCAATTCAAATGCATTTAAATTAATACATGTACTTGTTACCTCATGTAGTCGCTAAGGTCGAGGAGGAACCCGAAGTTCTAGACTTCGTTACTCCGGAAGAGCAGCTAGCCTACGACCAAGAGCAGCAAGGCAAGCTCTGGTTTGCATTAACATTTTTACAAATTTTTATTGTTTTGAGCACTTACTTGAGTATCATTATTTCTTGCATTGGAGTCTTGTTTGAAAACACAATTGCATAGCCAAGAAAACCAGGGGTTGGGATTAGGATGGAAAACCCCGATTAGCTACTGCAATGCTAGAATAGTGTAGGATTCGGTACAAGTCGAGTAGTTGGAACTACTCGCGAGCATAGGCTAGAGGCACTCGACTCGGGTAGAGATAGCACATGATACACATGGCAAGAAAAAAATGAGACTGAGCGGGGAGTAAGGGCAGCAGGACTTTGGGGCCTGTGTGCTATAGCTCCGCTTGTGTCGATTGAGGACCGAGCCGTGTGCGGGCCTGTTGAATAAGCTAGAACAGTACCGAAGACCTACCGGCTATATGGGAACCGGGAAACCGATGTAACTCGGGTAGCTGGGTGTTGAGGCATAGCTGGTCGTTCAGAGGTTAGGTTGAGAGCTCGAGGTGTAAATCGGCTGGCGGCACTGAGATGCGCGTGCAGAGACCTCTTGCTCGGGACGATTGGACCGGTTCAACATTTGGCTGACGGGTGAAAGGTGGTTGCATAAGACGTCCGTGATGGTTGCTGTAGGCAACATCGAGTACGGACGTACGTGACGGGTTATTCGGGTAACCCTGCAGGTGTAAATCGATTATAATCACCGTCCCTCGCGGTCAGTGAGTACCACTTGTTCACTGTACCGTGACGTAGAAAGAACAGGCTAGTTACATGTTAAAATGTTGCTGATTGAAAGATGTACTTTGATTGTTAATGATTTACTGTAGTCTAGAGATAACTAAAGTTCTTTTTGACTTTGGGCAAAGTACATGAGAGAAATGTGTTTCTTGTTTGATTGCGGCTCTCTCATGTGCCTTAGCGTAAGGTTCTCCACAATCTGCTGCTAATACTTGAAAGTAAGGTTCCACTAATTTGATGAGTCCTTGCAAATGATTTTTACCTCATGTAACCTAAACACCCCTCATGTATAAGTTTCATGTTTAGGAGAGACGGGTCAGTCTTGCTGAGCCTTCGTGCTCACTGCTTGTGTTTGAAGCTTTTGCAGGGTTCTATGAGGAAGGAACTCCCGAGGTGGAGATGAAACCCCAGGAGGGGAACCCCGTCGAGTGTGAGTCGTGCACGCCGCCGTGTTAGTGTGTGTGCGTGCTAGTGGGGACACGTTCACGGGCTGAACGTGAACTCAATGCTTAGTCTACGCCCGTGAGTGTGGATAGGACTATTTTGTTGTAAAAATGCTTATAAACCTCTTTATGTAATAAATCTTTGCTTCCGCTTTATACCTTTGATGTGTGTTATCCGGTGCTGTGCAACGCAGCACCCCTCAGCGTGATCCTGGCTCGACAAGACCTTGGGGTCGTGTCAGCGTTGGTATCAGAGCTCGCTTGAGGTTTAACACACTACAAAGGTCATCTTTTTTGAAAATCCAGTAAGGAACGAGTTAGTAGCCCATATAAGGATGTTATTAGTGTATAGAAAGTAGCATACTAACCTATTTGATTATGTCAGGAAATCGTGCATCTCAGGACGTTTATGTCTTGGGGGGTGCACGTAAGCGCTGTCCACCAGTGCGCACAAGCTGAAGGGTGGAGCCCCTCGGGTGGCAGGTAACCCGACCCGCTTTAATATCCTCTACGACTCTTCATGTCGTTTGGGGTATTCGAGCAACGTCTGTCCCTGGCATGCGTGGTGCAATTTGGGAGACCCCGTCACGTGGTCAGTAACGAGAACACATAGCTCAAGGCGTGTTTGGCTTGAGAACATCCGGGCGAGTGATGACGGCCGGGTGTACGAACTGTATGGATACCGGGCTCGGTGTGCAGCCGAGTCTGACGATTGTGTGAATTATCTGCAGGTAGTCTAACCACAAAACGGTAGACGTGTAGTATCCGTGTGCGAGAGACATTTAGTGCCACTGAACTAACGAAGCCGACTAAGTCCGGTATAGGTTTTTCTTTGAAGGACGTAGTACCGACATGATCTGGTGACGCATCGACGTCACACCCCACTAAATGAACAACTTCATTGTAAAACTTGAAAGTTTTGATCCGGAGCACTAAAACTTGATGTAACTCCTTTCCTTAGACAGGATATTCAAAGTTAGCAAGTTTTCAACTCATAGGCTATTAAGGACAGAGTCCACTGTTTTCAGCTGAATTAAGGCTGAAGTTATTCAGAGGTTAGAGATTGAGTTCTTTCGAGGTTGGGGTCATATAATTCGTTCCTGGAAAGCTTTGGAAGAGCTTTACAACTTTTCTGTTGACGTCCAGAGGTGTTTCATCCCTTAACCAATCGAAAAATGCAGTAGAGTTGAAACCGTCCAGAAAACAGGGCAGAGCAAACACTCTCTGTTACTCTCTGTAAATTGAGCATAACTTCCTGCATAAAAATCCAAAATAGAAAATGAGGTAGTTCTGAAAAGCTTATGGGACGGGTTACAACTTTGTAACATAAAGTTTTGTCAGACTGGGAGTACAATTAACTGGAATTCTTGGATCAAACCAGTACCTAAAGCAGGTAGGTGCTGTCCAATTTTCTCCAGAAGTTCTGTTAATTTGGCATCTCATAACTTTTGAACCAGGACAGATCTTAGGCCAAGCAAATACTTTCTGGAAAGCTATTGAAGTTTTCTTTAACTTGAATGTTGAGCTCCAGAATTGGTTTTCCATTTAGCATGGCCTAAATCAGGTTGGAATGGAAACTGGTCAGGGCTGTCATGTTGGACAGCAGATCAGCAGTCAAATTTGTTTAAATTTGAACTAGGATTCCAAGTCTTATGAGTTCAATGACATGTTTTATGTTATAACTCAATGGTTTACTGTTCAAATAAATATTTGACATTTCTCAAATATATTTTTACAGATGACAGCGGATAAACAGTTCGAGAACGGGTGGGTGGAATCTCACTGTTCTCACCACAGCGGCTATCCAGAAGCATTGAGGCTGATGCTTCAATATTTCGGGTATAACTAAATGCCGCAGTACTTCGCCAAGGAAGAAGGCAAGGAGGGGAACAAGGCGTGGACAATCCATGTCAAGGTTCCTGCAGGACCTACGCCACCCGGTTGGGCGCCGTTCACCGTCACGGTGAGAGGTAGACAACCCGAGGGAATGTGGCAAGTGGCAGCCCGTGACACCATGTCACGTTTCTGCCAGCTACACGTGAGAGCGATGTAGGGCACTCCATACGCGCTTGTTCCGGTGGAGGGACGGGCGAATCATGTGTGGGAAGGGAGGTACAGGGAGGCAACCAATCCGGGTTTCCCAAGGTACAGCCCCGCGGAGGCAAACCTCAGCCTCCAAATGAGGGCGGGAAAGGCCGTGATGGACAGCCAAGCTGTTCATACGGAACATCTCACCGCAAAGCTCAAGGAGAGCACAAGTCGTGGAGACCATTTCGAGACTGCTCACAGCGCACTCCGCAATGTGCTCCTTCCAACGATCAAGCGACTGAACGAACAGCATAATCAGTTGCATCATCTGAAGAAGGCAAAGAAGAAGAGCCGTGTCGACATCGCGGCGTTGCAAGAACTGGGGCAGACTCTAACCCAGAAGAACGAGGACCTTACTCAATAGTGAGATGATGCTATTGAGGAAGGGCAAGGCTGGGAAGAAGACTACAACCAGGCCATGGACGAGGTTCACCCGTTGCATGACCTCGTACCTCCGGTATTGGGCATACCGGTGGTCTTGGGTCTTCCGGCAATGGGAGAGCCCGAGATGGGAGAGGAGGTTGTAGACCCAGAGCCAGCAGCAGAGGTACCGGAGGAGGACGACCCGCAGGAGGTCGAGTTCTACTCCGAGTAGGGGGTTACGGTTGCCAAGTAGGGCAGCTAGAGTAGTGTAACCCAAACTTTTGTAATCGGTGACATGTCGTGTAGGCAGTAGCGTATGTATAGATGGTGACGACATGAGCACGACCGCTAGGAGACCCGAGAATATTGTATCTTGTATAAAGTTTATGCTTTATCAATATATGTGAATGTTGTGCAAATTATTCATGCGTCACTTCAATACCTACTGTTTCATATGGAACTTTTAAGCATGACATGTGCTGACCGCTGCTGTTTTAAATTTCAGAATGACTCGTACTCGTGCCAACCCGGACGTTGGGGGTTCTAGTCAAGGGGGAGAAACCTCCCAACAGCCTCCTGAGGACTCCTCGGGACAGCAGCAGCAACAGCAGCAACAGCAAACACCGCCACCGCCACCGCCAACGGTTACATTGGCCGACATCGTTGCAGCAATGGCGGGTTCTCATCAGCAGCACACGGAGTTGCTGCAAACTCTTATTGCCAATACGTCTCGACCAGAGAGGCGTCAAGATCGTGAGGAGCGCCAACAGAGCTCCTACTCCGACTTCCTAGCAACTCATCCCTCGGTATTCTCAAGGGCGGATGAATCCTTCGATGCGGACAACTGGCTCCGCACGATAGAGATGAAGTTTGGGCTGCTCCAAATAAGTGAGCAGCGCAAGACTCAATTCGCGGTCCAGAAGCTCCATGGATCCGCGAGCGCGTGGTGGGCAAACTACTGTGCTTCACAGCCCACCGACCGAGTTATGACCTGGGCGGAGTTTCGGATGGCCTTCCGGGCCTATCACATACCGCCGGGTCTCATGAAGAGGAAGACGCAGGAGTTTCTACACTTGCAGCAAGGGAGCCGGAACGCACTGGAATACTCCAGGGCGTTCAATGATCTCGCGCTCTACGCGTCATATCACGCTGATACTGACGAGAAGTGGCGGGACCACTTCTACAAGGGGCTTAACCCGCTCCTGAAGGACAAATTGGAGATGTTCAATCACGGCAGCCTCAACGACATAATTGATGCTGCGATTGTTCAGGAGGACTCCGGTAAGGAGTTAGGCGGCGGCGGAGAGAATGCGAAGCGCGCCGCAAAGCAGCGGAGAAGGAGGCGGTCCTTCTCAGAAATTTCGAATGGTGAATCGCCCACCATCAGGTCCACGCTGGCAGCACCCACAGAGGTCGATGCCATTCCGCAGTCGGCCATATTCTTCACCGGCATTCAGGACGACACTGCCAGCATCACCTCCGCAATAACAACAGCAGCAGCGGGCGATGCCGCGTGCGTATGCACCTCAGCAGCGTATGCCGGGCTTTCGTCCCCCAAGCACCAGACAAGCAGCGGCCACATGCTACAAATGTGGTCGTCCAGGAGACTTCGCCAGAAGTTGTCCGGAGAGGCAAGGCGGCGGAGTTGCACCACAGCTTCCGGGGAGGAATCAGCCCCGGAACCCCACTAATGCGGGGCGGGCAAACCCTAGGCCCGGCACCGTCCACCAACTTGCCATAGAGGATGTGCCGGAGGGAGAGCCAATCCTTGTAGGTATGTTCCAACTCCACCAGCATCCCGCCATAGTATTATATGATTCAGGTGCCACGCATAGCTTTATTAGCCAAGCTTTCATTGCTAAATACAGCTTGAAAATACTACCCACCGATAATCCATATTTGATTTGTTCACCGGGTGGGAAGATTTCAGCAAGCATGATGGTCCCAAAAGCGCCATTATGCTTAGAGGGTAGAGTGTACCCTACATCTCTCATAATTTTAGAGAGACAAAAGGTCGATGTCATCTTAGGGATGTCGTGGTTAACCCTCCACGGCGCTGTTTTAGACACCGTTCTCCGAATTGTGCACTTGAACTCAGAAGTGCACGAATCTCATTCCTTATTTCTGGACAGTCCAGAAATAAAACTTCCAAGTGTCTATCAATCCACAACCATCAGATTGGAAGATATTCCAGTGGTCCGAGAGTTCCCTGATGTGTTCCCGGATGATTTACCGGGAATGCCGCCCGATAGAGAGGTGGAGTTCAAGATTGAACTTGCACCGGGAACCATGCCAATATCCCGAAGGCCGTACAAGATGGCGCCCAAGGAGTTGGCTGAACTGAAGACCCAGCTAACGGACCTGCTAGAGAAGGGTTTTATTAGGCCGAGCTCCTCACCATGTGGCTGTTCGGCATTATTTGTAAAGAAGAAGGATGAGACGTTGCGGCTTTGTGTGGACTATCGTCCACTAAACGCCGTAACCATCAAGAACAAGTACCCGTTGCCACGGATCGACATGTTGTTTGATCAGTTGGTCGAAGCAAAGATCTTTTCCAAGATGGACTTAAGATCCAGGTACCATCAGATTAAGATACGGGCTGAGGATATTCCGAAGACGGCTTTCTCGACGAGGTACGGGCTTTATGAGTACCTGGTCATGTCCTTCAGCCTCACCAATGCTCCAGCTCACTTCATGTATTTGATGAACTCGGTATTCATGCCGGAGATGGACAAGTTTGTCGTGGTCTTCATCAATGACATATTTGTATATTACAAGTCGGAGGAAGATCACAAGAAGCATCTACGTATAGTCTTGCAACGGCTGCGGGATCACAAGCTATACGCGAAATTCAGCAAATGCGAATTCTGGATATCGCAAGTGCCTTTTCTCGGCATATCATCTCAGCGGAGGGTATCGCTGTAGACCCGAGCAAGATCACACAAGTGCTGAATTAGAAGTCCCCGAGAACTGTTCATGAGGTACGGAGTTTCCTCGGACTCGCGGGATATTATCGGAGGTTCATCCCGAACTTCTCGAAGATTGCCAAGCCTATGACGGAGCTGCTAAAGAAGGCTACCAAATATGTTTGGAGTCCAGCATGTGAAGCAGCGTTGAAGGCATTAGTGAAGCACCTGACATCAGCACCGGTTTTGGCGCAGCCAGACACAATAAAACCGTTCGATGTGTACTGCGATGCATCCGGCATTGGGCTCGGATGTGTGCTGATGCAAGACCGAAGGGTGGTCGCATATGGGTCACGGCACCTTAGAAACCAGGAGCAAAATTATCCAACTCACGACTTGGAGCTCGCTGCCGTGGTACTTGCACTGAAAATGTGGAGGCACTACCTACTCGGTAACCTCGTACATTTATATACCGACCACAAGAGCCTCAAGTACATATTCACTCAGAAGGAGCTGAACATGAGGCAGCGAAGATGGTTACAATTGATAAAGGATTACGAAATAGAGATCCATTATCACCCCGGCAAAGCAAACGTAGTGGCGGATGCGCTGAGTCGCATGTCACACGTCCACAATCTAACCATCGCACTGTTGAAAGAGAGCGAACCACCACTGCGTGTGATTCCACACGGAGCTCTCTACAACCTAGCTTTGATCCCCACCATCCATGAAGAGATAGCGGAAGCTCAGAAACATGACAAGGGCATCTCACATTTGCGGAGACGTGTAGACAATGGGGAGCTGAAATGTTTCCGGAAAGACGAAGACGGCGTCCTATGGTTCAAGGACCGGATCGTCGTACCCCGCAAACCGGAGTTACGGAAGAAATTTTTTGATGAGGTTCACTTGTGAAAGTTTTCTATTCACCACGGCAGCAACAAGATGTATCAAAAACTCAGAAACAAGTTTTGGTGGACACGGATGAAGCGGGAGATCGCAAGTACGTGTCCGAGTGTGATACATGTCGAAGGGCGAAGGCAGATTGTATGCGGAAACCGGGACTGCTACAACCACTGGGCGTTCCTGCCTGGAAGTGGGAAGATGTGAGTGTGGACTTCATCATCGGTTTACCCACCACTTTTCAGAAACATGATTCTGTGTGGGTAATCGTCGACCGGCTCACCAAAGTTGCCCATTTCATCCCGGTCATCTCCAACTACAACGCCGAGAAGTACGCTGAACTGTACATCTCACGGATCCTATGCTTGTACGCGTACCCCGTACCATCATATCGGACCGGGGCACTTTATTTGTGTCCCGTTTTTGGGAGGAGCTGCACGCTGCATTGGGGACGAAGCTGATCTGTAGTTCAGCATACCACCCGCAGACGGATGGGCAAACCGAGCGGGTAAATCAGATCCTAGAAGATATGCCACGAGCTTGCGCTATCAACCACGGCAAGAATTGCGATGATCACTTGCTGTTAGCCGAGTTCTCGTACAACAATGGGTACCAAGCCAGCATCAAGATGGCGCCTTACGAGGCGCTATACGGGAGAAAACGCCGCACACCATTGAATTGGTGTGAGTCTGGCACAAGGGTTACCTTCGGTATTGACCTTGTCAACAACGCGGAGGAGAAGGTTTGGCTGATTCAAACGAACCTAAAGCCGGCCAATCCCGACAGAAACAGTATGCAGACCGGAGAAGACGCCCATTGCAGTTCGAAGTCGGGGATCATGTATACTTACGTGTGTCTCCAATGAAGGGCGTAAACAGATTCGGGGTGAGAGGAAAGTTGGCACCCCGATTCATCGGTCCATTTCAGATTACCGAAAGAGGTGGATCAGTAGCATACCGACTGAAATTATCAGAAGCACTCACCGGTGTGCACGACGTCTTTCACGTTTCCCAGCTGAGGAAGTGTCTCAAGCTATCAACTACCATTCAGCTGGATGATATTGAAGAACTGCAACCATTTCTCACATATCGGGAGGAACCGGTTCAGATTGTAGATGAAAAGGCCCGAACCACATGCAACCGTATGTTGTGGTTCTACAAAGTTCTGTGGAGTAATCACTCCATGGACGAAGCGACATGGAAGAGCGAAGGATTTCTTCGCGCTAACTACCCCGACTTTTTCGCGTCGCATATCCGGTAATTTTTCACCATCCTCTCTCTCATTTTCACCTTCCTAGCATTTGTGGAGCTAAGATTTGCTCAGAAATGAATTTCCAAGTTTGGGAAATTCTCTGAAAATGTTTCTGTATTCAAATGAACACAGCACCTTCATATTTGAATTTCTCTGATCAAATCAACTCCAAATGGTCTGAAACTTTTACAGGGGTTCACTAACATCCTAAAGAACATTCTGGCAAAATTTGGGGATTTTTGGATGAACCAAACTCCCTCTAAAATTCTTTTGCTCAAAAGTTTTAAAGAATTTTCCAGAATTAAATAATAGGTTTCATACAAATTGGGTGGCATATTTGGATAGAGCTATGCAAGATGAATCCAACCCAATTTGAATCACTAAATTTGGAGCTTCCTGGCAAAAGTTATGGGGTTCTAAAGTTTGAACTAAATCTGAAATCCTAAATAAACCGGGGAAAAATTTAAACTCTGACCATGGGTCTGTTACACACGTGTCACTGCTGGAGCTGAGCCACACGGGGCTACAGACCCCTTCCCGCGCAGTCACACTTAATCCCGGGGCCGCAGCAGATCTGTATTTTAAACTTCCCGTCGCTGACACGTGGGGCCCGCGGGTCGTCTCCTTCCTCGCGTTCCCGCGCCCGCGCGCCGCCGGGCTCGCCGGAGACACGCTGATACTTACCGACCGGCCGACTCTCGCGCTCTTCCTCGCCGCCAGGGCCTAGTTCCACCTGCTGAACATGCTGACACCCTCTCCCCCGACCGGCGGTGGCTCTAACCTAGCCGGCGACGGTGCAGCGGCTCGGCGACCCTTCGGTCACATCGCCCGGCCAGCTTAGCCCACCAAAACACCGTTGAATCGGTGCTATAGCACCAGGGAATCTCAGGGAAGGTCGACAAGGTCATGCAATGGCTCGGGGAGAGCTCTAACCTAGCCGTTACCGTGAGCCTGACCCTTCCCGCCATAACCGCGGTTGGAAAACCCGGAAATACGCCGGATACAGCCAAAATTGGTGCGGGGATGTTGGAGGAGAGCCCGTGGTGCTGTTTGGTTGCTCAACCGAAGCTTTGCACGGGAGCTAGGGTGGCGATCGATCGAGCGGAACGGCGTCGGCAGCTCGGGCTGTTTCTTGCGCGAAGGGAAAGGAACAGGCGACGTTCTTCGGTACCGTGGGATAACAGAGGCGCGGCAGTGGGGCAAGGACGCCAGGCAGCTCTCCAGCGCACGGGAAATCCAGAGGAGGTGGCTGCTGGCTGCTCCTCGGTGTCACACGCAGAGGCGTCGGCTGTCCGGTTTACTTCGCATGGGAGGTAATCAAACAACGACCGTGTGCTTCACTAAGGACTTTTTGCAATCGTTTAGTTTCCCCCAATGACAAGTGGGTCCCACTAGTCAGTGCTCCCCCACCTCTCAAAAGATCTCCAAACATTTGGCAAGTGATGAATTCAAATGTTTGGAGTTTCCAGCTGAGCCACATTTGTATGGTTGGGCAAATTTCCCCCAAATTCAAATGTATATTTGAATTCTTTGCACATTTGGATCCTTTTTGGAAAAATGGGTAGCAAACCTTTTCAAAAATTATTGAAACTTTGCCTCCCCACTAATTTGGACCTAAGGAATCCAATTATGCACTTTGATTCTTGTGTTAGCTACTGCAACCAAGAGTTTGAATACAACAGTTTTGAATCACCATATTGTCCTTCCCTCATTTGAATTTTTGAGTTGGACATTAGTTCAAATCCTGATTTTGAAACCCTTCTCATTGCACTTGAGTACTTCAACTCAGTCTCGGGACGAGATTCTTTTAAGAGGGGAGGAATGTAAGGGCCTCAGTTTTTGACACATGTTTAAAGTGTTCATCACCACACAACACCCCTCATTTGGAGAAAGTTGATGAACACATTTGAAGAGCAAGTAACCATTATCAACATGCTCATTAGAGAATAAACTCACAAAATGCAAAAGTGGTATTTCCCACATGCATCATCTATGGGATGGGCATATGAAAACTCCTACACCTTGCTAGGAATGTCCATGCTAAGTTTCACCCAAATTCAAAACCTTTTTGAGGTATTTTTGGGTATAGCTAGAAATAGGGTGGTTTGAACTCAAATTCAAACTGTTTTTATCCCATGAATTCAAAAGTGGGAGGAATATTCTTACTCAGCACATTTTTGTGAGCTCACACACCAATTTTCACTCCATTTGGAGTTGATCCAGACATGGGCCAAGTGTAGCAAATTGAAACTTTATTTGAATTTCAAACTGAACAAGTGCTGAAATTTAGTCAAACCAAAACCAATTTGAATTTGAACCAATTCAAATGGCTCAGGGTGAATAATTCAAATCACCATGGGCATTTTAGGGCTTACTGTTTACAACAGTGATAGAAAGTTAATCTCAGAGGTTAAAATGGGGGTGGGACCCACCTGTCATAGGCTGCTGAAAACTTGCAACCGAAGCAGTGGACTTTGCCTATGTCTGTTCAACGTCACCGAGGGCTGCTCGTGCGCCACCGAGGAGAGCCGGTGCCACCAGCTGCTTCCCGCCTCCACGCGCGAGCCCAGGGTCGGTTCCGGGGTCCTCTTAAGGCGCTCCACGCGCTCCACCGAAGCGATCATCGCTCACTTCCTTATCCCCGGTAAACACCGAGCTCCTCGGCCCTCCGCCTCTCTGCTCGATCGGGAAACCGCAAAAACATCGTGCCCTCTCCTCCCCCGAGCGGCTAGGCAGCACCCTGAGGTCAACCTCCACTTCCCCGATGCCAAAAACCCCGAGCTCCGGCCTCCCTTGCCCAAGAACGATCGCCACAGCGGTGACCTAACCTCAGCCGAAGGTCGGGCGCTCGTGGACAGCGTTCCACAGGGGCTTTCATGGGCCAGCAAGAACGGCAACGGGAGCGTGCGGCCACCGTGTTGCTCTCCTCCAAGTCTTGAAGCAAACCGTGGAGCATCTGCTACGAATTTCCAGATTTTGCTCCGGCGGTCTTAAACCGAGCTTCTGGTACGGGTTCTTCGAATTTCTGCTCTATGATCCTTCTTAAGTTATCAAATCTTGCACATAGGTGCTGGACTAGCCGGCGATCATTTTCCTTTTAGCATCCGTGGTATGAAACCGACTAGGAGTGACGAATTTTAAGCTCAATCAAGGACGTTTGTGGCGGGCACGATCGGTCACATGGTGCCGACCAACTTTCTGCCATGTTTGAACACCTTTGAGACCTTGTCGAGCTTCCTAGAGGTGTACTGATGCTGTAGAACTGTTTGTTCGAGGTCTTGGCGGGTTAGAACCCACGGCCGACAGCGCCGAACCTCAACCGAGGCCGCCGCACGTCGCCGGGTTATTTCCGGTCACCGCCAGTTCAAACTGACCCCACAGACGTGTTCCTCGACGTCGATAACCCCCTAGCGGCAAGTTTCAGACCGTTCGGTGGCCGGCAGCGGCAATACGGCGAGCTGCGGTTCTGCTCTGGCGAGGGGAGGCGGCGCGTGCGCGAGGGAGCGTCGGGAGGAAGACGAAGCCGGGTGGCCCACGTGTCAGCGGCTCGGAATTTAAATCCGGGATCGGTATGCGGCTCGGATCCGGTGTGCTGGCACGCAAAAAAACTCCGTGGACCCCGGTGTGCCATCGCCTCAGCGCCCGACACGTGTACCGTGGACCCACCGGTATATTTGAACTTTTCCCCGATTTTCAGAATTCATTCAAACTTCAAATCCTTATAACTTGGGCTAGGAACATACAAATCGAGTGAACCAAATTTTGTTGGATTCAGCTCTCTGAGTACTTTCCAGAAAATTAAATTTCACTTCATGAAAATCCTTATTTCTCCAGAATTAATTCCTCAAAGTTTAAACTGTTTGGAATTTTAACTGGAGAATCCTTTGGAGGAAAATTCTGAAATTGTGCTCGGATGTTCACCAAAATATCCCTGAGCTACCATAAAAATTTCAGATCCATTTGAGCTAATTTTATCCACCTAATTGTGTGATTAATAAAACTGTTCCAGAGAAAATAGAAAATGTTCAGAAACATTTTCAGAAATTCCTCTGAAATTGTTTAGCTCATATCCTTAGCTAGGTGTAACAGACAGGGCCTCGTTGGATGGTGCCGTGTTATGCGGCACCCAACAGCACACGGATCGATGAACATACATCATATTACATAAGTATTTTGCGGAAGCGTACAAGAATGCTTTACAAATAAGTATATCAGAGTAAGTTACAGCGGAAGACTATCACTCTCACGACTCATATCTAAACTAGCAACAAAGAAACGGTCCAGCCCGTGGACGTTTCTTACTAGCAACAAAAAGAACAATCTGCAGCGGCGAGGATGATCTTTGAGTAAGCACTCGGAAGTTCCCGAGTCTCATCGGCATCCCTTCTTATAAGCATGAACTCATTTACCTGCAAAACAACTCGGATAGCATCCGTGAGCATAACGCTCAGCAAGACTTAACCGTCACCCTAAACATGAAACTCTATGTGAGGTTATGAACCTAAAATAGGATGGAAGAAGCATAATTAACTCACCTAAAAGTGAATCCTTACTTTCAAGTATTAATTGCAGTATTTTAAGTAACCTTGGGCACGCCACATCGGGAGTCCACAATCAAACAAGAAACGCTTTCCCCTGATGTAATCTGCTCATGGCATAAAAGAATCGAGTTTTCTCTAGCCTATTCATCAAGATCCAATACAAAGCTAGTATAATCCTTCACATCAATATGATTAGTTCCTTTCTCATGCAAGTTCTTACTACGTCACGACTGTGACAAACAGTATGCTCGGTCCATTCCGCGAGCAACGGTGATTCGAATCAATAACACCCGGACTACACGACACGTACGCCCATACTCGACGTTGCCTACAACAACCATCACTGATGTCGTACATGGCAGACTTTCCCCCGTTTCACCCCCGCTGAATCGATCAAGTCGCCCCGTACAGTAGCTACTCTCATGGTGCACCTACCAACATGATATGTCATGAGAATATTCCCCACATACTGCACACTGGCCGTCCGCCTGAGGCGACCCGAAAAGTCCCAACGACAGCTTCCCGAGGTACATCGGTTTACTGGGTCCCATATATCCAGCACGAGTCCGGTACACAACTCAAACTTGTCCAACACGGCCGCATAAGGATCGGTCCTTGACCGACACGAACAGGTCTACAGCACCCAGGTCCCTATGTCCTGCTGCCCCTACAACCTTCCGGTCTCAACTTTAACTTGCTAATTCATTTATGAACCAATCCCGTATGCCCCTGTTGTTCCTGAACCTGCGAGTAGCATCTCACCACTCGACTTCTACCGAACCATACTTAAGCATGGCAGTTCTACACGGTGAAAGACACCTACCCAATACTCCATGGGTCATTTGGCTATGCAAGAGGAGTATCAATCACTAGACCTAATGCACAATTCATATCCTGACCGAAAGTGAATACAAAACAAAAACTTAACAGATGTTAAATGCAAACCGGAGCTTGCCTGTTTTGCAGGGTAGTCGTATATAAACAGTTAGTGCCCTTGCTGATCCACCCTTGATTCTCCGGAGCTTGATCCACTTCAATGAATCACTCCTTTTAATCCCCTTCGTTGTGGTTCCTATTGAAATGCATATGCACATGTTTTATAGAATGTAATGGAAAGAAGTTATAGAATTAATCTCTTAGGACAGAGGTTGTGTGGAAAATCCAAGCATGGCTTGGTTTGCCTCTGTTGTGCAAAGAACAGAAATAAACTAATTTGTCCTCAAGGCTTTAGCTATACACTAATCATGTTCCCTAATGAACATAATAGATAAGCTAAAAGGTTTTGAGTGCAACTGAAGAACAATAACTCCAATGGCCTCAAAACTTTTACAGCAGGTTCTATACTACCTAAGGATTTAGCTTGCCAAATGGCAGCTAATGTGGAGTCATATTGTGTCCTCCCTAATTCTCACAATATCTCTTATGTATTCCCACATATACACAAGTATGGAGAATAAGAACAGAGAGTTCCAGGACTCATCTTGGGCTGATAATTTACATATGAGTTCTTGATCACATGAGAGTAACCTGGTCCAAAATTCAGCCCTTTTACTTGAGTAGTTCTCCCAGAACAATTCTTTAAGCATTTGTACTCAAAAGAATTAATTCTGTAGTAATGTGCATTTTCATGCCCAATTAAGTGAACTACAATTCCAAGTATGTCTCAGAGAGCTTGCCTAAATTTTCCTATGATTTTTGGAGCTATGGATTGCTCAGAACAGATTTTTGAAGTGGGAAACATTTGCTGAAAATGTTTCTGGACTCTTTTGAACACAGTAGTTTGCATATAGCAAATTCCTACTCAAATGATCTTCAAATGAGCTGAAAATTTGCTAGAGGGTTAACAATATGCTAAAGAATATTCCGGCAAAATTTGGGAGTTTTTGTATAAGACAAATTCCCTCAATAATTATTTATCAAAAAACCTTCCAAGAATTACCCAGAATAAACTATTGACTTCCATACAAATATAAGTTCATATTTGGATAGAGCTCTGAAAGATGAATCCAACCCAAGTGGAATCACTCAAATTGGAGTTTTCTACAGGGAGTTATGATTTTCCCAAGTTTGAGCCAACCCTGGAATTATTTTCCTATTGAAAATCCGGCTGGACCCACTGTTTTGAATCCCAGCCAATAGAATCGAAGCCACACCGGGCCACAGCATCTCAGCGCGCCAACACATGGGATCCCGGCCACACCCGATCACCGGTTTAAAATTTGAGCTGCTGACAGCCGGGGCCCATGGCTTTCTTCTACCTCCCGCCGCCCCTTCGCGCGCCCGTCGCCCATCTCGCCGGCCTGACGTCGGAGCTCGCCGGCTTGCCGTTTCCGGCCACCGCCTGAGCCAAAACTCGCCGCTAGGGGGTTATTGACGTCAGGGAACACGATGGTGGGTCGTTCTAGGGCTGCCGGCGACCGGAAGATAGCTCGCGACGTGTGGCGGCCTCGGTTGCCCTTCGGCGCTGTCGGCCGTGGGTTCTAGCCCGCCAAACACTCGACCAGTGAGCTCTAAAGCATCAGTGGATGATCGCAAGGCTCGGCATGGCCCCCAAATGGCTCTGGAACAGCCGCAAGCTGGTCATCGCCGTGCGGCCGATTGGGTCCGCCGCGATCACGATCGGTAGAGCTCAAAATTCGTGGTTCCCAGTTAGTTTCATGCCACGGATGCTAAAGAGGATATGACCGCCGGCTAGTCCAGCTCCTACGTGCAAAGTTTGACGACCTAGGGAGGATCAGAGAGCGGGAATTTGTCGAATCCATACCGGAATCTCGGAATGAGGTTGCTGGGGCAAAACTCGGAATTCGCCGTCGATAGCTGACGGCACGGCCTGAGCTTGGGCTGAGAGCAGCACCGCACCCGTGCGCGTCCGTAGCTATGATCGCTCGGCCGTGAAACCCCCTGTGGAGGGCTGTCCACGAGCGCCCGATCACCTTCTTGAACTCAGTCGCCGCGGCGGCGGTTGTTCTCGGGCGAGGAAGGCCGAAGCTCGCTTGGTTTCGTGTCAGGGAGGTGGAGGCTGATCTCGGGGAAGCGTTTAGCAGCTCCAGGGAGGAGGAGGCGCGGTGGTTTTTCCATTCTTTCGATCGGACCGAGAGCGGAGGGGAGGAGCTCGGGTTGCTCGGTGTTCTCGCGAGAGAGGAAGGAAAATGCGCTTTTGTTCGGTCTGAGGGCCTGTGATCATGATGAGGACGCGGTCAGGACCGACCCCGGGGCGCCAGCGCGTGGAGACCAGCAGCAGGAGCTGTCGCCGGCAAGCTGCTCGGTGGCGCTTGTGACCTGTTCGGGAAATTTTCCCACCGAGGGTAAAACTTGGTGAGTAAGGTAGCCTCTTCATCTCTATGACATGTGGGTCCCACTCCACATTTCTTCCCCAAATATCTTCTCAAGCTGATCCTCTCAATCCCCAGAATGCTGAGTTTAAAAAGGGTGGCTAGAATTTGAATTCCTCAAATTCAGTTTGAATTTGCAAGACTAAATCTGAATTTGGTTTGGAATTTGCAATTTCTCCTTTTTAACTCTCTTTTGAGCCCACCCTACAAATACAAAGTTGGTGATAAAACTCCTCCCTATAATCCCATCTATATGGCTGCATTTTTAATCAAAGTCCTTGGCCACCCCATGTGTGAAGTTTGAATTTCAAATCTGAATTTTAAACTTACATGCAAAGAGGTATTTAACTCCTTATTGGTTCAACACTTTTAAATAAAAAGGTGAGCCTCATTTTGGATGGTCATCCATGCATTACTTTTCATGAAGAAAAATTTTAGCAAGTCCCATTTTTCATGTCTTTGCCACACATATGAACTCAAACCTTGGTTTTTATTCATACACATTTTTGGGACTTTTACACTAGGAACCTTCAAATTAAGTGAGACCAACTCCATTAGAACCCTCTGAAAATATAGTTTTCAGAAAGGCATGGCTTGCTCCATGAAAATCCCTAGAACACCATAAAGGCTCCAATTAAGGTCAAGTACATAATTATTTGTGGAGGGCTCAAATGAGCTTTTCTGCAACTAAAACTTGGCCAAGTCTCTGTTTATGTTGTATCCAAACCACAGTAAAAATTTAAGAGTCATTGAGTCTGTCTAGTGGGACTTATAGCTTTCAGAAGTTTAAACTTCGATTCAAATGCATTTAAATTAGTACATGTACTTGTTACCTCATGTAGTCGCTAAGGTCGAGGAGAAACCTGAAGTCCTAGACTTCGTTACTCTGGAAGAGCAGCTAGCCTACGACCAATAGCAGCAAGGCAAGCTCCGGTTTGCATTAACATTTTTACAAATTTTTATTGTTTTGAGCACTTACTTGAGTATCATTATTTATTGCATTGGAGTCGTGTTTGAAAACACAATTTCATAGCCAAGAAAACCAGGGGTTGGGATTAGGATGGAAAACCCCGATTAGCTACTGCAATGCTAGAATAGTGTAGGATTCGGTACAAGTCGAGTAGTTGGAACTACTCGCAAGCATAGGCTAGAGGCACTCGACTCGGGTAGAGATAGCACATGATACACATGGCAAGAAAAAAAATGAGACTGAGCGGAGAGTAAGGGCAGCAGGACTTTGGGGCCTGTGTGCTATAGCTCCGCTTGTGTCGATTGAGGACTGAGCCGTGTGCGGGCCTGTTGAACAAGCTAGAACAGTACCGAAGACCTACCGGCTATATGGGAACCGGGAAACCGATGTAACTCGGGTAGCTGGGTCTTGAGGCATAGCTGGTCGTTCATAGGGTAGGTTGAGAGCTCGAGGTGTAAATCGGCTGGCGGCACTGAGATGCGCGTGCAGAGATCTCTTGCTCGGGACGATTGGACCGGTTCAAAATTTGGCTGACGGGTGAAAGGTGGTTGCGTACGACGTCCGTGATGGTTGCTGTAGGCAACATCGAGTACGGGCGTACGTGACGGGTTATTCGGGTAACCCTGCAGGTGTAAATCGATTATAATCTCCGTCCCTCGCGGTCAGTGAGTACCACTTGTTCACTGTACCGTGACGTAGAAAGAACAGGCTAGTTACATGTTAAAATGTTGCTGATTGAAAGGTGGACTTTGATTGTTAATGATTTGCTGTAGTCTAGAGCTAACTAAAGTTCTTTTTGACTTTGGGCAAAGTACAAGAGAGAAATGTGTTTCTTGTTTGATTGCGGCTCTCTCATGTGCCTTCCGTAAGGTTCTCCACAATCTGCTGCTAAAACTTGAAAGTAAGGTTCCACTAATTAGGCGAGTCATTGCAAATGATTTTTACCTCATGTAACCTAAACACCCCTCATGTAGAAGTTTCATGTTTAGGAGAGACGGGTCAGTCTTGCTGAGCCTTCGTGCTCACTGCTTGTGTTTGAAGCTTTTGCAGGGTTCTATGAGGAAGGAACTCCCGAGGAGGAGACGGAACCCCAGGAGGGGAACCCTGTCGAGTGGGAGTCGTGCAGGCCGCTGTGTTAGTGTGTGTGCGTGCTAGTGGGGACACGTTCACGGGCTGAACGTGAACTCAATGCTTAGTCTACGCCCATGGGTGTGGACTGGACTATTTTTCTGTAAGAATGCTCATAAACCTCTTTATGTAATAAAACTTTGCTTCCGCTTTGTACATTTGATGTGTGTTATCCGGTGCTGTGCAACGCAGCACCCCTCAGCGTGATCCTGGCTCGACAAGACCTTGGGGTCGTGTCAGCGGAGTTAAATTGTGTTCTTCATAATCCTTATAATGTCCCTCATGTATTTCCACATATACATAAGTATGGAGAATAATAATAGGGAGTTTAAGGGCTCAACTTGAGCTGATAATTTACAGGTGGGTTCTTGGTCACATGAAAGTAATCTGGTCCAAAATTCAGCCCTTTTTCTTGAGTAGTTCTCCCAGAACAATTCTTTAAGCAATTCTACTCAAAAGAATTAATTCTGGAGTAATGTGCATTTTCATGCCCAATTAAGTGAACTACAATTTCATGTGTCTCAAAGAGCTTGCCTAAATGTTCCTATGACTTTTGGAGCTAGGGATTTCCCAGAATAGATTTTTTTGAAATGAGAAACATTTTCTGAAAATGTTTCTGGACTCTTATGAAAACAGCAGTTTGTTTTTGGAAAATTCCTACTCAAATGATCTTCAAATGAGCTTAAATTTTTCTAGAAGGTCAACAATATGCTAAAGAATATTCTGGCAAAAATTGGGGATTTTTGGATAACCCAAACTCCCTCAATAATTCTTTTTCAGAAACACTTCAAAGAATTTTCCAGAATATAAAATTAACTTTCATACAAAAATGAGTTCATATTTGGATAGAACTCTGAAATATGAATCCAACCCAATTGGAATCACTCAATTTGGAGGTTTCTACAAGGAGCTTTGATTTTCCAAAGTTTGAGCCTACACTGGAATTGTTTTCCTACTGAAAACTCGACTGGGCCCGCTTATTTAAATTCCAGCCAATCAGGACTGGGACACACCGGGGCCACGGGGTTTTTGCGTGCCAGCACACCGGATCCGAGCCACACCCGATCGCGGATTTAAATTCTGAGCTGCTGACAGATGGGGCCCACCCATCGTCTTCCTCCTCCGGCCCCCTTCCCGCGCCCGCGTGTTCCCCCTCGCCGGAGCACGTCGGTGCTCGCCGGCTGGCCGTTCCCAGCCACCATCTGAACTAGGACTTGCCGCCAGGGGGTTTAGGGCACCGAGGAACACGGCTGTGGGTTGTGCTCGGGCTGCTGGTGGCCGGAACTAGCTCGGCGGCGTGCGGCGGCCTCTGTTGAGGTTCGGCGCCGCCGCCCGAGGTTCCCAGCCTGCCAACACCTGTATCGACGAGCTATACAGCACCAGCGCAGCTCTAGGAAGATCGGCACAATCTCAAAGTAGCTCGGGAGTGGCCGCAGATATGGTTTCACCGTGCGACCGAATGGGTCCGCGGCGCACACCACTAGTAGAGCTCGAATTCCGTCACTCTGAGGCGTTTTCATGCGATGGATACTAAAGGAGAAATGGTCGCCGGCTAATCCAGCATCGATGTGCAAGATTTGATAACCTACGGAGGATCGGAGAGGGAAAATTTTAAAGAACTGTACCGGAACGTCGGTTTGGAGCCGTCGGGATAAAATTCCCGAATTCACCGGCGAGAGCTCACGACGTGGCTTGAGATTCAGATGGAAGCAGTGTGGATCCCGTGCGCTCCTTTTGCCGCCCTTGCTTGGCCGTGAAAGTCGCTGTGGTGAGCTGTCCATGAGCGCCTGATCGGCGGCCGACGTTAGGTCGCCGCTGGGACGGTTGTTCTCGGGCTAGGGAGGCCAAAGCTCGGGGTTTTTTTGGCGTCCAGGGAGTGGGGTTCGAGCTCAGGGCGCTGTCTAGCAGCTCGGGGAGGAGGGGGCGCGACCGTGCCTTTGGTTTCCCGATCAACCGAGCAGCGGAGGTGAAGAAAACAGGCCTGTGCGGCGTTCTCGCGAGGAGGAGAAAACAAGCATGTCTTTGCTCGGGCTGAGGAGGGGATCACGTTGAGGTCACTGAGTGCACCGTCTCTGGGCGCCTGCGCGTGGGGGAATGAAGCAGCTGGTGTCGCTGCCGATGCCTCTGGTGGCTCCACGGTGAGGGTTCTCGGTGAGCTGAAAACAGAGAGGATTTGCTTCCTCTGTAAGTTAACCTTTGCTCACTGACATGTGGGTCCCACCCCACAACTTCCCCCCAAAAGATCTCTCAAGTTAATCTCTCTACATTCACAATTCTGAGTTGAAAGGTGAGATAGAATTTGAATTCCCCAAATTCAGTTTGAATTTGCATGACAAAGTTGAATTTGGCTAGAATTTACAAATGCTTTTCTTTAACTTCTTTTTGAGCCCACCCTACAAATGAAGAGTTTGTGATCAAATTTTTCCCTACAAATTCCAACTATATGGCTGCATGATTATTCAAAGTTTTTGGCCACCACATGTGTGAACTTTGAATTTCAAATCTGATTTTTAAACTTGCATGCAAAGAGGTATTTAACTCCTTATTGGTTCAACACTTTCAAATAAAAATGTGAGCCTCATTTTTGGATGCTCATCCATATATTACTTTGCATGAAGAAAAGTTTTAGCAAGTCCCATTTTTCATGTCTTTGCCATACACATGAATTCAAACCTAGGTTTTATTCATACACATTTTTGGGACTTTTACAAAAATTGGACTAGTCCGGTCCATATCGGACTAGTCCGTTTTCTAGTCAGAGAGATATCGGACAAGTCCGGTTGATATCAGACTAGTCCACACATGCTGATTTTTGTGTAGTTAGTGTGATTTCTTTCACTTGAGCTCTTGGGGTGTGTTTCTCCAACACACTCCATACTAAGTAATCTAATATTTTCAACTCCTGAGCTCTTGTCAATTTGGATCCTCATTCTCCTTTCTTTTTGCGCTTTCTTCCTAATTTCTTTAAGAACCTACGCTCATCTCAACAATTTTGTTAGGGTCTCATTTGTTCGTCATAAATCAACTAAAACCCACAAGGGATGCCTAGATGCACTTTCAACCCCCTTGGGGCCGGGTATTTTTACTTTGAGGTAGGTGTTGCTCGGGATGACCATGAACTTCGCATATCACGGCCTCCCTAGTTTGGCATGGAAGGCGCTGTCACATTCAGGGACCTCGAACATGAGGGTTTTTATTCGGAGATTTGTTTCATCCCTGAAAAGTGACGGGGAGGTCGACCCTTCCGAGTGGCATCACATGTCAACCAAGAATGATACCGTAGAAGGGTGCTCGAACTGGCCGAAGGTGTGAGCGTGGTATCCCATGTCATTGAGAGTCTTGAAAAATAGGATGTTGATGCCGCTCCCATCGTCCATCATTACTCTGCTCAGGCGTATGGTCCCGACTATCGGATGCACGATTAGGGGTAGGCACATAGCCTGCAGGAGATGGGCGGGGTGATCGGTCTGGTCGAATGTGATCCTCGTACGCCACCATCGGAGGGGCGGTGTGGCGATCGCCATGGCGATGTCGACCCTCCAGGCGTAGAAGGGCGATGGTGGGGGAGGCTCCACCGTTCCCACGCAGGGAGGTGTGCACTCATCAGTGGCTTTTTTCCGGGGCTCTGGGTGGGCTCGCCTTTCTAGGGTGGAGTGACCCATCACCCTCTAGGGATCTGCGGGGTACTCGCATCGTGGGCGAGTGGATCCTGGCTTCGGGGGTGAGTAGGCGCGTATCCTAGGGAACCGCTGTCGCAGGTGATGTCATCGATCTCGTCAAAGGAACTCCTCACGCCGGGTGCGAAGGTCGACCGGAGTGGAGCCATCGAGGTGATGAGGAATCGGAACGTGTGATAACCCCCCTACCTGGCGTCCCAACTATCGGTGTTTCAGATATCCGACTAGTAATCAATTGTACCACGCATTCTACCTCGAGGTGGCCTAGCTAAGAACACAGAAGGATTATCCTGGTTCGGGCAGAATGCCCTACGTCCATCCGGTGTGTCTCGCTTGTTCCAACTCAAGAAAAGGGGGTGATTCTTACAAGTGCGATAGCCTACCTCTTCGGATTAATCGGTCTCTCTATTTATGCTCTCTTTTCCTCTCTCTCTTCCTCATCTCCCCATCGTATTGCCAAGGGGAGTCGTGGGTAAAGGGTGGCATGTCTTGTCACACGTTCCACCAGGCACTCGATGATGCCCTCGTATTTGAAGCCTACTGCTGCACCTACTCATGTCCTATAGTCGAGGAGTAGCCCATACCGAGGCGCACACGCGCCCAACGTTCCAGTTCTCTTACCATCGGAGGTGACGAGCATTCAATGCCGGGGCTAGTGGTGCACTCAAGTGCCCTTCCACTTGGCTGAGGTGGCGCCTGCTTCGTATTGAAGGCCACCGGCTTCTCCCCTACCACTGGCCGGGCTCGGGTCCTCCCTTCGAGGATTTTACTTCCTTCTGTATTGCCGTGAGGTCGGTCCCATGTTCAGCCCAGGGGTCGGCTCCGGGCTCCTCGTCACGCCTCCTCCCGAGCTCGGGCTCGTGCCTGCTCCGTCGTCCTTTGTAGGATGTCTTCTCGCTTCTTCCCCGGGGGTCAGAGTCCAGAACCCCGTCATATGTTTATCAACAACTTGTCCATTTCGTGTTCACGGAATTCTAGAGAAGTGTAGTACCCTTTAGAAGTGTTCTATTGTGATTCATCATACGTGTGAGTTGCAACATATTGAGAAATGCAATACCGCCCTAACATCGCAGTTTGTTGCAAATCATATGTATGCTCGTGTGGTTGATAATATTTTGTTTGAGCTAAAGTCAATCATGAGCACAATTGAGCAAGATATTCAGTGTACCATAAGCTATTCCAAAGCTTCGAAAGCCAAAAAGAAGGTTATTGGGGCTATATTTGGTACTTATGAAGCATCTTATGATAATATTTCAATGTTACTGCATACAATCAGAAGTCGGAATATTGGCACGGCTGTTGACATCATGAATGTTCCAAGCCCCAGACTTCTTGGAAAGCTGATTTTTCTTTGTGCATTCTTTTCATTAGGTCAATGCATAAATGCATTTCGATATTGTAGGGCCATTCTTTGTATGGATAGTATGTTCCTAATCGAAAAGTAGAAAGGTAAATTATTACAACCATTAGAGTTGATGGTGACAATAAAATTTTGCCTATTGCCTTTGCAATTGTTGAGAGTGAAAATGCTGACAGTTGATACTGGTTTCTCTATGGGGTTAGAGTTGATGTAGTGCAAGGCTGAGAAAATTTATGTGTCATACATGTCCGTCATGCTGGTTTGTTGAAGGCAATAATGGATATCGATTACGGTTGCGCTGAGAGCGGTCTCACACCAGTTTGGCCGGATATAGAATCAAGGTGGTGCATGAGGCACTTGGGTGCAAATTTTTACAGCCATTTCAAGAACAAACAGCTTATGAACATGTTCTAGCATTTGTGTAGTCAGAATCTAGAGAAAAAGTTCAATGCTTTATGGCGTCGTCTTGATGAGCTGACAAAGATAATAATAAAGACAATTTTGTACCTTTTTGTAGTCTTACGTACCCGGACCATACAATTTCTTGGAGGGCAGAATCATCTATCCGATACTTCTCGCATTGGATTCATAATTAGCTGAAAGAGAAGAGGTTGTTGTTATATGACACACAGGGTGCTAGGTATGGAATTATGACAACTAATTTAGCCGAGCTATGAAATTGTGATTAGTAATTTTGATATTTTTAAATTTATTAATCCTATACGTTAATACTATTTCTCTATAGGTGTACAACTTCGTCCTACGTGGGTCAAGAGTTTTACCACTGGATGGTATTGTTGAAGTAATCTTGAATGGATCGATGAAGTACTTTCGTGATCGTTTTGCAAAAGCATGTCTACTTATGGCTGATTGCAATTTGGTTTTCTCAAAATTTATTTCTGACTACATGGACGAGTGTAATACCCTCAATTTTACTACCATGCATTGCATATATTTTTTTATATAGAGATGCATTTAAAAAGAAGAAGAAAATAAAGAGAGGAATATAGAAGCAAATAAAATAACAAAAGGAAATAAAAATAGAAAATAATGAAAATAAATAGAAAATAAAAAGAAATAAAAAGGAAAAGAAAAACAAAAATAAAAAGAAAAAATAAATAAATAAGCCAAACCTGGCCGCCCCCAATTTTTCTCCACATTTGGGGGGATTTTCCCCCCAATTGGGCTGCACCACTTAGGGGGGGGCCCTAGCAGGCCCCCTCCCCCTTGGCCGCAGCCCATAATCGAGAAACCATAGCCGTCCCCTTTGTTTTTTGGTGGAATTTTATTTCTCCCAATTAATCTCAGCCCTTGGTGGAAAATAAATAATAAAATCACAGCCCCTAGCTCCCACCTCTTTTAAAATTAAATCTTAGCACTTGGATAAATGAGTTGCTAAAATCCTAGCCTTCCTAGCTATTTTCCCCTGTTATAAGTAAAACCCTCCCACCTAGCCGCCACCCCAGCCCCAAAAAACCCCTGGCCGCCGCCCTCCCCTGCTGCCAAAGCCTGGTCGCCACCCCTTTGCTGCTGCCTTGCCCGCCGTCGAAGCTCTGCCCCGCCTCGCCGTCGCCAGAGAAGAAGACCCCTGCTGCCAAGACCTGGCCGCAGCCCTATTCTTCTCCAAAGAAAAACCCAGCTGCTGCTATTGCAAGGTAAAAAGTCCAGCTGCAAGGAGGAGAGAAGGAAGAAGTGAGGTAGGTTTTCGTTACCCTCTTATCACGTCGCCACTGTTCCTACGCGCCCGTTTTCCCCACCCTCTGCGAGCAGAAATTTCTACATGTGGACAGACCATGTTTTGGTTAATTTTTTGATGGTGGAATTGATCTACAAATTGTGTCAAGATCATAACCACGTCCACACTTGATCTCAGCAGCCTTGTTCATCATAAAACCTCATGAAAGCCTACAAAAACTAGCGAGAACATGTGCAGACTGATTTTTATAAACAGCACCACAGAAATTACATTCATTCACCCCATTGCATCTTGAGTAAAGTTTGTGCATGATAATTTATTGCTGTAATCTTTATATGTGCATGGTCGTGAGTAGAAGGACATGCTCAAGAGGCCATCTACGAGGAAATACAGCACCAAGACTTTGTGACGCTTGAGCAACACGAACCGCCGGAGCAAGGAAAGTGCCCCTTGACCATATTGAACCTATGTTTTCGAACTGTTTTGTTTGTGAAAATTGCATGCTCGTGTCAACTTGAAGGGAAACCCTTTAGCAGGAGTTTACTAGTTTTGTTAGCCACCCTTGTCGCCGGGAAAATTGTTGAGTTGAGTATGATCGTTTTCTCTTTTGCTTTGCTTAACTTACGGGATATGGGAAAACTGAAATAGAACTTGGTTAGCTACTGCGCTCATAAATATTAAAGATGACGAGAATATGATGATGCTAATGAGCATGGAATCAGGGAGATCTAGGCAAGCTTGCTTCATGGTTATGCTGAATGATATGGTGGTTTGCTTGCCGTAGATCTAAGGACCGGTTCATGCGAGGACATGTCAGGAAAACAGTGCCACCATAAGGGCAAATATGGGTGCGGCTTAGCTGACTAATTAGGTGTGTTGCTAGCTTTTTATGGACCATTGGATGACGTGGGGAATGGGAGTCTAGGAGGACTGCCCTGGGAACTGCATGGCACACGAGGGTGCCCGTGCGTGGGAGAATGGAGATTCGAGCCTGCCGGCGAAACCTCAGTGGGTCCTTACATTCTAGTAGCCCCTTTGTAAAGGTTATTTTGTGACCTCTTGGCCATACACCAACGGTTGTGTAGTGGAAGAATGGTGGTTCTTTCTAGTCGCCGACGGGTGAAGAAATCACAAACTTGTGGGTAAAGTGGTGTCACCTCTGCAGAGTGTAAAACTATCATGATAGCCGTGCTTCCGGTTACAAGCACCTGGCCAACTTCCATGATTACAGGCAAACTTGGGATGGTTATTTGGTATGGTTATGGTATAATTTTTAGGACTGGTTTTGGGACTGTTTTGGGTCATGACAACGAGTTTGGTTTCGGTTCTATGAAAATGAGATGGTTATGAGTATTTATGAGCATGAAATGAACTTGAGAAAGAGTATTGGCTGGTTGAGACTTGATTAATGATGAATTATGATGGAGGGATGATGATTACTTGGTTATGTTGGGATTTAACTCGCCAAGAAATAGTTGCTGTTTTTATCATGTTTGTGAAATAAAATTTGTTTGCTGCAATGAAACCATTTATTTCCTACCTTGTTGTAAGCTACATGTCATACTTTCCCGCACTTGCTGAGTACGACATGTACTCACCCTTGCATTCCCACATATACTTCAGCAACAGGAGAAGAGTACTTCAAGGAACAGGTGGAGTACTAGGCATGCGCACTATCGTCAACATGCCTATGGAGTTGAAGTTGGAGCCCGCTGTCCTAGTCATTTTCCGCTGTCGTTAAAGTCTTCCGCTGCAAGAATAAGTTACATATTCATGAGTGAGACAATGAGTCAATGTAATAAAGTACTTCAAAATTATTCGTACGTGGTTATATTCTGAATTCAGTTTGTGATAAAGCTGTGTATGTGTGATGAACATCCTGGGCACACATACGCATTCAGTTGGTTCATTTTCGGAACCGGGTGTCACAAATTGCCATCAGAGCCACGTTGACCGTAGGACGCAAGCCTATGTAGAATTGACGCTCTAGAACACATAGAAACACCTCTCTAAACTGCCATTTTCGAAAATTGCTTTCTGCTGCACTTTACTTTTTAATTCAGCCACCGCAAAATGCTATTTTCAGCCCCTCTTTCTTCTTTTCTTTTGGACAGCCACACTTTTTTGTTTTTTCGCTTCATAAATTCTGATATTTTGGAGTTATTTATTCCTCCTCTAAAGTTTCTCATGTCTTATTTATAGATGCCGGTGACTAGGAGCACAGCACGCATGAGAACCCGTCCACCGCCACGTGGGAGTGCACTTAACCCCATTGAGGTGTCCGATGGACCATATTGGGAGGAGGTGAAGATGGAACCACATGAGGAAGATGAAGTCAGTAGCTCTATGCATTAGGAAGAGGATCCAGAAGAGGTGGAACCAATCGAAGAAGACATGGAAGATGATCCACAAGAACCGCAGCATCGGTACGCACCTCAGGATGAATTTCGTGCGGGTTTACACCCAACGGAGCCTCATGAATCCATGTCGGAAGGAGATAAATCTGAAGAGGAGCCACCTCCTGCTGAGGCCGTGAATGAAGGTGATGAACAGGCCATACGTTCAGTTCAAGAGTTTTTGTCCGACAGGATGGAGGGAGAACACATATCCAAGGAGCTTGGAGAGTTTCTGGATTGCTGCAGCTTATACCCGGAGTATCTCCTCAAGAAAGACCCTCTCTCGGACTTGAAGAGTGGGAGGCTGAGGTAACCATCCTATATAATGGTAGCGTTGTCTCACAATACTTCACACCCACATGGAGAGCTACAAGGGCAGAATCTATTGATGATGCTGCGTTGGATGCACTCACCGGACTGTGCTACGCTTTCCGTGGGCAGCTTGAGAACACTACCTTTGAGATGCACCCGTATCGGAAAACTGGTACAAGGGAGATCATTGGACCCCATGAAAGAGCTATTTCCAATCCACAAGCTGCTGATAAATCTCAGAGGCTGCTCGTGGAGTTGGGAAACCGCTACGCAAGTGCACAAGAAGAGATCCGTTACCTCCGCAAGAAGTTGTACTTGCTGAAAAAACAAGAGGAGAGAACAGCACCGGTTCTCACCATGGCGTCAAATGTCCCTACATGGAGTGCCGACTCACCATGGCCTGCACCCATGTATGTACCACCCCCGTCACACGGCGAGAACAACACCGCTTCTCATGATTAAGTCTAGGTTCCCCATTGAGTAAAGTTGTAATAAAAACGCTTAGATCGTGGTAGCTTGAATAAGAGTGGTGTACTGAATTATGATTGCTTATGTTTGTGTTCTTCGTGTGAGTTGTGGGACGCTTCGGCGAACGTCCACATCAACTCATAGTGGAGAGATGTGATATGCTTCGGCACTTGTTCACATCATCATATAGGCTGAAATTAATAAAAGAAGTTGCTTAGTTCATAGACCTTGATGTATATAGTTGGGGGGGTCAATCTAAATTTCTATTTCCTACTCTACTCTCTCACAGATGGTGAGGGAAAATTCCAACCACCAACGAAGGAACGCTCGTTGTAACAACGAACCACATGAGGATGGAAATGTGGAAGTTCCTGAAGATGCCAATCCCAGGGCTGATGCAAACAACCTTGAAAGGTTGATGTCTATGCAGTTGGTGCAAACTATGATAGAAACGTTGGGTAAGCTGCAGGCCAACAACAACAACGACCCTTACCCCGTTCCTGCACCCCCACTTCCTCCATCGCCATCACCACCAGCTCACAACAGATTGGGAGAGTTCATGAGGACTAGGCCACCTACTTTTGCACAAGCCAATGATCCTATGGAGGCTGATGATTGGCTGAAGTATATGGAAAAGAAGCTTTCTATTGTTCAATGTAGTGATTGGGAGAAGGTTCTCTTCGCATAACACCAGCATATGGGAGCAGCTGCTGATTGGTGGGACGCTCAATACTCATGTGAATCAGGAGACAATCACTTGGACTGAATTCAAGAAGAGTTTCCGCTCTCACTATGTCCCTGAAGGAGTCATGATGCTTAAAAGGCAGGAGTTTGAAGGTCACCAGCAAGGAAGGACAGGCGTGAATGAATATCTCAACAAGTTCATGAAGCTGTCAAGGTATGCTCCAGAATATGTCAACTCGGATCACAAAAAGCAGTACTTGTTCATGAGAGGATTGAACAATGAAATTCATGTTCAGCTGCTCAACAATGATTATGCAAACTTCCAAGAGCTTGTTGACAAAGCTATAGTGGTGGAGAGCAAGATCTGTGAGATTAAACAAGAATGCAAGAGAAATATGCCATATCAAGGACGGGCACAAGGAACCAATGTATGTCCCCCTTCATGCCACCATCTGCACCACACTAGGCTCATCCACTACTACTTTCCGCCCTACAAATCTACCTCGCTCTAATCAGCCACTTCAGAAACGCCCTATGATGAATGCACCCCGTTTTCCTATGCCTCCTGCGCCCCATCCCAACATGGGTGCCTATGCTCAAAAACAGCCTCACTCCAACATTCCTGCTGTTATGGGTAACAAGGCATGATTTTCATGTGGGGAGGCGGGACACTTTGCAAATCAGTGCCCGAAGAAAGGCCTTGGATAGCCGAGCAATGCACCTAAGCAAAACCCACGGCCGAATGGAGGAGAAACACAAGGTAACCGTGGACAGCAGAACTATGCTCGTGGCAATGTGAATCACGTCTCCGCTGAGGAAGCACAACAAGCTGAGGACGTCGTGATTGGTATGTTTCTCGCCAACTCCAACCCAGCCACTGTTTTATTGGATTCCGGAGCATCACATTCATTCATCTCATCCAATTATGTTGCCAAGTATAACCTGCCCATATCCCACATGAAACAAACGATGTTGGTTAATTCTCCTGGTGAAAAGATGCGAACTAATATAGTATGTCCGAAAGTAAGCCTTAAAATAAGGGGGTAGACTTTCTTGCCAACCTTATCATCGTGGATTCCCAAGGGATTGACATAATATTTGGAATGGACTGGTTAAGCAAGCACAACTGAGTAATTCAATGCGCTCAGAGGATCGTGCATTTGACGAGTGAGCACGGTATTCGTATTTAGTTTGAGGCGGCCCAACCTGCAACCGAGAAGGCAGTGCTGAACCACATCGAAAAAACGACATTGGAAAGCATTCCGGTGTTTAAAGAATATTCAAAATGTGTTACCGGAACAACTTCAAGGCATGCCACCTTACCGGGACATTTAATTTGCCATTGATTTAGTACCCGGAACTGCACCTATAGAGAAGAGGCCATATAGGATGCATGCTAATGAATTAGTGGAGCTCAAGAAGCAAATTCAGGAGCAGCTAGATAAGGGTTTTATAAGCCCAAGCTCGTCACCTTGGGGAGCCCCCGTGCTCTTCGTAGACAAGAAAGATGGGACCCAAAGGATGTGTGTGGACTATAGGTCTCTCAACGAAGTGACGATCAAAAATAAATAACCGCTGCCCCGCATAGAGGACTTATTCGATCAAATGGAAGGCGCCCGAATTCTCTCCAAGATTGATCTTCGGCCGGGATACTTCCAGCTGAAGATTAAGCCCTCTGACATACCCAAGACTGCATCTCGAACACGGTATGGTTCGTATGAATATACCGTTATGTCATTTAGGTTGACGAATGCACCTGCATACTTTATGTACCTCATGGATAAGGTCTTCATGGAGTACTTGGACAAGTTCGTCGTGGTTTTCATCGATGACATCATGGTGTATTAAAAAGGCGAGGAAGAACATGAGGAACACTTGAGATTGACGTTGCAGAAACTGTGAGAGCATTAATTATATGCTAAGTTCAGCAAGTATAAATTTTGGATAAAGGAGATATCATTCTTAGGCCACATCAACTCCGAAGGAGGAGTATCGGTTGATCCTAGAAAAGTGAGGGATATTTTGATGTGGAACCAACCATAGAATGTGAGGGACATTCGGAGTTTCCTTGGGATGGCTGGATACTACCGCCGGTTTATCAAGGATTTCTCCAAAATAGAGAAGCCTATGACTGAATTGCTGATGAAAGGGAAAGTATTTCAGTGGACACAAGCATGTCAAGACAGCTTTGAGGAGTTAAAGAAGATATTAACAACAGCACCTGTTTTGGTATTGCCGGACGTGAGCAAGAGCTTTGATATATACTCTGATGCTTCAAGACAAGGACTCGGATGTGTCCTGTAACACCCCAAAACCTGCTAAAGAGGGGAATTTAAAAATTTTTGGATGTATTGCATGAGGTGTAGCAATTCAAATTCAAACTGGAATTTTGATTTGAATCAAACCAGAAAAAAAAGGAAAAAGAAAAAGGAAAAACCGGCCAGTGGGTCGAAACCCACCCAGCCGGCCCAAAACCCGCGCCCCCCTCCTTCTCTCCCTCTCTCTGACGTGTGGGACCTGCATGTCATCCCTCTCCCCGCGCGCCCCCAACGGCCCCGTCTCTCTCTCGCGCCCGATCACAACCACCCTCCCGAACCCCGCGTTCGCAGCCCCAATCTTCGGCCCCGGGCGCTGCTACTTATCCAAACCGACCCTCCGCCGCCTCTCCTCGTGCATTCCACGCAAGGAAACTCGCCGAATTCGCCAGCGCCACTCCATCTTTCTCTCCGGTGAGAATCGATCATCCCCCACCGAAAAACCTTCGGATCTCTTCGTTTTTCGCTGGACTAACGAGCTTGTCGTGCTCCACCGCCTCCAGGGAGCCCTGCAGGTGAAGGAAGCGACAAGTTTCGCGCCCTAGCATCGGTTCCGACGAGCACCGAGGAGCAGCTGCAACCATCATCGTCGCAGAGCCGAATTCCGACCTCCCCAAGCCCGAGAAACCCCTAGGTGAGCTCCCCCTACCCCTCCGCAGTCGATCAGTGTGAAAAAATGCAAGTTTTAGCGTGTAGCGGCAAGGAACCGAATCTGCTCCGGCGAGATCACCGCCCCCGCCGCCGCGCGCGCGGGCTGGCTCCTGCCAGGGCGACGTGGCCCCTTGAGGCCCATCGATTTTAAATCGTGCGGTTCCTATTAGATCTACCCGTACCGCCTCGGCAATCTAATCTGAGCCGTCTATTTTAAATCCAACGGCCCACGTCAGCCCCGCAATTATAAAGGCAGGGAATTTTACGCGCTACCCCCTGGGGATCTCGGAAAACACGAGCTAGCCCCGAAAACTTCTGATATAGCCCCTGGACCTTCAGAAATTCATGTAAATTCATTTAAAAATCAGTTTTAGCCCCTGGACTTAAAAAAATAGGAAAACCCCTCTGTTATGTGTAATTAGGCCCCTGAAAATTTAAGAAATAGTAAATTAAACCCTGCAGTAGGGTGGATTTGCCTTTTAGACCCTATAGGATATTAAATTCAGAAATTTGAACATGTGACTAGGATTTAAATTTAAATGGTGATGCAAACACATGTGCAAATATAAATTTAAACTCTCCTAGCACTTGGAAAACCTTTAGAATGAGTTAAAAATAGATTTTAGGCTGAAATGAAATCTGCCTCAGTGTTGCTCATTTTTATTATCTCAAGAGACACATTTTAGGCTAGGAAATAATTCTAAAAACTGGTAAAATAAATTTAAATTGTTTCACATCAGAGAGGAAGTTCAAAAATATTTTATTGAACATTTTAGATCAGAACCTATTCTGTTTAGAGGGTATGTCTTACTATTTTAATATTAAAATTTACTTTTAGGCATAGAAAATAAATCTGAAAATATAGGAAAAATAAGTATACAAAATTTGAAAATATTAAATGAGGTATTTATTTTCAAAAACTTCAAATTGAGATTCTGAAGAAGATCTGAAAACCTATTTGAAGTAGGAAACTTTCTTTCATGCAAATTTTGTGGCTAAGGAGTGTATTAATTAAATATAGAGAATTTGTTCAAATGGGAAATTAATATATAGAGTGCAACTAGAAATCTGAATACAAAACTTAGAAATAATATATATATATATATATATATATATATATGTTTAAGAGTGCATGTAGGTCAAAAATCAACACATCTAGGGTAACCACAACACCTAAACATGTGAATGACTTTAGTATGTAAGTTTGTGTGGTTTGCAAGAAAGTGTGAACTATGGATTATGGATTGTTGTTTTCTTTTGCTATGTGTATTGGCATGAGTAGAACCTGCCCCAGAGCAAGTTCTCCCCTTCCAAGACAAAGACTTTCCATTCCCAGAGCAGCAAGAAGAAGGCAAGTGTCCTTGACCACTTTGATCGTACACTAGGATGTGTAGTTAGAATTTTAATTACTTGCATTGTCAATTTGGAACATGGTACTCAAGCTAGGAAGTTTCCCTAGAGTTTCATATTCTTACTTCCTTGTAGCCTCGGGTGGGATTTATTTTATTATGTCATTCATTCATATTACTTATGCTTAGCCATGCTTAGAATGGGATAAGTGGAATATGAGACCATCAACTTATTTACCTTACTCTTGAATGAGATATTGTGAGCTATGTAGAGGTGGGGATCGATGCAAGTTGGATGATTTGGTTGGTGCTGTATGCACGAGACTCAGGTTTGTGTTTAGTACTTGCCTGGATCCTAAGGACCGGTTCATGGAGCATGTAACCTGGCTTTACCGTGCCAACCACATGCTGAGATGGGGCAGCTTGGCCAATTAATTAGGTGAATCCCTGGCGTAGTATGGGTGTTTTGGATGGTGCGGGGAATAGGTGCCAGCTGGACTACCATATGAACCGCAAGGCTCAAGAGGGGGTCACTGCAGCGGGGTTGGAGCCTCTTGTATGCTGTTAGGCGTGAAACCTCAGTGGGCCCACGCTCGTCGGGAATCCCTTTGTAAAGGCCTCGTAGTGATCTCCTGGCTACACACCTGGGAAGTGTGAATGTGGTTCGTGGCCACTGGCATAATGGAGGTTCTTTTAGTCCACCCGACAATAGGGGATGAAATCACTACATGTGGGTACAGTGGTGCAAACTCTGCAGAGTCAAAACTGTCATGACAGCCGTGCTCACGGTCAAGAGCGGCTTGGACTTATTCATGATTAGAGGATGATGGATTGGTAAGTTGAGGATGTTAAGCGGGAAGCTTAACATCGGAGATGAGACTATGTTTACTTGACATTGATGATGGGTTGAAGGATTGGGACCATTTCATCTATGTAGTAAGGTAGGTGTTTAATAAACTAAGGTGATAGGTATTAATTGCGTAGTGCTTTAACCATGGATTTAACCTCTCCTTGCTCTAGCCATGCATGACATAACTTTCCCACACTTGGTGAGTATCAACGGTACTCAAACTTGCATTTCTGTTGGTCTAAATTGCTGCTCAGGTCAAGAGGGATGAAGTGGTGTTTAATGACCAAGACTTCGAACCCGAAGAAGGATTCTAGGTTCATGGAGTCCCCCGGGCAACGCCTGTGACGGAGCCCACAAGATTTATATTCCGTTGTTGTTTTATTTACATGTTATGAACTTATTACCGTCCATCGAGACGTATGCTATGTAAGACTTATTTATATTCGAACACCTGGCTTGTAATATGATGATGCTTCACTATTTGTCATCACATGTATGAGAAAATGATCCTGGCATACATGTGATATTCACTCGGTTGTTCTTCGGAGAAACCAGGTGTGACAGAAATGGTATCAGAGCCAAGGTTGCCCGTAGGAACGTGGACCTAGGTAGAAATGGACGTATTTAAGGACCCTATTTTCTTAAAAACTATTTTACAAAGGTGTGGGTTGAAAGTGTTATTTAATAGGGTCACTTTATTTGTTCATCTTGCCCCGACTTTTATTCAAAATACAAATTTTTTATTTAATTCTTATCTGACTTAATTTGAAATGCTTTATATTTTAGATGGTTCGCATGATCCGCACCACCCGCAAGTCCACCGGAGGGAGAGTTCCTGTAGTTGCCCTTGCCTTGAGAGAGGAGAACCGTCCGGTGATGTACCACTCCTACGGGTTGGCAGTAGGAGGATTGTTGCGCCGTCTTCGGCGTATGCTCCACGCCGCCGGAAATTTGGGAAGCTGATCATACACTACAGCTCCACCAGGACCACCCGTGAGAAGCTGGAAGAATGGAGCTCAGAGATGAGGATTATCCATGAAAATCAGCTGCTCAAGATCCACCGCTCTCCAGCTTGTCGGGCGACTCAGGCCGATGCTGAGAAGGATGTCACCTGGGAGGCCATCAGCCGCCAGAGTTACATCAACCGTCTCCACCTGGACAGGACTGAGTACATGTATGTCCTCCAGCGTGAGAGTGGCACCATGGGATATCGAAACCGATGAGCAGAAACAGGACTGTTTTGTGGAAGGACTCACCATGGAGATGCAATGTGCAATGTCCTCCAATGAGTATGAAAGCTTCCAAAAGATGGTAGACAGAGCATTTGTCGTGGAGAGGAGCTGAAGGCCTTGGAGAATGAATTCAAGAGGAAGGCGGGATGGTCACACTAAGCCTCAAGTAGCAACACACGTCCACGTCTGATGCAGCAACCCGCAGGGCAGACGAACCGTGCCGTGGTACCCTACTCAGCACCGAGAGGGTACAACCCGAACTTCAGGCCTCCATCAGCACCAGCACAGCCGCAGCGTCAGTTTGTGCAGCAGCCTCGCCCCACATATCAACCTCGACCAGCAGGACAAGGACCACCGAACCAACCCCAAGATAACAAAGGCCAGACACCTAAGGTTGTGGTGCAATGCTTCAACTGTGGTGAAGTGGGGCACTACGCCCATAAGTGCCCAAAGAAGAAGCCCATGCAGCCACAGCAGCAGAATGTGATGCGAGGACGGGTGAACCACGTGACCATGGAGGAAGCGCAAGAGGCACCTGACGTGGTAATTGGTAAGTTTCCTGCCAATTTACACATTGCAACCCTATTGTTCGTTCTGGTGCTACCCACTCGTTCATTGCTCAAGGGTTTGTTAAGAAGCATGATCTAGCAACAACACAAATGAACCATATGTTAGCAGTGAACTCTCCAGGGGGAGAAATAAGGACAAGACAAGTGTGTCCCAAGGTGAATCTAGACATTAATGGGGTAGTATTTACTACAAACCTCATCGTGATAGACTCACAAGGGATAGATATTATTTTGGGTATGGATTGGTTGACCAAACATAAAGGAATCATCCATTGTTCGACAAGAACGGTGGAACTAACTCACCCTAGCGGCACAAAAGTGAAGTTCATAGCCTTACAAGAACCTAGGAGGGACCTTAAACTCAATCAAGTTGAGGTGGAAGTGGAAGAGATAAGGACTATCAGGGAGTATCCAGATGTTTCTTCGGAGGAGTTGCCAGGTATGCCTCCCGATCGTGAAATGGAATTCGCGATTGATCTAGTGCATGGAACAGCCCCAATATACAAGGGGCCTTATCGGATGGACTCCAAACAGCTGGAAGAGCTCAAGGAACATTTAAGAGAATTGACAGAGAAGGGGTATATTCGTCCTAGTTCCTCACCATGGGGAGCTCCAGTGATATTTGTGCCCAAGAAGGACGGAACCCAAAGGTTATGCGTAGACTACCGTATGTTCAACGAAGTAACCATCAAGAACAAGTACCCATTACCCCGCATTGAAGACTTATTTGATAAGTTGAGGGGAGCTTGTGTGTTCTCAAAAATTGATCTCAGGTCGGGATACCATCAACTGAAGATAAGGCAAACCGACATTCCAAAGACAGCTTTCGTATCTCGGTACGGGCTGTATGAATAGACCGTCATGCCGTTCGGGCTAACTAATGCCCCGGCATACTTCATGTATCTCATGAACAATGTATTCATGGAATATCTGGACAAATTTGTGGTGGTTTTCATTGATGACATTCTCGTCTTCTCCAAAGATGAGGAAGAACATGAGGGACATTTAAGATTGGTGTTGCAAAAGCTGAGAGAACACCAACTATATGCCAAGCTGAGCAAGTGTGAATTTTGGCTGAAGAGAGTTCCCTTCTTTGTACATATAATCTCGGAGGGAGGAATCTCGGTAGATCCCGCCAGGATCGAGGATGTGCAGAAGTGGAAGACCCCTGAAAATGTCGGGGAAGTTCGAAGCTTCTTAGAATTGGCTGGGTATTATCGACGGTTTATTGAGGGTTTCTCCAAGATCTCGAGACCCCTCACCAAATTGTTAGAGAAGGGAATCACATTCATGTGATGGCTATCTAGGATCATAGACTGGCCCCACATACCACCACTCGTCTTTTCTGCGCACTTTGTCCTCACTCGTGCGCACCCGGGAAAACTTCCCGGTCGGTCACCCATCCCCAAATTCCCCCGGGCCAAGCACGCTTAACCTCGGAGTCCTTTGCAGGTGGGCTTCCGAAAAAGAAGGTATACCTTGGTGGTATGAGTACTCTATCAATCCTATTAAGCCGGGAGTCAGGATATCACACAATCCACCCCCCTTAGAAAACTGACGTCCTCGTCGGTCAACACCAAGACAGGAATGTCCCCTCTTAGCCACGTCCGTATGTTCAGTACTGGCATATGCATACCGTACGTCCGGTTAGCAGCATACGTACCATACCGTGTCCCACACAGAGGACCCACGTGTCATGCCTACGTACCTGCGTCCCTAACCCATACGCTACCGTATCCTTGTCACTGACCCGTACACACCCGTGAAACTGCAAGGGTCGGCTCTGATACCATTGTGATGGCTCTCTAGGATCATAGACTGGCCCCGCATACCACCACTCGTCTTTTCTGCGCACTTTGTCCTCACTCGTGCGCACCCCGTGAAAACTTCCCGGTCGGTCACCCATCCCCAAATTCCCCAGGGCCAAGCACGCTTAATCTCGGAGTCCTTTGTAGGTGGGCTTCCGGAAAAGAATGTATATTGGCCCGGGGGAATTTGGGGATGGGTGACCGACCGGGAAGTTTTCCCGGGTGCGCACGAGTGAGGACAAAGTGCGCAGAAAAGACGACGACTGGTGGTATGAGGGGACAGTCTATGATCCTAGAGAGCCATCACAAATGGTAAGGCTGTGGTGGACCGGAATTCGCTCATCCAGGATCGCAGAGGGTGGTGCTGCACGATGCGAAATCCGACAACACATGTCATAAGGACATATTATATTACATGGGAAAAACAAACTGAACTGTACAAAAAGGTATAACTTTAGTTACAACTAGTATTTATTTTTACACAGCGGAAGTCTACTCTGACAACTCACGCCCCCCTATCTAGCAAAAGTTGGTTGCCCAGCCCTAGGGCAACCCACGCTAGCTGCACGTCTCAGCTCAGCGCGGCGTGTACGGCTCCCACTCAGCCGTGGTCCCCGACGGAGGGTAACCCTCACCGGTGGACTCGTACTCCGAGTCCGTGGGTGGCTCCTCACCTGAAAAACACTTAAGCAGCAACCGTGAGCACGATGGCTCAACAAGACTTAACTGACTCACCTAAGCATGGAACTCTACATGAGGGATACAACGAACATAGGAGAGTAACAATGCATCAATGGACACGCCTACAAGTTCATCCTTAGTTCATCTTTTAGCCACATGTTAACAGTTCGGAAATCTGAAATTTAGTAAGCAATATTTGGTGGCACACATGTAGCAATACAATTATATCATAACAGCAGTATTGAATCATAACATTCCATAATTTATCTACATTACGACGCAGTGAACAAGCGGTACTCGTCACCGCGAGGGACGGCGAATCGACTCGATATACACCTGCAGGGAAACCCAAAGAGCACGTCACGTACGCCCACCCGTGGAGCTGCACAGCACGCTTACTCGATTTCGTACGGGACAACCTTTCACCCAACAGCCCAAACGTCGAACCGGTCGCAACGAAACGAGCAGGAGGTTCCCCACATGGAGCATCTCTCTATGCCCGTTGGCAGATTTCCACCTGGCTGCCCTCAACCTACACCTATAAATCGGTGTGCTATGCCTCGACACCCGGAGGTTTAGGCTACATCGGTTTATCGGTGCCCATATATCTGATATGCCTTCGGTACGTTCAATACTTGTTCAGCAGGGCCGCACATGGATCGGTACTCAAATCGACACGGACAGGGCTGCGCACACAAGACTTCCTCTTGCTGCGCCATAGCCCCTGCCTAGTCTCATTTTCATTACTAAAGTGATCTCACATCACTCAACCGAACCCGTGTGTCCCAAGCCTAAACTCGCGAGTAGATTCCAACTACTCGACTTGTACCGAAGTCCTATGAATCATTAAGCATAGCCTGTCTATTCGAGGTCTTAGACACTACCCTCACTCTTATGGAAAAGTTCGGGTTATGCAAATGGGGTTCCATTCATCCTACACCTAATGCACATTCATACATCACCCTAATTATGTGAACAAAGCAAAACTTGATAAAAGAGTTAATGCAAACCGGGGTTTGCCTTGTTGCTGCTGGTCAGGGGTTAGTTCTTCTTCCGGAAGGAGGAAATCGAGTACTTCCTGGGCCTCCTCACCTTCAGCGACTACACGTTAATAAAATTCTACATGTTAATGAATATGCACATGAGTTTATAGTAATGCTTCTGTTATTAGTTCTAATAACCAGTTTCTAACAACTGGAACACTGTTCAAGAATTTAAAATGGAACTGGGGTTTAGTAGTTTGGGTTTGGACCTAAGCACATGATTAAGTGCTAAGTGGTTTTCCACCTCTTCTATATTAATCCCTCAAGTGGTTCTACAGAACAGGGGTGATCCAGAGCTCAAATGGAGCTGAGAATTTTTGTGTGAGTTCCTTGTCACAAGACAACTCTCTGGATCAAAATTTAGCACTTGTCATTGAGTGGTTTGTTCAGAATAATTCTTTTAGCAAATAAGCAAAGAAGAATTAATTCTGAGGTAACACCCCTGTTCATGCCCAACTTAGTGAACTACAATTTCCATTATAGCTCACAGAGTCTGCATGAATTTTCCTAGCATTTTTGGAGCTAAGATTTGCTCAGAACTGAATTTCCAAGTTTTGGAAATTCTCTGAAAATGTTTCTGTATTCAAATGAACACAGCATCTTCAAATTTGAATTGCTCTGATCAAATCAACTCCAAATGGTCTGAAACTTTTACAGGGGTTCACTAACATCCTAAAGAACATTCTGGCAAAATTTGGGGATTTTTGGATGAACCAAACTCCCTCTAAAATTCTTTTGCTGAAAAGCTTTAAAGAATTTTCCAGACTTAAATACTAGGATTCATACACATTGGGTGGCATATTTGGATATATTTATGCAAGATGAATCCAACCCAATTTGAATCACTAAATTTGGAGCTTCCTAGCAAAATTTATGGGGTTCTAAAGTTTGAACTAAATCTGAAATCCTAAATAAACCGGGGAAAAATTTAAACTGTGACCGTGGGCCCGTTACACACGTGTCACTGCTGGAGCTGAGCCACACGGGGCTACAGACCCCTTCCCGTGCAGTCACACTTAATCCCCGGGCCGCAGCAGATCTGTATTTTAAACTTCCCGTCGCTGACACGTGGGGCCCGCGGGTCGTCTCCTTCCTCGCGTTCCCGCGCCCGTGCGCTGCCGGGCTCGCCGGAGACACGCTGATACTTGCCGACCGGCCGACTCTCGCGCTCTTCCTTGCCGCCAGGGCCTAGTTCCACTTGCTGAACATGCTGGCACCCTTTCCCCCGACCGGCGGTGGCTCTAACCTAGCCGGCAGCGGTGCAGCGGCTCGGCGACCCTTCGGTCACGTCGCCCAGCCAGCTTAGCCCACCAAAACACCGTTGAACCGGTGCTATAGCACCAGGGAATCTCAGGTAAGGTCGACAAGGTCATGCAATGGCTCAGGGAGAGCTCTAACCTAGCTGTCACCGTGAGCCCGACCCTTCCCGCCATAACCGCGGTTGGAAAACCAGGAAATACGCCGGCTAACGCCAAAATTAGGCTAGGGCTGCAAAGCAAACTTGGGCGCCGTCAAGTCTAGCTCCTGTGAGTGCAGTATGACGTGCTCTAAGCAAGTATACATCGGGAATTTACGGGTTTCTTACCAGAAGGTGGCTCTACACCGTTCGGAGGGAAATCTCAAATTTCTCTGCCGATGATCCACGGTTGATCCTGAGTTTCGGGGGTGAATTGCCTGGACTTCGTGTGCTTCCAGAAATGGCCTAGCTTGGCCGTGACACGCCGCGGTTGGAGCTGTCCATGAGAGCACTTGCTCTCGGTCCTATGGCGGCCGGCCGGGAAATTGGTTTGCCTCGGTGTGTGGAGGCGAAACTTACGTAGGAATGGTGTGCGGATGTTGGAGGAGAGCCCGTGGTGCTGTTTGGTTGCTCAACCAAAGCTTTGCATGGGAGCTAGGGTGGCGATCAATCAAGAGGAACGGCGTCGGCAGCTCGGGCTGTTTCTTGCGTGAAGGGAAAGGAACAGGCGACGTTCTTCGGTACCGTGGGATAACAGAGGCGCGGCAGTGGGGCAAGGACGCCAGGCAGCTCTCCAGCACACAGGAAATCCAGAGGAGGTGGCCGCCGGCTGCTCCTCGGTGTCACCCGCAGAGGCGTCGGCTGCCCGGTTTACTTCGCGTGGGAGGTAATCAAACAACGACCGTGTGCTTCACTGATGACTTTTTGCAATTGTTTAGTTTCCCCCAATGACCAAGTGGGTCCCACTAGTCAGTGCTCCCCCACCTCTCAAAAGATCTCCAAACATTTGGCAAGTGATGAATTCAAATGTTTGGAGTTTCCAGCTGAGCTACATTTGTATGGTTGGGCAAATTTCCCCTAAATTCAAATGTATATTTGAATTCTTTGCACATTTGGATCCTTTTTGGAAAAATGGGTAGCAAACCTTTCCAAAAATTATTGAAACTTTGCCTCCCCACTAATTTGGACCTAAGGAATCAAATTATGCACTTTGATTCTTGTGTTAGCTACTGCAACCAAGAGTTTGAATACAACAGTTTTGAATCACCATATTGTCCTTCCCTCATTTGTATTTTTGAGTTGGACATTATTTCAAATCCTGATTTTCAAACCCTTCTCATTGCACTTGAGTACTTCAACTCAGTGGTCTTAATCCAACTAGGGTCCAAAAATGTAAATGACTCTAAGTTGGTTTTTGAACACCCTCTCATGTGTTATCATATGTGTAGAAATCCTACTTTGTGAAAGTGTAGGCTTTCCCCTCTAATCACTCTTTTGATGGAGGTTACTTGCTCTTCATAATTCTTCACAAGATATTCACCACAAAACTGTGGTGTTGTGAGGTGAAGAAAAGTTTTTGCATGTCCCTTTTCTTGGGCTTTTACATCCCTCCCCCCTTAAAAGAATCTCGTCCCGAGATTACAAAAGAAGAGATAGCGATGTAATAGGGATTTACCCGTGCTGAGATGCCATGAACTCTGGGTAATTTGAGCGAAGGAATTCCTCGCTCTCCCACGTCGCTTCTTCGGCAGTGTGGTTGCTCCAGAGTATTTTGTAGAACCACAACGTTCTGCTACGTGTGGTTCGGGCTTTCTCATCAAGAATTTCCACCGGATACTCATCATATGTCAAATCCGGTTTCAGCTCGCCGATGTCTTCGGTAGGAACAGCAGCTGTATGCTTTAAACATTTTTGCAGTTGCGAAACATGGAAAACGTCATGGACACCAGCAAGGGATGCCGGTAGCTCCAGTCTATACGCCGCTGGTCCACACTTCTCGGTGATAATATAGGGTCCAATGAAGCGGGGAGCGAGCTTCTCCTTGACACCGAACCGGTGCACGCCCTTCATCGGAGACACGCGGAGGTACACGTGTTCATCGACGTCAAAGTGCAACGGTCTACGCCTCTTATCAGCGTAGCTCTTCTACCGGGATTGAGCGGCCTTCAAATTAGCTTGGATCTTCTGAACGCGCTCTTCGGCGTCGTTCACCACATCAACCCCGAATGTGACCCTTTCACCGGACTAGCACCAATTTAATGGGGTGTGGCATTTGCGACCGTAGAGAGCTTCGTAGGGTGCCATCTTGATACTCGCCTGATAGCCGTTGTTGTACGAGAATTCCGCCAATGGTAGGTGATCATCCCAGTTCCTACCATGGTGGATGGCACATGCTCTCAACATGTCTTCCAGAACCTGATTCACCCTCTCTGTTTGTCCATCTGTTTGAGGGTGAAAGGCGGAGCTCCTGATCAGCTTAGTACCCAATGCAGCATGTAGCTGCTCCCAAAAGCAAGATACAAATAATGCACCTCGATCCGAGACGATGGTCTTGGGTACCCCGTATAAGCACAAAATCTTTGCTATGTACAGCTCCGCATATTTGCCGGCATTGTAACGTGTATTCACCGGGATGAAGTGAGCCGTCTTGGTTAACCGATCAACGATTACCCAAATAGAGTCATGTTTGTTGGAAGTTAGGGGCAATCCCACAATGAAATCCATGCTCACATCTTCCCATTTCCATGCCGGGATCTTCAGGTGTTGCAACAGCCCTGATTTCTTCATGTGATCAGCTTTCACTCGTCGGCACGTATCGCACTCGGATACGTACTTCGCTACTTCCCGCTTCATCCGTGTCCACCAAAATTTCTTTTTCAAATCTTGGTACATTTTGTTGATGCCCGGATGAATGGAGTACTTGGACAAGTGAGCTTCATCGAGGATTTTCTTCCTCAGCTCCATATCCCGGGGTACGACTATGCGGTCATTGAACCACAGCGTCCCCTCATCATCTTTCCGGAAACATTTGATCTCTCCATTGTCTATCCGTCTCCGGAGATGCGCCATGCCTTTATCCGTCTTCTGAGCTGCAATGATGTCCTCCCTAATAGAAGGGATGAGGGAAAGGTTGTACAGCGATCCATAAGGAACCAAATATAAACTTGGCTCTTCCTCCTCCACCGGTGTAATGGTGAGGTGATGGACATGTGATTTCCGACTCAGCGCGTCGGCAACCACATTCGCCTTGCCGGGGTGGTAATGAATCTCAATTTCATAATCTTTGATCAGTTCTAACCACCTCCTTTGCCTCATGTTCAGCTCCTTCTGGGTGAAAATGTATTTCAAGCTCTTGTAGTCGATGTAGAGATGTACCAGATTCCCCAGGAGATAGTGCCTCCACATTTTTACCGCCAACACCATGGCAGCAAGCTCGAGATCATGAGTAGAATAATTCTGCTCATGGTTCCAAAGTTGGCGTGAGCCATATGCGACCACACGTCCTTCTTGCATCAACACGCAGCCGAGCCCAATACCCGACGCGTCACAATACACGTCGAAGGGCTTTGTTGTATCCGGCTGAGCTAAGACCGGGGCTGTGGTGAGATGCTTCACCAATGCTTAGAACGCTCCTTCACACGCTGTGTTCCAAACATATTTCGTCCCCTTCTTCAGCAATTGTGTCATCGGTTTAGCGAGCTTGGAGATGCTTGGAATGAATCTCCGATAGTATCCCACTAACCCGAGGAAGCTTCTGACTTCATGAACTGAAGTGGGAGCTTTCCATTTCAGCACTTGCTCTATCTTGCTTGGGTCAACCGCAATGCCTTCCGCTGAGATGATATGTCCCAAGAATGGCACTTGGCTGATCCAAAACTCGCATTTACTGAACTTGGCATAGAGCTTGTGGTCTCGTAATCGTTGAAGAACGATCCTCAAGTGTTCGGCATGTTCGGCTTCTGTCTTGGAGTAAACCAAGATATCGTTGATGAACACTACCACGAACTTGTCCAGCTCCGGCATGAACACCGAGTTCATGAGATACATGAAATGGGCTGGAGCGTTTGTGAGACCAAAGGACATGACGAGATATTCATATAATCCATATCTCGTCGAGAAGGCCGTCTTCGGGATATCCTCCGCCCGGATCTTTATCTGGTGATATCCAGAGCGAAGGTCCATCTTGGAGAACACACTTGCACCCACAAGTTGATCAAATAATATGTCGATGCGGGGCAGTGGGTACTTATTCTTGATGGTGACGGTGTTGAGCGGCAAGTAGTCCACACACAGCCTCAAGGTTTCATCCTTCTTCTTTACAAACAGCGCCGAGCATCCCCAAGGCGAGGAACTTGGCCTAATGAAACCTTTGCTCAACAGATCATTGAGCTGTTCTTTTAATTCAGCCAGCTCGTTTGGAGCCATTTTATATGGTCTCCGTGATATGGGCGTAGTCCCGGGTGCCAGCTCGATCTTGAACTTGACATCCCGCTCAGGTGGCATGCCCGGAAGATCATCCGGGAATACGTCAGGGTACTCCCGGACTAAGGGGATGTCCTCTAACTTGAGAGCTTCAGCATTATTAATTGCTGAAATTTCCCGGACTGGCGTGTCTAACACCATGGAATGTGGACGGTGAAATGGAGAGTTTAAGTGAACCGTCCGTGTCCGAGTCTCTAGGACAGCGCCATGGTATTGTAGCCATGACATCCCTAAGATTGCATCAATCTTTTGCCCCATAAGGATTATCAAGGTGGTGGGGTATAGTTTCCCACCTAAGCACAGAGGGGCCTTTGGGATCATCATATTTGCTGAGATCTTCCCGCCCGGTGAGCAGATCATATAGGTGCAGTTGGTTGGGAAGACTTGCATTTGATGCTTAGCCACATAGGATGCACTTATAAAGCTGTGGGTTGCACCAGAATCAAAAAGTATGATGATGGCTTGATTGTGGAGAGTCAACGTACCCGCCAGCATGTTCTCTCCCTCTGGGGCGTCCTCATTGTCGAGGTTGCGGACGCCCCCAGTCCACTGACCAACCTTCTTCACCAGAGGTCGGCCTCGAGCACCACCCTGAAACTGGGCTTGCCCGCTGCTCTGCTGCCCCTGGGGACAGTCCTTCGTGAAGTGGCCCGCCTGGCCACACATGAAGCAGGTGAAACGGGGCGGTCCCCCGCTGATCGGTGGACGGAAACCCGGGGCGTGTTGTGGCGGTGGAAACGCCCGGGGTGCCGTCTGCTTCTGCTGCTGCTGCTGTCTCAGTGGTGGCATCGGCGGTCGGAACGGGGGTGCTTGGAAAGAACGTCCCCCGAACTGTTGAGGTCGCGCCGGTGGACGCCACTGCTGCCCGGATGGTGTCCGATACACCATGCGGTACTTCTGGGGAGCGCCACTCCCACCACTGGGTGGAGCGCTGCGCTTCCTCTGCTCGGCTGCCAACTCCCGCTGAGCGTCCTCTTGCATAATCGCGGCATTGACTAGGTCATTGAAGGTGCCGCGATTCCACTGAACGAGATGTGTCTTCATTTCGGGGTGCAACCCCCGATAGAAATGTTCCCGCTTCTTCTCTTCAGTGGATATGTAGTCTGACGCATATTGCGCCAGATGGTTGAAGGCACGGGAATAGTCATGGGCACTCCTCCCGCCCTGCTTCAGTTCCAAAAATTCTTGGAACTTCCTCTTCATGATCCCGGGAGGAATGTGATAGGCGCGGAACGCCTCTTGGAATTCCTCCCACTCCACGGCATGGCCAGCCGGATGTGAGGCGACATAATTCGCCCAGCACGCACCAGCGGCACCATGAAGTTGCTGCGCTGCGAACAAAGTCTTTTGCCGCTCTGTGCATTGGAGCAGCCCGAACTTGGACTCGATGGTCCGCAGCCAGTTATCAGCCTCCAGTGGTTCTTCAGCTTTGGTGAACACTGGAGGGTGCGTACTCATGAAATCCGAGTATGACACCTCACGGGGCTCACGAGGCCCTCTGTCTTGACGCCCCCGCCGCCTGGGACGTATTCTGCATGATCGTGCGGAGCAGGTCGGTCTGCTCCTCACGACCACCCACCAGTGCCGCTATCACATTCGCTAGAGTAAGCGGAGGCGGCGGTGGTGGCTGCTGCTGCGGGGTGCTGTCGTGGGCCGGTGGCTGGGAGTCATCACCTCCCTGTTGGCTAGAGCCACCAACCTCGTGCGTGGTCCTAGTGCGAACTATCTGCAACCATACGACAATAAACATCAGTCCCGCAACATACTTCAATGCAGTCAAATGAAATAGGCGTAAAAACATAATGACAATAAAACATGCGATACATCTCGTAAGTAGATAATGTAATAACTTTGCACAAGCTACACCATTACCAGACCAAATACAAGCTAGTTTAATCCAACTTGATGAACCTCCTCTTTGGAAGCTCACCACGACTAGGTTTGGTCACCACGAGACGTCACTATCGCCTTGTCATCACGTATACTACCCCTTTATCTTCAATACGACACAAACATGGTCTCTAGTAAAAGAACTTGAGTGAGACCTATACTCAACTCTTTAACTAGTTGAGGATAACCTCTCAGGAGTATGTTCTACCCCATTGGAAGTACTCAAACCTCCTCTAGGGTACAACAATTTCTCAAATGAGTTCAACTGTCATTCCTCTCTCAGAATGACCAGTTTCTACATATCCGATATTTTGATCTGGTTCTGGGCATTTTCATGACTCAAGTTGAATACCAAAGTTAAATTTAACTTCAGTATCTTTCCAACTAGTATTTACTTGCCCTCAGATCAGCTCTGGTTACAAAGTTATGGTCATTCGAAGTCAGAAGAATTTCTGGAAGAATTTTAACAGCACCTCCTTTGGGAAGTTGCTGTTTCCAACTCTGATTTCCACTGAACTCTGTGCTGAAATTTCAGAAACTTTGAATTGCAAAGATGTAACACATCTTCTACCCTCTCTAAGGATGTATCATATGAAACTTTTAGATTTTTCTACTGGGAGTTATGTTTGAAAAACAGAACAGTCCAGAGAGTGTTTAACTATGTCCTGATTCTGGACAGTTTACATCCCTCTGGGATTTAAGCCATCTTATGGTGTGTTTCAGCTCTGAAAGTCTACAACAAAGTTGTAGAGCACTAGAATAACTTTCCATAACTATATACCACACCTCCCTGGGCTAAAATACCTGTGAGTCGTGCTCTGTTGAAGTTCAGCAAACTTGCTGCCCAAAATAGAGCACTCTGTTTTTCAGTCTTTTGGAACTACACTCATCACTATCCAATTTGTCTACCCAAGCAGGGTCCTAAATGTTGAACCTAATGATTTTAATTCCTTGTTATCATTATTTTCATGCATATGCCTACAATATCTCGGTACTACGTTCCTCACAAAAGAAAATCCTAACCGGATTATACCGGCATATACGTCTCAAGTGTGGCACTAAGCGGTCTCTCACACACGTTTACTACACGGATACATACGTGGTTAGTACCTGCAGAAGACCATACAATAATGGTGCACTCAAAGGTTGTTTTCATTTCAGGCAGGATCATATTAAAAATAAATACAAACACCCGTATCATTGCCATACGGCCATCCTTGAGTTAGGTCACGTCTCAAGGTACGTGATCGTGTTTCAACACCACACAACGGGGAACCCGAGTATGTCATGAACGGGTCGTCACGGTTGGGAATGTTATCAACCCAACAGATACCACCTACTGCCCTGCAGGGCACGCCGATGGCAAGCGCTGCGTATGTCCTCCTGGGCTATTTCCAGACGAACACACTCTCGCGTTACTGACCATGCTATGGGGTCTCCACTTACTTGCCTAATGCACGCTAGGAATCAGCGTTTCATATGAACTCAGGAATATAAAGAGTCCAAGAGTTTCATATTGACATCTCACACCAAGCTGTGAGACGAATCACTGAACCACATTCCTCGTCAGGGGAGCTAACCGAAATTGAAGCGCTTTCGGTGGCGTTCCTTACCATTCTTACCAGAGCGTCGGTGCGTCGTTACATAATTAAAATTCAGAATTATAACACATAGGTTAGTCTTTGCCACTTTAAGTAACTATGCTAATATAGTCCTTACTTGGGCAAACTACCGAATCCTCACCGTAAACCTAAGTTTTCCCGTAATACAGTCCTTAAGTATTGTGCTATCCCCAAAGCAGCTCTGATACCAGGCTGTGGCGGACCGGAATCCGCTCATCCAGGATCGCAGAGGGTGGTGCCGCACGATGCGACACCCGACAGCACACGTCATAAGGACATATTATATTACATGGGAAAAACAAACTGAACTGTACAAAAAGGTATAACTTCAGTTACAACTAGTATTTTATTTTTACACAGCGGAAGTCTACTCTGTACAACTCACGTCCGCCTATCTAGCAAAAGTTGGTTGCCCAGCCCTAGGGCAACCCACGCTAGCTGCACGTCTCAGCTCAGTGCAGCGTGTACGGCTCCCACTCAGCCGTGGTCCCCGACGGAGGGTAACCCTCGCTGGTGGACTCGTACTCCGAGTCCGTGGGTGGCTCCTCACCTGAAAAACACTTAAGCAGCAACCGTGAGCACGATGGCTCAACAAGACTTAACCGACTCACCTAAGCATGGAGCTCTACATGAGGGATACAACGAACATAGGAGAGTAACAATGCATCAATGGACACGCCTACAAGTTCATCCTTAGTTCATCTTTTAGCCACAAGTTAACAGTTCGGAAATCTGAAATTGTGTAAGCAATATTTGGTGGCACACATGTAGCAATACAATTATATCATAACAGCAGTATTGAATCATAACATTCCATAATTTATCTACGTTATGACGCAGTGAACAAGCAGTACTTGTCACCGCGAGGGACGGCGAATCAACTCGATATACACCTGCAGGGAAATCCAAAGAGCACGCCACGTACGCCCACCCGTGGAGCTGCACAGCACGCTAACTCGATGTCGTACGGGACAACCTTTCACCCAACAGCCCAAACGTTGAACCGGTCGCACCAAAACGAGCAGGAGGTTCCCCACACGGAGCATCTCTCTATGCCCGTTGGCCGATTTCCACCTGGCTGCCCTCAACCTACACCTTAAATTGGTGTGCTATGCCTCGACGCCCGGAGGTTTAGGCTACATCGGTTTATCGGGGCCCATATATCCGATATGCCTTCGGTACGTTCAATACTTGTTCAGCAGGGCCGCACACGGATCGGTCCTCAATCGACACGGACAGGGCTGCGCACACAAGACTTCCTCTTGCTGCGCCCTAGCCCCTGCCTAGTCTCATTTTCATTACTAAAGTGATCTCACATCACTCAACCGAACCCGTGTGTCCCAAGCCTAAACTCGCGAGTAGATTCCAACTACTCGACTTGTACCGAAGTGATGTGGACATCACTCCTGCAGATATACACAACACTCACATGGTAGACATGCAAGGTCCAATTACTAGAGCTCGAGCACGAAAATTGAATTTAGAGGTGAGCTTGTTCCTGAACAATTCTTTATATGTGAATTTTGAGAGTATGTTGCTACCTAATGGATTAATTATGATTAGGAACCATCGAGAGGATATGGAGATACATGGATAGGGGTTTGGAGGCGTGGAGGGCCAGAAAATACACCAACAAGAAGTTAGAGACCGAGCCCAACTCAAACTCGAGTTTAACTCGATCCGAGGAGCAGTCCACCTTAAAATAGATGCACAGGAGGCATACGGACTCCGTTTTTGACGTTCTACATATGCACGGAAAGCTGAGAGGATAAACTTTCCAATGGAACTGGCCCCACGTCAAAATTCACTGGGAGTCGACCGGAAATTTCGAAACAATATAAAGTTTAGAGTCTGTCAGGGTGTTGCATCACCTAGTTGGGCCATTGGGCCTTGTATCGAGTCCAAGTCCATTATGTACGTGTCTTAGTGTTAGGTCACGACCCCAGCACCCCCTGGTCGTCCTCCACCTCCTTTATACCCCCTAGCCGCCGTCACAAACAGCTGGGTTTTGCTTAGTTACAATCTGTCATTGAACAGTTCGCCGATCATCGGTTGTGAGACCCCAAATTCGTGATCAATTCAGTTTGGATTGCAACTTCTCTGTTCTTGCTTGTGTTCTTGATTGCGCTTGCAGGGAAAAGCTTTCGTGGCGAGGTCATTCGTGTGACACGGGTGATAACCAACGGAGCGGTGGTGTAGTGATTGCGGGGTTTCGTTCGTTCGGAGCCTTGGATCATCAACGTCGAGATCTCCACCCAATCAAGTTTACCCTACCTCTCGGAAGATCGGGACTCATCCTCCTATCAATTGGTATCAGATTTCCAGGTTCACCGTGAGGTATACTTGTGTGCTCTTTAGATTTATTTTGTTTCAGTCCTATCGTCCACAAAAAGCCACAAAAAAATTTAGTTTCCCTAACCTACAACCCCCGCTCAACCTTTTGCACAATTTAGTTTCGGAGTCCGTAGTTCTGAGTTCGTGTCCTAGGTTGAGTCTGGTTGCTGGTTTAGATTTGTTTTGGTTCATTTTTGTTTCTTCCATCCGCTGCCATCTACAAAAAAATTTCATCCACCGATTCGTTTCTGTTGCAGTTTCCACCACCACCAAAACCTGATTCAGGGTATCCTCCTTAAAACGGGCATAACTTTTTGCTCGTAACTCCGATTGAGGCACATTTTTTTTCCCAGAAAGGTCTTGAAAAATTCCACATACAGTGTTTTCAAAAAAATTACAAAAAAATTAAGAAGGCCCTCGTTTCGAACTCCGAAGTTCCAGCACCAGTTTTTCCAATCGCTCCTGAATTTGTGCCGATCTCATCTTTCATCGGTTTGAGCTAATACTTGGTGCTGTTTCTATTCTTGTGCCCCTGGTTGAGAAAAAAATATCAAAAAAAAATAAAGAGAAAAAAAGATTTTGATTTCTACTAGTGCTTCAAGACAAAAACAGTAGGCTAAGGGGTTTTCTAGTTGTGCTATTTCTGTGTGAGTGCTGGATACTTGCTGATATTATCCTTGTTGTTCATCATCATTCATCCTTGCCCTTGCTTGTTGCCACAGCTGTTCTAATACATTCTTAGGCCAGAAACTAGGTGAAGTTCTTTGGACACTTATTCAGCATTGCTATCTGTTACTAACTTGTGTGCCACATACATATACTGCATTTGAGCCTTCCAAGCTCCACCTTCTCTTGAGCAGAACAGGTAACCTTTGCAATCACACCCACTCTCTGCTTGCTTCACACCGGTCACCGTTGGCCACCTGCAGTGGTGATAAGAAACTTGTAAGAGCGGGGTAAGACGCATCTTACTGATCGATTTTCCACCAACTTTGGAGAGCGTAGTAATAGGGTTCTTCACGATCTTTTTGTCTTCGTTTCTGTTTTGTACTAACAATAACAAGAAAGAAGCCTATGGATAAGACCTCTGGTTCTACACCTCTGGATGATGATGAGCGAGTGTCCCATATGGAACTAAAGGACATGATGCGGGCAATGACCGAAGCTATCAACAATTACCAGACCACTACAACAGCCACCTTTCAGAGGCTCCATACAAGTGTTGCTGGTCTGACCACACGGTTGGACGAGATGGAGACTCGTCTTCCCCAACAAGCTACACCCTCTATCATCCTTGATGGTGATGCACATGCTCACTACGACACAGAGGATGACTTCAATAACGATGAGGTTGATGCACAGCAGCGCCGTCGCGCTCGACGAAATCGTCAAGGTATGGGAGGTAGACCTCGTCCTCATGCTCCTCATGCTAAGATTAAGTTTTCTATTCCAACATTTTATGGATCTTATGATGCTGAGACTTACTTGGATTGGGAGATGACGGTAGAACAAAAATTAAACTCTCATCTTGTTCCTGAGCGACATAGAGTTAGACAACACACTAGTGAGTTTAAAGATTTTTCTATGATTTGGTGGAATGAACTTGTCAATACACGTAATGCACCACAGACATGGGCTGCGTTAAAAGAAGAGATGCGCGCTAGGTTTGTTCCTCCTTCATATAGACGTGATCTTCTTAAGAAATTGCAACGCTTTGATCAGGGTGACATGACTATCCAAGATTACTACCAAGAGTTGCAGAAAGGTATGCTTCGTTGTGGGGTAGTTGAGGATCAGGAAGACCAAATTGTTAGGTTTTATTGGGGCTTGCGGCGTGAGATCCAGGACATAGTTGACTACAAGGAATATTATTCTATTCAACATTTATTTCAACTTTCTATGTTAGCAGAAAAAGAAGTGCAGGGTCGCCAACAGCAGCGGCGGAACAACACCTTCACGCCACGACAATTTTTGGTGCCATCCAAAGCAGCGCCCTCCTCGAGCGTACGTGCTTCTACACCACCCTCCACGGGTGTTGTACGCAGCAGCATCGCACCTTCTACATCAAGGGGACAAGATAACAGCAAGTCCCAGATGCTTCCAGGTGTTGCAGCAAAGGCGGCTGCACCCAACACTTCGACAAGTCGCAGCTCCGACATCAAGTGCCACCGCTGCCAGGGACTTGGCCATATGCAACGAGATTGCCCCAGCTAACGGATGATCATTGCCACTGCTGATGGTGGGTATGTTAGTGCTTCTGATATTGAAGATGAAAATATTATTGCAACTAACATTTCAGGTTCCGATGATGGTGCTGATGAGATTCTTGGTACATCTGCGACAAACAACTATAGGACTTTGATTGTGCAGCGAGCTTTGAGTGTCACGATTCGAGAGGACGACAACCGCCAACATCACAACGTTTTCAACATGTTTCTCGTCGTCAAGGACTGCCGTGTACATACCATCATTGATGGTGGTAGCTGCAACAATTTGGTGAATGTTGAGGTGGTCAAAAAGCTTGGCTTGACCACACGGGAGCATCCCCACCCTTATCACATTCAATGGTTTAACAACAATGGTAAAGTTAAGGTAACACAAACAGCAAGGATACATTTTTCCATTGGTTCTTATCATATTTTGCTGATTTTGATGTGGTACCTATGGATGCTTGTTCTCTTTTGTTGGGACGTCCTTGGGAGTTTGATACTGATGCTATTCACCATGGTCGATCTAATAAGTATACTCTCATGCATAAGGGCAAGAAAATTGTGTTGCTTCCTATGAGTCCCACTGAAATTGTACAATTTGAGCAGGAGAAAAAGAATAATGCTAAGCAAAAGGGTGTTTTCAATTCTGAAATTCAGCAACCTATTAAGTTGAAAAATCCTATTTTGCTTGCAACTAAATCTGATCTTGATGATTTATATGCCTCTAATGGAACTTGTTATACTTTAGTGTGCAAACATGCTTTATATTCCATTGAGGATACATCCATTGTCTTGCCACCTGCTGTTGCTAATCTTTTGCAGGAATATATGGATGTTTTTCCATCAGAGATACCCCCTGGATTACCACCTGTGCGAGGCATTGAGCACAAGATTGATTTGGTTCCAGGGGCGAGCTTGCCAAACCATGCTGCCTACAGGACCAACCCCGACGAGACTAAGGAAATTCAGCGACAAGTCCAAGATCTTCTGGACCGCGGGTACATTCATGAGAGTCTTAGTCCTTTTTCTGTTCCTGTTCTTTTGGTTCCAAAAAAAGATGGCACTTGGCGCATGTGTGTTGATTGTAGAGCCATCAATAACATTACCATTCGTTATCGCTATCCTATTCCAAGATTGGATGACATGCTTGATGAGTTGAGTGGTTCTGTTATTTTCTCCAAGATTGATTTGCGTAGTGGGTATCATCAGATTCGTATGGCTTTAGGTGATGAATGGAAAACTGCTTTTAAAACCAAATTCGGACTTTATGAATGGTTAGTCATGCCATTTGGTTTAACTAATGTGCCCAGCACTTTCATGAGGTTGATGAATGAGGTTTTACGTGCTTTCATTGGTAAATTTGTGGTGGTTTACTTTGATGATATCCTTATTTACAGCAAGTCATATAATGAGCATCTTGAACATTTGCGTGCTGTTTTTAATGTCTTGCATGATGCATGTTTATATGGTAACCTTGAGAAGTGCACCTTTTGCACCGATCGTGTGTCTTTTCTTGGGTATGTTGTTACTTTGCAGGGCATTGAGGTGGACGAGGCAAAGATTGTTGCCATCACGAGCTGGCCACTTCCGACTACGGTCACGCAGGTTCGGAGTTTTCTTGGTCTCGCAGGTTTCTACCGGCGTTTCATGCGGGATTTCAGCACCATTGCAGCACCTCTCCACGATTTGACAAAGCATGGAGTGCCGTTTCGATGGGGACCAGCACAACAACAAGCTATTGATGTTCTCAAGTCGAAGCTCACACAAGCACCATTGCTGCAACTTCCTGATTTTGAGAAGACCTTCGAGCTTGAATGTGACGCGAGCGGCATTGGCATTGGAGGGGTGCTAATTCAAGGAGGTAAACCTGTTGCCTTATTTAGTGAAAAATTGCATGGGCCTTCGCTGAATTATTCTACATATGACAAAGAACTTTATGCTTTAGTGTGTGTCTTGCAAACTTGGCAACATTACCTATGGTCTAAAGAATTTGTCATACATTCAGATCATGAGTCTTTGAAGTATCTTAAAGGACAAGCTAATCTGAACAAACGTCATGCTAAATGGATTGAGTTCATAGAATCATTTCCTTACATCATTAAACATAAGAAAGGGAAAGACAATGTGATTGCCGATGCTTTATCTAGACGTTATACCATACTATCCCAACTTTCTCATAAAATATTTGGTTTGGAAACTATAAAGAGGTTATATGCTACTGATTTGGACTTTAAAGATGCCTTTGAAAATTGTAGAGAGGGAAGAACGTGGCAAAAATTCCTGCTGCGTGAAGGCCTTCTCTACCGTGCTAACAAGCTGTGTGTTCCAGCTAGCTCCGTTCGTCTTTTGTTGTTGCAGGAAGCGCATGGAGGTGGTTTGATGGGATATTTTGGTGTTAAAAAGACAGAGGATGTGCTGGCCACTCACTTCTTTTGGCCACAAATGAGGCGTGATGTGGAGCGCTACGTTTCACGTTGCACGACATGCAACAAAGCTAAGTCTCGACTTAACCCACATGGTCTTTATATGCCTCTTCCGGTTCCTAGTTCACCTTGGGAGGATATTTCTATTGACTTTGTTTTAGGATTGCCTAGAACAAAGAGGGTGAGGGATAGTGTATTTGTGGTTGTTGATCGTTTCTCTAAAATGGCTCATTTTATACCCTGCCACAAGACCGATAATGCTTCACATGTTGCTGATTTGTTCTTTAATGAGGTTGTGCGTTTGCATGGTGTTCCCAATACTATTGTTTCTGATAGGGATGCTAAGTTTTTGAGTCACTTTTGGAGAACTTTATGGTATAAATTGGGAACAAAGTTGCTGTTTCCTACTACTTTTCATCCACAAACTGATGGGCAAACGGAGGTAGTTAATCGTACCTTATCTACTATGTTGCGGGCTGTTTTGAAAGACAATTTGAGGTTGTGGGAGGAGTGTTTGCCACATATTGAGTTTGTTTATAACAGGTCTATTCACTCCACAACCAAGTTAAGTCCGTTTATGGTAGTGTATGGTTTCAATCCTCGTGCTCCAATTGATTTGCTATCTTTACCACATACTGAAATTGTGAACTTAGATGCTACACAACGTTCTGAATTTATTCTTAAGTTGCACGAAACTACTAAGTTACAAATTGAAAAAATAAATGAAAAGTATCGCATTGCTGCTAGTAAAGGTAGGAAGGAGGTAAAATTGGAACCCGGTGATTTGGTGTGGGTTCATTTGAGAAAAGATAGGTTTCCGGATTTGAGAAAGTCCAAACTCATGCCACGTGCTGCTGGACCTTTTAAGGTTCTTAAGAAGATAAATGACAATACATATAAACTTGAGTTGCCTCCCGAGTTTGGGGTTAGTCCCACATTTAACATTTCAGATTTGAAGCCATACTTGGGAGAAGAAGATGAGCTTGAGTCGAGGACGACTCCAATGCAAGAGGGGGAGGATGATGTGGACATCACTCCTGCAGATATACACAACACTCACATGGTAGACATGCAAGGTCCAATTACTAGAGCTCGAGCACGAAAATTGAATTTAGAGGTGAGCTCGTTCCTGAACAATTCTTTATATGTGAATTTTGAGAGTATGTTGCTACCTAATGGATTAATTATGATTAGGAACCATCGAGAGGACATAGAGAGGGGTTTGGAGGCGTGTAGGGCCAGAAAATACACCAACAAGAAGTTAGAGACCGAGCCCAACTCAAACTCGAGTCCAACTCGAGCCCAGGAGCAGTCCACCTTAAAATGGATGGACAGGAGGCATACGGACTCCGTTTTTGACGTTCTACATATGCACGGAAAGCTGAGAGGATAAACTTTCCAATGGAACTGGCCCCACGTCAAAATTCACAGGGAGTCGACGGGAAACATCGAAACAATATAAAGTTTAGAGTCTGTCAGGGTGTTGCATCACCTAGTTGGGCCAGTGGGCCTTGTATCGAGTCCAAGTCCATTATGTACGTGTCTTAGGGTTAGGTCACGACCCAAGCACCCCCCTGGTCGTCCTCCACCTCCTTTATACCGCCTAGCCGCCATCACAAACAGCTGGGTTTTGCTTAGTTACAATCTGTCATTGAACAGTTCGCCGATCATCGGTTGTGAGATCCCAAATTCGTGATCAATTCAGTTTTGATTGCAACTTCTCTGTTCTTGTTTGTGTTCTTGATTGCGCTTGCAAAGATAAGCCTTCGTGGCAAGGTCATTCGTGTGACACGGGTGATAACCAACGGAGCAGTGGTGTAGTGATTGCGGGGTTTCGTTCGTTCGGAGCCTTGGATCATCAACATCGAGATCTCCACCCAATCAAGTTTACCCTACCTCTCGGAAGGTCGGGACTCATCCTCCTATCACGAAGTCCTATGAATCATTAAGCATAGCCTGTCTATTCGAGGTCTTAGACACTACCCTCACTCTTATGGAAAAGTTCTGGTTATGCAAATGGGGTTCCATTCATCCTACACCTAATGCACATTCATACATCACCCTAAGTATGTGAACAAAGCAAAAGTTGATAAAAGATTTAATGCAAACCAGGGGTTAGTTCTTCTTCCGGAAGGAGGAAATCGAGTACTTCCGGGGCCTCCTCGCCTTCAGCGACTACACGTTAATAAAATTCTACATATTAATGAATATGCACATGAGTTTATGGTAATGCTTCTGTTATTAGTTCTAATAACCAGTTTCTAACAACTGGAACCCTGTTCAAGAATTTAAAATGGAACTGGGGCTTAGTAGTTTGGTTTGAACCTAAGCACATGATTAAGTACTAAGTGGTTTTCCCCCTCTTCTATATTAATCCCTCAAGTGGTTCTGCAGAACAGGGGTGATCCAGGGCTCCAATGGAGCTGAGAATTTTTGTGTGAGTTCCTTGTCACAAGAGAACTCTCTGGATCAAAATTTAGCACTTGTCATTGAGTGGTTTGTTCAGAATAATTCTTTTAGCAAATAAGCAAAGAAGAATTAATTCTGAGGTAACACCCCAGTTCATGCCCAACTTAGTGAACTACAATTTCCATTATAGCTCACAGAGTCTGCATGAATTCTTAATCCAACTAGGGTCCAAACATATAAATGACTCTAAGTTTGTTTTTGAACACCCTCTCATGTGTTATCATATGTGTAGAAATCCTACTTTGTGAAAGTGTAGGCTTTCCCATCTAATTACTCTTTTGATGGAGGTTACTTGCTCTTCACAATTCTTCACAAGATATTCACCACAAAACTATGGTGTTGTGAGGTGAAGAAAAGTTTTTGCAAGTCCCTTTTCTTGGGCTTTTACAATTCATATGGACACCGCAGTGTGAGACGAGTTTTCAAGAACTGAAGAAAAGATTGACAACAGCCCCAGTGCTACTTATGCCAGATGTGCAGAAGAACTTTTCGGTGTACTACGATGCCTCTGGACACGGGTTGGGATGTGTTCTCATGCAAGAGAGGCATGTCGTGGCTTATGCATTCCGGCAGCTCCAAAAACACGAGAAGAACTATCCTACACATGACCTAGAGCTAGCCGCAGTGGTACACGCATTGAAGATTTGGTGGCATTACTTGATGGGAAAAAGGACAGAGATATATATAGATCATAAGAGCTTAAAGTACATTTTCACACAGCCAGATCTCAACCTCAGACAAAGAAGATGGTTAGAGCTAATCAATAACTTTGATGTGGGCATCAACTATCATCCTGGGAAAGCGAACATCGTGGCAGATGCTTTAAGCCGGAAAGTGCAGGTCAACATGTTTAGTACAAAGGACATGCCTACAAAACTTAAAAGAAGAGATTGCAAAACTCAATCTATGTCTGATGAATAGTGGTGAGGCCATTGCCATGGAAGTGGACTCCACATTAGAGCAAGACATGCGCAACGGTCATAAGAATGACGAGAAGATACAAGAAATTAGAGAACTCATCAAAGAAAATAAAGCCCCTGGGTTCAGAGAGGATGAACAAGGTACGGTGTGGCATGGGAAAAGAATCTGTGTGCCTGAGGTGAAGGAGATCCGTGAATTGATTCTGAAGGAGGCTCATGATTCCGACTATTCCATTCATCCTGGGAGTACGAAGATGTATCATGACCTCAAGAGCAGATATTGGTGGTATGGCATGAAGCGAGATGTCACGGGACATGTTGCCCTATGTGACACATGTCAGTTGGTGAAAGCAGAACATCAATGACCCGCGGGACTGTTGCAACCACTCAAAGTGCCTGAATGGAAATGGGAAGAAATTGGTATGGACTTCATAGTGGGACTACCCAGGACCCAATCAGGATATTATTCGATATGGGTCATCATCGACAGGCTAACTAAGGTAGCTCATTTCATCCCCGTGAAAGAAAGCTATAGTGGATCCAAATTGGCAGAATTGTACATGTCAAGAATCGTATGTTTTCATGGAGTGTCAAAGAAGATAGTGTCAGGTCGAGGGACATAGTTCACCTCAAGGTTCTGGCAGAAGTTACATGAAACCATGGGAACTCATCTGAATTTTAGTTCTGCCTATCACCCCCAGACTGACGGGCAGACGGAAAGAACCAATCAGATCCTTGAGGATGTGCTGAGAGCGTGTGCACTCAAGAACAATAGGAGTTGGGATAAGAACTTACCGTATGCGGAGGTCTCCTACAACAACAGACCAGTATGAAGATGTCACCGTTTGAGGCTTTGTATGGGAGGAAGTGCAGAACTCCACTATTTTGGATCCAAACAGGGGAAAGTAAAGTGTTTGGGCCCGAGGTACTACAAGAAGCCCAGGCGAAAGTGAGGGAAATTCGCAACAATTTGAGGATAGCACAGACCCGACAAAAGAGTGATGCCGATGTACGGAGAAGAGAGCTTATTTTCAACGTGGGGGACTATGTCTATCTCAAGGTGTCCCCTATCCGAGGACTTCGTCGGTTCAAGGTGAAAGGGAAATTATCACCGCGATACATCGGACCCTTTCAGATTCTGGAGAGGAAAGGCGAAGTGGCATATCAACTAGAACTACTGGCTTGCCTATCAGATGTGCACGATGTATTCCATGTGTCACAGCTCAAGAAATGTCTAAGAACGCCCGAAGAAATGTTACCCATGAATGAGGTGGACATACGAGAGGATCTTTCTTATGCCGAGCAACCGGTCAAGATTTTGGAGATAATGGAATGCCTCACAAGAAATAAAAGAATCCGAACGTGCAAAGTGTAGTGGAAGCATCACTCGGAAGCAGAAGCCACATGGGAGCGAGAAGACGAGCTTAAGGCACAGTTTCCGGATTTGTTTTTCTAGAATCACCAATCTCGAGGACGAGATTTCTTTTAAGGGGGGTAGAGCTGTAACACCCCAAAACTTGCTAAAGAGGGGAATTCAAAAATTTTTGGACGTATTGCATGAGGTGTAGCAATTCAAATTCAAACTGGAATTTAGATTTGAAACAAACCAGAAGAAGGAAAAGGAAAAAGAAAAAGAAAAAGGAAAAACTGGCCAGTGGGCCGAAACCCACCCAGCCGGCCCAAAACTCACGCCCCCCTCCATCTCTCCCTCTCTGTGATGCACGGGACCCGCATGTCATCCATCTCCCCGCGCGCCACCAACGGCCCCGTCTCTCTCTCGCGCCCGATCACAACCACCCTCCCGAACCCCGCGCTCGCAGCCCCAATCTTCGGCCCCGGGCGCTGCTGCTTATCCAAACCGACCCTCTGCCGCCTCTCCTCGTGCATTCCACGCAAGGAAACTCGCCGAATTCCCCAGCACCGCTCCATCTTTCTCTCCGATAAGAACCGATCATCCCCCACCGAAAAACCTTCGGATCTCTTCGTTTTTCGCTGGACTAACGAGCTTGTCGTGCTCCACCGCATCCAGGGAGCCCTGCAGGTGAAGGAAGCGACGAGTTTCGCGCCCTAGCATCGGTTCCGACGAGCACCGAGGAGCAGCTGCAACCATCGTCGTCGCAGAGCCGAATTCCGACCTCCCCAAGCCTGAGAAACCCCTAGGTGAGCTCCCCCTACCCCTCCGCAGTCGATCCGTGTGAAAAACTGCAACTTTTAGCGTGTAGCGGCAAGGAACCGAAGCTGCTCCGGCGAGATCACCGCCCCCGCCGCCGCGCGCGCGGGCTGGCTCCGGCCAGGGCGACGTGGCCCCCTGAGGCCCGTCCATTTTAAATCGTGTGGTTCCTATTAGATCTACCCGTACCGCTTCGGCAATCTAATCTGAGCCGTCTGTTTTAAATCCAACGGCCCACGTCAGCCCCGCAATTATAAAGGCAGGGAATTGTACGCGCTACCCCTTGGGGATCTCGGAAAACACGAGCTAGCCTCGGAAACTTTTGATCTAGCCCCTGGACCTTCAGAAATTCATGTAAATTCATTTAAAAAACAGTTTTAGCCCCTGGACTTAATAAAAAATAGGAAAACCCCTCTGTTATGTGTAATTAGGCCCCTGAAAATTTAGGAAATAGTAAATTAAACCCTGCAGTAGGGTGGATTTGCCTTTTAGACCCTATAGGATATTAAATTCAGAAATTTGAACATGTGACTAGGATTTAAATTTAAATGGTGATTCAAACACATGTGCAAATATAAATTTAAACTCTCCTAGCACTTGGAAAACCTTTAGAATGAGTTAAAAATAGATTTTAGGCTGAAATGAAATCTGCCTAAGTGTTGCTCATTTTTATTATCTCAAGAGACACATTTTAGGCTAGGAAATAATTCTAAAAACTGGAAAATAAATTTAAATTGTTTCACATCAGAGAGGAAGTTCAAAAATATTTTATTGAACATTTTAGATCAGAACCTATTCTGTTTAGAGGGTATGTCTTACTATTTTAATATTAAAATTTACTTTTAGGCATATAAAATAAATCTGAAAATATAGGAAAAATAAGTATACAAAATTTGAAAATATTAAATGAGGTATTTATTTTTAAAAACTTCAAATTGAGATTCTGAAGAATATCTGAAAACCTATTTGAAGTAGGAAACTTTCTTTCATGCAAATTTTGTGGCTAAGGAGTGTATTAATTAAATATAGAGAATTTGTTCAAATGGGAAATTAATATATAGTGTGCAACTAGAAATCTGAATACAAAAGTTAGAAATAATATATATATGTTTAAGAGTGCATGTAGGCCAAAAATCAACACATCTAGGGTAACCACAACACCTAAACATGTGAATGACTTTAGTATGTATGTATGTGTGGTTTGCATGAGTGGAAGTGTGAACTATGGCTTATGGATTGTTGTTTTCTTTTGCTAGTGTATTGGCATGAGTAGAACCTGCCCCACAGCAAGTTCTCCCCTTCCAAGACCAAGAGATTCCATTCCCAGAGCAGCAAGAAGAAGGCAAGTGTCCTTGACCACTTTGATCCTACACTAGGATGTGTAGTTAGAATTTTAATTACTTGCATTGTCAATTTGGAACATGGTACCCAAGCTAGGAAGTTTCCCTAGAGTTTCATATTCTTACTTCCTTGTAGCCTGGGGTGGGATTTATTTTATTATGTCATTCATTCATATTACTTATTCTTAGCCATGCTTAGAATGGGATAAGTGAAATATGAGATCATCAACTTATTTACCTTACTCTTGAATGAGATATTATGAGTTATGTAGAGGTAGGGATCGAGGCAAGTTGGATGATTTGGTTGGTGTTGTGTGCACGAGACTCGGGTTTGTGTTTAGTACTTGCCTGGATCCTAAGGACCGGTTCATGGAGCTTGTAACCTGGCTTTACCGTGCCAATCACATGCTGAGATGGGGCAGCTTGGCCAATTAATTAGGTGAATCCCCGGCGTAGTATGGGTGTTTTGGATGGTGCGGGGAATAGGTGTCAGCTGGACTACCATATGAACCACAAGGCTCAAGAGGGGGCCACTGCAGCGGGGTTGGAGCCTCTTGTATGCTGTTAGGGGTGAAACCTCAGTGGGTACACACTTTGTAAAGGCCTCATAGTGATCTCCTGGCTACACACCTGGGAAGTGTGAATGTGGTTCGCGGCCACTGGCATAATGGAGGTTCTTTTAGTCCACCCGGCAACGGGGGATGAAATCACTACATGTGGGTACAGTGGTGCAAACTCTGCAGAGTCAAAACTGTCATGACAGCCGTGCTCACGGTCAAGAGCGGCTTGGACTTATTCATGATTAGAGGATGATGGATTGGGAAGTTGAGGATGTTAAGTGGGAAGCTTAACATTGGAGATGAGACTATGTTTACTTGATATTGATGATGGGTTGAGGGATTGGGACCATTAAATCTATGTAGTAAGGTAGGTGTTTAATAAGCTAAGGTGATAGGTATTAATTGCGTAGTGCTTTAACCATGGATTCGACCTCTCCTTGCTCTAGCCATGCATGACATAACTTTCCCACACTTGCTGAGTACCAATGGTACTCAAACTTGCATTTCTGTTGGTTTAAATTGCTGCTCAGGTCAAGAGGGATGAAGTGGTGTTTAATGACCAAGACTTCGAACCCGAAGAAGGATTCTAGGTTCATGGAGTATCCCGGCCAACGCCTGTGACGGAGCCCACAAGATTTATATTCCGCTGCTGTTTTATTTACATGTTATGAACTTATTACCGTCCATCGAGACGTATGCTATGTAAGACTTATTTATATTCGAACACCTGGCTTGTAATATGATCATGCTTCACTATTTGTCATCACATGTATGAGAAAATGATCCTGGCATACATGTGATATTCACTCGGATGTTCTTCGGAGAAACCGGGCGTGACATGTCCTTATGCAAGAAGGCCAAGTGGTATCCTATGCATCGAGGCAATTAAAGAAACATGAGCTGAACTACCCTATACACAATCTGGAACTTGCAGCAATGCCATGAAAATTTGGAGGCATTACATCCTCGGTCACTGATGTGAGATCTACACGGATCACAAAAGGCTCAAGTATATATTCATGCAAACGGATTTGAATTTGAGGCAACGTCGATGGTTGGAAGTCATCAAGGATTACGATGTAGAAATCAACTATCACCCCGGGGAGGCCAATGAAGTAGCTGATGCATTGAGCCAAAAGGGAGCATGTCACCAACTCACGGTTTGGGGGCTGCCACCCGAACTGTACAAGGAGTTCGAACGATTACATCTTGGGTTCTTGAACGAGATGGAGGTGGTCGAACTGAACTCAACGCTGGAACAAGAGATACGAGATGGCCAAGCAACGGATTAGGAAATCAAGGAAAGAATCCGACAAGGGATGGAAAAGAATTTCAAGGAAGATGAGAATGGAATGCTTTGGCTAGGGAAAAGAATTTGTGTGCCTAACGTAAAGCACATCCGCAACACGATACTAAAGGAGGCACATGACTTGCCTTATTCCATACAACCGGCTGTACAAAGATGTACAAGGACCTGGAAACTTGCTATTGGTGTGATGGCATGAAAAGAGATATCGCTGAATATGTTTCCCTATGCGACATGTGCCAACGATTGAAGGCCGAACATCAAAGACCCTCTGGATTATTGCAGCCATTGAAAGCAACCGAGTGGAAGTGGGAAGACATCAGCATGAATTTCATAGTCGGATTGCCACGTACTCAGTCGGGCTACGACTGTATTTGGGTTATCGTGGACCGATTGACGAAATCAGCGCACTTTATTCCAGTTAGGACTAAGTACACTCTGGCACAATTAGCCGAGCTGTATATGGAGCAAATCGTGTGTCATCATGGAGTTCCGAAGAGGATAGTTTCAGATCGAGGTTCTCAATTTACCTCTAGGTACTGGAAGAAGCTGCATGAAGCTATGGGTACACGGTTGATTTTCAACTCCGCATATCACCCGCTAACCGATGGGCAAACTGAGAGGACAAATCAGATTTTGGAAGATATGTTGAGAGCTTGCGCCTTGAAACATGGGCGTAGTTGGGACAGGAGCTTGCCGTATGCTAAATTCTCATACAACAATAGTTACCAAGCCAGCTTGAAAATGTCATCTTTTGAAGCACTATACGGTAGACGGTGTAGAACACCGTTGTTCTGGAACGAGACCGGAGAACGCCAAGTGTTTGGACCCGTAGTGCTGCAGGACGCCGAAAAGCAAGTCCAAACAATACGTGGAAACTTGAAGGCTGCCCAGTCACGACGAAAAGGCTATACGGACAATAGGTGAAGGAGTTTGACCTTCAAAGTGGGAGACTTCGTGTATCTTAAGGTGTCACCTATCCGAGGCCAACGATGGTTCAACATCAAAGGCATTAGCACATTGCTACATCGGGCCATTCAAGATTTTGGGCAAGCGAGGAGAGGTAGCCTATCAACTAGAGCTGCCAACGCACCTTTCCGACGTGCACGATGTATTTCACGTATCCTAGCTCAAGAAGTGCCTAAGAGTGCCGGAAGAACAAGTACCGATGGATGAGCTAGAACTTCAGGAGGATTTGACCAACGCAGAACACCCCGTCAAGATCCTGGACAAAAAGGAAAGGGTCACGAGGAACAAGGTAATCCGTTGGTGCAAAGTACAATAGAGCCATCACACGGAAGCTGAAGTTACATGGGGAAGTGAGGAAGATCTCAAGATAGAATTCCCTCATCTTTTCTCCACTCTATCGAATCTCGAGGGCGAGATTCATTTTAGAGGGGGTAGGTTTGTAACACACTCAATTTTACTACCATGCATTACATACATTTTTCATGTAGAGATGCATTTAAAAAGAAAAAGAAAATAAAGAGAGAAATATAGAAGCAAATAAAATAATAAAAGGAAATAAAATAGAAAATAATGAAAATAAATAGAAAAGAAAAGAAATAAAAATAACAATAAATAATATAGCCAAACCTGGCCGTCCCCAAATTTCCCCGGAATTCACTTCTCCCCTAATTTCCCTAATTTTCCCTAATTTTCCTAATTTTCCCCAATTTCCCCAAAATTCCCCTTGGGAATTTTCCCCCACATTTGGGGGGGGGGGGGGGGTGGGGGTTTTCCCTCCCAATTTGGCCGCACCACTTAGGGGGGGAACGCTAGCCCGCCCCCTCCCCCTTGGCCGCAGCCCATAAGGGGGAAATCCTAGCCGCCCCCTTTGTTTTTTTGGTGGGATTTTATTTCCCCCAATTAATCTCAGCCCTTGGTGGAAAATAAATAATAAAATCACAGCCCCTAGCTCCCACCTCTTTTAAAATTAAATCTCAGCCCTTGGATAAATGAGTTGCTAAAATCCTACCCTCCCTAGCTATTTTCCCCTGTTATAAACAACCCCCCCTAGCCGCCACCCCAGCCCCAAAAAACCCCTGGCCGACGCCCTCCCCTGCTGCCAAAGCCTGGTCGCCTCCTTTGCTGCTGCTTTGGCCGCCGTCGAAACTCTGCCCCGCCTCGCCGTTGCCGGAGAACAAGACCCCTGCTGCCAAGACCTGGCCGCAGCCCTATTCTTCTCCAAAGTAAAGCCCCAGCTGCTGCCATTGCAAGGGAAAAAGTCCACTGCAAGGAGGATAGGAGGAAGAAGTGAGGTAGGTTTTCATTACCCCTCTTACGACGTCACCGCTGTTTCTACGCACCTGTTTTCCCAACGCCCTGCGAGCAGAAATTTCTATGTGTGGACAGACCATGTTTTGGTCAACTTTTGATGGTGGAATTGATCTACAAAGTGTGTCAAGATCATAACCACATCCACACTTGATCTCAGCAGCTTGTTCATAATAAAACCCCATGGAAGCCTACAAAAACTTGCGAGAACACGTGCAAACTGATTTTTATAAACTGCACCATAGGAATTGCATTCATCCACCCCATTGCATCTTGAGTAAAGTTTGTGCATGATAATTGATTGCTGTAATCTTTGTATGTGCATGGTCGTGAATAGAAGGACATGCTCAAGAGGCCATATACGAGGAACTACAGCACGAAAACTTTGAGACGCTTGAGCAACACGAACCCCGGGAGCAAGGCAAGTGCCCCATGACCATATTGAACCTATGTTTTCGAACTGTTTTGTTTGTGAAAATTGCATGCTTGTATCAACTTTGTAAAATCCCCAAAAAGTGGTAGCAAGAATTTTCAGCTCATGTACACTTAGGAAAAATGAGGGGAATTAAAACTTTGAATTATAACGGTGAAGGTTCAAAGTGAGGATTCAAACTCCCCAAAACTTCCAAACTTGGAGATCTAAATTCATAACTTGGGTCTTCATAATTCAAATATTCAACCTTCCAAATTTTAAATCATTTGGAGGGATTTTAGTACTTGTTTGGAAAATTCATTTTCAAATTCCAATCTCCTCAATTTGCAAATTTGGTTCCACAAATGTATTATACACATTTGAATTAGCAGCCATGCCAAAAATCAGAAACTTTGGACTTGGTTTGCTATGTTCTTGGAGCAAGGCAAAGAGGAGAATTCAAATTCTATTTCAAATTCAAATGACTAAACTCAATTCAAACTTCACACCAGAATTCCAATCAGTTTGGATTCAACTTTTAAAACCTTAACTTTGAGGCAAAGTATAGCCTTAAATGTTGAGTAGCTGGGGGAGAAATATCAGTGGAAATTGAATAAAAATTAGAGGTGGTGGGACCCCTTTGTCAGCCACACAGATGTTCTACCGCCTCTGTTTTTCATCGGCCGATCGCCGAGACACCGCCAGCTCCCGGCGAAACCCGCTCCCGAGGACTCAACTGCGCCAGCTCCTGGTTTCCTCGATCGTCACCGCTTAAATACAATACGGTCGCAGCAACGAAGTCCTTCTTCACTTCTCTCGGTTGCTCGCCGGTCCTTCCGCTCTCTCCCGCGAGAAACTGCCTTAGCGCCGTTTCTGTTCCTCCCTCGCCCACGCTCGGTGGAGCTCGGATGATCGAGCTCCAAGCAGCAAAAAGAAGCGCAAGTGCGTGCTCTAGCCTCCACCGTTCTTCCACCTAAGTTTCCTTGCTCGTACTACGCACAAACCAAGAATTGGCGCCGGCGTTCGGAGGTGCCCGGCGGAACCCCATTCGGATCACCATGGACAGCACGCTACGGCCGGTGTCACCAACCCTCCCTACACAAGAAAGGTGCGTTGTTGTCCGTAGTTCGTGTTGCCGAAAGCCTCATGTCAGTTGATCAATCGGTTAGTGAGAATTTTGGATTTTACCAAATCCTAGTCCATAGCGACACCTCTCGGGCTACGATCAAATTCGTCATGCAGCAGTAGCCAGAGCTCATTCTGGTCTAGGAGAAGCTTTATTAGATCCCTACGGTCCTTCTCGCCCAAACGGCGTTAGAAACCATCAAAGACTGAAGGAGTTTTTCGAGTTTTTGTTGCCGCCGGTGTTTTGCGGGCTCGGGTCGCCGGTGAGGTCCCCTCTCCATTGGTTTTCATGGAACGTGGGCTATGGGTCGATGTTGTCCATATGACACTGGCGCTTTTAGAGCAAACCCTAGCCCGAAAGACCCACTGTCGAGTGAGAACGAGGTCACTGAAGTGAAATTCAACAGGGTTGCCGGTGCGAGCACCGTTCCGGCCGTTGTCATCGGCTCCCGACCCCACCATCGTGTTCAGCACGGTGTAGAACTCACAGGCGGCGAGTTTGAGGAAGTTCGGACACGGGAACCCCATCCCGGCGAGCCTCGCCGGCGTGCGCCGCCGCGGGAGGCGCGAGGAAGACAAAGGAGGGTCGGGTCCCACCGGTCAGCCTCTGTATACGCGCAGCGATCGGTCTATGGCACCGGATCTGGTGCGGCTGCGCAGGAAATAACTCCGTGGCCCCGGTGTTGCTGTCATCTGAGTGGATAGCGCCACGGATGGGGTCCACAGCCAGGACTTAAACATTTCCAGATTTTCCTAATTCAGTTCAAACTTTGGAGACCTATAACTTTGTGTAGAAAACTCCAAAAAGGGTGAGACCAAATTTGTTGGAATCCTCATGAGGAGTAATTCACAGAGAAACAAATTTCTTGCTATGAAAATGCCCAGGAATTTCTGTAGAATTGTTTTTAGTAAATCATTTAGAGATTTATTACAGGAGCTATTCTTTATGAAACACTACCAAATTTGGGCAGCAAATCATTTTCATAGTAACTGATCTCGAGTAAAAATTTGGGCTTCATTGTTGTTCATTTGCTAGGCTAAATTGCCTTCCAAAGTTCGGCCTTTATTTGGAAATTCAAATTTAAACAGAAACTTTTCAGAACCCCTATCCAATTTCGAAAATTCATATCTCTCTGTAAGTAGCTCCAAAAATGGTGAAACAAATTTTGTTAGAACCATGTAGACTTACCCAAATCAGATCTTCCACTTTTAATTATGTCAAAACTCCTGATTTGGGCTCCAAATTCAGAGAAGCCTTGTACTTGTAGGAATTTTGGAGACTACATTGTGCAATGACATTTCTCCAAATTTTTCTCAGATCATCCTTATAGAGTCTAGTATCCACTGTAAAAATCCCAAAGCCAATTAAGGAACATAAATAGCAGTAGCTATGAATAGAAGTTTACTTCTTATAAGTCCTTAATACTTATACATATATTTTATTACATTTCATAATAGTGACCGAAGTTGAGGACGCACCGGAGCCCTTGGACGTCCTCCCACCTGAAGCTAACTTCCCGTTTGACTCGCAACCAGGCAAGCCCCGGTTTGCATTTAAATACTTTTGCAAATTCTTTATTTGTATCACTTATGTCTAGGGTGAATGCCTGCATTAGAGTTAGAGTGATTGAGTGTTGGGTAGTTTACAGACTCGACAAGTAGTGAATGCCGTGCTAATATGCTTAGGATATCGGTAGAAGTCGAGTAGTTGGAATCTACTCGCGAGGTAAGGCTTTATCACACGGTTTGGTCAGAATAGAAAATGGCTTAAGAGTGGAGAAAATGAGACCCAGCAGGGGGGATAGGAAGCAGTGAGCAGAGGTCTCATGTGCGTAGCTCTGTCGGTGTCGATTGAGGACCGAGTCGTATGCGGGCCTGCTGAACACGTATCGAACGGTACCGGATTGCCCTGACATAAGCAGGAAACCGATGTAGTTGGTTAACCTGGGTGTCGAGGCTTACCCAACCGTAAATAGGAGTGGGTTGAGGGTAGCAAGGTGTAAATCTGCCGGTGGGCACAGTCACGCTCCACGCGGGGACCTCCTGCCCGTTACGGATGGACTGGTTCCGCATTTGGGTTGCCTTTGAAAGGTTATTGCATACAACGGAGTAGGAAGGGGTGTGGAATCATGCTTCTGAAAGTGGGTGTATGCAACGTGTTGTCCGGGTGTCTCCTGATTGCATTCACCGTCCCTCGCGGTTATTTGAGTACCGCTTGTTCACTGTTCTGTGACGTAGTAAGAAGTGAAGTAAGCCAGATGAATAATAATATGCTGTGATGATATATTAATGTTTGGAAACCATGTCTGCTGTAGATGTAGAGCTAATTAAGTTTATTTTCCGCTTTGGGTATCACCACATCGGAGGAAAGCGTTTCTTGCTTGATTGTGGACTTCCGATGTGAGGGCTGCCTAAGGCACATGAATCTGCGGCTATAAAACTGAAAGTAAGGATCAACTTATAGGCGTGTCTTTGTTGCAAAGTTATTTTTCCTATCTTACACATCCCTCCATTTAGAGTTCCATGCCTAGGCTAGTCGGTTAAGCCTTGCTGAGCCCTCGTGCTCACAGTTGCAATATTTGAGCTGTATGCAGGTGAGAGCTATGAGGAGGGGTCCGAGAACAAGGCGATGCCCTCGTCGGGGTACACGGCCGAGCTGGAGCCCTGCACGCCGCCGTGATCTCCGGTTCCATGCTGCTAGTGTGTAGCATCCCCGGGCAGGACGGCTGAACTTTTGCGTAGATAGGATTAGAGAGTAGCTATGTATATACTTCCGCTGTACAGTTAAGTTTTTGTAAAAAGACTTCCGCTGTTTTATATCAAATAAAAGTTTGTATGTTGTCTTTAATCTTTTCGTGTGTGCTGTTGGGTGCCGCATCGCACGGCACCACCCTCTGTGATCCTGGAGTGGGTGAACCACGGGGTGGTCCCCATAAACTTGATGGGGAAACTGTAACACTCTCAAATTCATTACCATGCATTGCATACATTTTTCATGTAGAGAAGCATTGTAAAAGAAGTAGAAATGGGGAAAGAACCCTAGAAATGGAGAAAAAACTATAGAAATGGAGAATGAACCATAGAAATGGAGAAAGAACCATAGAAATGGAGAAGGAACCACAGAAATGGAGGAAGAACCATAGAAATGGAGAAGGGAATATAGAAATGGAGAATTGGTCATAGAAATGGAGAAGGGAATATAGAAATGGAGAATGGGGCATAGAAATGGAGAAGGGAATATAGAAATGGAGAATGGGACATAGAAATGGAGAGCGGAAAATAGAAATGGAAAAAGGGACATAGAAATGGTGAGAAATGGAAAAGATAGCTGAATTGAGCCATTTTAAATTTTCCCAAAATTCCAAATCCTCCCCAAATTCCACAAAGGGGGAATTTCCCCCACATTTGGGGGGATTTGCCCCCAAATTGGCCGCAGCCCTAGAGGGGGGGGGGAACTCTAGGACTCCTTGGTGAAGTTTCCCACCTTTAGGACTCTTTTGTTAAGTCCCCCACCTCTAGGACTCTTTGGTTAATTCCCCCACCACTACGACTCTTTGTTTCCACCTTTAGGACTCTTTGGTTGAGTCCCATCTTGCTAGGATTCTTTGTTTCCACTCCTAGGACTCTTTGGTTGAGTCCCATCTTGCTAGGACTCTTTGTTTCCACCCCTAGGACTCTTTTTCCCCCTTATAAATATAACCACCACCCCATGGCCGCACACCTATCTCTTTTGGTCGTCCCCCCATGCTGCCAAGCCCCCTTCCTTGCTGCCAAGTCACCAAGTTCCCCCTCTTGCAAGAATTTGGCCGCCATCGAGCCCCTTCACGCCTCGCCGTCGCCGGAGAAGAAGCCCGACGATCTGTCCTGCCCTATTTTTCCATAGAAATATTACCCACTGATGCCATTGCTAGGAGGAAGGCCCTTCCACCAAAAGGAAGTGAGGTAGGTCTCCATTACCCATCTTACGACGTCGCCGCTGTTTCTACGCATCCGCTTTCTTCGCCCCTTTCGAACAGAAACTTTTGTGTGTGGACAGATCGCACTTTGATTGATTTTTGACGGTGGAATTGACCTAGATCTTGAGTCAAGATCATCACCACATCCACACTTGATCCCTACACCCTTGTTCATCATAAAACCCCATGAAAGCCCATTAAAACATGCAAGAACACGTACAAACTGGATTAATAAAACTGCAATATAGGATTTGCATTCATCTACCCCATTGCATCTTGAGTAAAGTTTGTGCATGATGATCGATTGCTGTGAATTTTGTATGTGCGTGGTCATGAGTAGAAGGACAAGCTCAATAGGCCATCTACGAGGAACTACAGCACCAAGACTTCGAGACGCTTGAACAACAAGAACCACGGGAGCAAGGCAAGTGCCCCTTGACCATATTGATCCCATGTTTTGAATCTGTTTTGTTTGCAAAAACTCGTATGCTTGGGTCAACTTGATGGGGCACCCCTTTTGTAGGAGTTTACTAGTTTTGTTAACCATCCTTGTCGTTGAGAAAGTTGATGAGTTGGGTATGGTCATTTTTTCTTTCTGCTTCACTTAATTCACGGGATACGGGAAGCTGAAATAAAACATGTCTAGCTACTGCACTCATATGAATAATGATGATGAGATCTTGATGATGTTAATGGGCATGGAATCGGGGAGATCTAGGCAATCTTGGTTCGTGAACGTTGCTGGATGAGATGGTGGTACTTGCCGTAGATCTAATGACCGGTCGATGCGAGAATATGCCAGGAAAACAGTGCCACCACAAGGCCAAGTATGGGTGCAGCTTAGATGATTAATTAGGTGTGTTGCTAGCTTGTTATGGACCGTGGATGGCGCGTGGAATGGGAGTCGAGGAGGACTGCCCTGGGAACTGCATGGCACAAGAGGGGGCCTGTGGGTGGGAGAATGGTGATTCGAGCCTGCCGGTGAAACCTCAGTGAGTCCATACATCTAGTAGCCCCTTTGTAAAGGCTATTTTGTGATTTCTTGGCCATATACCGACTGTTGTGTCCTGGTATAATGGAGTTTCTGCAGTGGCCGACGGGTGACGAAATCACGAACTTGTGGGTAAAGTGGTGCCACCTCTGCAGAGTGTAAAACTATCATGATAGCCGTGCTTCCGGTCACAAGCACCTGGCCAACATCCATGATTAGAGGCAAAACATGGTACGATTGTTTGGGTATGGTCATTGTGATTGGTTTTGGGGCTGTTGTGGGTCATGACAATGAAATTGGTTTCGGTTATATGAATATGAAATGGTTACGAATATTCATGAGTATGAGATGAACTTGAGAAAGATTATTGGCTGGTTGAGACTTGATAAATGGTGATTTATGATGAAAGAATAATGCTGATTTACTTGGTTATATTTGGATTTAATTCATCTAGACTTAGTTGCTGTTTTACCATGTATGTGAAATAAAAATTGCTTGCTGTAATGAGCCTTTTTATTTCCTACCTTGTCTACATGTCATACTTTTCCCGCACTTGCTGAGTATGACATGTACTCACCCTTGCATTACCACATAAAGATCAGCTACAGGAGATGAGTATTTCGAGGACCATGTGGAGTACTAGGCGTGCAAACTACCGTCAATATGCCTTTAGAGATGAAGATTGGAGCCTGCTGTTTAGTTATTTCCGCTGTCGTTAGAGTATTCCGCTGCAAGAATATGTTAGAAATTCATGAGTGAGACAATGATTCGATGTAATAAAGTACTTAAACACTATTTATTCATGATTATATTCTGAATTCAGTTTGTGGATTACATGTGTATGTGTGGTGAACATCCTGGGCACACATATGCATCCACTTGGTTCTGTTTTCGGAACCGGGTGTCACAGAAACCCTTTAGCAGGAGTTTACTAGTTTTGTTAGCCACCCTTGTCGAGCGACGGGAAAATTGTTGAGTTGGGTATGATCGTTTTCTCTTTTGCTTTGCTTAACCTACGGGATACGGGAAAACCGAAATAAAACTTGGTTAGCTACTACACTCATAAAGATTAAATATGATGATAATATGATGGTGTTAATGAGCATGGAATCGGGGAGATCTAGGCAAGCTTAGTTCATGGTTATGCTGAATGATATGGTGGTTTGCTTGCCGTAGATCTGACCGGTTCATGCAAGCACATTCAGGAAAACAGTGCCACCACAAGGCCAAATATGGGTGCGGCTTAGCTGACTAATTAGGTGTGTTGCTAGCTTGTTATGGACCATTGGATGGCGCGGGGAATGAGAGTCGAGGAGGACTGCCCTGGGAACTGCATGGCACACGAGGAGGACCGTGGGTGGGAGAATGGAGATTCGAGCCTGCCGGCGAAACCTCAGTGGGTCCTTACATTCTAGTAGCCCCTTTGTAAAGGCTATTTTGTGATGTCTTGGTCATTTACCAACGGTTGTGTAGTGGCAGAATGAAGGTTCTTTCCAGTCGCCAACAGGTGATGAAATCACGAACTTGTGGGTAAAGTGGTGCCACCTCTGCAGAGTGTAAAACTACCATGATAGCCGTGCTTTCATTTACAAGCACTTGGCCAACTTCCATGATTAGAGGCAAACTTGTGATGGTTATTCGGTATAGTCATGGTATGGCTTTGGGACAGGTTTTGGGACTGTTTTGGGTCATGACAATGAGTTTGGTATCGGTTCTATGAAAATGAGATGGTTATGAGTATTTATGAGCATGAAATGAACTTGAGAAAGAGTATTGGCTGTTTGAGACTTGATTAATGATGAATTATGATGGAGGGATGATGATTACTTGGTTATGTTGGGATTTAACTCACCAAGAAATAGTTACTGTTTTTATCATGTTTGTGAAATAAAATTTGCGTGCTGCAATGAAACCATTTATTTCCTACCTTGTTGTAAGCTACATGTCATACTTTCCCGCACTTGCTGAGTACGACATGTACTCACCCTTTCATTCCCACATATACTTCAGCAACAGGAGAAGAGTACTTCAAGGAACAGGTGGAGTCCTAGGCGTGCGCACTACCGTCAACATCGCTGTGGAGTTGAAGTTGGAGCCCGCTGTCTTAGTCATTTTCCGCTGTCGTTAGAGTCTTCTGCTGCAAGAATAAGTTAGATATTCATGAGTGAGACAATTAGCCAATGTAATAAAGAACTTAAACATTATTCGTACGTGGTTATATTCTGAATTCAGTTTGTGATAAAGTTGTGTATGTGTGATGAACATCCTGGGCACACATACGCATTCACATGGTCATTTTCAGAACCAGATGTCACAACGAGAAGATTAAGAAGGCTCATTTACATAGTGTGAAACAAACGGGGACTTTGCAGAACAGATTCGAGATCACATGCAGTGACAGATGCAGCTATTCTGGCACACATGAACGGATGGTGGTGCACGAGTGCGTTCTTCGTGAGAACTCGGCCATATGTACTTGTATGAAGCCAAAGCTCCTCCATAAGCCTTGTTCTCATGTCATTGATGCATGCAGTCAGAGCAAATTATCTCCAACCATATATGTCTCACAATACTTCTTGAGGAAGGCTTTGAAGATGACCTGACATGCTGAGATATGTAGCAAGGATCCAAGACCTGAATTTGAAAGAGGTCCTGATTATTTGAGTTTGAAGCAGAGTGGTGGTCAGCGTAAAATCAGACGTATAAGAAATGATATGATCCTCATCGCCAGTACAAGTGATATGTAGCAACTGCAACGATTTTGCCCATAGTTACAAGAATTGCATTTAGAGTAATGTTATGGGAGCAGCTGAAGCGGGACCTTCAAAAAATCTGCTTGATGGAAGACGTCCTCATGGTCGTCGCTCACGAAGGGATGAACACTTATATGTTCTTTGAGTCCATTTAATTTTGTGTAACCTTACAAATTATACACGTTATGTATTAGTAACGGGGTCACGTACCCCGGGTGCCCAAGGGACGATCGACCAACCAACCACGACAAGACACATGGATCCACGAAGCCGCTATCCAAGGCGCGAACGTGGAATGACGTCACCACGAAGCTCGACCCCTGGGATTGGAAGCAGTGGCCGACCTCCAATCCCAGATGATGAGATCGGAAGAGTGAAGCAATCCGGGCTTGGAGCCCAGACCAGAGGCAGGCGGAAGACTTAAATGATGATGTGATGGAATGACAGAAGGGATTTAAAACAGAGTGGGGGGCCATGCGCGACGGGACAAGCAAGACGCCGGGCCATCATCATCTCCCGTCCCATCCTGCTCGGCACTAGTGTACAGGGACAGAAAGTAGACGTAGACCGCAGACGAGATAGGAGTAGGTGTACTCATCACTCCAGTACCACTTTGGGCCTCCTTAGGCTCTAACACACCATATAAACCCCCTCCCCATCTATGAGGAGCAGATGGGCAGGTATTGGCGTCCAGGCTATAAAAGGAGAGGCCCAGAACCTCCCCTCACATGGCGAAGCAACTCATGCACACATGCTATACTTAGACTTTCTCCTCGTTTTTGCACGCGAGGAAGTCTCGCTTGTTACTACAGTTCCTTGAACCGTCTGAGCTAATACAAGGCCAATGAACACCCCAGACAGGACGTACGATACGTTGTCCGAACCAGTATAAATCCTTGTCTTTATTAGCTAGCCATCCAGACATAGAACACGAATCATTTGATTACTAGCCTGTGGTAAAAACACCGACAGTTGGCGTGCCAGGTAGGGGGCCGCTTCGTGTTTTCGTTTTGTCTGCTGTGATGGCTTTCGTGAGCTCAAGCTTCCGCGTCGGCGAGAATCTTCGTTTTGGCAGCCTCGAGTTCATCATCGCTCCCAACAACAAACTCGAGGTTGACCTCACCTTCACTCCCCATGAGGCTTTCCGTTTTGGAAGCCTAGAGTTTGTCGCTGACGACGATGACATCCTGCGCCTCATGGACTACATGACTGATGACACTGTTGACCACCCCCACTGGGAGGACTTCATAGGCGTGACCAATGAAGCGCCGTCCTCCCTTCTTCTCTCCCTGAAAGGCGTGAGCGGCTGTGGCCACGATACTGACACCAGGCCCAGCGAAGGCCATTTCCCCTCCTGCGAATGCTACGTCGCAGAAACTAGTAATGCCTTTCCAACCGCTCCTCCCGTCGAAAACCCGCTCTCACAGATACTCATGCAGTGGGAGGCGCTACATCGCAACCACGGCGAGGAGGCGGTGGCTGCATAGGAGGGCACAGTTGGACACGGACAGGGCTGCGTTCGAGGCATCCCGAGGCCGATACCACGGCTCTAGTGAAGCACGAGCGCGTGGTCGCCAGGTGTGGGCGAGAATTTTCGCTAGTTCGCATGATCCGCCGTGCTTACAGCGACCAAGCCAGAACGTGACAGCTGCCTCCGCCATAGCGCGCAATCTACCGGAGCCCGAAGAGCCAGAGGCGAGACGCATGTATCAAAACCTCTGCTCGCTGCCAGAAGAGGCCACGGATCAACACGTCAAGAGCTCGCTCGCTTGTAGGCGAGAGACATCCATCCGAACCAGCTCCCATGGGCATATTTGGAGAACAGCACAACCGACTCGTCCAACCCATCACGTTGCTCGACTGAGTCCGGACTAGTCCAAAGTCAGAGTTTAAACTTGTCCGGGTCAGCACAGTGAAAATTAAGATTAATGTGTTTCAACAATCCAAAGCTCAATTTATATTGTATCCAATGTAAGTAAAGTATACTAGAGACTTAACACAAGCTATAACAAGCCTAGAGTGCATGATATAATTAAAATGACAATAAGGTATAGAGAATTGAGAAAGAAACTGTCGGCGTTCGAATCTCCGACTAGTAACAAATGTACCACGCGTTCGTCCTCGAGGTGGACTAGCTATGAACACAAGTGGTTTATACTGGTTCAGGCATGGCACCTTACGTCTAGTTTCGGGTGTCTCGCTGCTCTTTTTTGAAAATGGGGGTGGTTCGCTTACAAGTGAGCACTGCCTCTTGAGGGGGGGGGGGTGATCGGTCCCCTTTTATACTAGTTTCTGACGGCTCCCTCTTAACTCTTTGCAAGTGGGGAGAGAGTCGTGGTTACTGTGACACCCGGTTACGAAAATGAACCAAGTGAAGCGTATGTGTGCCCAGGATGTTCATCACACATACACATGTACTTCACAAACTGAATTCAAAACTTTAACCACGTTGCAAATAGTACTTAATTGCTTTATTACAGTAGAATAATGTCTCAAGCATGAATGTCTAGTTTATTTTGCAGCGGGAAAACACTAAAAAGCAGCGGATTCAACTCGACTCCATTCAACATGCGGTTGACAGTAGTGCGCAGGCCTAGTCCTCCACCTGATCTTCGAAGTACTCCCAAGCATCCCCTGTAGCTGAATCATTGTGGGAAATGCAATGTACTCAGCAAGTGCGATGACATGTAGCTTTAAAAAGGTTGGAAACAAAGGTTAGTTGCAGCAAGCAAATTTTATTTCACAATCACAAGAAAATAATCCTACAATCTCTAGGTGAGTTAAGTCCCAACATAACCAAATAATTCGTCATGACACATGTCCCTACCATCATATTTCATCATTCATCAAGTTTAACCAGCCAATACTTATTCTCAAGATCATCTCATTTTCACCAGTTCTCATAATCAGCACATACTAACATAACCGATCTGGTGTGGCTGTGGTTTTAGCTCGGGATAGTAGATCAATTCCACCGTCAAAACCTAGACTGGTGAGTAATCTACTTACGTGCAGCAGTTATTGGGACGTCGGGTGAGTTGCAGCGGGTTGGAGTCGACAGCAGCAACGTTGCATGAAGGATGACGGCTCCTGCCTCTCTTCCTCCTCTTCTCCTTCTCTGTGGTGCTTGTTCTTCCCTTCGTGGCAGCAGCTAGGGCCTTCCTTGTGGACAATGCAGTGCGGCTGGGTTCCTTGGTGGCAAGATCAGGGCTGCAGCCAGGCAGGGAGGACGGCAGCCAAGAATCAGGGCAGCAGGGACCTAGGGCTGCGTCCAAAGCTCTTCTTCTCGGCAGGGGCGTAGCAGGGCAGAAAGGGGGCGACGGGGATTGCGTTTGGGCAGGGGGGGCGGCCAGGGTTTGGGTTTTATATGTAGGGGTAGGGTGCTGCCAAGGGGGGCTAAGATTTCAGCCAAAAAAAGTGATCAAGGGCTGGAATTTAACCCCAATGCGCAGACAAGGGGGGGGGGGGGGAGACAATCTCCTACTCAGATTGGAAGGGGAAATCCCTAGGAGTGCCGACCAGGGTTTTTTTCTCCATAAAAGGGTGCCGGCCACGGTTTTGAGAGTATTCTACTCGGTTTGGAAGAGAAGGGATGAGTCCTACTTGGTTTGGAAGAGGAGGGATGAGTTCTACTTGGTTTGGAAGAGGAGGGATGAGTCCTACTCGTTTTGGAAAAGGAGGGACGAGTCCTACTCAGTTTGGAAGAGGGGGGATGAATCCTACTCAGATTGGAAGAAGAGGGATGAGTCCTACTCGGTTTGGAAGTGGAGGGATGAGTCCTACTCGGTTTGGGAGGGGATCCTACTCAGTTCGGAGATCTTTATCTCCAAGGTGGCGCAACAAAGAGGAAGTTTATCTCCAAGGTTTATCTCTAAGGTTTATCTCTAAGGTGTTGGTTATATGCCCAATAGGCAATCATAACAATTCGGGTTAAGGCGTGTTGGATATTTGATCCATAAGCCATTAGGTTACTAATGGGCCTGCGACCTAAAAGCCCATTAGTACGCTTATAATACGAGGGGTAGGGTTAGGGGTTGAGTACCCCACCACGTGACAGCCCTAGCCACCACCCCTCGCAGGCCTCACACCAAGACCCTTGCCGTGCGCGCGGTGCTAGCACACCGGCGCACGGCGTTCCTCCCCGTACGTGTGGACTCCGTGGAGGCGCTGCTGCTACTGCTGCGCTGATCGGCTACGACGAACGTGATCGTCAACTTGCTGCCATGACGAGGACGTGGAAGAGATGAACGTGGCAGTCTACTTCCCCTACACTGACGCGTGTCTATGTTCTGCTGCGCTGCACGTCTAGTGGTAACAATCTATGACCTATGTACTCGCATGTTTCCTGGGTGACGTGGTAGAATTGTTAGAGTAGTGGAACACCGATTATCTAACAGTTGCATTAGTGCCGACTTGCGTAGTTTTTGGTCTGGATCTCATTAGTAGATGCAATCTACTAATAAAGAACCACCTGTGATAATGGAGTTATACAGGTGGATCATTTTACGTTACAAACCGCCTGTGATAAAGAGTCTTCACAAGCGGATTCATGAAGGTTAAGACCACCTATGATAATTTTTTCACAGGTGGATCAATTTTCACAGGCGGAGAATTAAACCGCCTGAGATGAAGCTTGTTGTAGTAGTGGCTACAAGCATGTTCATACGATGACTTTTTATTGCACGGTTTTAGGGGTTTGTAATTGGTTAGAGTAGATTGCGATCGTATCTAATTAAAGGGTCAGTTCGTGCTCTTTCTATGTTGTGTGCGCAATCTGTCCCTACCGGCTGGAATCACCAGTGGAACTAATCGCGTACATAGCTAACAGATTGAGCCAATAGATCATGGTCATGAGTCGTGATCTTCTCATAAATAACCAGTCACATTGAAAATAACCATGTTCATAAATAACCAATCACCATCGGGACCTCCGTTTCTGTCTGTTATAGCGATTACATAATATTGTTTCGCTAGAAACCGTTCTACGTTAACTCGTTTTTGCAGAAAATGATATGAATGGTATGGCCTTATTGTGATATGATGAACCATGTGTAATATTCATGCAGCCTGCATGTTGCAAATTTAACACAACCGGGTTGAGGTTGTCATATAATTGTATAATGGCATGTGTGTCGACCTGTGATACTTGATCTCTCATGTAATTTATTTGGTAGCTATTAGTTGTATTAGATTCTTTTATATTCATGGAGATGTCTTCAAGCATGGTGGAGATGGTGATCACAACAAGAAGGGAGACACGACAGCTTAGATCATGATGGAACCATGGCGATGAAGACCACTATGATTCTAAAGGCCGTACCATTCACATTGTGATATGATCATATGCCTGTAATGTTTATTTATTACTAGTCTTTTCATGCTTCTGATATGGTGGATGTTTTGTCATGATAGAATAGCTTCCTTTGCAAAAGTTGAGTATTTGATGCCATTTACCAATAGCTGCACATATGTTGTTTTGATCGTTGTGTGGTAGGTTTGCCAAAGCAAAATACCATCCTCTATCATAATGCATAGGGTGAATGTTGGACATTCACATGCATAGTGTTGGTTTACTCAACAAAGCTATCAAAATGGTTTTGAGGTTTATGGCATAGAGTTGTGAGCCAGGGCATTGGATGTCACCCAACAAATAAGAGTAAATGGAGATATGATTAACAATTATTGTTTACCTATGTCACTAATTTTCTAGCAGTGAAGCCAAAGGTCACTATAAATTAGTGAATATGGATCTTGGACCACTATATGACGTTAGAGGAAGGACGATACTTATATAGTGGTGGTGTCTTATTAAACTCTTAATAAAAGATTGATACATAACATAATGCTAAAACCTTACATATTTTTTTCTATTGTAGATCATGTCTGCTAGTAACAATTCCAGTTTTAATTTACGATCTGTGCTTGGAAAGGAAATGCTCAATGTAGCTAACTTTATTGATTTGTACCGCAACCTGAGAATACTTCTTAGACAAGAGAAAACCGAGTACGTTCTTCTACAACCATACCCGATGACCTCCTAGGTGATGCAACTGCTGTATCACGTAGAGCTTATCAGAAGCACTACGATGATGCACTTAACGTAAGCTACCTCATGCTCGCCACTATGTCCTCTAATATGCAAAAATAGTATGAGCATATAAATGCTTATTCTATGATTGAGGGACTGCGTGGAATGTTTGAGAACCAAGCTAGGGCTGAGAGATACAACATCTCAATGTCCTTGTTCTCATGCAAGCTGGCATAGGGTAGCCCGGTCAGCCCTCATGTAATCAAAATGATTGGTTACATTGAGACTTTGGGCAAATTTGGTTCTGAACTCAAAGATGATCTGGCTATTGACGTTGTTCTCTAGTCGCTCCCACCAAGCTATGAGCCATTTATATTGAATTTTCAAATGAATGGCATGGAGAAAACGTTGGCTGAATTGCATGGGATGCTTAAAACAGCCGAAGAAAGCAATAAGAAAAACGCCACTCATGTGATGATGGTTCAAAAGAAGAATAAAAAGAGGAAGCTTGTGATGCATCCTAAAAGCAAAGGCAAGGGAAAGGTTCCCGATGGGACCTCAAGCTCAATGTCTAAGCCAAAGGGTAAATCTGGCCCTTCTACTGATGATGAATGCTTTCACTGTCAAGCTAAGTGGCATTGGTCAAGGAACTGCAAGAAGTACTTGGAGGATCTGAGAAAAAAGAAGTGAAGTGAGACTTACACTTCAGGTATAAATGTTATAGAAATTAACATTGCATTATGTTCTTGTGATTCATGGGTATTTGATACTGGATCGATGATTATCATTTGCAAATCGTTGCAGGGTCTAAGTGAGATTAGAACATTTGCAAAAGACGAGTGCATGTTCGTGTCGACAATGGAGCAAAGGTTGCGGTCATAGATGTCGTGACCTACCACTTGTCATTACCCTCAGGATTAGTTTTAGAATTGAATGATTGTTATTGCATTCCTACTTTGAGCAAGAACATCGTCTCTTCTTCTTGTTTAGAAGACGTTGATAGTTATGAGATTGTAATAAAGAACAAATTTTGTTCTATTTATTATAATAATATTTTCTATGCCCAATGTCTATTGGTGAATGGACTATATATTCGTGATCTTGAGGATAAAACAGTCTATAACATTAATACCAAAAGGGCTCGACGAAATGATCTAAATCCCACTTTCATTTGGCATTGTCGCTTAGGTCATATAAATGAGAAATGCATTGAAAAACTTCATAAAGATGGTTTACTAAGCTCATTTGATTTTGATTCACTTGACACATGTGAGTCTTGTTTGCTTGGGATGATGACCAAAGCACCCTTCACTGGTCAGAGTGAGAGGGCAAGTGACTTGTTGGGACTTAAACATACTGATGTATGTGGACCTATGAGTTCAATAGCCAGAGGTGGTTTTCAGTACTTGGTCATGTTTACCGATGACTTTAGTAGATATGGATATGTCTATCTAATGAGGCACAAGTCTGAATCCTTGGAAAAGTTGAAAGAATTTCAGAATGAAGTACAAAATCAATTGGGCTAGACAATCAAACTTCTACGATCTGATCGTGGGGGTGAGTATTTGAGCCATGAATTTCATGATCATTTAAAACAATGTGGAATTGTTCCACAGTTGACTCCACCTAGAATGCCTCAATGGAATGAGATGTCCGAGTGGAGGAACCGAACCTTGTTATACACGGTTAGGTCGATGATGAGCCAAAATAGGATCTTCCACTATCCTTTTGGGGTTATGCTCCTGAAACTGCTGCGTTTACCCTAAACAGAGTCCCAACTAAGTCTGTTGAGAAGACACCATATGTGATGTGGACTAGGAAACATCCCGAATTTTCTTTTCTCAAAGTTTGGGGGTGTGATTCTTATATCAAATGTTTGACGTCAGACAAACTCACTCCCAGATCAGACAAATGCTTCTTTGTGGGATATCCTAAGGAAAACAAACAATATTATTTTTATAGTAAAATAGAGAGAATAAAGTGTTTACCGCTTGCAATGGTGTCTTCTTGGAGAAAGAGTTTCTCTAACAAGGAGTTAGTGGGAGCTAGATGCATCTTGAAGAAATACCTGAAAATGTTTCAGCACCCTCTGATCCTATACACGATATACAAGATGTCGTGCAACCAGTTAATGAAACACCAGGCCCACAAAGGTCTACAAGGGCACGTCGTGCGACTGAAAAGTTAATGCTTCTAACCACGGAGCAGCATGACTTGGTATTGTTGGACAATAATGATCCTACGATCTACAACGAAGCAATGAAGGGACCCAACTCTAAGAAATGGCTTGGAGCCATGGAATCTGAAATTGAATCCATGCATGAAAATCAAGTTTGGAACTTGGTTGATCCAATCGAAGGTGTGACACCTATCGATTGTAAATGGATTTGCAAGGAAAAAAATGACGTGGATGGAATATTCACATCCATAAAGCGCGATTGGTGGCTGTGACGCCTGGTCCCGTAAAACACGGAACCCAGCTAATGCATATGTGTGCCCAGGACGTTCATCACACATACACATGTAATCCACAAACTGAATTCCTAATATAACCACGAGTAATAGGGTTCAAGTACTTTATTACATCAATCTCTAACTTATTCTTGCAGCGGAAGTCTCTAAACGATAGCGGAAGCAAAACTAAATAGCAACGGCTCCATCTTCAACTCCATAGGCAAGTTGACGGTAGTTCGCACGCCTAGTACTCCACATGATCTTCGAAGTACTCTTCTCCTGTTGCTGATGTTTGTATGATAATGCAAGGTGAGTACATGTCGTACTCAGCAAGTGCGGGACAAGTATGACATGTAGCTTACAACCAGGTAGGTATAAAAAGGCTCATTGCAGAAAGCAAAGTTTATTTCACAAAAAATGATAAAAACAACAACTATCTTTAAGTGAATTTGATCCCAACATATATCCAATTAAAACAGTAACATACCTCCATCATAATTTACCATTTATCACGTCTCATCCAGCCATTAATCTTTCTCAACATCATCTGATGCTCTCATATTCATATCCATCTCATAACCGAAACCAAATCTCATTATCATGACTCAACAGTCCCGAAACCAATTTCCAATGACCATACCATAACCAAAACAAAATAACCATCCCAATAACCATCCCAAGTTTCCATCCCAAATTTCCCATCTAATCATGTGAGTTGGCCAGGTGCTTGTGACTGTAAGCACGGCTATCATGATAGTTTTACACTCTTAAGAGGTGGCACCACATTACCCACAAGTTTGTGATTTATCACCCGTCGGCGACTGCAGAACCTCCATTATACCAGTACACAACCGTCGGTGTATGGCTAAGAGATCACAAAATAGCCTTTACAAAGGGGCTACTAGATGTATGGACTCACTAAGGTTTCACCAGCAGGATCGAATCACATTTCTCCCACCTACGGGCCCCCTCTTGTGCCATGCAGTTCCCAGGGAAGTCCACTCTCGACTCCCATTCCCCGCGCCTTCCACGGTCCATAACAATCTAGCAACTTACCTAATTAGTCAGCTAAGCCGCATCCATATTTGGCCTTGTGGTGGCACTGTTTTCCTGGCATGTGCTGGCATGAACCGGTCCTTAGATCTACGACAAGTAAACCACCATCTCATTCTACCACATCCACGAACAAAGCTTGCCTAGATCTCCCCCAATTTTATTCTCATTATATTTATCAAGTTCTCATCATTATTCAAATGAGTGCAGTGCTTTGACATGTTCTACTTTGCCTTCCCGTAACACGTAAGCTTAAGCGAAGCATAAAGGAAAAAATGACTATACCCGACTTATCAACTTTCCCGGCGACAAGGATGGTTAACAAATAAACTCCTATAAAAGGATGTCCCATCAAGTTGACTCAAGCATACAAGTTTTCACAAACAAAACAATTTCCAAAACATGGGATCAATATGGTCAAGGGGCACTTGCCTTGTTCCTGTGGATTTTGTTGCTCTTGTGTCTCGATGTCTTGGTGCTGTAGTCCTTCATAGGTAGCTCCCTGAGCTTGTCCTTCTACTCACGATCATGCACATACAAGATTCACAGCAATCAATCATCATGCACAAACTTTACTTAAGATGCAATGGTGTAGGTGCATGCTAATCCTATGGTGCAGTTTCATTAATTTAGTTTGTACGTGTTCTTGCATGTTTTAATGACTTCGCATGGGGTTTTACGATTAACAAGGGTGTATGGATCAAGTGTGGACATGGTAATGATCTTGACTCAAGATCTAGATCAATTCCACCGTCAAAAACCGATCAATCATGTGATCTGTCCACACGAAACAGCTTCTGTTCGAAGGGGATGAAGAAAACAGATGCGAAGAAATCGTGACGAGGTTGTAAGATGGGTACAAAGACCTACCTCACTTTTCTTATGATCGTCGGCTCTTTTCCTGCAACGGCGAACTCGACGGGGCTCATCGGCGGTCTCACCGGCGACTGAACTCGGGCGAGGGGTGTAACTCGGCGAGTAGGGGGCTAGGGCCTCTAAGTTGTCGACTTTGAAAGGTGTTACAGACAAGGGGTTTTCGGTTCTATTTATAAGGGGTGAAAGAAGAGTCCTACTCCAATTGGAATTCAAATAAGAGTCCTATTCAATTTGTTTTGGATCTTTACAACTTATCTCCAATTGATTTGGTGTGGTAGCAACGTGGAAATCGTATCGGTTTCCTCAGAACCGGGTATTCCCACGCACACAGGAGAAAAACCGCTTATGGATCTCGTCACCTCTGTAGGGTGAGCTCCGGAGACACCACATGTCCAGCGGGGGCCGGGCCTCCCTTTTCCTTAAGAGGTGAGCTCCGCGTGCGCCACATGTCTGGCGAGTGGGGCCTCCCCTCTCTACAGAGGCGAGCTCCGGTGGCGCCACGTGTCCAACAGCATCGGACCTCCCTTCTCCTTGGAGGTGAGCTCCGGGAGTGCCACATGTCCAGCAGGGCCGGACCTCTCTTCTCCTCGGAGACGAGCTCCGAGAGCGACACGTGTCAAGCAGTGTCGGACTTCCTTTCTCCTCAGAGATGAGCTTCGAGGACGGCACGTTTGCAGCAGGGCCGGACCTCTCTTCTCCTCGAAGATGAGCTCCGAGGACGACACGTGTCCAGCGGGCCGGACCTCTCGGTGGCGAGCTCCGAGGGTGACACGTGTCCCGTGGGGCGGACCTCTCGGAGGTGAGCTCCGAGAGCGACGCGTGTCCCATGGGGCGGACCTCATCCCTTCCGCAGGGGTGAGCTCCGAAAGCGCCACATGTCCCGCAGGCTGGGCCTCGCTTCTTCGCAGAGACTAGCTCCGAAGGCAACATATGTCCCGCGGGGCTGAGCCTCGCTTCTCCGCTGAGACTAGCTCCGAAGGCGACACGTGTCCAGCGGGGCCGGACCTCGCCCCTTCCTCAGAGGCAAGCTCCGAGCCTGCCGCATGGCCAGTGGTGCCGGACCTCACCCCCTCCACAGGGATGAGCTCTGAAGACGCGACGTGGCCAGCGGGCCGCGGGAAGTGTCGACAGCACTCCTCGGCGAATTGGAATTGGCTCTTTTCAGCTATCTTTCTCCCATTTTTATGATTCTTTCCTATTTCTATTTCTTTTATAATGGTTTTCTATATGCAATGCATGAATATGAAATTGAGGGTGTTACAAACCTGCCCCCCCTTAAACTGAATCTCGCCCTCGAGATTCGATAGAGTAGAGAATAGATGAGGGAATTATGCCTTGAGGTCTTCCTGACGCTCCCATGTAGCTTCGACTTCCGTGTGATGGCTTCACCATACCTTGCACCAACGGATCACTTTGTTCCTCGTGACCCTTTCCTTCATGTCCAAAATTTGGACTGGGTGCTCTATGTAGGTCAGATCCTCTTGAAGCTCGAGCTCATCCATTGGTACTTGTTCTTCTGGTACTCTAAAGCACTTCTTGAGCTGGGATACTTGAAACACGTCATGCACGTCGGATAGGTGCATTGGGAGCTCTAGTTGATAAGCTACCTCTCCTCACTTGCCCAAAATCTTAAAATAGCCCGATGTAGCGAGGTGCTAACTTGCCTTTGACGTTGAAACGTCGTTGGCCACAGATAGGCGATACCTTAAGGTACACGAAGTCTCCTACTTTGAAGGTCAACTTTCTTCGCCTATTGTCCGCATAACCTTTTTGTCGTGACTGAGCAGCCTTCAAGTTCTCCCATATTGTTTGGACTTGCTTCTCGGCGTCTTGCAGCACTTCGGGTCCAAACACTTGTTTCTCTCCGGTCTCATTCCAGAACAGCGGCGTTCTACACCGTCTACCATACAATGCTTCGAAAGGTGACATCTTCAAGCTGGCTTGATAGCTGTTATTGTATGAGAACTCAGCATACGGCAAGCTCCTATCCCAACTACGCCCATGTTTCAAGGCGCAGGCTCTCAACATGTCTTCTAAAATTTGATTTGTCCTCTCAGTTTGCTCGTCGGTTTGCGGGTGATAAGCGGAGCTGAAATCCAGTCGTGTACCCATAGCTTCATGCACTATTCCAGAACCTAGAGGTAAATTGGGTACCCCGATCTGAAACTATCCTCTTCGGGACTCCATGACAGAACACAATTTGCTCCATGTACAGCTCGGCTAGTTCTGCGACGCGGTACATGGTTCTAATAGGAAGAAAATGGGCTGTTTTTGTCTATCGGTCCACAATAACCCAGATGGAGTCGTAACCCGACCGAGTACGTGGTAATCCAACGATGAAATCCATGCTGATGTCTTCCCACTTCGACTCGGGTACTTTCAATGGATGCAATAGTCCAGCGGGTCTTTGATGTTCAGCCTTCACCCGTTGGCACGTGTCGCATAAGGAAACATACTCAGCTATGCCCCTTTTCATACCATCCCACCAATAACAAGTTTTTAGGTCCTTGTACATCTTTGTACTGCCGGGATGTATGGAATAAGGTGAGTCATGTGCCTCCTTTAATATCGTGTCATGGATGTGCTTCACGTTAGGCACACAAATCCTTTTCCCTAACCAAAGCTTACCCTTTTCGTCTTCCTTGAAGTCCTTTTCTATGCCTTGTCGGATTCTTTCCTTGATTTCCTCATCTGTTACTTGGCCATCTCGTATCTCTTGTTCCATCTCGTATCTCTCGTTCAAGAACCCGAGATGTAACCGTTCGAACTCCTTGCGCAGCTCGGGCGGTAGCTCCTGAACCATGAGTTGGTGACATGCTCCCTTTCGGCTCAATGCATCAGCTACTACATTGGCCTTTCCGGGGTGATAGTTGATTCCAACATCGTAATCCTTGATGAGTTCCAACCATCGACGTCGCCTCAAATTCAAATCCGTTTGCGTGAATATGTACTTGAGGCTTTTGTGATCCGTATAGATCTCACATCGGGAATGTCTCCAAATCTTCAAGGCATGTACCACGGCTGCGAGGTCTAAATCATGTGTGGGGTAATTCAGCTCGTGTTTCTTTAGTTGTCTCGACGCATAGGCTACCACTTGTCCTTCCTGCATGAGCACACATCCAAGCCCTTGTCTTGATGCGTCACAATATATGTCAAAGCTTTTGCTCACGTCCGGCAATACCAAAACCGGCGCTGTGGTTAGCCTTTTCTTGAGCTCCTCAAAGCTTTCTTGACACGCTGGTGTCCACTGAAATGCTTTTCCCTTCATTAGCAATTCAGTCATAGGCTTTGCTATTTTGGAGAAATCCTTGATGAACCGGCGATAGTATCCAGCCATCCCAAGGAAACTCCGAATATCTCTCACGTTCTGCGGTTGGTTCCACTTCAGAACATCTCCCACTTTTCCGGGATCAACCGATACTCCTCTCTCGGAGATGATGTGGCCTAGGGAACGATATCTCCTTTAGCCAAAATTGACACTTGCTGAGATTGGCATACAATTGATGCTCTCGCAGCTTCTGTAATGTCAATCTCAAATGTTCTTCATGTTCTTCCTCACTTTGTGAACACACAATGATATCGTCGATGAAAACCATGATGAACTTGTCCAAGTACTACATGAAGACCTTGTTCATGAGGTACATGAAGTATGCGGGTGCATTCGTTAACCCAGAAGACATAACGGTATATTCATACGAACCATACCGTGTTCGAAAGGCAGTCTTGGTTATGTCGGAGGGCTTAATCATCAGCTGGAAGTATCCCGACCGAAGATCAATCTTGGAGAAAATTCGGGTACCTTTCATTTGGTCAAACAGGTCCTCTATACGGGGCAGCGGGTATTTATTCTTGATTGTCACCTCATTGAGAGAACTATAATCCACACACATCCTTTGGGTCCCATCCTTCTTGTCTACGAAGACCACGGGGCCTCCCCACGGTGACGAGCTTGGGTGAATAAAACCCTTTTCTAGCTGCTCCTGAATTTGCTACTTAAGTTCCACTAGTTCATTAACGGGCATCCTATATGGCCTATTCACTATAGGTGCAGTTCCAGGTACTAGATCAAGCAAACTCAATGTCCCGGCAGGTGGCATACCTAGAAGTTCTTCCGGGAACACGTCCAAATATTCTTGAACCACTGGAATGCTTTCCAATGTTGCTTCTTTGACGTGGTTCAATGTTGCCTTCTCGGTTGCTGGTTGGGCTGACTCGAACTCAATACGGGTACCGTGCTCATTTGTCAACTGCACACTCCTATCAGCACATTGGATCACCCCGTTGTGCTTGCTTAACCAATCCATTCCAAGTATTATGTCAAGCCCTTGAGAATCCAAGACAATAAGGTTGGCAAGGAAGTCTACCCCCTTTATTTTAAGGTTTACTTTTAGACATACTATATTAGTCCTCATCTCTCCACCGGGGGAATTAACCAACATAGTATATTTTATGTGTGATATGGGCAGATTTTACTTGGCAACATACTTGGATGATATGAATAAATGCGATGCTCCGGAATCAAATAAAACAGTAGCTGGGTTGGAGTTGGCAAGGAACATACCAATCACGATGTCATCAGCCTGTTGCGCCTCCTCAGCGGATACATGATTCACGTTGCCACGAGCGTAGTTCTGCTGTCCACGGTTACCTTGATTAGCTCCTCCGTTCAGCCGTGGGTTCTGCTTCGGCGTGTTGCTTGGCTGCCCAAGGCCTTTCCTCGGGCACTGACTTGCAAAGTGTCCCGTCTCTCCGCATGAAAAACATGCCTTGTTGCCCAAGACAGCAGGAACGTTAGGGCGGGGGTGGTTTTGAGCATAAGCACCCATGTTGCGACGGGGCGCAGAAGGCAAAGGCACACGAGGTGCTTGCACAAAAGGACGTTGCTGCGGTGGTGGATTAGGGCGACGTGGGTTTGCAGGGTGGAAAGTAGTAGTGGACGAGCCATACTGTGGTGCAGCTGGGGGCATGAAACGGGGACGTACATTGCTCCCTTGTGGCTGGTATGGCATCTTCCTCTTGCCCTCTTGCTCGATCTCACGGATCTTGCTCTCAACCACTATAGCTTTGTCAACTAGCTTCTGGAAGTTTGCATAGTCATTGTTGAGCAGTTGAACTTGGATCTCATTGTTCAACCCTCTCATGAACAAGTATTGCTTCCTTTCATCCGAGTTGACATCCTCGGGGGCATACCTTTATAGCTGCGTGAACTTGTTGAGGTACTCATTCACCCTCTTCCTGCCTTGGCGGAGACCTTCGAACTCTTGCCTTTTTAGCATCATGACTCCAATCAGGGACGTAATGAGAGCAGAAACTCTCCTTGAACTCAGCCCAAGTGATAGTCTCCTGGTTGTCATGAGCATTGCATAGAGCGTCCCACCAGTCAGCGGCTGATCCCATAAGTTGGTGCGATGCGAAGAGAACTTTCTCCTGATCATTGCACTGAACAATAGCAAGCTTCTTTTCCATGGATTTCAACCAATCGTCAGCCTCCATGGGATCATTAGCTTGTGCAAAAGTAGCGGTCGAGTCCTCATGAACTCTCCCAACCTGTTGTGAGCCGGCGGTGGTGGCGGTGGTGCTGGTGCAGGAACAGGGTTAGGATTGTTATTGTTGTTGGCTTGCAGCTGACCCAAAGTTTGGATCATAGTTTGCATAAGCTGGTTCTGCATAGCCATCAACCGTTCAAGGTTGTTGTGAGGCCCGGTGATTGCAGTGGGTGATGCCGTGCGATGCGGCATCCAACAGCATGCACGAAAAGAGGCTCAAGAACATAACGGAACCATTTTGTTACTCAACATAAGATTTTTTACAACATAAGTACACACGCAGCGGAATGTAAAACTAGCTGGACAATCTACTCACTCTCGACCCTAACTATGCCGAAGAGATGTCGTTCTGCTCGTGAACGCTTCCTACTAGCTCCACTAAAGAAAGGCAGCGGCTAGGTTTCCAATGAGTATAACGAACCCTGCGGTTCGTCGTCTCACCGAACAACCCTCTTCATAGCAGGCATCATGCTACCTGCAAAAACAACTCAGAAGCAACCGTGAGCACTAAGGCTCAACAATACTTAACCGTCAATCCTAAACATGTAACTCTACATGCAAGGGTAGTAAGACAATAGGAACATGTATTTGCAAAAATGAAGCTTTGACTAAACTTGATCCTTATATTCAGATTCTAATAGCCTTCATTTTAGTGGTCCTCATGCCTCACAACACCAGAAGTCCACAATCAAACAAGAAATGCTTATCCCGATGTTGATAGCATAGGGTGGAAATGAAATTTAGTTGGCACTATCTCTAATTCAGTCAAGGTTTCAATACAAAGATTAATCCATAAACAGCATGTTAAGAGACTTAGTTCCTATTTTCTTACTATGTCACGGCGCAGTGGGCAAGTATGCTCAATCCTCTTTCCACGAGCGACGGTGATTCGAATCAATAACAACCCGGAATACACGACACATATACTGGCCTCGAAAGACTCTCTCAAGAGATCTTTCTTACGTTGTATGCAGCAACCTTTCACACGACACCCTGACATAGAAAAATGTTTCGCACCGAGCAGGATGGTCCTCTACGCGGACACGAAGTTGCCCGCTAAAGGATTTACACCTCCCGCCTTCTCAACGCCATTCCTACGCGAAAGATGAGTTTCTATATCACGGTCCATCGAGTTACATCGGTTTCATGAGTCCCATATCCCACTATATATCCGGTACAGCTCAATCTTGTCCAGCAGGGCCGCATACATACGGTCCTTAACCGACACGGACGGGGCTACAACCAACCTCCACATTTGCCTTACCATCCCGGTCCAGGCCAATGTGGTCTCAAGCATTGTCACACCCATCAGAGGTCGAGACCAACCTTGAGCGCTCCATCCTACAGGAACATCCCCATCCCCATCTCATTTTCATGAGGGTGCTCTTATCATTAACTTCTTGGGAGTAACTCCATTACTCGACCTTTCTCGCGAGTAGCTTTTTACTACTCGACTTCTACCGAGCTAGCTACAACATTAGCCTAGCATCTACGACGAGGCAAAGCCTACACTATACCTTCTACTCAGGGATGTAATAGCCATGCATGTGAGTTTCAAACATCCTAGACATAATTCACAATACCAAGTCTAATACAATGAGGTGAAGTAAAGCAAAATTTAAAACGGTAACGATATGCAAACCAGGGCTTGCCTTGCTCAACGGTTTTGTTAGAAGCTAGGAGTTAGTCTTCTTCCGAAGAATCTGCCAAACTCGTCACAAGATGGAGATCCTCGCTGCAGAGTCGAGTCCTCGTCTAACGTCGACGTTACGTGCTATTAAGATGATTTATGCACATGTATTCAAAAGCAATTTAGAAAATGATTCAAAACTTTTGTACCAGTTAACTCACACCTAAAAAGAGATAAACAACAGCAAGGTTTCTGTTGTTGGACCTAAACCTTAGAGAAGAAGAATGCTAGGTGACAAGGGATACTAGTAATCACCATGTGATTAAGTCCATTATATGGACACTTAAACCTAAAAGATGGTAGCTCAAGTTTCAGAGGTCCAATGAAGCTGAAAATTTAACCACAGCTTCTGTGGAAGGTATTTAGGCAGTGCGCAGAAATTTAGCTCATGAAATGCCTTCATGTGAGCACAACAAATCCATATGTGGTTTTCACTAACCTGCCTTTACCCCTAGGTATTAAGCTTTCCTATTCTGCAAAGTAGACTTTTTGTTAAGTACAAAATGTCCTGAGTCCATAGGAATTGGTTTTACCATTTTTGGAGTTTCCTACATGGAGATATGGATTTTACAAAGAATGGGAAAAAGCTGAAATTGTTTCTGTTCATTTTCCAATTTTTCAGAGACATAAGGAATGAACACATCATTTGACCAAACAAATGGGGTCCAATGCCTCTGAAATTTTTACTTGAGTTCAAGGAATTCTGTAAGAATGTCCTGTCCAAATTTGAAAATTTTCCAATAAACAGAACTCCTGTAAAAATTCATAAAATTTATCCTTAAATGAATTAATGAGCCAAATCCAGAGATTTTCATAAACATTGGGCTGCATCCCTGGTTAGTACTCTTTGGGAGGAATCCAACAAAATTTGTTTCACGATTTTTGGACATTCCTACACAAAGTTATGGCTCTCCAAAGTTTGAACTAAAGTGGGAAAATCTGGAAAATGTTTAAATGCCGACAGTGGATCCCACTCGTCATCCCTAACCATCAGCCTCGCGCCAAACAAGGCAGTGGCGGCTCCCTACGGTGAGGTCGCCGGAAAGGCACTTCCCAGCCACCTCCGGACCCCCTGCTGGCCGCCCCCCTATTTTCCCCCACGCTGAACACGTTGGTGAGGTCGCCGGCGGCTGAAACTCGACGGAAAACAGGGCGCACCGGCAACAGCAAACCCTAGGCTCTGGCGAGGTCGTGCACGGTGAATCCTCAACCAAATGGTCGGTTCTTGGGCTCTAAAGCACCAGGGAATCATGTAGAAGACCGACATGAGGTCTAAACAAGCCGGGGAGCGCTCCAAACCTATCGGCACCGTGCACCCGATATGGTCCAGCGGTATACCCTCGAAAAGAACTCGGATTCCTCGCTCTACACTCAATTTCTTGGTATAAAATCTATGGAGGAGGTGTGCTAGGCAGTTAAGATCCTGTGTGTGAAGTTTGAAACACAACAAACACGATTTGAGGACGAATTTTGCAATTCCTTACCTCAAGGTCAGTTTCTGCCGCCCGGGAGAAAAACTTGAAATTCTCCCTCTGTGATCAATGGCTAGGGCTGAGCTTCGGAGGTGAGCAACTAGACTTGTAGGTGCACTGATGGGGTGGCGTTCCTGGGCGTGCTCACTCCTGGTTTGGGCTGGCCACGGTGATCAGTTCCGGTTTCTTCAGTTTCAACTCGGGAGCAGCAGAAACTTTGCTGTTTCTAGGCGCCAGGGAGCTCGGGATGGCGGGGTGAAGTTGCTAGCCGGCTAGAGACGCTGGTGCGCTGCTATTTGCTGTGGGCAGCTCGGGCAAAGGGATTTCAGTGGTGGCTGTGTGATCGGGAGGAAACAGAGTGGTCGCTGTGTTCTTCTCGGGTGGCAAACACACGGGAGCGAGGCAGCACGGGGCTGAGATCGAGCTGGGAAAAGAAAACTAGCCTTGTTCCACTCGCTGTGAAGGATTAGATCGAGCAAAAGATCGAAACAGGAGGTGGCAATGGCAGAGACTCGGGAGAGGTCGGCTGCCGGGAGAGAGGGAAAAACTGAGTCGGTTTGTTTACCCGTGTGTATGACATGTGGGCCACAGCCCCCAAATATCTCCCTCCTCTGTGCTTTGATATTCCCGCACCGCCTTTGTCCGAATTCCACTAAAATTGGATGGTAGAGCAAACATGAGGTGATGAATTTGAATCTAAACTCAAATTTCAAAATTGAGCACGTTTGGTTCAGTTTTCGAATTCAAATTTGAATTTGAACCCTCCCTCGAATATTCCCGGGAATAATTGGTATACGAGCTCCAAAAATATCCAAATTTGGATCATGAGCTCATTGATACATGGAGACCGCATCGGTGAATTCATTTGGATGCATTTATACAATCTGGATAGAGGAGGTGCACATGAGTTAGAGTTTTGGAAGTGAAATTCTTTCCCCTAGGTTAACATGTGTTAAGCCTGGGCTAGAGAAAATTTTAACTCCCTCACATGTCCATATTTGTGTTCATCATTTCATGTGACAAAACTATAGTCCTTTATCGCCTTAACTTTGTTTCATAAATTGAAATCAAACTTTACAAAAGTTAGTTCCATTACATTCCTCCCACCTTAAAAGAATCTCGTCCCGAGATTATAAAAAGAAAGAGGAAGGAAGAAAACTACTGGACATATGGTACAAACAAGTCTGGAAATTTTAAACGGAGAAAATCCTCGCTTTCCCACGTGGCTTCATCAGCGGTGTGGTTGCTCCACAAGACTTTGTAAAATCGCAATGTCTGATTTCTTGTGGCGCGAGTCTTCTCGTCGATAATCTGTATCGGATAATCAGAATAAGTGAGATCCGGTTGAAGATCCTCAATGTTCTCCATATGAACTGCGGTTGGGTACTTAAGACATTTCCGCAGCTGAGAGACGTGGAAAACATTGTGAATACCCGAAAGTGACGTCGGTAGCTCCAGACGATAGGCCACGGGTCCGCATACCTCAGTGACAGCAAAAGGCCCGATGAATCATGGAGCGAGCTTTCCCTTCACTCCGAAACGATGAACCCCTTGCATCGGAGAGACACGAAGATAAACGTGGTCCCCGATGTCAAAGTGAAGAGGTCGACGTCGTTTGTCTGCATAGCTTTTCTGCCGAGATTGAGCAGCCTTTAAATTGGCTTGAATCACTCACACTCATTCCTCGGCTTCATTCACAAGATCAATCCCGTAGACCACTCTCTCGCCGGACTCACACCAATTCAGCGGTGTGCGGCACTTCCGGCCGTAAAGAGCTTCATACGGGGCCATCTTGATGCTGGATTTATAACCGTTATTATATGAGAATTCTGCTAACGGTAGATGGTCATCCCAATTCTTCCCATGATTGATGACACATGCCCGTAGCATATCCTCCAGAATCTGATTTATCCTCTCCGTTTGACCATCAGTTTGCGGATGATACGCTGATCTCCGAATTAACTTGGTTCCCAAGGAAGCATGCAGTTGCTCCCAAAATCTGGATATGAATAACGCACCTCAATCAGAAACGATGGTGCGGGGAACCCCATGTAAACACACGATTCTCGAGATGAACAGCTCCGCGTACTTCTTTGCCACATATTTTGTATGGACTGAAATAAAATGTGCTGTCTTGGTCAAACGATCGACGATTACCCAAATAGAATCATGCTTGTTGCTGGTCATGGGTAAACCGACGATGAAGTCCATACTTATGTCTTCCTACTTCCATGCTGGAACCTTCAGCGGTTGAAGTGGTCCGGCTTTCCTCATATGGTCGGCTTTAACCCGCCGACACGTATCACACTCGAATACGTACTTCGCAATCTCTCTTTTCATCCGTGTCCACCAGAACTTAGATCTCAAGTCCTGGTACATCTTATTGCTTCCCGGATGAATGGAGTACTTGGATAAATGTGCTTCATCCAGTATCTTCCTCCGCAATTTCATGTTTCGTGATACCACTATGCGGTTGTTAAACCATAGAGTACCCTCTTCATCTTTGCGGAACATCTTCAACTCACCGCTGTCCACTCTCCTCCGGATGTGAGACATACCTCTGTCTCTCTTCGGAGCCTCTACAATCTCATCTTGGATTGTAGGAATAAGAGCGAGGTTGAACAGTGATCCATAGGGAACTAAGCGCAGGCTTGGTTCTCCTTCTTCGTGTGCAGCAATGGCTAAATGGTGAACATGGGCTTTCCGACTAAGTGCGTCGGCAACCACATTCGCTTTGCCCGGATGGTAATGAATCTCAAGTTCATAGTCCTTGATCAATTCTAGCCATCTTCGCTGCCTCATATTCAGTTCTTTCTGTGTGAAGATGTACTTCAAGCTTTTGTGGTCAGTGTAGAGATGTACTAGATTACCTAGTAAATAATGTCTCCACATTTTCAATGCTAGGACCACTGCAGCTAGTTCAAGGTCGTGCGTCGGGTAATTCTGCTCATGACCCCTGAATTTTCGGGATCCATACGCGACCGTACGTCCTTCTTGCATCAACACACAACCCAAACCAATGCTGGATGCATCACAATAGACATCAAACGGCTTCGTTGTGTCTGGCTGGGCTAAAACTTGGAGCTGTGGTGAGATACTTCACTAAAGATTGAAAAGCTTGTTTGCATGAATTGCTCCAGTCAAACTTGGTGCTTTTCTTCAACAGCTCCGTCATAGGTTTAGCGACTTTGGAGAAGTTTGGAATAAATCTCCGGCAATAACCCGCTAAACCAAGGAAACTCCTCACTTCATGAACAGATGTTGGAGATTTCCAATTCAGCACTTGCTCGATTTTACTTGGGTCTACAGCGATGCCTTCTGCTGACATAATATGCCCAAGAAATGGCACTTTGCTGATCCAAAACTCACATTTACTGAACTTTGCATATAGCTTGTGATCCTCAAGCGTTGGAGTACAATACACAAATGTTCAACGTGTTCTTCTTCTGACTTTGAATAGACCAAGATGTCGTCGATGAAAACCACGACGAACTTGTCTAACTCCGGCATGAGCACAGAGTTCATGAGATATATAAAATGAGCCGGAGCATTGGTCAACCCAAAAGACATGACAAGATATTCATAAAGACCATATCTTGTCGAGAACGCCGTCTTAGGTACGTCTTCTGCCCGGATTTTTATCTGGTGATACCCAGACCAAAGATCCATATTGGAGAATACCTTAGCACCCACTAGTTGATCAAACAAAATATCAATGTGTGGTAGTGGATACTTATTCTTGATAGTGACAGCATTCAGTGGACGATAATCTACGCATAGTCTTAAAGTCTCGTCCTTCTTCTTCACAAAGAGTGTGGAACAGCCCCAAGGTGATGAACTTGGGAGTATAAAACCTTTGTCCATGAGGTCATTCAGCTGCTCCTTCAATTCTGCTTGCTCCTTCGGTGCCATTTTGTATGGTCGCCGAGAAATAGATGTTGTTCCCGGTGCTAGTTCAATCTTGAACTCTACATCACGTTCAGGCGGCATGCCCGACAAGTCCTCGGGAAACACATCTGGATATTCACATACCACTGGAATATCCTCAAGTTTAGGAGCTTCAATCTGATGCACTGCTGCAACTCATTGTGATGGATCCACAAGATTCAATGTGTTGCAACCGTGTATTAGGGAATTCAGTTGGACAGTCCGAGAGCTGATATCAAAGATAGCTCCATAATGTGTCAACCATGACATCCCCAAGATAATATCAATCCTTTGGCCTTTGAGTATGATAAGGCTCGCGGGATAGATGTTTCCACCCAAACATAACGGTTCCCGTGAGGCCATCTCATCTGTTGATATCTTGCCTCCGGGTGAGCTGATATGAAACGGATGCTTAACTGTGCTAAATGGAATATTATTCTTTAGCACATAGTCTCTGCTAATAAAATTGTTGGTGGCTCCAGAATCAAACAACACGAAAGTGGGTTGTTCATGTAAAGTGAACATGCCCGCTAAAACTGGTTCGCCTTTAGCAATGTCCTGAATAGCAGTATAATTAACCCTGCCAGCTTTTGAAAGATTCTTCTTTGAATGTTCATGATGCTGATCTGAGCATTGATGAGACGACACACAAGTGTGGCTCTTCTCAGCACCACGACGGTTTAGTGTTGCAGAAATCCTCAGCTCTCTACTAACACGAGGTGGAGATGAACTGTGCATAGCTGGTTGCGGTAGGGTTGCACGAATAATTTCTGTCCGCTGCTGTTGAGGTGGAGGCTCATAAGTGATCGACTCAAGCCGTGGTTGTGAGAGTTGCACCACAGGCTGAATTTGTTGCCTCACTGGCGAGTAATACCATACTCAATAGTTCGGACGAACCTCGATATCGCTGTCTGGTGGTATACTTCTTTTCAGCAACGCTTCACAACGAAGATGCATGTCTTCCTTAATGATAGCGGCATTTACCAACTCATTGTAAATACCGTTATTGAACAAGGTCACTTGTTCTTTAAGATTGACATTCAGACCTCAGAAGAAGTACTCGCACTTCAATGCTTCCGAGTCTACCATATGAGTGGCGTATTGCATCAAGTCTTCAAACTCTTTGAAGTACTCAGACACACTCCTTTGCCCTTGCTTCAACTCTAGAAAGTCTTGATACTTTGTTCGAAGAATTCCCGAACAAATGTGAAGTGCCCGGAAAACATTCCGGAATTCATCCCACGTCACCCGATGACCTTCAGGAAGAGTAGCGATGTACTACGCCCACCAAGCTCCAGCGGCTCCGTGGAGATGTTCAGCGACAAATAGAGTCTTCTGATATTCATCGCACTCAAGCATATCGAACTTGGCTTCAATGCATTGGAGCCAATGAGACGACCCCAATGGTTCTTTCGCTTCCGAGAAAACCGGTGGTTGTCTTGCTAGAAAATCCAGATAAGTGCTTGGCGGGGGATTTTTCTGTAGTGTCTCTTGTTGTATGCTTTGTCGCACCAACAGATCCAGAGACTCAGCCATCTTTGCTAAGATTTCCGCCAATCCGGTTGATGATGTCGGCACTTCTTGTCGTGGCGAATTACTTTCACCATGACTCGACTCACCAACCTCACTCCTGGAATGAGCATGATCCATGCTGCAAGAGTGAGCAATTTACGGTTAAAATTCAAAGTCTAACTCAACTTGAATTCAAAAATATAACCGTAAAAGCATCACATAGATATTGCAGCACTACACAATCTAACCAGGGTTTCGACAATTCTGAAATCTACCAAACTTGAGCAAGTTTGTTGAAACCCTTAATTCCAACAGTAGTACAAACTGAAAAATAACTCGAGAACATGTTATGGAGCTTAGAGAAGTCTAAAACATCCATGTCCACAACAAGTCCTAAGTTACATAGGCAATAAGCACTACTCTGTTCAGAATGACCAATAGGTCTTAATCCCAGAATTTGAATATGAAAATGGCAATTTCATGTCTCAAGTTGAATATCAAAGTTATAGTTAACTTCAATATATTTCCAACGGGTGTTCATTTGCCTTCATATCTGTCCTTGATCAAAAGTTGTGATATTTCAAAGTTGACAGAAATCTGGAATAATTTTGACAGCACCTTCTTTGGAAGTGTCTGTTTTGTCCGCAAGATTTCATCACTTTAAACTCCAGATATGGAGAAACTTTGAACTACGAAGTCATAGCATATATCACAAGCTTTCCAACAGTGTATTACTTGACCCTTAGAAAATTTTATACAGAAAGTTATGGTCGAAATACAGAAATTTCCAGAGAGCAATTTGTGCCTGCCCTGTTTTTGGGCAGTTCACACTCCTCTGAGAATTTCATCCATTTGGAGGGTGATTCTGATCTGTAGTTCTACTGAAGAGTTGTATAAGACTTCAACAGCTTTCCAGAAACGTATCACTAACCTCCATTGGTTCAACCAAACAGAAGTTATGTACTGTTCCACTTCAGCAAAAATTCTGCCGAGAAAAAACAGGGTAGGTTATTCCTAAGTCTTTGTAAATAAATCTATACTCCCAGTTGACTCTTAGTTCAATATAGGAGTTCATTACCCCCTAATAGAATCCTAGACTCCAAATTTACTCTTTTTCTTTTCAAACCTTTTTTTTCATGCAGTTCAAACCATATCACGGTACTACGTTTCCTCACCAAATTAAAATCCTAACTGGCTTTATACCAACTTATACGTCTCAAGTGGTGGCACTAAAACGATCACTCACAAATGTTTTCTACACGGCATGTACTACTCATGGTTAAGATACCTGCATAAAATCACTCAATAGTGATGCACTCAATGGTTTGTCATTACAGGCAGGTCCATATCATAGTAAAAACATACGCCCCGTATCATTGCCATACGGGCCGTCCTTGAGTCAAGCCACGTCTCAAGGTACATGATCGGGTTATTCACCACCCGACGGGGGCTCCACAGCTTTGCAATAAAACACACCGGTGGAGCAGCGCCTTCGTATGCCTCATAGGACATGAAGAGTCCTAGAGAACACACTTCGTGTTACAAACCACACGATGGGGTCTCCTCCTCTTGCCCCTGGGTTTGCGCACTGGAGGCTAGTGCATTTCATATGTCTCTAAGACATGAAGAGTCTTAGAAAACATATTCACTTCCCGTCCATTTCTGAACGGGACATCCCACACTACTTTCCTCGTATGGGTGAGCTAACCGAAATTGATCCGCTTTCGGTGGCGTTCCTTATCATGCTTACCTCCACGTAGGTGCGTCGTTACTGAATTGAAATACGGAAGAATAACACACTGTTAGCTTGCCACCTTAAGTAACTATGCTAATAATATTCCTTATATGGGCATACTATACGTTCCTCACTCGTATACTTCTAAGTTTTTTGAAAATATGCTCTTTTCATGCGTGTTATTCCCATTGAGGCTCTGATACCACGCTGTGAGGCCCGGTGATCGCAGTGGGTGGTGCCGTGCGATGCGGCACCCAACAGCATGCACGAAAAGAGGCTCAAGAACATAACGGAACCATTTTGTTACTCGACATAAGATCTTTTACAACATAAGTACACACACAGTGGAATGTAAAACTAGCTGGACAATCTACTCACTCTCGACCCTAACTACGCCGAAGAGAAGTCGTTCAGCCCGTGAACGCTTCCTACTAGCTCCACTAAAGAAAGGCAGCGGCTAGGTTTCCAATGAGTACAACGAACTGTGCGGTTCTTCGTCTCACCGAACAACCATCTTCATAGCAGGCATCATGCTACCTGCAAAAACAACTCAGAAGCAACTGTGAGCACTAAGGCTCAGCAAGACTTAACCGTCAATCCTAAACATGTAACTCTACATGCAAGGATAGTAAGACAATAGGAACATGTATTTGCAAAAATGAATCTTTGACTAAACTTGATCCTTATATTCATATTCTTATAGCCTTCATTTTAGTGGTCCTCACGCCTCACAACACCGGAAGTCCACAATCAAACTAGAAACGCTTATCCCGATGTTGCTAGCCTAAGGTGAAAATGAACTTTAGTTGGCACTATCTCTAATTCAGTCAATGTTTCAATACAAAGATTAATACATAAACAGCATGTTAAGAGACTTAGTTCCTCTTCTTACTACGTCACAGCGCAGTTTGCAAGTATGCTCAATCCTCTTCCGCGAGCGACGGTGATTCGAATCAATAACAACCTGGAATACATGACACATACACCTGCCTCGAAAGACTCTCTCAAGAGCTCTTTCTTATGTTGTATGCATCAACCATTCACACGACAACCCGACATACAAAAACGTTTTGCGCCGAGCAGGATGGTCCTCTACGCGGACACGTCGAAGTTGCCCGCTAAAGGATTTACACCTCCCGCCTTCTCAACTCCATTCCCACACGAAAGATGAGTTTCTATATCACGGTCCATCGAGTTACATCGGTTTCATGGGTCCCATACCCCACTATATATCCGGTACAGCTCAATCTTGTCCAGCAGGGCCGCATACATACGGTCCTTAACCGACACGGACGGGGCTACAACCAACCTCCACATTTGCCTTACCATCCCGGTCCAGGCCAAATGTGGTCTCAAGTATTGCCACATCCATCGCAGGTCGAGACCAACCTTGAGTGCTCCATCCTACAGGAACATCCTCGTCCCCATCTCATTTTCATGAGGGTGCTCTTATCATTAACCTCTCGCGAGTAACTCCATTACTCGACCTTTCTCGTGAGTACCTTTTTACTACTCGACTTCTACCGAGCTAGCTACAACATTAACCTAGCATCTACGACGAGGCAAAGCCTACACTAAACCTTCTACTAAGGGATGTAATAGCCATGCAAGTGAGTTTCAAACATCCTAGACATAATTCACAATATCAAGTCTAATACAATGAGGTGAAGTAAAGCAAAATTTAAAATGGTAACGATATGCAAACCGGGGCTTGCCTTGCTCAACGGTTTTGTTAGAAGCTAGGAGTTAGTCTTCCTCCGAAGAATCCGCCAAACTCGTCACAAGATGGAGATCTTCGGTGCAGAGTCGAGTCCTCGTCGAACATCGATGTTACGTGCTATTAAGATGATTTATGCACATGTATTCAAAAGCAATTTAGAAAATGATTCAAAACTGTTGTACCAGTTAACTCACACCTAAAAAGAGATAAACAACAGCAAGGTTTCTGATGTTGGATCTAAACCTTAGAGAAGAAGAATGCTAGCTGACAAGGGATACTAGTAATCACCATGTGATTAAGTCCATTATATGGACACTTAAACCTAAAAGATGGTAGCTCAAGTTACAGAGGTCCAATGAAGCTGAAAATTTAACCACAGCTTCTGTGGAAGGTATTTAGGCAGTGTGCAAAAATTTAGCTCATGAAATGCCTTCATGTGAGCACAACAAATCCTTATGTGGTTTTCACTAACCTGCCTTTACCCCCTAGATATTAAGCTTTCCTATGCTGCAAAGTAGACTTTTTGTGAAGTACAAAATGTCCTGAGTCCATAGGAATTGGTTTTACCATTTTTGGAGTTTCCTACATGGAGATATGGATTTTACAAAGAATGGGGAAAAGCTGAAATTGTTTCTGTTCATTTTCCCATTTTTCAGAGACATAAGGAATGAACACATCATTTGAACAAACAAATGGGGTCCACTGCCTCTGAAATTTTTACTCGAGTTCAAGGAATTTTGGAAGAATGTCCTGTCCAAATTTGGGAATTTTCCAATAAACAGAACTCCTGTAAAAATTCATAAAATTTTTCTTTAAATGAATTAATGAGACAAATCCAGGGATTTTCATAAACATTGGGCTGCATCCCTGGATAGTACTATTTTAGAGGAATCCAATAAAATTTGTTTCACAATTTTTGGACATTCCTACACAAAGTTATGGCTCTCCAAAGTTTGAACTAAAGTGGGAAAATCTGGAAAATGTTTAAATGCCGACAGTGGGTCCGACTCGTCATCCCTAACCATCAGCCTCGCGCCAAAAAGGGAAGTGGCGGCTCCCTCCGGTGAGGTCGCCGGAAAGGCACTTCCCAGCCACCTCCGGACCCCCTGCTGGCCACCCCCCCCCATTTTCCCCCACGCTGAACACGTTGGTGAGGTCGCCGGCGGCTGAAACTCGACGGAAAACAGGGCGCACCGGCAACAGCAAACCCTAGGGCTCCGGCGAGGTCGTGCACGGTGAATTCATCACCAAATGGTCGGTTCTTGGGCTCTAAAGCACCAGGGAATCATGTAGAAGACCGACATGAGGTCTAAACAAGCTGGGGAGCGCTCCAAACCTATCGGCACCGTGCGCCCGATATGGTCCAGCGGTATACCCTCGAAAAGAACTCGGATTCCTCGCTCTACACTCAATTTATTGGTTTAAAATCTATGGAGGAGGTGTGCTAGGCAGTTAAGATCCTGTGTGTGAAGTTTGAAACACAACAAACACGATTTGAGGACGAATTTTGCAATTCCCTACCTCAAGGTCAGTTTCTGCCGCCCGGGAGAAAAACTTGAAATTCTCCCTCTGTGATCAAAGGCTAGGGCTGAGCTTCGGAGTTGAGCAACTAGACTTGTAGGTGCACCAATGGGGTGGCTTGCTTGGGCGTGATCACTGCTTGTTTGGGCTGGCCACGGTGATCAGTTCCGGTTTCTTCAGTTTCAACTCGGGAGCAGCAGAAACTTTGCTGTTTCTAGGCGCCAGTGAGCTCGGGATGGCGGGGTGAAGTTGCTAGCCGGATAGAGCATGCTGGTGCGCTGCTATTTTCTGTGGGGAGCTCGGGCAAAGGGAGTTCAGTGGTGGCTGTGTGATTGGGAGGAAACAGAGTGGTCGCTGTGTTCTTCTCGGGTGGCAAACACACGGGAGCGAGGCAGCATGGGGCTGAGATCGAGCTGGGAAAAGCAAACTAGCCTTGTTGCACTCGCTGTGAAGGATTAGATCGAGCAAAAGATCGAAACAGGAGGTGGCAATGGCAGAGACTTGGGAGAGGTCGGCTGCCGGGAGAGAGGGAAAAACTGAGTCGGTTTGTTTACCCGTGTGTATGACATGTGGGCCACAGCCCCCAAATATCTCCCTCCTCTGTGCTTTGATATTCCCGTACCGCCTTCGTCTGAATTCCACCAAAATTGGATGGTAGACCAAACATGAGGTGATGAATTTGAATCTAAACTCAAATTTCAAAATTGAGCACGTTTGGTTCAGTTTTCGAATTCAAATATTAATTTGAACTCTCCCTCGAATATTCCCCAGAATAATTGGTATACGAGCTCCAAAAATATCCAAATTTGGATCATGAGCTCATTTATACACGGAGAATGCATCGGTGAATTCATTTGGATTCATTTATACAATCTGGATAGGAATCCTTATAAAAGAATTCAAATTGAGTTTAAATTCCCTCCACTCTACTCATAGAGGAGGTGCACATGAGTTAGAGTTTTGGAAGTGAAATTCTTTCCCCTAGGTTAACATGTGTTAAGCCTGGGCTAGAGAAAATTTTTAACTCCCTCACATGTCCATATTTGTGTTCATCATTTCATGTGACAAAACTATAGTCTTTTATCGCCTTAACTTTGTTTAATAAATTGAAATCAAACTTTCCAAAAGTTAGGGCCATTACAGTTGTTTGCACCAGCGCCGGGTTTAACATTCTCAGGAACTTCAACGTGGCCATCCTCTTGTGGTTCCTGGTTGCCACGAACGTTCCTCCTTTGTCGGCTGGCATTTTCCCTCACCATCTATGAGAGAGAGTTGAATAGAATAGAAGTTTAGGTTGATCCCCTAACTATATGCATCAAGGGGTATGAACTAAATAACTTCTTTTATTAATTAGGATGTGAACAAGTGCCGAAACACCTCACATCTCCCTACTATGTGTGGATGTGGTCCTTCACCGAGGCGTGCCACAACTCACACTAAGCACACAAACACAAGCAATCGTCACAAAAGTTCAACACACCACTCCTATTTACGCTACTACGATTTAGCATTCCTATTACAGCTTATTCAATGGGAATCCTAAACTTAATCATGTGAACTGGTGCTGTTCCCGCCGTGTGACGGGGTGGTCCATCGGACACCTCAATGGGGTTAAGTGCACTCCCACGTGGTGGTGAACGAGTACTCGTGCTCTGGATCACCGGCATCTATAAATAAGACATGAGAAACTTTTGAGAAGGAGAAAACAACAAAACTTCAGAAGCTATGGAGTAAGAAGCAAAGGTGTCGTTGTCCAAAATAAAGAAAAGAGGGACTGAATTGACAAGGAAGTGCAGCAGCAAGCAATTTTCGAAAATAGAAGTTTAGAAGGGTGTTCCTATATGTTTTAGAGTGTCCATTCTACCTAGGCTTGCATCCTATGGTCAATGTGGTTCTGATGCCAATCTGTGCATTCTACCTAGGCTTGCGTCCTACGGCCAACGTGGTTCTGATGCCAATCTATGCACTCTACCTAGGCTTGCGTCCTACGGTCAACGTGGCTCTGATACCAATCTATGACGCCCGGTCCCGTAACAGAACCCAGCTAATGCATATGTGTGCCCAGGACGTTCATCACACATACACATGTAATCCACAAACTGAATTCAGAATATAACCACGAGAAATAGGGTTCAAGTACTTTATTACATCAATCTCTAACTTATTGTTGCAGCGGAAGTCTCTAACTTATACTAGCAGCGGAAGTCTCTAAATGATAGTGAAAGCAAAACTAAACAGCAGCGGCTCCATCTTCAACTCCACAGGCAAGTTGACGGCGGTTCGCACACCTAGTACTCCACATGATCTTTGAAGTACTCTTCTCCTGTTGCTGATGTTTGTATGATAATGCAAGGGTGAGTACATGTTGTACTCAGCAAGTGCGGGAAAAGTATGACATGTAGCTTACAACAAGGTATGTATAAAAAGGCTCATTGCAGAAAGCAAAGTTTATTTTGCAAACACGATAAAAACAGCAACTATCTTAAAGTGAATTTGATCCCAACATATATCCAATTAAGACAGTAACATGCCTCCATCATAATTTACCACTTATCGCATCTCATCCAGCCATTAATCTTTCTCAACATTATCTCATGCTCTCATATTCATATCCATCTCATAACCGAAACCAAATCTCGTTATCATGACTCAACAGTCCCGAAACCAACTTCCAATGACCATACCATAACCAAAACCAAATAACCATCCCAATAACCATCACAAATTTCCCATCTAATCATGTGAGTTGGCCAGGCGCTTGTGACCGTAAGCACGGCTATCATTATAGTTTTACACTCTTAAGAGGTGGCACCACTTTACCCATAAGTTTGTGATTTTGTCACCCGTCGGCGACTGCAGAACCTCCATTATACCATTACACAACCATCGGTGTATGGCCAAGAGATCACAAAATAGCCTTTACAAAGGGGCTACTAGATGTATGGACTCACTAAGGTTTCACCAGCAGGCTCGAATCACCATTCTCCCACCTACGGGCCCCCTCTTGTGCCATGCAGTTCCCAGGGAAGTCCACTCTCGACTCCCATTCCCCGCGCCTTCCACGGTCCATAACAATCTAGCAACTTACCTAATTAGTCAGCTAAGCCGCATCCATATTTGGCCTTGTGGTGGCACTGTTTTCCTGGCATGTGCTGGCATGAACCGGTCCTTAGATCTACGACAAGTAAACCACCATCTCATTCTACCGCATCCACAAACCAAGCTTGCCTAGTTCTCCCCCGATTCTATGCTCATTATATTCATCAAGTTCTCATCATTATTCATATGAGTGCAGTACTTTGACATGTTCTACTTCGCCTCCCCGTAACACGTAAGCTTAAGCGAGGCAAAAAGGAAAAAATGACCATACCCGACTCATCAACTTTCCCGGCGACAAGGATGGTTAACAAAACTAGTAAACTCCTATAAAAGGGTGTCCCATCAAGTTGACTCAAGCATACAAGTTTTTGCAAACAAAACAGTTTCCAAAACATGGGATCAATATGGTCAAGGGGCACTTGCCTTTTTCCTGTGGCTTTTGTTGCTCTTGTGTCTCGATGTCTTGGTGCTGTAGTCCTTTGTAGGTAGCTCCCTGAGCTTGTCCTTCTACTCACGATCACGCACATACAAGATTCACAGCAATCAATCATCATGCACAAACTTTACTTAAGATGCAATGGTGTAGGTGCATGCTAATCCTATGGTGCAGTTTCATTAATTTAGTTTGTATGTGTTCTTGCATGTTTTAATGGCTTTGCATAGGGTTTTACGATGAACAAGGGTGTAGGGATCAAGTGTGGACGTGGTAATGATCTTGACTCAAGATCATTATCAATTTCACCATAAAAAACAGATCAATCACGTGATATGTCCACACCAAACAGCTTCTGTTCGAAGGGAACGAAGAAAACAGATGCGAAGAAATCGTGACGAGGTCGTAAGATGGGTACGAAGACCTACCTCACTTTTCTTATTATCATCGGCTCTTTTCCGGCAACGGCAAACTCGACAGGGCTCATTGGCGGTCTCACCGGCGACTGAACTCGAGCGAGGGGTGAGCTCCGGGAGTGCCACGTGTCCAGCAGGGCCGGACCTCTCTTCTCCTCGGAGACGAGCTCTGAGAGTGACACGTGTCCAGCAGTGTCGGACATCCTTTCTCCTCAGAGACAAGTTCTGAGGACGACACGTGTCCAGCAGGGCCAGACCTCTCTTCTCCTCGGAGGTGAGATTCGAGGATGACACGTGTCCAGCGGGCCGGACCTCTCGGAGGAGAGTTCCGAGGGTGACACGTGTCCCGTGGGGCGGACCTCTCGGAGGCGAGCTCCGAGAGCGACACGTGTCACGTGGGGTGGACCTCATCCCTTCCGCAGGGGTGAGCTCCGAAAGCGCCACGTGTCCCGTGGGCTGGGCCATTGTTTCTCACTGTGTGTAGTTGTGTACTTTGAGACTACCAAACGCTACTCTGTAACTGGGTAGTCATAAAAGTAGTCTTCAGGTACATAATGAAACATATAATGGGATGTGCGTGGATCAAGATGGGATTTGCCTCTCATTAATAACAGGAGAGATATCTCTGGCCCCTCGCGATAGATGGATTTGAAAGTGCATGGCCATGCCAACAAGGTGATTAAAGGTTAATCACAATGACTAAAAGTTAGTCATGGAATAAATTCACTACTCGATTGAGTGAATGGTCAAGCTATCACAAGGATGGCACGTATCTCGCCTTGAGCTTGACTGATATCGTGAGGCAAAGGGATTAGCATGTGAATGTGTGTAGGTTCGACCGATATGATCTTTATATACATTTGGGAGTCAGTATGTCCTGCTAGGTACCTCTGCTGACTTGTGGTTGGAAACGGTTTCCATTCACAACCGATTGCACATGAACCTAATGGGTCACACACTCAAGGGATTGGAATATAGGAAACCTTGGCTAGATGATTGTCTCTAGTGCAAGTGGGATATTGTTGGTCATATACCGAAGAGGCAATCATAACAATTTGGGTTAAGGCCTGTTGGATATTTGATCCATAAGCAATTAGGTTACTAATAAGCCTGTGACCTAAAATCCCATTAGTACGCCTATAAATACGAGGGGTAGGGTTAGGGGATGAGTACCCCACCACGTGACAACCCTATCCACCACTCCTTGCAGACCTCACATCAAGACCGTTGCTGCGCGCACGGTGCAAGAACACCGGCACACGGCGTTCCTCCCCTTACGTGTGGACTCCGAGGAACCGCTGCTGCTACTGCTGCACTGATCATCTACGATGATAGTGATCGTCTACCTGCTGCCATGACGAGGACGTGGAAGAGACAAACGGGGCAGTCTACTTCCCCTACACCGACGCGTGTCTACGTTGTGCTGCGCTGCGTGTCTAGTGGTAAGGATCTATGACCTCTGTACTCGCATGTTTCCTGGGTGACACGGTAGAATTGCTAGAGTAGCGGACCACCGATTATCCAACATAAGGTTTATCTCTAAGGAGTGTGGCCAGGGGGATTTGATTTAAGGGGGTGCGACCAGGGTTTTATCTCCAAGGGGAGGCCATAGCTAAGGGGGATAACCCTACTCAGATTGGGAAGGGAGGGGGAACAGCTAGGTTTCTCCTTTTATTTCTTTTCTTAAGTGGTCTATATGTCAGAATGAATGCAATGCATGATGATGAAAATGAGGATGTTACAAACCTACAGCCTTAAAATGAATCTCGCCCTCGAGATTCGATAGAGTGGAGAAGAGGGAATTCCTTCTTGAGGTCTTCTTTACGCTCCCACGTAGCTTCAGCTTTCCTATGGTGGCTCCATTGTACCTTGCACCAATGGATTCTCTCGTTTCTCGTGACTCTTTCCTTCGTATCTAGGATTTTTATAGGTTGCTCGGCATAGGTCAAGTCCTCCTGAAGTTCCAACTCATCCATTGGTACTTGTTCTTCCAACACTCTTAGACACTTCTTGAGTTGAGACACGTGAAACACGTCGTGTAAGTCGGAGAGGTGCGCCGACAGCTCTAATTGATATTCTACCTCTTCTCGCTTGCCCAAAATCTTGAATGGTCCGATGTAGCGAGGTGCTAGCTTGACTTTGACGTTGAACCTTCATTGGCCTCGAATAGGCGACACCTTGAGATACATGAAATCTCCGACTTCAAAGGTCAGATTCCTTTGCCTATTGTCCGCATATCCTTTCTAACGCGACTGAGCAGCCTTCATGTTTTCTCATATGGTTTGGACTTGCTTCTCGGCATCCTGTAGCACATCAGGCCCAAACACTTGGTTTTCTCCCGTCTCATTCAAGAACAAAGGTGTTCTACACCTGCTACCATATAGCATCTCGAAAGGTGACATTTTCAGGCTGGCTTGGTAACTATTGTTGTACGAGAATTCAGTATACGACAAGCTCTTGTCCAAACAACGCCCATGTTTTGACGCACAAGCTCCCAACATGTCCTCCAATATTTTATTTGTTCTCTCAGTTTGGTCGTCGGTCTGTGGGTGATAAGCGGAGCTGAAATTCAACCGTGTACCCATAGCTTCATGTAGTTTCTTCCACAATCTAGAGGTAAATCGAGAACCTCGTTCTGAAACTACCCTCTTTGGAACTCCATGCCGACAAACTATATTTTCCATATACAGCTCGGCTAACTGCGTCATGGTGTACTTGGTTCTGACAAGAATGAACTGAGAAGATCCACGATAACCCAAATAGAATCGTAAGCGGACTGAGTACGTGGCAATCCGACTATGAAATTCATATCGGTTTCTTCCGGCTTCTACTTGGGTACTTTCAACAGCTGCAATAACCCAGCTCTGGTCTCTGATGCTCAGCCTCAACTGGCACATGTCACATAGGGCAAATATTCAACTATGTCCCTTTTCATGCCATCCAACCAATAGCAAGTTTTCAAGTCCATGTACATCTTCGTACACCCGGGATGAATGGAATAGGGTGAGTCATGGGCCTCCTTTAGTATTGCGTCGTGGATGTGCTTCACATTAGGCACACAAATCCTTTTCCCTAACCAAAGTGTGCCATTTTCATCCTCCTTGAAATCCTTCTCTATCCGTTGTCGGATTCTTTCCTTAATTTCGTTTATCTCCTCATCCGCTGATTGACCATCTCGTATCTCTTGTTCTATTGTTGGGTTTAGGTCGATCATCTCTATCTCATTCACGAATCCGAGATGCAATCATTCAAACTCCTTAATTAGCTTGGGTGGCAGCTCCCGAACCGTGAGTTGGTGACATGCTCCCTTTCGGCTCAAAGCGTCCGCTACTACATTAGATTTCCCTGGATGATAGTTGATTCCTACATCATAATCCTTGATGAGCTCCAACCATCGGCGTTGCCTCCAATTACTTGAGACTTTTGTGATCCGTATAAATCTCATCGGTGACCAAGGATGTAGTGCTTCCAAATCTTCAATGTGTGTACCACGGCTGCGAGTTCTAGATCATACTTAGGATAATTAAGCTCATGTTTCTTCAGTTGTCTTGATGCATAAGCTACCACTTGGCCTTCTTGCATAAGCACACATCCAAGTCCATGTCTTGAGGCATCACAATATATATCGAAGCTCTTGCTCACGTCCGGCAATACCGACACCGGTGCCGTTATCAATCTATTTTTTAACTCCTCAAAACTATCCTGACAAGCTTGTCTCCACTTGAATGACTTCCCTTTCATTAGTAACTCAGTTATAGGCTTTTCTATCTTAGACAAATATTTCATGAATCGGCGGTAATATCCAGACATCCCGAGGAAACTCCGAATGTCCTTCACATTCTGCGGTGGATTATACTTCAACACGTCCCTCACTTTTCGTGGATCAACAGATACTCCTCCTTCATAGATAATGTATCCTAAGAACGACATCTCCCATAACCAAAATTGACACTTGCTGAACATGGCATACAACTAGTGCTCCCATAGTTTCTGTATTGCCAGCCTCAAATGGTCCTCGTGTTCTTCCTTGCTTCTTGAATACACCATAATATTGTCGATAAAAACCCTAACAAACTTGTCCAAGTACTCCTTGAAGATCTTATTCATGAGGTACATAAAGTAGCAGACATATTCGTCAACCCGAATGACATAACAGTGTACTCATATGAGCTATACCGTGTTTGAAAGCCGTCTTGGGTATGCCTGAGGGTTTAATCTTCAGCTGGATGTATCCCGACAAAAGATCAATCTTGGAGAAAATCCGGGCACTTTCATTTGATCAAACAAATCCTCTATGCGGGGCAGCGAGTACTTATTCTTGATCGTCACCTCGTTGAGAGACCTATAATCCACACACATCCTCTGGGTTCCATCCTTCTTATCTAAGAAGAGCTATGAGGCTCCCCATGGTGATGAGTTTGGACATATGAAACCGCTCTCTAGCTGCTCTTGAATTTGCTTCTTGAGCTCCACTAATTCATTAGCAGGCATCCTATATGGCCTCTTAGCTATAGGTGCAGTTCCAGGTACTAAATCAATGGCAAACTCTATGTCACGATTAGGTGGCATACCTGGCAATTCCTTCAGAAACACATCTGAATACTCTTGAACTACCCGAATGCTTTCCAATGTCACACCTTCCACGTGATTCAACACTGCCACTACAGGATTCCCGTCAGCATACGACGGCCAAAACCATCGTATATAAAGTAGAAGCCGTCGTATATAAGCTATATACGACGACAGGTGTTTATATACGACGGTTTGTGGCCATCGTATATATTTTGTCGTATATATAGTTATATACAACGGCGCCGTCGTATATAACAGTATATATACGACGGTCCCTTATATACAATGGCCCGTTTCATAGACTTGCGCCAGTGGGCCGGGGCCTTTATATACGACGGCTGGGCCCTGGCTGTCGTATATAAGAGCTTATATACGACAGCCTGGGCCCAGCCGTCGTATATAATTTAGGCTTATTTACGACGGCCCTGTATAGCGACCGTTGTATATAAACTATACAGGCCGTCGTATATAAGCTTTAACATTTAAAAAAAAAACAGAAAATGGCTAACCTGGCTCGATGGCCAGCTACACATCCACAACAACATGACAAAAACAAAACAGTTTTACATACAAAATCACAACAAGGTGCAATAGTACACATCCACAATCACGAAGTCTGACATCCACACGATCAAAAACAAAATCACAAATCTATTGATTACTAGCCTCTCCACTACCTCCCGTAGCGAAGCAGTCATCCTGCCGCGGTGAACCTGGCGCCCTTAGCTGCGGCGATGGAGTCTGAGCCTCCGTCCCTAATCCCTGCCGAACACAGTGATATATGTACAAGTTTACAACGGTGTTCTTGTATTCAATTATTTAGTTGAACTTAATGTAACTTCCTTTTTATACCTGTACTCCAGGAAACTGCTCCTGTGGTGGCGACAGCTGCAGCACGAACGGAGGTGGCTGCCACAACGGTATCTGGATTTGCTGCCCTTGCTGTCGAGCTAGCGCCTGTCATTTCAAACATTACAATTTACAAAACCGATTGAAATGCAATGTAATTAAAGTACAATTGTATGTCTCTTATTTCCATTGCCGCTTGCATCTGTGCCATATAGGACGCATGGTACGCCATGGCAGCCCTGTTGTTCTCTCGCTCTCTCGCCAAGGCCTCCTCTTGCCGGGCCAAGCTCTCCCGAAGCACCATGACCTCGAGATCTCTCTAGGTGACCCGGCGGCTGGAGGAGCCTGCGCCAGCAGCAGAAGACTGCGAGGAGCTGCCTCTCGTAGGTCGTGCCTCCCTAGAGTTGACGACTCCAGAGCATATGGCAAGCCTACAAAAAAACGAATCAATTCAAGGTAAAATAAAATAATCTTGAATTGAAAACAATGAAAGTAAATGAAGTCGATGTTGGGGGAGTTTTCCCAATCGAACCCTTCGCCGTTTATCCTTACAGCCTCTTGCCCATACCTAGTCTGAAAAACAACTAAATTGTATAAGTTCAACAACATATATAGTGTCAACTAATTTAAGAGCTCATGAAACTTACCTGGCGCTCCGCTTCGTACTGACTACACTGCTCCGGCTGAGAAGGGTAAGCGTGACCTCTCCTATAGACCGCAATAGCACTCAGTCGCACGCCGGTCTCCTTTTCCTGTGAACATATGTTAGTATGAACAATACTACATTATGAATATAATTAAAACCACCAAGAAACTTACCATCCGTTTAGACATTCGCAAAAAACCCTGGACGCCCATACCGTGCTTCCCTGAGCTCCCTCTGGCATCTCGAGCCTTCTTGGACTTAGCGATGAACTCATCGCTAGCCCAATACCTGCAAAGGGCTCGGTAATATTCAGTTCGTCCCTATAACCAAGGGACACTAACCTGCACACATGCGTAGTTCATTAGATGTTAGCAAAACTAATGTGAATAATTTAAAGATTACGCAACTTACCTCTGCGTATTGCTCCTCCGTCAAGTACGTGTCGGAGGCGTCTCTGAACGACCCAACCTCGTGGTCATGGAGCTTCAAGTAGTCGTTAACTACTTGACTCCGAGCGTTCGAAAGCATTTGCATAACAAGCTTCCGAGTGTTCACTTCGAACACGGAGCGGGCGTGACCCATCTGCTCAGCCGGGTCCTCAAGGAGGTACCTGAGCTGTAGGAAGCCAACACAGTTCGACATATATGCACATTAATATTTAAAGGAACATAAAGAATTGAAACTTCAGATATTTATGAAAGTTACTTACCCAAAAATATGCCCACACGACTCCCTGTAGGTTGTCGTTTTGCGGGTGAGGAATGTGCGCGTAGTCGTCCCATGACATAGCTGCACGTCCATCGATCGCACCGGGGTAGTGCAGACGCACTAAGTTCCCGATGCAACCGTTCACCGTCCTGTGGTGTTTCAGCCCGTCGTACGAGAGGTCCTCCCAAGAACTAAAAAGACGTTTGTTAAGTCATTAAGTAAGATCATAGTCTTTGAGAACAAATAGAAATGGATACTTTATTAATGTGTTACCTGTCCCCAATCGGACGAATAATTACCGGCTCTCTAGGAATCGGTGGAGGACCAACAAAGTTACTCCTCCTCATACGTCTCCTCCGCTGCGGCACCACGTCTGGTGACCCAGAAGGCTGGTCACCGGACGTGTCCTCAGGCTGGCTGCCCTCGGGCTCGCTGGGCAGACTACCCTCGGGGTGGCTGCCGGAGGGCTGGCTGCCAGAGGTCTGGCTACCAGAGGGCTCGCTCCCCGAGGGCACGCTGCGCTGCGTACCCGTCTCCTGAGGTGCCGCTCTGGCCTCAGACTCATAGTCCGAATCAGACTACATTGGTAAAGTAAGTAATTTAAATTGAAAAAGTGATTTTAATAATTTTGTGTATTGTAGAAAAATTTACCTCTGTACGCTGCAAACTGACAACCCTGTCCCGCAACTCTGGACACACACCTAACAGCTGAGTGCGTCTGCTCCCACTGTAAGTGGAACCGTAGAAGTAGTCGTCTCTCTCCTGCGAGGGGAGGAAACCCCTCACACTCGGCGCATTCTTCCCCTTCGAACCCTTCGAAACCTTGCTTGACGACACCCTGATCAGTTTAAAAAAACATTACTCGTAATCAGTTTCAAAAGTAATGTAAGTGATAATTAATGTTACTTTCATTTAAAAGAACATTACTCGTAATCAGTTTCAAAATTCATCAACATCATGATCATCAACATCACTATCTATCGTCGTGAGCTGTTTACGTTTCCGCTTTCACATTGTAGATGTCTCTACATATGCAATGTCTCCTACTAAGTTATCGAGTCCTGCACCAGGCTCGACGATAAAAGAGTCTGGCAACTCTTCGTCTTGGTAAACTTCTTCATTGTCTCCACTATCATGATAACCATCATCTCCAGGAGTATACAAGCGCTCACGAGGATTCACTTTATATACCACCCACCAAACGATAAGCTTCTTACATGGATAAGGTAGATAATACACTTGTTCCACTTGATGTGCAAGAACGTATGTATCTAAACCTCGTAAGCGTTCGTTGTGATTCACTTCCACCATGCCAAATTGATTTTCTCGAGTTCCATGATTGTTATCAAACCAATCACAATCAAAGAACACCACTCGAAGTTCTTTATTGCCAGCGAAAGTAAATTCCAGAATTTTGTTAATGATTCCATAGTAATTGGTTTCTTTCCCTTGTGAGTCGATTGCCCTCGTCACAACTCCGCAATTTGATGTTGCTGCGAGAGGACGAAGAGTTTCGAATTGAGTTGTACGGAATCGGAAGCCATTTACGTCATATCGACCATAGCTTCTAACTTTCACTAATCCATAAGATAGTTGTCGTAAATCTTGATGGATGTCGGTGTTCGCTAATACATAAGCTCGAAACCAGGATAAGAAATTAGGCCCTCCATTAATTCCAGCCCGTCGCATCGTTTCTACTTGCTTTCTTGTTGGTTGATGCTTATGTTTCCGGTTTTGGTTGTGGAACTCGCTGTACACACAAAACATATGTTGTCGACATTAGCATACATGTATTGGTAAATGCAATAATCATCATAAATGTAAGAGAAACACTTACTCGAAATATTTCTCCATGCCATCGATATTAGCATACATGTAGAGTAAAGCAGCAGTCCTTTCTCCTTCAGTAAAATTGTATGTCGTGCTGCTGCCAACAGTAGTTCCTCTCGATTCAAAAATAGAGAGATCACTAACTGGTGGTTCGTCATCTACATTGTATCACATTGCCGAAGTATTGCCATTGTTTTCCTCTGCGAAGTAGAAACTAGAAAAGTAACATACTTCCTTTAGAGTAAATGCTTCGGCAATGCACCCTTCAACCCTTGCTCTGTTGCCAACCATAGTTTTCAAATATCTCAATGCTCTTTCAATATTGTACATCCATCTATATTGCACAGGACCACCAACTTTTTCTTCGAATGGAAGATGGATAAGAAGATGCTGCATTGGATTGAAGAAACTAGGAGGAAATATTTTTTCCATCTTACATAAAAGTACAGGTATCTCCTTCTCTAACTTCTCCATCATGTCTTTCGTTATTTCTTTGGCACATAACTGCCTAAAGAATAATGAGAGCTCAGCTAACACCTTCCACACCGCATCATCTAGATATCCCCGAAACATAACAGGTAAGAGTCTTTCCATTATTATATGATAGTCATGACTCTTCAACCCAGTGAGCTTTCCCGTTTTAACATTCACGGCTCGTCTCAGACTAGCAGCATAACCATCTGGGAATTTCAAAGTTTTCAACCATTCCATAACTTGTTTCTTTTCATTAGGTCGAAGCACGAAAGAAGCACGTGGCTTACCACCGCTTTCATAGAGCTCAAGAGTAGGTCGATTACAAATCTCGGCCAAATTCTTTCGAGCCTTTAAGTTGTCTTTCATTTTGCCCGTGATATCCATGCACGTGCTTATGATACATTCGGCCATGTTACGCTCCTGATGCATTACATCAATATTATGCATCAGTATCAATGAGTTCACATATGGTAGCTCCCAAACTCCACATACATGAGTCCAGTTGTGAACGTTTCCGTAACATACAAAGAATCCAGGGCGAGCTTCATCAGAGACTAGTGAGTCCAACACATCGGATACTTCACACCCGCTTAGGCGTTTAGGTGGTTCCTTAGTGACAACAGTATCTTTTCTGAAGACATTCCTCTGTTGCCTGAATGGGTGGTTTCGAGGAAGCCAATGCCTATGACAATCAAAGTAGCTTATCTTGCTACCGTATGTAAGTCGAAAACACTCTGTGTCAGACGCACATATGGGACACGACAAACGACCATGTGTGCTCCATCCAGAAAACATGCCATACGCAGGAAAATCTTGGACAGACCACAAATAAGCAGCTCGAAGGTTGAATTTATGCTTCTTGTAACAGTCATACACTTCAACTCCAGTCCACAACGTTTTCAATTCTTCAATCAATGGTCTCAACATCACATTGAGACGTGATCCTAGATGATCTGGTCCTGGTATAATGAGGCTAAGAAACATAAACTCGTACTTCATACAAAGAGAAGGTGGTAGGTTGTACGGAATAACAAAGACGGGCCAACAGGAGTATGGTGTGGCATTTGTACTGAAAGGTGAAAATCCATCCGTCGCTAACCCGATGCGAACATTTCTCGCATCACTAGCAAAAGCAGGATCAAAAGAGTCCAAAGACTTCCATGCATCACCCGACGGATGAGTCAACACATCTTTGTTCTAACGCACACCTTCTTTGTGCCATCTCATGCGTCTGGTAGATCTTTTTGAAAGAAACAACCACTTCAACCGAGGTGTCACAGGCAAGTAACGCAATTGCTTATGTGCAACTTTTGTCATTACTTTATCACCATCGTCATTGATAACTTTGACAAACCTCGATTTTCCACACTTTAAACAATTCTTCTCTTTGTCGTGTTCTTTCCAGAATAGCATGCAGTTATCTGGACACACGTCAATTTTCTCATATTTCATACCCAGACCAGATAGTAATTTCTTTGAGTGATACATATCTTTGGGCAGTTTATGAGGTTGTGGAAGAGCATCGCTGATAAGTTTCATCATATCATTGTAGCAATTATTAGAGAAGAAATACTTAGATTTGATTGCCATAAATCTGGTCATGGAAGTAAGAAGAGTCATTTCAGTATGATCATGCAACGCCTCTTCAGAAGCTTTCAAGAGATTAAAGAATGTGTCTGCCTCATTTGTAGGCGGATCCTCCGTTTGTATATCTTGTAACATCTCATCAATCCTATCAACACCAGGACAATCATCATCATCATCATCATCATCATCATCATCATCTTCCACTACATGAACGGCTCGAGGAGCAGACTCGCCGTGGAAACTCCAGACCTCATAATATGGCAGGTAACCGTTTCTGCAAAAGTGTAATGACAATGTCGTTTTGTCCAGAAACTTAGTATTCCGGCATTTTGCACATGGGCAACGAACTTTATCGGTCGTAGACAACGAGAACACTCGATCAATAAAGTCGTCTGTCCTGGCATACCACTAATCTGAGTGACCAGTTGCCTTGTTCCAACCGGTATACATCCAACTACGGTCTTCACTCATGTTTAACTCTGCAGTTTTAAGTCAAAGAGTTTATAGTTAGTTTATTATTTATTTATGTCATGGCCCTATATCTAATAGAAAGGATAGGTCCTAAACCCACCCAAGAGTGACTGAGACGAACATGCTTATGACAAGACACGGGGTCTAGATTCAGACGAAATTTCGGCAGCATAAACACGCTGTTCTCCAACTGCACGCCCGAAAATGGTGCAGCAGAGAACATTAGGGTTACACTGTCGAAACTACGTCTAAATCCAGACCCCGCATCTCATCATAAGCACGCCCTCTCGGTCACTCCCAGGCTGTCCAAAAAGGGACAATTCCGAACCTACACACCTCACATGCGTAACACATGTGAGACGGGCTGGTTCGAAACGGGTGACACATATTGTAAAGGTTTACGTCAATCTTTCATTTTTGAGTCATTTAAGTGAGAGAGAGAAGAAGAGAAAGAGAAGGAAAGATTGAGAGAGAGACATATTCCATCGTGCTCCGACACAGAGTCCACATTTCCTGACGCGAGCAGGTAATGCAGGCACACCTCTTGGGAGGAGAACCCGTCGTGCCCCATCATGAGCAGCAGTGCGGCCCTCCTCACAGCAGCGTGGCGGAGGACGGTGCATACGAGGTTGGGTCGGGCGCTGTCCGATAACGAGGAGATTAGGTCCGGCGCCGGGTGCAGGAGGAGGCGGGAGCGAGCAGCGTCAGGAAGTAGGGGGCGAGGGCCCTAATGGCCTAGGAGATGCTATTAACCTAAACCTAAGCATATATAATAATATAACATAACAAAACAACAACTCCTAAACAACAACATAACAAAAACAAATCCTAAAGCATGAATAACTCCTAAACAACAACATATAACAACATAACAACAACAAATCGTCGTATATTAAGCATTTTTAAGTATGAATAACACAACAACAAATCTTAAACATTATTAACCTAAACCTAAACATACACAATAACAAGTAATTTACAACGGACAACTAATTAGCAAAATTATAAACTACTATTCTAACTACATGAGCATAATTACCAACTAATTAGCATAATTATCAAGTAATTGAATTAATGGTTAGAATTACTTGCAGCAAGGGAGACGAACGGCGAGGGCGACGGATGGCGATGACCGCGGCTGCGGCTTGGAGGGCGAGGGCGACGGACGGCGGCGGCGATGCGGGGCGGACGCGCGGGGAGAGCGGCCGGCGGTGCAGTTCAGCTGCGGCGTGGGGCCGTCTGCGTCGTCAGGGCGGCGGGGTGCAGTGGGGGCGGTGGCGGGGTCCAATGGGCAGTGGAGGGATGGGGGCGGTGGCGCCGGGGTGGGGGCGCCAGCGGGGAGGGGGCACCGGCGTAGAGGCGGCGGAGCACGGCGGTGGGGGAGGGCGGCGGAGCACGGGCCGGAGCGGGAAGGTGGCGCGTGCGACGGCACTCGCGGGGCGGCGGCGCGGGGCGGCGGCGGCTCGGGCGGCAGGCGGCGGCGGCTCGGGCAGCAGGCGGCGGCGCGGAGCGGGTAAGGAGAAAAAATCTATATGTGACCTATATACAATGGCCGGCTCGAGATATGAAAGCCAGCCGCACGGGCTGTCGTAAATAAACGCTATATACGACAGCCTAGGGTTGGCTGTCGTATATAACTGCTATATACGACAGCCATATACTAAACGACGGCTGTACTGTCGTATATGAACTTATATATGACAGCCTATGCTGACCGTCGTATGTAAGTTTATATACGACAGGTAGCCGTCGTATGTTATACAGGCTGTCGTATGTTGCCCTTCCTTCTCAGTTGTAGGTTGGGCTGCCTTGAACTCGACATGGATACCGTGCTCACTTGTCAACTGTACAATCGTCTTGGCACATTGAATCACTCCATTATACTTGCTTAGCCAGTCCATTCCAAGTATTATATCGATCCCTTAGGAATCCAAGACAATGAGGTTTGCAAGAAAATCTACCCCCCTTATTTTAATGCTTACTTTCGGACATACTATATGCATCAAGGTATATGAAGTAAGCAACTCCTTTATTAACATAAGCCTATGTGAGGACGTGAAATGCCGAAGCATCCCACATTTCGCTACTCTATGCGGATGTGGACATTCGACGAAGCATCTCACAACTCACAACAAAGCACACAAACATAAGCAAACATCATAGAAAGTTCAGCACACCCCACTTATTCAAACTACTACGATCTGCACGTTCTTATTACAACTTTATTCAAAGGGGAAACCTAAACTTAATTGTGAGGACCTGCAGGGCTTTTCTGGCCGTGCGGCGTGGATGGTCCGTCAGCCATCCATGTAGGGGCAGGCGACGCTGGTGCTCCATTCGTTCCCGCATTGGCACGAGTCTCCTCTTGTTTCTCCAGCACGTACAACTTCTTGTGGAGGTAGCGGATCTCTTGTGCATTTGCATAGCGGTTTCCCAACTCCACCAGCATCTTCTGAGATTTGTCAGCAGCTTGTGGGTTGGAAGGAGCTCCTACATGTTGTCCAATGACGTCCCTTGTACCACTCTTCCTGTACGGGTGCAGCTCTGTAACACCCTCAAATTCGTTACCATGCATTGTATACATTTTTCATGTAGTGAAGCATTTGAAAAGAAGTAGAAATGGAGAAAGAACCCTAGAAATGGAGAAAGAACCATATAAATGGAGAGAAATGGAAATAAGATAGCTGAATTGAGCCATTCCCAAATTTCTCCCAAATTCCCCAAGGGGGAATTTCCCCCACATTTGGGGGGAATTTTTCCCCAATGTAGCTGCAACCTAGAGTGGAGGAAAACCCTTAGGACTCTTTGGTTGAGTCCCAATTGGACTAGGACTCTTTGGTTGAGTTCCAATTGGACTAGGACTCTTCTTTTGCCCCCCTTATAAATACAACCCCCAGACCCCCCTGTACACCTTGGTCGCAGCCCCCCCCCTAACTCGCCGAGTTGGCCACCCCTCCTGCCGGAGTTTGGTCGCCGGCGAGCCCCGCCGGTGAGCTCCGCCGACGAGCCCCGCCAACGAGACCCGTCGTCGAGCCCCACCATCGAGTCCCATCGTTGAGCCCCGCCATGGAGCCCCGCCGTCGAGCCCCATCATCGAGCCCCGTCGTCGAGACCCGCCGGTGAGCCTCGTCACGTCTCGCCGTCGCCGGAGAAGAAGCCCGACGATCTTCCCTACCATAATTTTCCATAAAAAATCCCCCGCTGCTGCCGTTGCTAGGAGAAAGGCCCTGCCACCAAAAGGAAGTGAGGTAGGTCTTCATTACCCATCTTACGACATCGCCGCTATTTCTACGCATCCATTTTCGTCGCCCCCTTTGAACAGAAACTTTTGCCTGTGGACAGATTGTGTTTTAATCGATTTTTGACGGTGGAATTGATCTAGATCTTGTGTCAAGATCATCACCACGTCTACACTTGATCCCTACGCCCTTGTTCATCATAAAATCCCATGGAAGTCCATTAAAACATGCAAGAACACGTACAAACTAGTTTAATAAAACTGCACTATAGGATTTGCATTCATCTACCCCATTGCATCTTGAGTAAAGGTTGTGCATGATGATTGATTGCTGTAAATTTTGTATGTGTGTGGTCGTGAGTAGAATGACAAGCTCAAGAGGCCGTCTACGAGGAACTACAGCACCAAGACTTTGAGACGCTTTGTAACAGCCCTAACATTTGTAAAGTTTGATGTCAAATTATGAAACAAAGTTAAGGTGATAAAAGACTATAGTTGTGTCACATGAAATGATGAACACAAAATATGGAAATGTGAGGGAGTTAAAAAATTTCTCTAGCCCATGCTCAACACATGTTAACCTAGGGGAAAGAATTACACTACCAAAAACTCTAACTCATGTGCACCGTCTCTATGAGGAGAGTGGAGGAAATTTAAACACAATTTTGATCCTTTTAAAAGGATTCATATTCAGATTTCCCAAATACTTGCAAATGAATTCATCAATACAATTCCAGGTATTAAGGAGCTTCTGGTCCAAATTGGAATAATTTTGGAGCTCGTATTCTATTTATTCCGAGGATTAAATGAGGGCACGTTCAAATTCAAACTTAAATTTGAATTTTGAACCAAACAAACTCAATTTCAAAATCTGATTTCAGATTTGAGTTCCTCATAATTCTTTTGATCTATCCTATAAGTTTGATCAAATTCGGAGATCCTTTGCTATTTTAAACAGAATTGGGAGATAAGAGGGGAGAATTGGGGCCCACATGTCAGTAGACATCAACACGAAGTCTTCTATGTTTTGCTCAGACAGTACGCGTGCGCCACCTCCCGTCGGCTGGTGACAGCTGATGGCTCTCCGAGGCCAGCTCCTGCTTGCGTGATCGGTTGCCGGTATGATCGACGTGCCCCCGAGTGCAGCAAGCCGTTTTGCTTTCTCCCAGCCCGAGCGCTCACTCGCTGTTTTCCTCCCGAGCAGAACCCACCGCTCTGTTTTCTCTCGATAACCACAGCCACGGTAGCTCGGTTGCTCGCACCTTCCACAGCAAAAAGATTCGCCCGCGAGTTGTCTAGCCGGATAGCACCTTTCCACCACCGTCCCGAGCTCACTGGCGCCTAGAAACAGCAAAGTTTCCACTGCTCCCGAGTTGAAACTGAAGAAACTGGAACTGATCGCCGTGGACAGCCCAAACCAGGAGTGATCACGCCCAAGCAAGCCACCGCATCGGTGCACCTACAAGTCTAGTTGCTCACCTCCGAAGCTCAGCCATAGCCATTGATCACAGAGGGATAATTTCAAGTTTTTCTCCCGGGCGGCAGAAACAGACCTTGAGGTAAGGAATTGCAAAATTCGTCCTCAAATCTTGTTTGTTGTGTTTCAAACTTCACACACAGGATGTTAACTGCCTAGCACACCTCCTACATCAATTTTAGACCATGAAATTGAGTGTAGAGCGAGGAAACCGAGTTCTTTTCGAGGGTATAGCGCTGGACCATATCGGGCGCACGGTGCCGATAGGTTTGGAGAGCTTCGCGGCTTGTTTAGACCTCATGTCGGTATTCTACATGATCCCCTGGTGCTTTAGAGCCCAAGAACCGACCATTTGGTGGAGAATTCGCCGTGCACGACCTCGCCGGAGCCCTAGGGTTTTCTGTTGCCGGTGCGCCCGGTTTTCCGGCGAGTTTCAGCCGCCGGCGACCTCACCAGCGTGTTCAGCATGGGGGAAAATGGGGGGGGGGCGGCCAGAAGGTGGTCCGGAGGTGGCTGGGAAGTTCTTTTCCAGCGACCTCGCCGGAGGGAGCCGCCACTGCCCTCTTTGGCGCGAGGCTGAAGGTTAGGGATGACTAGTGGGACCCACTGTCGGCATTTAAACATTTTCCAGATTTTCCCAATTCAGTTCAAACTTTGGAGAGCCATAACTTTGTGCAGGAGTGTCCAAAAATTGTGAAAACAATTTTGTTGGATTCCTCTCAAAGAGTACTATCCAGTGGTGCAGCCCAATGTTTATGAAATTCCCTGGATTTTGCTTATTAATTCATTTAAATAAAATATTGTATGAATTTTTACAGGAGTTCTGTTTATTGGAAAATTCCTAAATTTTGGCAGGACATTCTTCCAAAATTCCTTAAACACCAGTAAAATTTTCAGAGTCATTGGACCTCATTTGCTTGGTCCAATGATGTGTTCATTCCTTATGTCTCTGAAAAATGGGAAAAATGAAGAGAGACATTTTAAGCTTTCCCCAATCTTTGTAAAATCGATATCTCCATGTAGGAAACTCCAAAAATGGTAAAAAAAATTCCTATGGACTAAGGACATTTTGTACTTCACAAAAAGTCTACTTTGCAGCATAGGAAAGCTTAATATCTAGGGGGTAAAGGCAAGTTAGTGAAAACCACATAAGGATTTGTTGTGCTCACATGAAGCCATTTCATGATCTCAATTTTTGCACAATGCCTAAATACCATAGTTAGAGGCTGTGGTTAAATTCTCGGCTTCGTTGGACCTCTGGAACTTGAGCTACCATCTTTTAGGTTTAAGTGTTCATATAATGGACTTAATCACATGGTGATTACTAGTATCTCTTTTCACCCTAGCTTTCATCATCTCTAAGGTTGTAGATCCAACAACAGAAACCTTGCTGTTGTTTGTCCCTTTTAGGTGTGAGTTAACTGGTACAACAGTTTTGAATCATTTTCTAAATTGCTTTTGAATACATGTGCATAAATCATCTTAATAGCACATGACGTCGACGTTTGACGAGGACTCGACTCTGCAGCGAGGATCTCCATCTCGTGATGATTTTGGTGGATTCTCCGGAGGAAGACTAACTCCTAGCTTCTAACAAAACCGTTGAGCAGGGAAAGCTCCAGTTTGCATATCGTTACCGTTTTAAATTTTGCTTTACTTCACATCATGTTTATTAGACTTGATATTGTGCATTATGTCTAGGATGATTGAAACCCACTAGCATGGCTATTACATCCCTGATTAGAAGGTTTAGTGTAGGCTTTGCCTTGTTGTAGATGCTAGGCTAATGTTGTAGCTAGCTCGGTAGAAGTCGAGTAGTAAAAAGCTACTCGCGAGAAAGATCGAGTAATGGAGTTACTCGTGAGAGGTAGATGATAAGAGCACCCTCATGAAAATGAGATGGGAATGGGGATGTTCCTGTAGGATGGAGCGCTCAAGGTTGGTCTCGACCTGCGATGGGTGTGACAATGCTTGAGACCACATTTGGCCTGGACCGGGATGGTAAGGCAAATGTGGAGGTTGGCTGTAGCCCCGTCCGTGTCGGTTAAGGACCGTATGTATGCGGCCCTGCTGGACAAGATTGAGCTGTACCGGATATATAGTGGGGTATTGGACCCATGAAACCGATGTAACTCGATGGACTGTGATATATAAACTCATCCTTCGCATGGGAATGGCATTGAGAAGGCGGGAGGTGTAAATCCTTTAGCGGGCAACTTCGACGTGTCCGCGTAGAGGACCATCCTGCTCGGCGCGAAACGTTTTTCTATGTCGGGGTGTCGTGTGAAAGGTTGCTGCATACAAAGTAAGAAAGAGCTCTTGAGAGAGTCTTTCGAGGCGGGTGTATGTGTCGTGTATTCCGGGTTGTTATTGATTCGAATCACCGTCGCTCACGGAAGAGGATTGAGCATACTTGCCCACTGCGCCGTGACGTAGTAAGAAGAGGAACTAAGTCTCTTAACTTGCTGTTTGTGGATTAACCATTGTATTGGAACCTTGACTGAATTAGATATAGAGCCAACTAAATTTCTGTTCCACCTTAGGCTAGCAACATCGGGATAAGCGTTTCTTGTTTGATTGTGGACTTCCGGTGTTGTGAGGCGTGAGGACCACTAAAATGAAGGCTATAAGATTCTGAATATAAGGATCAAGTTTAGTCAAGCTTCATTTTTGCAAATACATGTTCCTATTGTCTTACTACCTTTGCATGTAGAGTTACATGTTTAGGATTGACAGTTAAGTCTGCTGAGCCTTAGTGCTCACGGTTGCTTCTGAGTTGTTTTTGCAGGTAGCAGGATGCCTGCTATGAAGAGGGTTGTTCGGTGAGACGACAAACCTCACGGTTCGTTTCACTTGCCGGAAACCTAGCCGCTGCCTTTCTTTGGTGAAGCTAGTAGGAAGCGTTCACGGGCTGAACGACTTCTCTTCGGCATAGTTAGGGTCGAGATTGATTAGATTGTCCAGCTAGTTTTTCATTTACGCTGCGTGTGTACTTATGTTGTAAAAGATCTTATGCTCAGTAACAAAATGGTTCGTTATGTTCTTACGTCTCTTTTCATGCATGCTGTTGGGTGCCGCATCGCACGGCACCTCCCACTGCGATTCCCGGGCCGGGCCTCACAGGCGTGGTATGAGAGCAGCATTGGGAATAGCACGCATGAAAAGAGCATATTTTCAAAAACTTAGAGGTATACGAGTGAGGAACGTATAGTATGCCCACATAAGGATTATAAATAGCATAGTTAATTAAGGTGGCAAGCTAACAGTGTGTTATTATTCAGTATTTCCAATTCTGTAACGACGCACCTACGTGGAGGTAGGAATGGTAAGGAACGCCACAGAGAGCGGATCAATTTCGGTTAGCTCATCCATACGAGGAAAGTAGTGTGGGATGTTCCATTCAGCAATGGACGGGAAGTGAATATGTTTTCTAAGACTCTTCATGTCTTAAAGACATATGAACGGCACTAGGCTCTAGTGCGCAAACCCAGGGGCAAGAGGAGGAGACCCCATCGGGTGGTTTGTAACACGAAGTATGTTCTCTAGGACTCTTCATGTCCTATGAGGCTTACGAAAGCGCTGTTCCACCGGTGTGCTTTATTGCAAAATGTGTGGAGCCCCCGTCGGGTGGTGAATAACCCGATCATGTATCTTGAGACGTGGCTTGACTCAAGGACGGCCCGTATGGCAATGATACGGGGCGTATGTTTTTACTATGATATGGACCTGCCTGAAATGATAAACCAATGTGTGCATCACTATTGTGTGGTTTTATGCAGGTACTTTAACCACGTTAGAACATGTCATGTAGAAAACTTTTGTGAGTGATCATTTTAGTTCTACCATTTGATACGTATATGCCGGTAAAAATCCGGTTAGGATTTTAATTTGGTGAGGAAACGTAGTACCGTGATGTGTTTTGAACCGCATGAAAAGAAGGTTTGAAAAAAAAAGAGTAAATTTGGAGTCTAGAATTCTATTAGGGGGTAATGAACCCCTATATTGAACTAAGAGTCAATAGGGAGTATATATTTATACACAAAGACTTAGGAATAACCTCCCCTGTTTTCGGCAGAACTTTGCTGAAGTTGAACAGGACATAACTTTTGTTTGATTGAACCAATGGAGGTGAGTGCTACATTTATGGAAAGTTATTGAAGTCTTCTACAACTCTCCAGTAGAACGCCAGATCAGAATCACCCTCCAAATGGATGAAATTCTCAGAGGAGTGTGAACTGCCCAAAAAAAGGGCAGGCACAAATTGCTCTCTGGAAATTTCTGTATTTCGACCATAAATTTCTGTAGAAAACTTTCTGAGGGTCAAGTAATACACCGTTGGAAATCTTGTGATATGCGCTATGACTTTGTAGTTCAAAGTTTCTCCAGATTTGGAGTTTAAAGTGATGAAATCTTGCGGACAAAACAGCCACGTTCAAAGGAGGTGCTGTCAAAATTGTTCCAGATTTCTGTCGACTTTGAAATATCACACCTTTTGATCCATGACTGATATGAAGGCAAATGAATACTCACTGGGAAGATATTGAAGTTAACTATAACTTTTATATTAAACTTGAGACATGAAATTGCCATTTTCATATTCAAATTCTGGGATTAAGACCAATTGGTCATTCTGAACAGAGTAGTGCTTATTGCCATTTAACTTGCGACTTGTTATGGACAGGGATGTTGTAGACTTCTCTAAGCTCCATAACATGTTCTTGAGTTATTTTTCAGTTTGTCCTACTGTTGGAATTAAGGGTTTGGACAAACTTGCTCACGTTTGATAGATTTAAGAATTGTCGAAACCCTGGTTAGATTGGTGTAGTGCTGCAATATCTAGGTGATGCTTTTACGGTTATGTTTTTGAATTCAAGTTGAGTTTAAAACTTTGAATTTTAACTGGAAATTGCTCACTCTTGCAGCATGGATTGTGCTCATTCCAGGAGTGAGGTTGGTGAGTCGAGTCACGGCAGGAGTAATTCGCCATGACAAGAAGTGCCGACATCATCAACCGGATTGACGGAAATCTTGGCAAGGATGGCTGAGTCTCTGGATCTGTTGGTGCGACAATGCATACGACAGGAGACACTACAGCAAAATCCCCCGCTAAGCACTTATCTGGATTTCTTAGCAAGACAACCACCGGTTTTCTCGGAAGCGAAAGAACCGTTGGAGTCGGCTCATTGGCTCCAATGTATTGAAGCCAAGTTCGATATTCTTGAATGCGATGAGTACCAGAAGACTTTATTTGCCGCTCAACAACTCCACGGAGCCGCTGGAGCTTGGTGGGCAGAGTACATCGCTACTCTTCCTGAAGGTCATCGCGTGACGTGGGATGAATTCGGTACCGTTTTTCGGGCACGTCACATTTGTTCGGGAATTCTTCGAACAAAGTATCAAGACTTTTTGGAATTAAAGCAAGGAGAAAGGAGTGCGTACGAGTACTTCAAAGAGTTTGAAGACTTGATGCAATACGCCACTCATATGGTAGACTCGGAAGCGTTGAAGTGCGAGTATTTCTTCCACGGTTTGAACGTCGAACTTCAGGAACAAGTGACTTTGTTCAATAACGGTATTTACAATGAGTTGGTAAATGCCGCTATCATTAAAGAAGACATGCATCTCCGTTGTGAAGCGGAGCTGAAAAGAAGTTTACCGCCAGACAGAGATATCGAGGTTCGTCCGAACTATCAAGTGCGGTATTACTCGCCAGTTGGGCCACAAATTCAGCCAGTGGTGCAACTCTCACAACCACGGCTGGAGTTGATCACTTATGAGCCTCCACCTCAACAGCAGCAGTCAGAAATTATTCGTTCAACCCTACTGCAACCAGCTACCCACGAATTATCTCCACCTCATCTGAGTAGAGAGCTGAGGATTTCTGCAGCACGAAACCGTCGTGGAGCTGAGCAGAGCCACACTTGTGTGTCCTCTCATAAATGCTCAGACCAGCATCGTGAACCTACAAAGAAGAATCTTTCAAAAGCTGGCAGGGTTAATTACACTGCTATTGAGGACATTGCAAAAGGCGAACCAGTTTTAGCGGGCATGTTCACGTTACATGAACAGCCCACTTTCGTGTTATTTGATTCCGGGGCCACTCACAATTTTATTAGCAGAGACTATGTGCTGTAGAATAATCTTCCATTTAGACAGTTAAGCATCCGTTTCATATCAGCTCACCCGGAGGCAAGATATCAACAGATGAGATGGTCTCTCGGGCACCTTTATGTTTGGGTGGAAACATCTATCCTGCGAGCCTTATCATACTCAAAGGCCAGAGGATTGATATTATCTTGGGAATGTCATGGTTGACACATTATGGAGCTATCTTTGACATCAGCTCTCAGACTGTCCAACTGAATTCCCCAATACACGGTTGCAACACATTGAACCTTGTGGATCCATCACAACAAGTTGCAGCAGTGCATCAGATTGAAGCTCCTAAACTTGAGGATATTCCAGTGGTATGTGTATATCCAGATGTGTTTCCCGAAGACTTGTCGGGCATGCCGCCCGAACGTGATGTAGAGTTCAAAATTAAACTGTAAAGGTCATAAAATGGTGAATACAAAGAAACACTTGTTTGCAAAAGTTGGTTTCACATGTATGAAATTTAGGACTTGTTAAAACTTTTCCCCACATGTGATAACCCACATGAGGGTTTTCTTCACACAAGTCAAATGTTTATTTGAGAACTTGGGACCCTAGAGGGGTCTAAAACAAGGATGGGAAGTTCCCATATGTGTGAGGAAGCAAAAATCAGATTTAGAACAATTTGTTCAAACAAAAATTCAAATGAGAACAACACAATGGGATTCAAAACTGTTGTGCTACAAATCTCATTTGCAGCAGCCAAAATAAAAACCAGATTTCATATTTGAATTCCTTGGGTCCAAATTAGGGGGTGTGCAAAGTTTCATGGTTTATGAAAATAGTTTGCAACCCATTTTGCAAAATGGACTTTAAATGACAAAGAATTCAAATGCATATTTGAATTTGGATGAAACTTGCCCAATTATCCAAATGCATACCATATTTGAATTCCCACAATTGAATTCACTCAACATTCAAACTTGGGAGATATTTGGAGAGGGGATAAGGAGGACTGATCAGTGGGTCCCACATGTCATTGTGTGAACTGAAAATTTGCAAAAGATCTCAGTGTTGGGTCTCTGTTTGCCTCCTTCAGTCGGCACCCGACACCGACGGGCGCAGCTCCGCTCGACACCGAGCTCAGCCGGCAGCCACCTCCTGGTGGAATTTCGTCGCGCTGGAGAGCCGCCCGACCGGCCTATACCCTCTGCCGGCCTCCTGTTCGCTCTTATCACCGAGACACCACAGCTCCTTCCTCCCTCACGTGACAAACCAACCGAGAACTGCCGCTGAGCTCTCGGTCGATCGAGCACCGCCTAGCGCGTGTGCCAGCCGCAGCTGAGCAGCAAAACTGCACCGCAGAACACCCCACAACATCCTCGAGCCATCACTGAGCGGGTTTGCGCTCTCTGCACCGAGAAATGCGAGTTTCCACGGCAGCCGCCATAGAACCGAGAGCAAGTGCTCTCGTGGGCAGCTTCAACCGCAGCTTGTTACGACCGAGCTAGGCCATCTCTGGGCATGCGCGACGTCCAGGCAACTCACCCCCGAAGCTCAGGATCAACCGTGGATCGTCGGCAGGGAATTTCGAGAATTTCTCCCGATCGGTGCAAACCGACCTTCCAGTACGTTTCCGAGAAACTCCCAGTTGATTATGGTCTAGATAGCCCGAAACTTCGCACACGAAGGCTAGACGTAAGGACACACCAGTTTGCTTTTGAAACCCCGCATGAAACACACTGTGCACGACGTATTTCCAGTCTTTGCGACGGCGGCTATGGGGGAAAGGTTCGGGTGCACGGTGAACCCTAATTTAGAACCGTTTCCTAGCCATTGTATTCCCATGTCGATGTTCCTTAGTGTCCGCCGGTGCTCTAGAGCTTGGAAACTGAAGCCTAGAAGGCTTAGGGCGTCGGGGCGACGTTGCCGGACTTCGTCCGAACCGTTGCGCCGTCACGGGCTAGTTTGGGGGCCCTACCGGCTCGAGCAAACCCCACCAGCGTGTTCCTCACGTTGAAGTAGGGGCTGGCAGCGAGTTTCAGCAGTTGATATGGCCGGACGACTAATCCCGGAGCTTCTCCGGCGAGCCCGGCGACGGGATCGCGTGGGAGCGGGAGGTGGAAGAAGACCTCTCCGGCCCCACGCGTCAGTCACACGGCAACAGTGGGCCGGATACTCTGTGGCACGGGATCGGCTGTGACAGCGCGGGAAACAATTCTGTAGCCCGTATGACGCGCTCCCGGTGACTGACACGTGCCCCTGGTCCCACGGTCAGTTTAAACATTTCCCGGATTTATTCAAATCCCAGATTTTTCCCCAAACTTTAGAAGAGCATAACTTTTGCTAGGAACCTCCAAAATTAGTGATTCAAATTGGGTTAGATTCAGATTGACAAACTCTATCCAATTATGCAACCCAATTTGTATGAAAGTCTTTATTTAATTCTGGAAAATTCTTTAAAGCTTTTCAGCAAAAGAATTTTAGAGGGAGTTTGGTTTATCCAAAAATCCTCAAATTTTGGCAGAATATTCTTTTGGATGTTATTAGACTCCTTTAAAAGTTTAAACTCATCTGGAGTTTAATTGATCAGGGTAATTCAGATTGTAAGTTCCTGTATTCAAAAGAATACAGAAAACATTTTCAGAGAATTTCCAAAACTTGTAAATTCAGTTCTGGGAAATTCTTAGCTCCAGAAATCCTAGGAAAATTCATGTAGACTCTATGAACTATAATTGAAATTGTGGCTCACTGAGTTTGACATGAACATGGGTGTTACCTCAGAATTAATTCGTCTTTGACTAAACCCTTAGAGAATTATTCTGAATAAACCACTCCATGAAATGTGCTAAATTTTGGCCCAGAGGACTTTCTTGTGACAAGGAACTCACATGAAAATTCTCAGCTCCATTAGAGCTCTGGATCACCACTGTCATGTGTAACCTCTTAAGGTGATCAACACTTAAGTGGGAAAAGCACTTGATAGTTGATCATAGTGTTTAAACCCAACCCAATCCACTAGCACCAGTGTCATTTTAAATTCTTAAACAAAGTTCCAGTTTTAAAAATTGTCATTAGATCTTATGAGCAAAAGCTTTTCAATTAAATACATATGCATGGTCATATCGTGTAGCATATACGTGAAGAAGGTGAGAAGGACTTGAAGTGAAGATCAAGGAGGGAGGAAAACAAGTGATCAAGCTTCAAGTGATCGTCACTAACTGATTGTAACCTTAGTCACCTGCAAAACAGGCAAGCCCCGGTTTGCATTTGAACCGTTTTATAAAGCATTTTCATTTGTAGAGATCATAGCTTTGCATCGTTGATTGCATTACGTCTAGATGATATTGAAAACCCCACTTGCATGACCAGAAACACCTAAGAGAGAAAGGGTAGAATAGCAACTCCTGGAGGGAATTTGGCTACGCTAATGTTAGTAGGAAAGGTCCGGTAGAAGACGAGTAGTTGGAATCTACTCGCGAGTTTAGGGCTGGTGTACTTGGAACGGGTCCAATTTAGAGAAGATGAGGAAAGTTCACACATAAGAAATGGAGACCGGGCAGGGAGGTTTAGATGCAGCAGGTTGCAGGCCGTGTGTGCATAGCCCTGCCTGTGTCGGTTAAGACCCGTCTGTGCTTGGCCCTGTTGGACAAGTTTGAGTTGTGTACCAGGCGCATACTGGTTATATGGGACCCAGGAAACCGATGTACCTTGGGAGATCCATAGTGGAACTTTTCCAACTGCCTTAGGCTTTCGGCGTCAGGGTAGCAGGAGGTACCTCGCTTAAGAACATACCACAGCGGGTATGTACCTTGAGGGAGCTTGCGTACTCGGGGCAGTTGGACTGCATCCAATGTGGAATATCTTAGGAAAGGTGGCCGCGTACAACGTCAGTCGAGGTTGCTGCCGGCAACTCGGAGTACGGGTGTACGTGTCGTGTAGTCCGGGCGTGTACTGATTCGGATCACCGTCGCTCGCGGTCATATGAGCATACTTGCCCACTGCGTATTGACATAGTAACAATTGGAATTGTTTATCTTTGAACTTGATAAGGCTGTGCTATAACTTGTATTGCAACCATGATTGAATTAGAGATAGGCTCATTAAAGTTTACTTTCACTTTGTGCAAGGAGCATCGCAACAAAGCATTTCTTGTTTGATTGTGGAGTTGCGATGCTTTTCGGCTCAAGGTCTGCACAATGAGGCTTAAAAATCTGAAAGTTAAGGATCAACTTTAGGCGAGTCCTTTATGCAAATCTAGCCGACCCAATTGCAACCTTCGTGCATGTAGAGTTTCTTTTTTAGGAGAGACGGGTCAGACTTGCTGAGCCTATGTGCTCACGCTTGCTATATAAGTGGTTTTGCAGGTTAACAACGATGCTGAAAAGAAGGTTGTCTGGTGAGACTCGGGGACTCCCGAGTCAGGTAACACATGGAGAACCCAGCCGCTGCTGCTTGTCTTCGTGTTGCTAGCGAGAGGAGTCCGCGGGCTGGACTTCATCTCGAGTGCCCTTAGTTATTCGACGTGAGTTGATATAGACTTCCGTTGTAGTTACTTGATGTAAAGTATTTACAAAGAAAAACTTGTAAGCTTCCGCTATTGTTTTATGTAATACATTGTTCCTCATATGTGTGTTGTTGGGTGCCGCACAACACGGCACCACCCAATGCGATTCCCGGGCAAGTGGCCTGTCTCGGTTGAGCGGGTCGCGCCAGTGTGGTATCAGAGCCGCATTGGTAATAGCACACGGAATAAGGAAGGTATTACGACAAAAATTTAGGTTACGGTGAGGATACGGTACAAGGCCCACATAAGGATTACTATTAGCTTAATATAAAGGTGGCAACCTAACTTATTTGTTATGTCGGAAAATCGTGCATCTCGGGACGATTTATGTCTTGGGGGGTGCACGTAAGTGCTGTCCACCAGTGCGCACAAGCTGAAGGGTGGAGCCCCACGGGTGGCAGGTAACCCGATCCGCTTTAGTATCCTCTACGACTCTTCATTTCGTTTGGGGTACTCGAGCAACGTCTGTCCCAGGCGTGCGTGGTGCAATTTGGGAAACCCCGTCACGTGGTTAGTAACGTGAACACGTAACTCAAGGCGTGTTTGGATTGAGAACACCTGTGCGAGTGATGACGGACGGGTGTAAGAGCTGTATGGATACCGGGTTCGGTGTGCAGCCGGACCTGACGATTGAGTGTGACTTATGCAGAATTAACCATGAAATCGTAGTACGAATAAAACACGTTTGCGAGTGATCGTTTTAGTGCCACCTAAGATACGTTGTACCGGTATAATCCGGTTAGGATTTTCTTTTGGTGAGGCTACGTAGTACCGACATGCTTCTTACGGTGCATCGACACCGTACTAAACAAAATAACCCCTTTCCTTTGAAGAAATGACTCATGAACTAACTTTCAAATAAAAATGGAAGTTTGAAACAAATATTAGTTACTGAACTCTTATTTTGAGCTAAGCTTCAAATGAGAGGAGGACTAGGCTTCAAAGATTTCAAAAACAGAGTGCTCTGTTTTCGGCAGGAATTCTTGCTGGACTTTAACAGAGCATAACTCTGGGTAGCTTGACCCAATTATGGTGTGTGATACAGTCCTGGAAAGATTTTCAAGTGATCTACAACTTCTTTGTAGACCTCCAGAGCTAAATCACATGCTAAATGGGTAGAAAGTTCAGAGTAAGGTAAACTGTCCAGAACCAGGACAGCAACAAAACCTCTCTGGACCTTTTTGTTTTTAAGCCATAACTTTCTGTAGATAAACCCTTAAGAAGCCTATAATACACCATTGGAAGGTTATGAATGTGCAACATTGTTGTAGTTCAAAGTTGCTCGGATTCTTATTGTATTTACATATACAACTGTGATAAAATCAGCCACATACAAAGGAGATGCTGGCAAATTTTATCCAGGAATTCTATCAACTTTGGAAAATCATAACTTTTAATCCAGAGATAATCTGAGGGCTTATGAGTACTCGTCGGAAAGATACTGAAGTTAACTTTAACTTGGGTATTCAACTCGAGATATGAAGATGCTTTTAACTAGACCAAAATCTGGAGATAGTGCATAAAGGTCTGTCTTGTACAGATAGGCTGAATAGCTGTACCTACTAAGGAGCTGTGTAAACATGAATTTTGTTACTGCTTTCGTAAAGTTTTGACATAATAATGTTTCCATTAGTCTCACATACTGCTGAGTTCTTATTTAACTCATCTCAACTACATTTTGCAGTATGATTCGTACTCGCTCTAGGAGTAGGGCCGGAAGTTCTCGTCGAGGTGGTGATGCTTCTATTCCAGCATCGGAACCACCATCCACGGGATGGATGGATCTTATGACTTGAGTTGTCGAGTCTAATCAAGAGAATGCTAGGCTACTCCAAGAAGCAACACAAGAACACACACGCTTACTCCAAGTTTTGGTACAGCAAGGCGTACTCCAGAACACGCAACAAGTCGTTTCACCTCGGGACGCTTATCTGGACTTCTTGGCGACTCAACCGCCGATTTTTACTGAAGCCACCGAACCTGTGGAAGCAGATCAATGGCTTCATGTCATGGAGTCCAAATTTGGAGTATTCGAGTGTGATGAATACCAGAAAACTAAGTTTGCCGCTCAACAACTCCATGGAGCCGCTGGAAACTGGTGGGTGGATCATATTGCCACTGTTCCGGAGGGCCATCAAGTGACATGGAGAGAGTTTTGTGAAGCCTTTTGTACTCGTTACATACCATTAGGTATTGTCAAGGCAAAGCGGGAGGAATTCTTGGGCTTGAAGCAAGGGGACATGAGTGTCCTCGAGTATGTCAGAAGATTTAATCTTTTGGCCCAATATGCTCCCGAATATGTGGCGAAAGAAGAGGCACGGTGTGACCTATTCTTCCATGGCCTGAGTGCCATATTACGGGAAAAGCTGGCCGTACACAATAATGGCAGTTACACCGATATGGTCAATGCGGCTTTCATTCAAGAGAAGCCGACACTTGAGTGGCAAGCAGAGAAGAGAAAGATGAGTGAGATCGAGCAGGCTAGCACAAGTTATGTGCCTCAAAAGTACCGTTTGGTGTATCAAACGCCACCCGGTGAATGATGGAGGCCACCTGTAAGATCAACTCCTCAGAGGTTGATTGCTGGTCAAGTTCTACAACTTGACCACCTCCACTGCCGCAGCATCAGACGGTGGTTTGTGCTCCATCGCTGCAGCCATATGTACCTAGCAGTCCACCGCAAGTCAACGAAGAACCGGAGAGGCATCCGTGTCTTACTTGTGGGCGTAAGGGCCATTATGCTAGGCAATGTCCGGAGGGAATTCGAGACTACGGGTCATCATATTTACAACAATACGATCCGTACCTTAATCTGCAGATAGGAGGGCAGATAAGGGGCAACATTCACTATACTGTGATTGATGATGTTCCGGAAGGAGAAGCCGCTTTAGCAGGGATGTTTTCTCTGAATCAGCTACCGGTTTTAGTTCTCTTTGATTCTGGTGCCACACACAACTTCATTAGCCAATCTTTTGTGGCTCAACATCAGCTCCAAACCGTTTATACAAAGAGGCAATACCTCATATCTTCGCCCGGGGGCAGCAGTACCGCAAGTGAGGTTGTCTCCCGAGCACCTCTTTGTTTGGGAGGTAAAATATACCCTACGACCCTCATTATTCTTGAAGGTCTGAAGATCGACATCATTTTGGGGATGTCGTGGTTGAATTACCACAGAGCGGTTCTTAACATCAGCTCCAGGACCGTTGAGCTCAACTCCCCACAGCACGGTCTTCATATATTAATTCTGGGCGCCAGACGGCAACAGATTGCAACAGTGAACCACACGGAAGCTGTTAAGATAGAGGACATTCCGGTGGTACGTGAGTATCCTGATGTATTTCCCGAGGATTTACCGGGCATGCCGCCCGAACGAGACGTTGAGTTCAAGATTGAACTTATACCGGGAACCACACCGATATCACGAAGGCCGTACAAGATGGCACCCAATGAACTGGCAGAATTGAAGACACAGCTGAATGACCTAATGAGCAAGGGCTTTATACGACCAAGTTCGTCACCTTGGGGTTGTTCGGCGTTGTTTGTCAAGAAGAAGGACGAAACACTACGGCTTTGTGTTGATTATCGTCCTTTGAATGCCGTTACCATCAAGAACAAGTATCCACTACCTTGCATTGATATGCTCTTCGATCAATTAGTGGGTGCGAAGGTATTTTCGAAGATGGATCTTCGGTCCGGATATCATCAGATTAAAATCCGGGCAGAAGATATTCCGAAGACGGCATTTTCAACGAGATACGGGCTGTATGAGTATCTCGTTATGTCTTTTGGTTTGACCAACGCCCCGGCACACTTTATGTACCTGATGAATTCAGTGTTCATGCCGGAGTTGGATAAATTCGTCGTTGTCTTCATCGACGATATCTTGGTGTACTCCAAGTCAGAGGAAGAACATGCTGAACATCTGCATATTGTGCTACAAAGATTGCGAGATCATCAGCTCTATGCAAAATTCAGCAAGTGTGAATTCTGGATTAATCAAGTACCTTTTCTTGGACACATCATTTTAGCGGAGAGCATCGCTGTAGATCCGAGTAAGATTGTCCAAGTGCAGAAATGGGAGTCACCAAAGTCAGTACATGAAATACGAAGCTTCCTCGGTTTAGCGGGTTATTACCGGAGGTTCATTCCAGGTTTCTCCAAGATTGCTAAACCGATGACAGAATTATTAAAGAAGAACACCAGATTTATGTTGGGTGCTGCATGTGAACAAGCTTTCAATACGTTAGTGAAGCATCTCACAACAGCCCCAGTTCTTGCTCAGCCAGATACGACGAAGCCATTCGACGTTTATTGCGATGCATCTGGCATCGGTCTTGGCTGCGTGCTGATGCAAGAAAGACAAGTGGTCGCTTATGGATCTCGTCAACTCAGAACTCACGAGCAGCATTATCCAACTCATGATCTTGAGTTAGCTGCCGTGGTCCTTGCTTTGAAGATGTGGAGGCATTACTTGCTCGGAAATCTTGTACACCTCTACACCGACCACAAGAGCTTGAAGTACATCTTCACTCAGAAAGAATTGAACATGAGGCAACGAAGATGGCTAGAGCTCATTAAGGACTATGAACTAGAGATTCATTATCATCCAGGAAAGGCGAATGTGGTCGCCGATGCGCTCAGTCGTAAGGCGCATATTCATCACCTGACTATTGCCGAAATGGATGAAGAAGAACCAAGCCTCCGTGTCATACCGTATGGAGCTCTCTATAATCTCGCTCTCATTCCTACCATCCGAAAGGAGATCATTGAAGCTCAACGGAAAGACAAGGGTATGTCTCACATACGGCAGAGGATAGACAACGGAGAAATGAAGTGCTTCCTGAAGGACGATGAAGGTACCTTGTGGTTCAACGACCGGATTGTAGTGCCCCGGGATATTGGACTACGGAAGAAAATTTTGGATGAAGCTCATCTGTCCAAGTTTTCCATTCATCCGGGTAGTAATAAAATGTACCAAGATCTCCGGAAGAAGTTTTGGTGGACACGTATGAAACGTGAAGTTGCAAAGTACGTTTCGGAATGTGATACGTGTCGAAGAATCAAGGCCGACCATATGAAGAAGTCAGGCCTGTTGCAGCCATTGCAAGTACCGGCATGGAAGTGGGAAGACTTGAGTATGGACTTCATCGTCGGGTTGCCGATGACCTCCCACAACCATGATTCGATTTGGGTAATTGTGGACCGATTAACCAAATCAGCACATTTCATCCGTGTGCATAATAGGTACAACGCAAAGCTGTATGCGGAGCTGTACATAGCACGGATCTTGTGCTTACATGGAGTTCCCCGCACCATTGTGTCAGATAGAGGATCGCTGTTCGTAGCGCGTTTCTGGGAACAGCTACACACCTCCTTGGGGACAAAGTTGATTAGAAGCTTTGCATATCACCCTCAAACCGATGGGCAAACTGAGAGGGTGAATCAAATACTAGAGGATATGCTAAGAGCATATGCCATCCACCACGGTAAGAGCTGGGATGATCACTTACCACTGGCGGAGTTCTCATACAACAACGGATATCAGACGAGCATCAAAATGGCACCATATGAAGCTCTATACGGCCGGAAGTGCCGTATGCCATTGAATTGGTGCAAATCCGGTGAACGAGTAACGTTCGGGGTTGATCTTGTCAATGAAGCCGAAGAGAGAGTTCGGATAATACAAGAGAACCTCAAGGCAGCCCAATCTCGTCAAAAGAGCTACGCGGACCAGAGACGTCGACCGCTGCATTTCAAAGTCGGAGAGCACGTGTATCTTCGTGTGTCTCCGATGAAGGGGATTCATCGGTTCGGTGTCAAGGGGAAACTTGCTCCCCGATTCATCGGTCCGTTTACTATCACGGAGAAGTGCGGAACTGTAGCCTACCGGCTGGAACTACCGGCAAGCCTTGCCGGTATTCACGACATATTTCACGTGTCCCAGCTGCGGAAATGTCTTAAGTTTACCGCTGCCATCGGCACTGAAGACATCGACGAGTTGAAGCCGGATCTCACCTACGTCGAGCAACCTATACAGATTATCGACGAAAAGACCCGGACCACCAGGAACCGGACTTTGAAATTTTACAAAGTCCTGTGGAGTAATCATACCCCGGAAGAGGCGACGTGGGAAACCGAAGATTACATCCACAAGAATTATCCGGAGCTTTTGTCATAAACCTTGTAATTACCTCCCACCTCGTTCTTCTTTTGAATCTCGGGACGAGATTCCTTTTAAGGGGGGAGGAATGTAAAGGTCCCAAAATGGTGAATACAAAGAAACACTTGTTTGCAAAAGTTGGTTTCACATGTATGAAATTTAGGACTTGTTAAAACTTTTCCCCACATGTGATAACCCACATGAGGGTTTTCTTCACACAAGTCAAATGTTTATTTGAGAACTTGGGACCCTAGAGGGGTCTAAAACAAGGATGGGAAGTTCCCATATGTGTGAGGAAGCAAAAATCAGATTTAGAACAATTTGTTCAAACAAAAATTCAAATGAGAACAACACAATGGGATTCAAAACTGTTGTGCTACAAATCTCATTTGCAGCAGCCAAAATAAAAACCAGATTTCATATATGAATTCCTTGGGTCCAAATTAGGGGGTGTGCAAAGTTTCATGGTTTATGAAAATAGTTTGCAACCCATTTTGCAAAATGGACTTTAAATGACAAAGAATTCAAATGCATATTTGAATTTGGATGAAACTTGCCCAATTATCCAAATGCATACCAGATTTGAATTCCCACAATTGAATTCACTCAACATTCAAACTTGGGAGATATTTGGAGAGGGGATAAGGAGGACTGATCAGTGGGTCCCACATGTCATTGTGTGAACTGAAAATTTGCAAAAGATCTCAGTGTTGGGTCTCTGTTTGCCTCCTTCAGTTGGCACCCGACACCGACGGGCGCAGCTCCGCTCGACACCGAGCTCAGCCGGCAGCCACCTCCTGGTGGAATTTCGTCGCGCTGGAGAGCCGCCCGACCGGCCTATACCCTCTCCCGGCCTCCTGTTCGCTCTTATCACCGAGACACCACAGCTCCTTCCTCCCTCACGTGAGAAACCAACCGAGAACCGCCGCTGAGCTCTCGGTCGATCGACCACCGCCTAGCGCGTGTGCCAGCCGCAGCTGAGCAGCAAAACTGCACCGCAGAACACCCCACAACATCCTCGAGCCATCACTGAGCGGGTTCGCGCTCTCTGCACCGAGAACGGCGAGTTTCCACGGCAGCCGCCATAGAACCGAGAGCAAGTGCTCTCGTGGGCAGCTTCAACCGCGGCTTGTTACGACCTAGCTAGGCCATTTCTGGGCACGCGCGACGTCCAGGCAACTCACCCCCGAAGCTCAGGATCAACCGTGGATCGTCGGCAGGGAATTTCGATAATTTCTCCCGATCGGTGCAAACCGACCTTCCGGTACGTTTCTGAGAAATTCCCAGTTGATTATGGTCTAGATAGCCCGAAACTTCGCACATGAAGATTAGACGTAAGGACGCACCAGTTTGCTTTTGAAACCCCGCATGAAACACACTGTGCACGACGTATTTCCAGTCTTTGCGACGGCGGCTATGGCGGAAAGGTTCGGGTGCACGGTAAACCCTAATTTAGAACCGTTTCCGAGCCATTGTATTCCCATGTCGATGTTCCTTAGTGTCCGCCGGTGCTCTAGAGCTTGGAAACTGAAGCCTAGAAGGCTTAGGGCGTCGGGGCGACGTCGCCGGACTTCGTCCGAACCGTTGCGCCGTCGCGGGCTAGTTTGGGGGCCCTAGCGGCTCGAGCAAACCCCACCAGCATGTTCCTCACATTGAGTTAGGGGCTGGCGGCGAGTTTCAGCAGTTGATATGGCCGTACGACTAATCCCGGAGCTTCTCCGGCGAGCCCGGCGGCGGGATCGCGCGGGAGCGGGAGGTGGAAGAAGACCTCGCCGGCCCCACGCGTCAGTCGCACGGCAACAGTGGGCCAGATACTCTGTGGCACGGGATCGGCTGTGACAGCACGGGAAACAATTCTGTAGCCCGTGTGGCGCGCTCCCGGTGACTGACACGTGCCCCTGGTCCCACGGTCAGTTTAAACATTTCCCGGATTTATTCAAATCCCAGATTTTTCCCCAAACTTTAGAAGAGCATAACTTTTGCTAGGAACCTCCAAAATTAGTTATTCAAATTGGGTTAGATTCAGATTGACAAACTCTATCCAATTATGCAACCCAATTTGTATGAAAGTCTTTATTTAATTCTGGAAAATTCTTTAAAGCTTTTCAGCAAAAGAATTTTAGAGGGAGTTTGGTTTATCCAAAAATCCTCAAATTTTGCCAGAATATTCTTTAGGATGTTATTAGACTCCTGTAAACGGTTCAACTCATTTGGAGTTGAATTGATCAGGGTAATTCAGATTGTAAGTTCCTGTATTCAAAAGAATACAGAAAACATTTTCAGAGAATTTCCAAAACTTGTAAATTCAGTTCTGGGAAATTCTTAGCTCCACAAATCCTAGGAAAATTCATGTAGACTCTATGAACTATAATTAAAATTGTGGTTCACTGAGTTTGACATGAACATGGGTGTTACCTCAGAATTAACTCGTCTTTGACTAAACCCTTAGAGAATTATTCTGAGTAAATCACTCCATGAAATGTGCTAAATTTTGGCACAGAGGACTTTCTTGTGACAAGGAACTCACATGAAAATTCTCAGCTCCATTAGAGCTCTGGATCACCACTGTCATGTGTAACCTCTTAAGGTGATCAACACTTAAGTGGGAAAAGCACTTGATAGTTGATCATAGTGTTTAAACCCAACCCAATCCACTAGCACCAGTGTCATTTTAAATTCTTAAACAAAGTTCCAGTTTTAAAAATTGTCATTAGATCTTATGAGCAAAAGCTTTTCAATTAAATACATATGCATGGTCATATCGTGTAGCATATACGTGAAGAAGGTGAGAAGGACTTGAAGTGAAGATCAAGGAGGGAGGAAAATAAGTGATCAAGCTTCAAGTGATCGTCACTAACTGATTGTAACCTTAGTCACCTGCAAAACAGGCAAGCCCCGGTTTGCATTTGAACCGTTTTATAAAGCATTTTCATTTGTAGAGATCATAGCTTTGCATCGTTGATTGCATTATGTCTAGATGATATTGAAAACCCCACTTGCATGACTAGAAACACCTAAGAGAGAAAGGGTAGAATAGCAACTCCTCGAGGGAATTTGGCTACGCTAATGTTAGTAGGAAAGGTCCGGTAGAAGACGAGTAGTTGGAATCTACTCGCGAGTTTAGGGCTGGTGTACTTGGAACGGGTCCAATTTAGAGAAGAGGAGGAAAGTTCACACATAAGAAATGGAGACCGGGCAGGGAGGTTTAGATGCAGCAGGTTGCAGGCCGTGTGTGCATAGCCCTGCCTGTGTCGGTTAAGACCCGTCCGTGCTTGGCCCTGTTGGACAAGTTTGAGTTTTGTACCGGGCGCATACTGGCTATATGGGACCCAGGAAACCGATGTACCTTGGGAGATCCATAGTGGAACTTTTCCAACTGCCTTAGGCTTTCGGCGTCAGGGTAGCAGGAGGTACCTCGCTCAAGAACATACCACAGCGGGTATGTACATTGAGGGAGCTTGCGTACTCGGGGCAGTTGGACTGCGTCCAATGTTGAAGATCTTGGGAAAGATGGCCGCGTACAACGTCAGTCGAGGTTGCTGCCGGCAACTCGGAGTACGGGTGTACGTGTCGTGTAGTCCGGGTGTGTACTGATTTGGATCACCGTCGCTCGCGGTCATATGAGCATACTTGCCCACTGCGTCTTGACGTAGTAACAATTGGAATTGTTTATCTTTGAACTTGATAAGGCTGTGCTATAACTTGTATTGCAACCATGATTGAATTAGAGATAGGCTCATTAAAGTTTACTTTGACTTTGTGCAAGGAGCATCGCAACAAAGCGTTTCTTGTTTGATTGTGGAGTTGCGATGCTTTTCGGCTCAAGGTCTGCACAATGAGGCTTAAAAATCTGAAAGTTAAGGATCAACTTTAGGCGAGTCCTTTATACAAATCTAGCGGACCCAATTGCAACCGTCGTGCATGTAGAGTTTCTTGTTTAGGAGAGACGGGTCAGACTTGCTGAGCCTATGTGCTCACGCTTGCTATATAAGTGGTTTTGCAGGTTAACAACGATGCTGAAAAGAAGGTTGTCTGGTGAGACTCGGGGACTCCCGAGTCAGGTAACACATGGAGAACCCAGCCGCTGCTGCTTGTCTTCGTGTTGCTAGCGAGAGGAGTCCGCGGGCTGGACTTCATCTCGAGTGCCCTTAGTTATTCGACGTGAGTTGATATAGACTTCCGCTGTAGTTACTTGATGTAAAGTATTTACAAAGAAAAACTTGTAAGCTTCCGCTATTGTTTTATGTAATACATTGTTCCTGATATGTGTGTTGTTGGGTGCCGCACAACACGGCACCACCCAATGCGATTCCCGGGCGAGTGGCCTGTCTCGGTTGAGCGGGTCGCGCCATAAACTCGCACCGGGAACAACACCTATTTCTCGGCGACCATACAAAATGGCACCAAAGGAGCTAGAAGAATTGAAGGAACAGCTTAATGACCTCATGGACAAAGGTTTTATACGCCCAAGTTCATCACCTTGGGGCTGTTCCACACTCTTCGTAAAGAAAAAGGACGAGACTTTGAGACTATGCGTAGATTATCGTCTACTGAATGTTGTCACTATCAAGAATAAGTATCCACTACCGCGCATCGATATTTTGTTCGATCAACTAGTGGGTGCTAAAGTATTCTCCAAGATGGATCTTCGGTCCAGGTATCATCAGATAAAAATCCGGGCAGAGGACGTATCTAAGACGGAGTTCTCGACAAGATATGGTCTTTATGAATATCTTGTCATGTCTTTTGGGTTGACCAATGCTCCGGCTCATTTTATGTGTCTCATGAACTCTGTGTTCATGCCGGAGTTAGACAAGTTCATTGTGGTTTTCATCGACGACATCTTGGTCTATTCAAAGTCAGAAGAAGAACATGCTGAACATTTGCGTATTGTACTCCAACGCTTGAGAGATCACAAGCTTTATGCAAAGTTCAGTAAATGTAAGTTTTGGATCAGCAAAGTGCCATTTCTTGGGCATATTATTTCAGTGGAAGGCATCGCTGCGGACCCAAGTAAAATCGAGCAAGTGCTGAATTGGAAATCTCCAACATCTGTTCACGAAATGAGGAGTTTCCAAGGTTTAGCTGGTTATTACCGGAGACGGAGCTGTTGAAGAAAAGCACCAAGTATAATTGGAGCAATTCATGCGAACAAGCTTTTCAAACTTTAGTGAAGTATCTAACTACAGCTCCAGTTTTGGCCCAGCCATACACCACGAAGCCGTTTGATGTTTATTGTGATGCATCCGGCATTGGGTTGGGTTGTGTGTTGATGCAAGAAGTCTGCCTGGTCACGTATGGATCCCGACAACTCAGGGGTCATGAGAAGAATTACCCGACGCACGACCTTGAACTAGCTGCAGTGGTCCTAGCATTGAAAATGTGGAGACATTATCTACTAGGAAATCTAGTACATCTCTACACTGACCACAAAAGCTTGAAGTACATCTTCACACAGAAAGAACTGAATATGAGGCAGCGAAGATGGGTAGAATTGATCAAGGACTATGAACTTGAAATTCATTACCATCCGGGCAAAGCGAATGTGGTTGCTGACGCACTTAGTCGGAAATCCCACGTTCACCATTTAGCCATGGCTGCACATGAAGAAGGAGAACCAAGCCTGCGCTTAGTTCCCTATGGACCGCTGTTCAACCTCGCTCTTATTCCTACAATCCGAGATGAGATTCTAGAGGCTCAGAAGAGAGACAGGGGTATGTCTCACATCCGGAGGAGAGTGTACAGCGGTGAATTGATGATGTTCCGCAAGGATGAAGAGGGTACTATATGGTTTAACAACCGCATAGTTGTACCCCGGAATATGAAATTGCGGAGGAAGATATTGGATGAAGCGCATTTATCCAAGTACTCCATTCATCCAGGAAGCAATAAGATGTACCAGGACTTGAAATCTAAGTTCTGGTGGACACGGATGAAAAGAGAGATTGCGAAATACGTATCCGAGTGTGATACGTGTCGGCGGGTTAAAGCCGGACCACTTCAACCGCTGAAGGTTCCAGCATGGAAGTGGGAAGACATAAGTATGGACTTCATCGTCGGTTTACCCATGACCAGCAACAAGCATGATTCTATTTGGGTAATCATTGATCGTTTGACCAAGACAGCATATTTTATTCCAGTACATACTAAATTTGTGGCAAAGAAGTATGCGGAGCTGTTCATCTCGAGAATCATGTGTTTACACGGGGTTCCCCACACCATTGTTTCTGATTGAGGTGCGTTATTCGTATCCAGATTTTGGGAGCAACTGCATGCTTCCTTGGGAACCAAGTTAATTCGGAGTTCAGCGTATCATCCGCAAACTGATGGTCAAACGGAGAGGATAAATCAGATTCTGGAGGATATGCTACGGGCCTGTGTCATCAATCATGGGAAGAATTGGGATGACCATCTACCGTTAGCAGAATTTTCATATAATAACGGTTATCAATCCAGCATCAAGATGGCCCCATATGAAGCTCTTTACGGCCGGAAGTGCCGCACACCGCTGAATTGGTGTGAGTCCGGCGAGAGGGTGGTGTACGGGATTGATCTTGTGAATGAAGCCGAGGAACGAGTGCGAGTGATCCAAGCCAATTTGAGGGCTTCTCAATCTCGGCAGAAGAGCTATGCAGACAAACGACGTCGACCTCTTCACTTTGACATCAGGGACCACGTGTATCTTCGTGTCTTTCCGATGAAAGGGGTCCATCGTTTTGGAGTGAAGGGAAATCTCGCTCCGCGATTCATCGGGCCGTTTGCTTTCACTGAGATATGCGGACCCGTGGCCTATCGTCTGGAGCTACCGGCGTCACTTTTGGGTATTCAAAATGTTTTCCACGTCTCTCAGCTGCGGAAATGTCTTAAGTACCCAACTGCAGTTCATATGGAGAACATTGAGGATCTTCAACCGGATCTCACTTATTCTGAGTATCCGATCCAGATTTTCGATGAGAAGACTCGCACCACAAGAAATCGGACATTGCAATTTTACAAAGTCTTGTGGAGCAACCACATCGCTAATGAAGCCACGTGGGAAAGCGAGGTTTTTCTCCGTTTAAATTTTCCCGACTTGTTTGTACCATATGTCCAGTAGTCATGCTCCCTTCTTCTTTCTTTTTGTAATCTCGGGAGGAGATTCTTTTAAGGGGGGAGGAATGTAACAGCCCTAACTTTTGTAAAGTTTGATGTCAACTTATAAAACAAAGTTAAGGTGATAAAAGACTATATTGTGCACATGAAATAATGAACACAAATATGGACATGTGAGGGAGTTAAAAATTTTCTCTAGCCCATGCTCAACACATGTTAACCTAGGGGAAAGAATTACACTCCCAAAAACTCTAACTCATGTGCACCTTCTCTATGAGGAGAGTGGAGGAAATTTAAACACAATTTTTATCCTTTTAAAAGGATTCATATTCAGATTTGCCAAATACTTGCAAATGAATTCACCAATACAAATTCCAGGTATTAAGGAGCTTCTGGTCAAAATTGGAATAATTTTGGAGCTCGTATACTATTTATTCCGAGGATTAAATGAGGGCATGTTCAAATGCAAACTTAAATTTGAATTGTGAACCAAACAAACTCAATTTCAAAATCGGATTTCAGATCTGAGTTCCTCATAATTCTTTTGACCTATCCTCCAAGTTTGATCAAATTCGGAGCTTTTTTGCTATTTTAAACGGAATTGGGAGATAAGAGGGGAGATTTGGGGCCCACATGTCAGTAGACTTCAACACGAAGTCTTCTATGTTTTGCTCGGACAGCACGTGTGCGCCACCTCCCGTTGGCCGGTGAAAGCTGATGACTCTCCGAGGCCAGCTCCTGCTTGCGTGATCGGTTGCCGGTCTGATCGACATGCCCCCGAGTGCAGCAAGCCGTTTTGCTTTCTCCCAGCCCGAGCACTCGCTCGCTGTTTTCCTCCCGAGCAGAACCCGCCTCTCTGTTTTCTCCTGATAACCACAGCCACGGTAGCTCGGTTGCTCGCGCCTTCTACAGAAAAAAGCTTTGCCCACGAGTTGTCTAGCCGGCTAGCACCTTTCCACAGCCGTCCCGAGCTCACTGGCGCCTAGAAACAGCAAAGTTTCCACTGCTCCCGAGTTGAAACTGAAGAAACCGGAACTGATCGCCGTGAACAGCCCAAACCAGGAGTGATCACGCCCAAGCAAGCCACCCCATCGGTGCACCTACAAGTCTAGTTTCTCACCTCCGAAGCTCAGCCCTAGCCATTGATCACAGAGGGAGAATTTCAAGTTTTTCTCCCGGGCGGCAGAAACTGACCTTGAGGTGAGGAATTGCAAAATTCGTCCTCAAAACTTGTTTGTTGTGTTTCAAACTTCACACACAGGATTTTAACTGCCTAGCACACCTCCTCCATCAATTTTAGACCAAGAAATTGAGTGTAGAGCGAGGAATCCGAGTTCTTTTCGAGGGTATAGCGCTGGACCATATCGGGCGCATGGTGCCGATAGGTTTGGAGCGCTTCCTGGCTTGGTTAGACCTCATGTCGGTCTTCTACATGATCCCCTGGTGCTCTAGAGCCCAAGAACCGACCATTTGGTGGAGAATTCACCGTGCACGACCTCGCCGGAGCCCCAGGGTTTGTTGTTGCCGGTGCGCCCTGTTTTCCGGCGAGTTTCAGCCGCCGGCGACCTCACCAACGTGTTCAGCGTGGGGGAAAATGGGGGGGGGGGGGGAGGGGCGGCCAGCAGGTGGTCCGGAGGTGGCTGGGAAGTGCTTTTCCGGCGACCTCGCCAGAGGGAGCCGCCACTGCCCTGTTTGGCGCGAGGCTGAAGGTTAGTGATGACTAGTGGGACCCACTGTCGGCATTTAAACATTTTCCAGATTTTCCCAATTCAGTTCAAACTTTGGAGAGCCATAACTTTGTGTAGGAGTGTCCAAAAATTGTGAAACAAAGTTTGTTGGATTCCTCTCAAAGATTACTATCCAGGGTTTGAGCCCAATGTTTATGAAAATCCCTGGATTTTGCTCATTAATTAATTTAATAAAATATTTTATGAATTTTTACAGGAGTTCTGTTTATTGGAAAATTCCCAAATTTGGGCAGGACATTCTTCCAAAATTTCTTAAACCCCAGTAAAAGTTTCAGAGTCATTGGACCTCATTTGCTTGGTCAAATGATGTGTTCATTCCTTATGTCTCTGAAAAATGGGAAAAACGAACAGAGACATTTTCAGCTTTTCCCCAATCTTTGTAAAATCCATATCTCCATGTAGGAAACTCCAAAAATGGTAAAACCAATTCATATGGACTCAGGACATTTTGTACTACACAAAAAGTCTACTTTGCAGCATTGGAAAGCTTAATATCTAGGGGGTAAAGGCAAGTTAGTGAAAACCACATAAGGATTTGTTGTGCTCACATGAAGCCATTTCATGAGCTCACTTTTTGCATACTGCCTAAATACCTTCCATACAGGCTGTGGTTAAATTCTCAGCTTCGTTGGACCTCTGGAACTTGAGCTACCATCTTTTTGGTTTAAGTGTTCATATAATGGACTTAATCACATGGTGATTACTAGTATCTCTTTTCACCCTAGCTTTCATCATCTCTATGGTTGTACATCCAAAAACAGAAACCTTGCTGTTGTTTGTCCCTTTTAGGTGTGAGTTAACTGGTACAACAGTTTTGAATCATTTTCTAAATTGCTTTTGAATACATGTGCATAAATCATCTTAATAGCACGTGACGTCGACGTTTGACGAGAACTCGACTCTGCAGCGAGGATCTCCATCTCGTGACGAGTTTGGCGGATTCTCTGTAGGAAGACTAACTCCTAGATTCTAACAAAACCGTTGAGCAAGGCATGCTCCGGTTTGCATATCGTTACCATTTTAAGTTTTGCTTTACTTCACGTCATGTTTATTGGACTTGATATTGTGCATTATGTCTAGGATGATTGAAACCCACTTGCACGGCTATTACATCCCTGATTAGAAGGTTTAGTGTAGGCTTTGCCTCGTTGTAGATGCTAGGCTAATGTTGTAGCTAGCTCGGTAGAAGTCGAGTAGTAAAAAGCTACTCGCGAGAAAGATCGAGTAATGGAGTTACTCGTGAGAGGTGGATGATAAGAGCACCCTCATGAAAATGAGATGGGAATGGGGATGTTCCTGTAGGATGGAGCGCTCAAGGTTGGTCTCGACCTGCGATGGGTGTGACAATGCTTGAGACCACATTTGGCCTGGACCGGGATGGTAAGGCAAATGTGGAGGTTGGCTGTAGCCCCGTCCGTGTCGGTTAAGGACCGTATGTATGCGGCCCTGCTGGACAAGATTGAGCTGTACCGGATATATAGTGGGGTATGGGACCCATGAAACCGATGTAACTCGATGGACTGTGATATATAAACTCATCCTTCGCATGGGAATGGCGTTGAGAAGGCGGGAGGTGTAAATCCTTTAGCGGGCAACTTCGACGTGTCCGCGTAGAGGACCATCCTGCTCGGCGCGAAACGTTTTTCTATGTCGGGGTGTCGTGTGAAAGGTTGCTGCATACAAAGTAAGAAAGAGCTCTTGAGAGAGTCTTTCGAGGCGGGTGTATGTGTCGTGTATTCCGGGTTGTTATTGATTCGAATCACCGTCGCTCACGGAAGAGGATTGAGCATACTTGCCCACTGCGCCGTGACATAGTAAGAAGAGGAACTAAGTCTCTTAACTTGTTGTTTGTGGATTAAACATTGTATTGGAACCTTGACTGAATTAGATATAGATCCAACTAAATTTCTGTTCCACCTTAGGCTAGCAACATCGGGATAAGCGTTTCTTGTTTGATTGTGGACTTCCGGTGTTGTGAGGCGTGAGGACCACTAAAATGAAGGCTATAAGAATCTGAATATAAGGATCAAGTTTAGTCAAGCTTCATTTTTGCAAATACATGTTCCTATTGTCTTACTACCCTTGCATGTAGAGTTACATATTTAGGATTGACGGTTAAGTCTTGCTGAGCCTTAGTGCTCACGGTTGCTTCTGAGTTGTTTTTGCAGGTAGCAGGATGCCTGCTATGAAGAGGGTTGTTCGGTGAGACGACGAACCTCACGGTTCGTTCCACTTGCCGGAAACCTAGCCGCTGCCTTTCTTTGGTGAAGCTAGTAGGAAGCGTTCACGGGCTGAACGACTTCTCTTCGGCGTAGTTAGGGTCGAGAGTGATTAGATTGTCCAGCTATTTTTTAATTCCCGCTGCGTGTGTACTTATGTTGTAAAAGATCTTATGTTGAGTAACAAAATGGTTCATTATGTTCTTACGTCTCTTTTCGTGCATGCTGTTGGGTGCCGCATCGCACGGCACCGCCCACTACGATTCCAGGGCCGGGCCTCACACGCTTGAGCAACACGAGCCACGGGAGCAAGACAAGTGCCCCTTGACCATATTGATCCTATGTTTTCAAAACTATTTTGCTTGCGAAAACTTGTATTCTTGAGTCAACTTGATGGGACACCCTTTTATAGGAGTTTACTAGTTTTGTTAAACCATCCTTGTCGCCGGGAAAGTTGATGAGTCGGGTATGGTCGTTTTTCCTTTTTGCTTCGCTTAACTTACAGGATACGGGAAGCTGAATTAAAACATGGTTAGCTACTGCACTCATATGAATAATGATGATGAGAACTTGATGATGTTAATGAGCATGGAATCGGGGAGATCTAGGCAAGCTTGGTTCGTGGATGTTGCTGAATGATATGGTGGGTTGCTTGTCGTAGATCTAAGGACCGGTTCATGCGAGCACATGCCAGGAAAACAGTGCCACCACAAGGACAAATATGGGTGGGGCTTAGCTGACTAATTAGGTGTGTTGATAGCTTGTTATGGACCGTTGGATGGAGCGGGGAATGGGTCGAGAGGGACTGCCCTGGGAACTGCCGTTGAAACCTTAGTGGGTCCGTAGATCCTAGTAGCCCCTTTGTAAAGGCTATTTTGTGATCTCTTGGCCATACACCGATGGTTGTGTACTGGTATAATGGAGGTTTCTCTAGTCGCCGACGGGTGACGAAATCACAAACTTGTGGGTAAAGTGGTGCCACCTCTGCAGAGTGTAAAACTATCATGTTAGCCGTGCTTCCGGTCACAAGCACCTGGCCAACTTCCATGATTAGAGGTAAAACATGGGATGTTTATTCGGTATGGTTATGGTATGGTCATTGGGACTAGTTTTAGGACTGATTTTAGTCATGAAAATGAGTTTTGTTTCGGTTATATGAATATGAGATGGTTATGAATATTTATGAGTATGAGATGAACTTGAGAAAGATTAAGGGCTGGATGAGACTTGATAAATGATGAGTTATGATGAGAGAATGTTGCTGAATTACTTAATTATGATGGGATAAATTTCACCTAGAAATAGTTGCTGTTTTTACCATTTTATGAAATAAAATTTGCTTGCTATAATGAGCCTTTTTATTACCTACCTTGTTGTAAGCTACATGTCATACTTCTCCTGCACTTGCTGAGTATGACATGTACTCACCCTTGCATTACCACATATACATCAGCTACAGGAGAAGAGCACTTCGAGGAACATGTGGAGTACTAGGCGTGCGAACTACCGTCAACATGCCTGTGGAGTTGAAGTTGGAGCCTGCTGTTTTAGTCACTTTCCTCTGCCGTTTAGAGTCTTCCGCTGCAAGAATAAGTTAGATGTTCATGAGTGAGACATTGAGTCATTGTAATAAAGTACTTAAACACTATTTATTCATGGTTATATTCTGAATTCAGTTTGTGGATTACATGTGTATGTGTGATGAACATCCTGGGCACACATATGCATTCACTTGGTTCTATTTTCGGAACCGGGTGTCACAAGCTCAAAGCTAGAGTTTTCAAGCTGCCCGCGGAAGGCGTAGCACAGTCCGTTGACCACATCCCATGCAGCATCATCAATAGCTTCTGCCCTTGTGCCTCTCCATGTGGGTGTGAAGTATCGTGTGGTAGACCTAGCGTTAGATAGGATGGTCACTTCAGCCTTACACTCTTCACGTCCGAGGCGAGGGGCTTTCTTGACGAGGTACTCTGGGTACAAGTCACAGCACTCAAGGAACTCTCTCAGCTCCCTGGCCATATGTCCTCCCTTCATTCCGTTGGACCAGAATTCTTGAGCAGAACGGATGACCCGTTCATAATATTCATTCTCGACCACAGCAGGTGGTGGCTCCTCTCCGTGTTCTTCTTCTCCCGGTTCAGCTTCATAAGGCTCATTGTCTTGATGTAGGCCCACATGGTATTCCTCCTGGGGCGCATACCAGTGCGGCCCCTCTTGTGGATCTTCTTCCATGTCTTCCTCATATGCTTCCACCGCTTCCGGATCCTCTTCCTCATGCATATGGCCATTGACTTCATCCTCATCATGAGGTTCCATCTTGACTTCCCCCCAGTACGGTCTGCCAGAAACCTCAATGGAGTTAAGCGAGCTTCCAAGGGGCGGCAGACGAGTGCTCATGCGTGTAGTGCTCTTAGTGATCGACATCTATGGAGAACACTCGAGAAGCTTTAGAGAAGAGGGCAAATAATTCCAAAAATTTCAGCAGCTATTAAGCAAGAAAACAGATGGTGTGGCTGTCCAAAAGAAAAGAAGAAAAAGGGGCTTAAAATAGCACTTTGCAGTGGCTGAGTTGACAAGTAAAGTGCAGCAGCAAGCAGTTTTAGAAAAAGAGTGTATTAGAGGGGTGTTCCTATGTGGTTTAGAGTGTCCATTTTATCTAGGCTTGCGTCCTATGGTCAACGTGGCTCTGATACCGATTTGTGACACCCGGTTCCGAAAATGAACCAAATGATAAGTAAGTGTGCCCAGGATGTTCATCACACATACACATTTACTTCACAAACTGAATTCAGTACTTTAACCACGTTACAAATAGTACTTAATGTTTATTTTGCAGCGGAAAATACTAAACAGCAGCAGATTCAACTCGACTCCATTCCAGAGGCGGTTGACGGTAGTGTGCAGGCCTAGTACTCCACCTGATCTTCGAAGTAGTCCCAAGTATCCCTTGTAGCTGAATCGTTGTGGGAAATGCAAGGGTGAGTACATAATGTACTCAACATGTGGCGGAAAAATATGACATGTATCTTAAGAAAGGTTGGAAACAAAGGTTAGATATAGCAAGCAAATTTTATTTCACAATCACAAGAAAATGACCCTACAATTTCTAGGTGAGTTAGGTGTAAGGGCCTAAGTTTTTGCACACATCCAAAGTGTTCATCACACCATACATACCTCATTTGAGGAAAACTTATGAACACATTTGAAGAGCAAGTAACCACAATCAATATGGTCATTAGAGGATGAACTCACAAAATGCAAAAGTGGTATTTCCCACATGCATCATATAGGGAATGGGTATATGGAAAACTTCTACACCTTGCTAGGAATGCTCATGCCAAAATTCACCCAAATCCAAAACCTTTTTGAGGTATTTTTGGGTATAACTAGAAAGAGGCTAGTTTGAACTCAAATTCAAATTCAAACTCCTTTTACCCCATGAATGCAAAAGTGGGATTCATATTCACACTCAGCACATTTTTGTGAGCTCACACACCAATTTTCACTCCATTTAGAGTTGATCTTGACATGAGCTAATTTTAGCAAATTCAAATTCAATTTGAATTTCAAACTGCAGTGTGCTGAAAATATATTCAAACACTTTACAATTTGAATTCTATCAAGTTCAAATGGGCATTTGGTAGATAATTCAAATTTCAAAGGGTATTAGTGGAACTACTGTTTAGAGCAGTGGGAGAAAGTTAATTTGAGAGGTTAAAATGGAAGTGGGGCCCACCTGTCAGCCTGACCAGAAATTCAACCGACTGAAGAACAGAACACTCGGTTTCTCGGGCTGCAGTTGCGGTCGCCACCGAGCCGGACGCCGCTGCCAGCTCCTGCTCGGCATGTGCCGTACTCAGCCGATGTTTCCTCCCTCTTATCTCGAAGCCGGGCCGGTCAAAGGCAGAAACGCTCAGTTCTTCGCTCCCTCGTGCAAGAAAACTTTGCCTCGCCGCCGCTCTTTCGGGTTTGATCGGAGAACCGGAAACCACAGCTCCACCACTCCCCCCAAGCTGCAAAACGGTACTAGAGACTCTCATCGTACATCCCCGTCATAGGAACCAGCCGAGTTCGGTTGCTCTCGCCCCATACCGAGAGTTTTTCTGATGACCTAAGCTCTTGCGCACCTCGGGCTCCCGTGGACAGCCTAAACGGGAAAGTGTCAGCCCAAGCTAAGGCATCCCCGGACGTGTTAGGGTCTCGTGTTGCTCACCCCCGAACCACAGCCCGAGTGGTCGATCACCGGCGACGAATTTCATTTTTCCCTTCCATTCGGCACAGACCGACCTTCGGGTGCGGACTCACCAAATTCCCGTTCCATAGTCGTTTAGAGATCCTCAAACTGCACCTACACGAGCTAGAATTGCTAGCGAACAACTTTCCTTCGCAGTCTTAGCAAGAAAACCTTGGTAGACCACCCATTTCTAGTTTAGCTACCGGCGCTAATGGAGGAAGCCGTCGGGCGCACAGTGAGAGCTCACATAGGACCCTTTCTGAACTGCCTTGATCCCATGAATATCTTCCCTAGGGTGCACTGATGCTCTATGACCGTTAGCTCGATCTTTTGGGGTGCTAGGAAGCCCGGCCGACACGGCCGAAGTTCTTCCAAAGACGCCGCTCGTCGCCGGCCATGTTCCGGTGGTTGTCATGTCGAGCTAAGTCCAGAACTGTGTTCCCCGTGTGGGATTAGGCAGAGGCGGCAAAAATCGTGGAGTTCGGTGCACGGGAAAGCCCCTCTGGCGAGGGGGGCGGCGCCGCCGAGCGAGGGAGGTCAGGAGGTAGACGAAGCCTGCGGCCGGATATTTAAACCGGGGATCAGCTGTGGCACCGGATCTGATGTGGCTGCACACAAAATACTCCGTAGCCCCGTGTGTCAGCCGCTGAGAAACTGACACGTAGCCCCGGTCCCACGCGCAGCGATTTAAACTTTTTCCCTGATTTTCAGATTTAGTTCAAACTTCAAACCCACATACCTTTGGCTAGTAAAATCCAAATCGAGTGAACCAAATTTTCTTGGATTAAGCTCTTTTAGTACTTTCTAACAAATCAAGTTTCACTTTATGAAAATCCTTATTTCTCAAGAATTAATTCTTCAAAATTTAAACTGTTTAATATTTTAACTGGATAACCCTTTGGACAAAAATTCTCAAATTTGGCCAGGATGTTCATCATAATATCATTGAGCTACCATAAAAATTTCAGATCCATTAGAGCTAATTTGCTCCACCTAATGGTGTGATTAATAAAACTGTTCCAGAGAAAATGGAAAATGTCCAGAAACATTTTTAGATTTTGCCTGAAATTGTTTAGCTCATATCTTTAGATAGGAACCTTCAAATTAAATGAAACCCACTCCATTAGAACCCTATGAAAATCTAGTTTTCAGAAAGTCATGGCTTTCTCCATGAAAACTCCTAGAACACCCTAAGAGTTCCAATTAAGGCCAAGTACACAATTATTTGTGGAGAGCTCAAATGAGCTTTGCTGCAAATGAAACTTGGCCAAGTCTCTCTTTAGGTTGTATCCAAATCACAGTAAAAATTTCAGAGTCAATGGGCCTGTCTAGTAAGACTTATAGTCCTCACAAATTCAACTTCAATTCAAATGCATTCAAATTGATACATATATGTATTTATCTCATGTAGTCGCTGTGAGACCTATGTGTGCTGAATACATTGGCAATTAGGATAAAAGTTAGCATTAACATTCAAAGTTTTGAATATTGCCAAAACATTCTTCTGTGGCAAGGTCCGACAAGTTCTTTGTTAGGTCCGCCAAGTGTTGGCAAGGTCCGACGCAACGTCCGGAGAGCTCCTGCAAGGTCCGGAGAGCTTCTGTGAGGTCCGGAGCTTGTTTTTAGGGAGCTCCCGTGAAGTTCAACTCGTAGAACTGCAGCGTCTTGTTTTTGCTTTTAACTCGCAATGTTTCAAACTTGCTTTATGGGAAGGTTTGCTTAGTATTAATTTGCTAAGTTTTTGGTGTGTTTTGGTGGTTATGGCTGTTATCATTTGATATGGTTTGCAACATGCTTATGTGACGTGCTCATGTAAGGTGTTGTGGTTTTCGAACTAACGTGAGTCAAGTCGAGGACTTGTGCTCGGAAGAATTGGTTGTTTATTCATGTGCAGGTGTTGCTTGAGTTCAAGACATGGCTGGTGACGGGATCCTTGGACTAGTCTCAGGGAGGAGATGAGGTTCCAACAACCAAGTTCGGGAGGAGCTGTGGTTGAGTTGCTCAGGAGGTCGCGCAGCATGTTTGGATCAAGGGCAGTGCATATGAAGGTTGCGTGTATGTCGTTGGATGGTGTTTGCACGTGTGCAAGGAGTGCATGGACGTGGCAACATTGTTCCAAGGCGTGATGAAGGGAAGTGGACGTAAAGAATTGGTCGGAAAGGTCCAACCGGCTGGATTGCGTACTCAGGCTGAGGCTGAGTCGGATATGGCTCAAATATGGAAGATTTGAGTTGGTTATGATAGGATTTCGTGCTAGGCACGAAGTTGAGTTGTTTTAGGAATGTTTAGGACGTTCCTATGGTGTTTGGAAGTCTCACGATTGCTTCTATCTGCGAATAGGAGAGTCCTGATCAGTTATGGTAAGTTAGGATACGAGTCCAATTAGGAGTAGGAGTCCTAGATTGAATTGTTTAGCCTGAGGGCTGGCTATAAAAGCAAGGGAGGCCAGAGCTCTCGTGGGTAGAGAACTTTGGGCTGTTCCTCTTGTGTTTCTATTGAATAAAGTTCATAGTTTCGAGGAGCTTTTGTGCCTTGTTCGTCCGACTTGTTTTTCGTCAAGTCTTTCTCGCCGAGTTTCTGGACAGACCGACGTTGCTTCGGTGTTTCGTTCATAACTCGAGTTTTACAGATCCGATTGACGTGATTCTTTTTGGGTTGTCTTCACAACTCAATTATCTATCGTCTGTAAAATGTTCACGAGCTTCGGATATATAGTTTTTGAGATACACGAGTTTCTTTGCAGCGTTTCAGATCTGTTTTATATCGGGTAGAACAGATTGATCTTCGTTTAATGTTTTGATCGTATCTCAAGTTTTACTTCGTGTTTTCAAGTGATTCTTGTTGCATTAGATCTGTGACTTGATTCTCTACCTCTATACTTGATTTGTCACGGTTGAACACATTTGAAAACACTTGCACACATGGTTTCTTTAACCGATTAATTTTTGCTGAGGGGTTTTTGTTGTTTCCGCTGCGAAAAGTTTTAATCTACCATTCACCCCCCTCTGGTAGCTTTTCACATGCTCTTCGATCCTACAATTGGTATCAGAGCTAAGGTGCTCTAATCTTTGTGATTTGCACGTGTTTTGACTAACCATCATGGAGAAGTACTCCGCAAAACCTTGTGTGTTCAATGGCATCGATTTTCAGGTTTGGAAGGCGCGGATGGAGGCCTACATACAGGCGTATGGGTTCGCTATATGGGAAAAGGTCTACCGGAACTTCGATGTACCACCCAACGATCAAGTTACGGCTGCGAACATGAGAGATGTTGACAACAACAACAAGGCTCGCAACTTGATCATCCAAGGATTGACTCAAAGCGACTTCGACCGTGTTGCACACCTCCGATCTGCATATGTTGTTTGGAAAGCTATTTGTGACTACCATGAAGGATCCAATACGATCAAGGAGGTAAGGCAAGATATGTTCAAGAAATAATACATGCGTTTTGAGATGCAACCCGGTGAGTCAATTGACGACCTTTTTGCTCGCTTTAATAAAATTCTCAGCAACTTGCGTAGTGTCAATGTTAACTTTTCAGATGCTGAAAATGCTAGACAATTGTTAGGAGCATTAGATATGTAAATTTGGGAGATGAAAGTTACATCTATTCGTGAATCTACTGTCATGAGTTCTCTTACTTTAGACGTGCTTTATTCTAAATTGAAAACTCATGAAATTGACATCATCTCACGTAAAAACCCCAACAAGTCTATTGCATTTGTTTCGCAACGTGACATGTCTAGTTCTAGTCAATCATCATCTAGTGGTGCACTCTCTTTGCTGTCCTCTCTAACCCTTGAACAAATTGAAGAGTTTCCAGAGGAGGAGCTTGCACTCATCTCTACTCGGTTCTCAAAAGCATTGCAAAATGTGAGAACTAGAAGGAGAGGAAGCTCCGGACCTCAACGATGTTTTGAATGTGGTAAGACAGGACATTTTCGTACGGAGTGCCCTAACCTTTCAGGTCCGACTTCACGTGAAGAAAAGAAAACAAGGCCGAAGAAATCGTTTGCATTGAATAAGAAGAAGAAAGATTTATCAATGCGCAACATAGTGCATAGTATGATCTCTGCACTTCAGGATTTCGACTCAAGTGATGTGGACACCGGTAGTGATGAAGATGAAGAAGCTATGGCAAATATGTGCTGCATGGCGAGCAAGTCAAGTTCAAGCTCTGAGGAGGCAGAACACAACAGCGACGATGAAGAGGTTTCACGTTTGAGGAAGGAGAACATTTGGATTGTGGATTCAGGTTGCTCACGCCACATGACCGGTAACAAAGAATAGTTCTCCTCTCTCTCTTTTGTGTCACGTGTATTAATGTTACTTTCGCCGATGACTCTTCTACTCCCATAATTGCTAAAGGTTCGGTTAGAGTAAACAATCTCTACACTTTGAAAGATGTGGCACTTGTTAAAAATTTGAAATACAACTTGCTTTCGGTTTCACAATTGCTAGATGAAAATCTAGAGGTTAGCTTTGCTAAAAATTGCTGCAAGGTTGTAGATTCAAAAGGTGAGCTTTTGTTTAACATGTCTAGGTTTGGAAGAGTTTTTAAAGCCGATTTTGATTTGTCAACTTCTAAGCATCGGTGTCTAGTTGCTAATGATACAAAGGATCTATATTTTTGGCATCGTAGACTTGGTCACATAGGCTTTGATCATCTCACTCGTGTTAGTGCTCTCGATCGCATACGTGGGCTGCCGAAGCTTAAAAAGGACAATGATATTGTGTTCTCTTCTTGTAGACATGCTAAGTTTGTTGCAGGTTCACATGCTCCTCTCACAATGACCATGACAGCTGAACCGGGACAACTTTTACATCTTGACACAGTAGGTCCGGCACGTGTTCAATCCTTCGGAGGTAAATGGTATGTGCTTGTGATTGTTAATGATTATTCCAGATATTCTTGGGTTTATTTTATGGCATCTAAGAATGAAGCTTTTAGTCATTTTAGAACTTTATTTCTTAGATTATCTATTGATCACCTAGGATCATTAAAAGCAATTAGAAGTGATAACGGAACTGAATTTAAAAACCAATCCTTTGATCACTTTCGTGCTGAAAATGGAATAGATCATCAATACTCTTCACCCTATGTACCACAACAAAATGGTGTCGTAGAAAGAAAGAACAGGACCTTAGTTGAGATGGCTAGGACTATGCTTGATGAATATCAAACTCCTAGGAAATTTTGGGCTGATGCAATTGCAACCGTTTGTTATGTCTCAAATCGAGTTTTCTTACGTGCTAAGCTTGGAAAAACCCCATATGAGCTTCGGTTTGGACATAGGCCTAGTGTTACACACTTTAGGTTTTTTGGTTGCAAATGCTTTGTTAAGAAACATGGTAATCTTGATAAATTTGAAGCTAGATCTGTTGATGGCATGTTTCTTGGTTATCCATCTCATACTAGAGGCTACCGTGTGCTTTTATTTGACACTAACAAAATTGTGGAGACTTGCGAGGTTTCTTTTGATGAAGCTAGCCCAAGTACTAGCTCCGATATTGCAGGTCCGGATCCATATCCGCAGGGGGAGAGTACTTTTATTGAAGAAGATGAAGAAGTGGTGCTGCTGCCCGAAAACTCGGAAGTAAATAACGATCGAGCTGCTGATTTTGCACCACAACCAGCACCAACAGTCACTACTGCTGGTTCGGACCTTCCTCAATCAACAAGCCCTCCTAATCAAAGGTCTGAACATGAAGAAGAAGGTGCTTGTGAAGTGTCTACTCCCCTCCGAGTACTCAAAAGTCATCCTCCACAACAAATCATTGGAAGCCTGCATGAACGAGTCACTCGGTCCAGGTTTTGCGATCCAAACTCTCATGCTCATTCTGCTTTTGTTGCTTCTTTTGAACCCAAGGATATATCACACGCACTCACTAATGAATCTTGGATTAATGCCATGCAAGAAGAGTTAGAAAATTTTGAAAGAAATAATGTTTGGAAACTTGTACCTCCACCTCAAGGTCACACATTAATTGGAACTAAATGGGTATTTAAAAATAAGCAAAGTGAGGATGGGGTTGTGGTTAGGAATAAAGCTAGGTTGGTTGCTCAAGGTTTCACTCAAATTGAAGGTCTAGATTTTGATGAAACATTTGCTCTTGTTGCTAGATTAGAAGCTATAAGAATTTTATTAGCATTTGCTGCATCTAAAGGTTTCAAGTTATATCAAATGGATGTTAAAAGTGCTTTTCTTAATGGCTACATAGAGGAGGAGGTTTATGTTAAGCAGCCACCGGGTTTTGAAAATCCAAATTTTCCTAATCATGTTTACAAACTGTCCAAAGCCTTGTACGGTCTAAAACAAGCCCCTAGAGCATGGTATGATAGGTTAAAAACATTCTTACTTGAAAAGGGGTTTACCATGGCCAAGGTTGATAAAACTCTTTTTGTACTTAAGCATGGCAATGACTCATTATTCGTTCAAGTGTATGTGGATGATATTATCTTTGGTTGTGCTTCTCATGATCTCGTGTCCAAGTTTTCAGCTATGATGAGTTCAGAATTTGAGATGAGTATGATGGGAGAACTCACATACTTTTTGGGGCTGCAAATCAAGCAAAGAAAAGAAGGAACTTTTGTGCATCAAACTAAGTATACAAAGGACCTTATTAAGTGCTTCAACATGGACAAATGCAAGCCTCTTTGGACACCAATGGGAACAGCAACAACACTTGAACTTGACGAAGATGGTGACCCGGTCGATAAAAAAGAATACAGAAGTATGATTGGATCACTTTTGTATATCACGGCGTCAAGACCGGACATACAATTCAGCGTATGTCTTTGTGCACGTTTTCAAGCTTCTCCACGTGCTTCACATCACCAAGCCATCAAAAGGATTCTCAGGTACCTACATGGAACTCAAGAATTTGGCATTTTTCTTCCTTCTTCCTCAACCGTTTCTTTGAAAGCTTTTTCGGATGCTGATTTTGGGGGTTGTAGGATTGATAGGAAAAGTACTTCGGGTGCTTGTCATTTTCTTGGTAATTCACTTGTTGATTGGTCCTCTAGAAAACAAAGTTCAGTTGCACAATCCACGGTCGAATCTGAATATGTAGCTGCGGCTAGCGCTTGCTCACAAATTCTTTGGATTGTTCAAACACTTAAGGACTATGGGGTTGATTTAGATAGTGTTCCACTGTTTTGTGATAACACTAGTGCAATTTGTATTGCTAAAAACCCCGTGAAACACTCTAGAACTAAGCACATTGACATTAGGTATCACTTTCTTCGTGATAATGTTGAAAAAGGAAACATTGTGCTTCACCATGTCGATACCGAACAACAATTGGCTGATATTTTTACAAAACCTTTGGATTTCACTCGTTTTTGTTTCATTCGTAGTTAAATAGGAGTTATGCATCCTCATGGCTTAAATTGAGGGGGAGTTTTTGAAACTTTGAAAGTCTATGTGTGAATCTGAAACTAAAATAATATGAGCATAGTATTTCATACATATATGACTTTGTGATTCCTTTTACAGGCTGAAAGTTCTTACTATATTACTCGTGTTATACATTTTGTAGTTTTTGCCATGACTAGTAATTGGAATAATTACTTACACTAAATCTGGTCATGATCGAACTTTCTTGCTGTTTTGAACTTGTTGCGTGCTCACAAGTGCTTTTAATCATAAAAAATTAATCAAGTGATCAGCTCACATGTTGAGTTTTCAAATAAAAAATTGAGAAACGATCAAGAGAATATGCATGCATCGCACTTCTTTTGAGATTGCTTATCATTGCACTAAGATATGAACTTGGAAGGAATTGTGTATGACTAAAATCATGTCCTTAAGCTTCTGATTGTCAAATGACATAGGCTTGGCTTGGTTGGTTAGAATAAGGCTGATGCGGCATATAATCTCTTGCAAATATCATATGATCAACTTTGTGCCTTAAATGATTATGAATAATAAAAATGCAGCAACAAGTGTCATGTTTTCAGGTTTTGAAATAGTTGAGTAAGGGAGATCATGACTTGCTTAAACTGAAAAATACATTTGATCTCTAGCATGGCTTACACTACTTTATGTATCTCATTGATGTGATAGTGTAAGTAACCTGATAGTATGACTTGGATGAGCTTTGTTTTGTATGTATATGTTATAATATGCTCATAACATTTAAAAATTTCTCCTTTGAACCTTGCTGAATACATTGTCAAAGGGGGAGAAATATGTATAAGGAGAGATTTTTTTACACTTTGCATATGTTATACACTTTCTTCCTTCTTTGATTTTAAAAAATGGGGAGAAATTAATAAAGGGGGAGAAATGAGTTTTCAAAGCTTTTCAAAACTTTTCATAAGCCAATGTTCGGATTTTAATTGTGTTGCCAATGCATTCATCAATGGGGAGATTGTGAGACCTATGTGTGCTGAATACAATGGCAATTAGGATAAAAGTTAGCATTAACATTCAAAGTTTTGAATATTGCCAAAACGTTCTTCTGTGGCAAGGTCCGACAAGTTCTTTGTTAGGTCCGCCAAGTGTTGGCAAGGTCCGACGCAAGGTCCGGAGAGCTCCTGCAAGGTCCGGAGATCTTCTGTGAGGTCCAGAGCTTGTTTTTAGAGAGCTCCCGTGAAGTTCAACTCGTAGAACTGCAGCGTCTTGTTTTTGCTTTTAACTCGCAATGTTTCAAACTTGCTTTATGGGAAGGTTTGCTTAGTATTAATTTGCTAAGTTTTTGGTGTGTTTTGGTGGTTATGGCTGTTATCATTTGATATGGTTTGCAACATGCTTATGTGACGTGCTCATGTAAGGTGTTGTGGTTTTCGAACTAACGTGAGTCAAGTCGAGGACTTGTGCTCGGAAGAATTGGTTGTTTATTCATGTGCAGGTGTTGCTTGAGTTCAAGACATGGCTGGTGACGGGATCCTTGGACTAGTCTCAGGGAGGAGATGAGGTTCCAACAACCAAGTTCGGGAGGAGCTGTGGTTGAGTTGCTCGGGAGGTCGCGCAGCATGTTTGGATCAAGGGCAGTGCATATGAAGGTTGCGTGTACGTTGTTGGAAGGTGTTTGCACATGTGCAAGGAGTGCATGGACGTGGCAACATTGTTCCAAGGCGTGATGAAGAGAAGTGGACGTAAAGAATTGGTCGGAAAGGTCCAACCGGCTGGATTGCGTACTCAGGCTGAGGCTGAGTCGGATATGGTTCAAATATGGAAGATTTGAGTTGGTTATGATAAGATTTCGTGCTAGGCACGAAGTTGAGTTGTTTTAGGAATGTTTAGGACGTTCCTAAGATGTTTGGAAGTCTCACGATTGCTTCTATCTGCGAATAGGAGAGTCCTGATCAGTTATGGTAAGTTAGGATACTAGTCCAATTAGGAGTAGGAGTCCTAGATTGAATTGTTTAGCCTGAGGGCTGGCTATAAAAGCAAGGGAGGCCAGAGCTCTCGTGGGTAGAGAACTTTGGGCTGTTCCTCTAGTGTTTCTATTGAATAAAGTTCATAGTTTCGAGGAGCTTTTGTGCCTTGTTCGTCCGACTTGTTTTTCGTCAAGTCTTTCTCGCTGAGTTTCTGGACAGACCGATGTTGCTTGGGTGTTTCGTTCATAACTCGAGTTTTACAGATCCGATTGATTTGATTCTTTTTGGGTTGTCTTCACAACTCAATTATCTATCATCTGTGAAATTTTCACGAGCTTCGGATCTTTAGTTTTTGAGATACACGAGTTTCTTTGCAGCGTTTCAGATCTGTTTTATATCGGGTAGAACAGATTGATCTTCGTTTAATGTTTTGATCGTATCTCATGTTTTACTTCGTGTTTTCAAGTGATTCTTGTTGCGTTAGATCCGTGACTTGATTCTATACCTCTCTACTTGATTTGTCACGGTTGAACACGTTTGAAAACACTTGCACACACGGTTTCTTTAACCAATTAATTTTTACTGAGGGGTTTTTGTTGTTTCCGCTGCGAAAAGTTTTAATCTACCATTCACCCCCCTCTGGTAGCTTTTCACGTGCTCTTTGATCCTACAGTCGCTAAGGTTGAGGAGGAGCCCGAAGTCTTAGACTTCATCACTCCAGAGGAACAGCTAGCTTACAACCAACAGCAGCAAGGCAAGCTCCGGTTTGCATTAGCCTTTTATTAAATTCTACTGTTTTGAGAACTTACTTTGAGCACCCACTTAAATTTTGCATTAGAGTCTTGTTTGAAAACCCAAATGCATAGCCAAAAAAACCCTGGGTTGGGCTTAGGTTTGTAAACCTTGATTAGCTACTGCAATGCTAAGATAGTGTAGGATTCGGTACAAGTCGAGTAGTTGGAACTGCTCGCGAGAATAGGCCATAGGCACACTACTCGGGTAGAGGTAGCAAATGAAACACATGGCGAGAAAAATGAGACCGATCAGAGAGTAAGGGCAGCAGAACGTTGGGGCCTGGGTGCCATAGCTCCACTTGTGTCGATTGAGGACCGAGCCGTGTGCGGGCTTGTTAAACAAGCTAGAACAGTACCGAAGACCTACCGGATATATGGGAACCGGGAAACCGATGTAACTCGGGTAGTTCGGTGTTGAGGCATAGCTGGTCGTTCAGAGGGTAGGTTGAGAGCTTGAGGTGTAAATTGGCTGGCAGCACTACAGATGCGCGCACAGAGACCTCTTGCTCGAGACGATTGGACTGGCTCAACATTTGGCTGACGGGTGAAAGGTGGTCGCGTACGACATCCGTGATGGTTGATGTAGGCAACATCGAGTACGGACGTACGTGACGGGTTATTCGGGTAACCCTGCAAGTGTAAATCGATTATAATCTCCGTCCCTCACGGTCAGTGAGTACCACTTGTTCACTGTACCATGAAGTGGAAAGAACAGGCTAGAGTCATGTAAAAGTTGCTGATTGAAAGCTATACTTGATTGTTAATGACTTGCTGTAGTTTAGAGCTAATTAAAGTTCTTTTCAACCTTGGGTAAAGTACATGAGAGAAATGTGTTTCTTGTTTGATTGCGGCTCTCTCATGTGCCTTAGCGTGAGGTACTCCACAACCTGCTGCTAAAACTTGAAAGTAAGGTTCAAATAATTAGGCGAGTCCTTTGCAACTTATTTACCTCATGTACCCTGAATCCCTCATGTAGAAGTTTCATGTATAGGAGAGACGGGTCAGACTTGCTGAGCCATCGTGCTCACTGCTTGTGTTTGAAGCTTTTGCAGGGTGTTATGTGGAAGGGACTCCCTAGGAGGAGACGGAACCCCAAGAGGGAAATCCCGTCGAGTGGGAGTCGTGCACGCCGCCGTATTAGTGTGCGTTGTGCTAGCAGGGACACGTTCACGGGCTGAATGTGAACTCGATGCATAGTCTACGCCCGTGAGTGTAGACTGAACATATTTTATTGTAAAAATGTTCATAAACTCGTTTATGTAATAAAACTTTGCTTCCGCTTTGTACTATTTTATGTGTGTTATCCGGTGCTGTGCAACGCAGTAACCCTCAGCGTGATCCTGGCTCGACGAGGCCGTGGGGCCATGTCAGCGTGGCATCAGAGCTCGCTTAAGGTTTAACGCACTAAAAAGGTCATCTTTTCCAAACACTCGGTGAGGAACGAGTTAGTAGCCCATATAAGGATGTTATTAGTGTATAGAAAGTGGCAAATCTAACCTATTTTCTTATGTCAGAAAATCATGCATCTCTGGACGTCATGTCTTTGGGGGTGCATGTAAGCGCTGTCCACCAGTGCACACAAGCTGAAGGGTGGAGCCTCACGGCTGGCAGGTAACCCGGCCCGCTTTAATATCCTCTACGACTCTTCATGTCGTTTGGGCTATTCAAGCAACGCCCTTCCCTGGCATGCTATGGGAAAGTTTGGGAGACCCCGTCATGTGGTCAGTAACGTGAACACATAGCTCAAGGCGTGTTTGGCTTGAGAATAACCGTGCGAGTGATGACGGACGGTTGGATGAACTGTATTGGGACCGGGCTCGGTGTGCAGCCGAGTCTGATGATCGTGTGAGTTATTTGCAGGTAGTCTAACCACGAATCGGTAGACGAGTAGCATCCGTGTGCGAGAGACGTTTAGTGCCACTGAACTAACGAAGCCGGCGAAGTCCGGTATAGGTTTTTCTTTGTGAGGAACGTACTACCAACATGAACTGGTGACGAATCAACGTCACACCCCACTAAATGAGCAACTTTATTGTAAAACTTGAAAGTTTTAATCCAGAGCACTGAAACTTTGATGTAACTCCTTCCCTTAATCAGGATGTTCAAAGTAAATAATTTTTCAACTTATAGGATACTAAGGACAGAGTCCCTTGTTTTCAGTTGAAATAAGGCTGAAGTTAATCAGAGGTTAGAGGTTGAGTTCTTTCGAGGTTGGGGTCATATGATATATTTCTGGAAATCTTTTGGAGATCTTTACAACTTTCCTGTTGATTCCCAGAGGTGTTTCATCCCTTAACCAGTCAAAAAATGCAGTAGAGTTGAAACTGTCCCGAAAACAGGGCAAAGCAATACTCTCTGTAACTCTCTGTAAATTGAGCATAACTTCCAGCATAAAAAATCCAAAAATAGAAAATGAGGTAGTTCTGAAAATTTCATGAGATCGGTTACAACTTTGTAACAGAAAGTTTTGTCGAATTTGGTATAGAATTAACTGGAATTCTTGGATCAAATCAGTACCTCAAGCAGGGAGGTGCTGTCCAATTTTCTCCAGAAATTTTGTCAACTTTGACATCTCATAACTTTTGAACCAAGACAGATCTTAGCCCAAGTAAATACTTTCTGGAAACCTATTGAAGTTAGCTTTAACTTTCATGATGAGCTCCAGAATTGGTTATGCTTTAGCATGGTCTAAATCTGGTTGGAATAGAAACTGGTCAGGGCTGTCAGTTTGGGCAGCAGACCAGCAGTCAAATTTGTTTAAGTTTGAATTGTGTTTCCAAGTTTTATGAGTTCAATGACATGTTTTGATGTTACAACTTAATGATTTACTGTTGAAATGAATATTTGATCTTTTCAAATATGTTTCTACAGATGACCGCGGATAGACAATTGGAGAACTGGTAGGTGGTATCCCACTGTTCTCACCGCAGCGGTTATTCGGAAGTGCTGAAGCAAATGTTTCAATATTTCGGATATGTGGAGACGCCGCAGTATCTCACAAAGGAAGAAGGCAAGGAGGGGAACAAGACGTGGATCATCCATGTCGAAGTTCCTGCAGGACCTATGCCACCCGTTTGGGCACCGTTCACCGTCACGGTGAGAGGTAGACAGCCGGAGGAAATGTGGCAAGTGGCAGCCTGCGACATCATGTCACGTTTCTTCCAAATACACGTGAGAGCTATGGAGGGCTCCATACGCACTCGTTCCGGTGGATGGACGAGCTATTCACATGTGGAGGGAAAGGTACTTGGAGGCAACACATCCGGGTTGCCCAAGGTACAACCCCAAGGAGGCGAACCTTAGCCTCCAGTTGAGGGCAGGAAAGGCCGTGATGGACAGCCAAGCTGTTCATACGGATTGTCTTGCTGTGAAGCTCAAGGAGAGCACCAGCCGTGGAGACCATTTCGAGAGTGCTCACAGCGCACTCCACAATGTTGTCATTCCGATGATAAAGCGACTGAATGAACAACATAATCAGTTGCATCGTCTGAAGAAGGCAAAGAAGAAAAGCCGCGTTGACATCACGGCTTTGCAACAGCAAGTGCAGGCCTTGACCCATAAAAATGAGGTCCTCATTCAAGAGCGTAATGACGCTATTGAGGAGGGGCAAGGCTGGGAAGAGGACTACAACCAGGCCATGGACGAGGTGCATGCGTTGCAGGACATCGTACCTCCTGTAATGGGCCTGCCAACGGTAGGTGCCGTACCCATGGTTTTGGGTATCCCGGCGATGGGGGAACCTGAACCGGAAGAGGAGGTCATGGACCCGGAGCCACCAGCAGAGGTAGCGGAGGAGGACGACCCACAAGAGGTCGAGTTCTACTCCGAGTAGTGATTTACCATTGCCAAGTAGGGCAGCGAGGGTGGTGTAGGAAAAACTTTTGTAATCGGTGACATGTCTTAGACAGTAGTAGATGTATAGGTAGTGACAACATGAGCACGACTTATCGGAGAACCGAGAATAATGTATCTTGTATAAAGTTTATGCTTTATCAATATATGTGAATGTTGTGCAAGTTATTCATGTGTCACTTCAATACCTACTATTTCATATGGAATTTTTGGTATGACATGTGCTGATCGCTGCTGTTTTGAATTTTAGAATGACTCGCACTCGTGCCAACCCAGATGTTGGGGGTTCTATTCAGGGGGGAGAGGCCTCCCAACAGCCTCCCGAGGATTCCCCGGGACAGCAACAGAGGCAACAGCAACAACCGCCACCGCCACCGCCAACGGTTACATTGGCCGACATCGTTATGGTGATGGCGGGTTCTCATCAGCAGCACATGGAGTTGCTGCAGACGCTTATTGCTAATACGTCTCGACCCGAAAGGCGTCAAGATCGTGAGGAGCGTCATCAAAGCTCCTACTCCGACTTTATGGCTACTCATCCCCGGTATTTTCAAGGGCAGATGAACCCCTCGATGCAGACAACCGGCTCCGCATGATGGAGATGAAGTTCGGGCTGCTCCAAGTGAGTGAGCAGCGCAAGACTCAGTTCGCGGTCCAACAGCTTCAAGGATCCGCGAGCGCTTGGTCGGCGAACTACTGTGCCTCGCAACCCACCGAGCGAGTTATGACCTGGGCGGAGTTCCGGACGGCCTTCAGGGCCTATCACATACTGCCGGGTCTTATGAAGAGGAAGACGCAGGAGTTCCTTCGCCTGCAGCAAGGAAGCCAGAACGCGCTGGAATACTCCAGGGCGTTCAATGATCTGGAACTCTATGCTTCTTATCATGCCGATACCGATGAGAAGCGGCGGGATCATTTTTACCAGGGGCTTAACCCGCTCTAGAAGGACAAGCTGGCGATGTTCATTCGCGGCAGCCTCAATGATATTATTGATTCTGGCGATTGTTCAGGAGGACTCCGGCAACGAGTTAGTGGCGGCGGAGAAGAAGCGAAGCGCGCCGCAAAGCAGCGGAGAAGGAGGTGGTCCTTCTCAAAAATACCGGATGGTGTATCACTCACCATCGGGGAAACGCTGGCAGCCACCACAGAGGCCGATGCCATTCCGCAGTCGACCATATTCTCCACCGGCATTCAGGCCGGCACTACCAGCACCACCTCCGCAGCAACAACAGCAGCAGCGGGCGATGCCGCGTGCGTTTGTACCTCAGCAGCGCATGCCGAACTTTCATCCCCCAAGCGTGGGCCAGTCAGCAGCCACATGCTTCAAATGTGGTCGCCCAGGACACTTCGCCAAAAACTGTCCTGAGAGGCAGGGTGGCGGAGTAGCACCACAGTTTCCGGGGAGGAATCAGCCCCGGAACCCCACTAATTTGTGGCGGGCAAATCCTAAGCCAGGCACCGTCCACCAACTCGCCATAGAGGACGTGCCGGAGGGGGAGCCAAGCCTTGCGGGTATGTTCCAACTCCACCAGCATCCCGCTATAGTGTTATTTGATTCAGGCGCCATGCATAGCTTCATTAGCCAAGCTTTTATTGCTAAATACAGCTTGCAAATACTACCCACCGAAAGTCCATACTTGATTTGTTCACCGGGTGGGAAAATTTCAGCAAGCATGCGTTCCAAAAGCGCCATTATGCTTAGAGGGTAGAGTATACCCTACGTCTCTCATAGTTTTATAGGGACAGAAGGTCAATGTCATCTTAGGAATGTCGTGGTTAACCCGCCACGGCGCTGTTTTAGACACCGTCCTCCGAGTCGTGCATTTGCACTCAGAAGTGCACGAGTCTCACTCTTTATTTCTGGACGGTCCAGAAATAAAACTTCCAAGTGTATACCAATCCACCACCATCAGATTTGAGGACATTCCAGTAGTCCATGAGTTCCCTGACGTGTTCCCGGATGATTTACCGGGGATGCCGCCCGACCGAGAGGTGGAGTTCAAGATTGAACTTGCACCGGGGACTATGCTAATATCCCAAAGGCCGTACAAGATGGCGCCCAAGGAATTGGCTGAACTAAATATGCAGTTAACGGACCTGCTAGAGAAGGGTTTTATTACGCCGAGCTCCTTGCCATGGGTCTGTTCGGCATTAATTGTGAAGAAGAAAGACGAGACGTTGCGGCTTTGCGTGGACTATCGTCCACTAAATGCCGTAACCATTAAGAACAAGTACTCGTTGCCATGGATCGACATGTTGTTTGGTCAGTTGGTCGAAGCAAAGATCCTTTCCAAGATGGACTTAAGATCCGGGTACCATCAGATTAAGATACGGGCTGAGGATATTCCGAAGACGGCCTTCTCGACGAGGTACGGACTTTATGAGTACCTGGTCATGTCCTTCGGCCTCACCAACACTCCAGCTCACTTCATGTACTTGATGAACTCGGTATTCATGCCGGAGCTGGACAAGTTTGTCGTGGTCTTCATCTACGATATATTGGTATATTCCAAGTCGGAGGAAGAACACACGAAGCATCTGCATATAGTCTTGTAACGGCTGCGGGATCACAAACTATACGCGAAATTCAGCAAGTGCGAATTCTGGATATCGCAAGTGCCTTTTCTCGGGCATATTATATCAGCGGAGGGTATCGCTGTAGACCCGCGTAAGATCACACAAGTGCTGAATTGGAAGTTCTCGAGAACTGTTCACGAGGTACGGAGTTTCCATAGACTTGTGGGATATTATCGGAGGTTCGTTCCGAACTTCTGAAAGATTGCCAAGCCTATGACAGAGCTGCTGAAGAAGGCTACCAAATATGTTTGGAGTCCAGCATGCGAAACAGCGTTCAAGGCATTAGTGAAACACTTAACATCAGCACCGGTTTTGGCACAGCCAGACACAACAAAACCGTTCGATGTGTACTGCAATGCATCCGGCATTGGGCTCGGATGTGTGTTGATGCAAGACCGAAGAGTTTTCGCGTATGGATCACGGCAGCTAAGAAACAATGAGCAGAATTATCCAACTCATGACTTAGAGCTCGCTGCCGTGGTACTCGAACTTATAATGTGGAGGCACTACCTACTCGGTAACCTCGTGCATTTATATACCGACAACAAAAGCCTCAAGTACATATTCACTCAGAAAGAGCTGAACATGAGGCAGCGAATATGGTTAGAGTTGATAAAGGATTACGAAATAGAGATCCATTATCACCCCGGCAAAGCAAACATAGTGGCGGATGCGCTGAGTCGCAAGTCACACGTCAACAATCTGATCATCACACCGTTGGAAGAGAGCGAGCCACCACTGCATGTGATTCCACATGGAGCTCTCTACAATTTAGCTTTGATCCCCACCATCCGTGAAGAGATAGCAGCAACTCAGAAACATGACAAGGGCATGTCGCATTTGCGGAGACGTGTAGACAGTGGGGAGCTGAAATATTTCTGGAAAGACGGAGACGGCATCCTATGGTTCAAGGACCGGATTGTCGTACCCCGTAACCCAGAGTTACGGAAGAAAATATTTGATGAGGCTCACTTGTCAAAGTTTTCTATTCACCCCGGCAGCAACAAAATATATCAAAAACTCAGAAACAACTTTTGGTGGACATGAATGAAGCGGGAGATCGCAAAATACGTGTCCGAGTGTGATACATGTCGAAGGGTGAAGGCAGACCACATGAGAAAACCGGGACTGCTACAACCCCAGGGCATTCCTGCCTGGAAGTGGGAGGATGTGAGCATGGATTTCATCGTCGGTTTACCCACCACATTTCAGAAGCGTGATTCCGTGTGGGTGATCGTCGACTGGCTCACCAAAGTTGCCCATTTTATCCCGGTCAACACCAACTACAACGCCAAGAAGTATGCTGAATTGTACATCTCACAGATCCTATGAAAGGGTTCCAATCATATTGACACAGTAGCCAGTTTTTGCAAACAAAACATTTAAAAACACGGGATCAATATGGTCAGGGAGCACTTGCCTTGCTCCAACGAATTGTGCTGCTCGAGCTCTTCGAAGTATTTATGGTGAAGGTCCCCTTAGGCAGCCTCTTGAGTACGCCCTTCTAATCGCAATCACACACATACGAGACAACACAACCAATAAGTATGATGCACACATATTACTCAAGATGTGATGAGGTGGATGCCTACACTAACCAGTTTGCACATGCCCATGCGAGTTTGAGTAGGTTTTAGTGCGGCTTTACAATGTTCAGTGCTGCTGGAAACCAATCTGGTGCGGCTGTCGTTTGAGCTCGGGATAGTAGATCCATTCCACCGTCAAAACCTAGACCGAAGAGTAATCTAATTACGTGCAGCAGTTACTTGGTTGCGGGGTGAGGTGCAGCGGGTTGGAGACGACAGCAGCAACGTTACACGAAGGATGACGGCTCCTGCCTCTCTTTCTCCTCATCCCCTTCTCTGCGGTTGGCTTGTTGTTCCCTTCGTGGCAGCAGCTAAGGCCTTCCTTGTGGATAATGCAGTGCATCTGGGGTTCCTTGGTGGCAAGATCACGGCCGCGACCAGGCAGGGAGGGCGGCAGCCAAGAATCAGGGCAGCAGGGACTTAGGGCTGTGTCCAAAGCTCTTCTTCTTGTCAGGGGTAGGGTGCAGCAAAGGGGGGCTAAGATTTCAGCAAAAAAAAAGTGATCAAGGGCTGGGATTTAACCCCAATGCACAGCCAATGAGGGGGGATACAATCTCCTACTTGGATTGGAGGGGGGGATCCCTAGGAGTGCTGACCAGGGGGTTTTTGTCGAAAAAAGGGCGCCGGCCAGGTTTTGGGGGTATTCTACTCGGTTTGGAAGATAAGGGATGAGTCCTACTCGGTTTGGAAGATAAGGGATGAGTCCTACTCGGTTATGGAAGAGGAGGGATGAGTCCTCAGTTTGGAAGAGGAGGGATGAGTCCTACTCGGTTTGGAAGAGGGGAGATGAGTCCTACTTGGATTGGAAGAGGAGGAATGAGTCCTACTTGGTTTGTAAGAGGAGGGATGAGTCCTACTCTGTTTGGGAGGGGATCCTACTCAGTTTGGAAATCTTTATCTCCAAGGTGCCACAGCAAAAAGGAAGTTTATATCCAAGGTTTATCTCTAAGGAGTGCAGCCAGGGGGATTTGATTTAAGGGCGGCACGAGCAGGGTTTTATCTTCAAGGGGAGGCTCCAACTAAGGGGAATAACCCTACTCAGATTGGGAAGGGAGGGGGACCAGCTAGGTTTCTCTTATTTCTTTTCCTATGTGATCCCTACGTGAAAATGAATGCAATGCATGATGATGAAAATCAGGGTATTACGGTTAAAGAGACGGCTCTCCTATCGTACATCGGCCAGAGCGCCCGACGAGGCCGCCATATCGGGAGTCCGTCGTCCTGCCAGCTCCCGTCTTGTCGCCGGGGTATGCCATACCGGGGCACACGTACGCCCCACACGCTCCTCCTCATCCATTCCATCAGAAGTGATGGGGCTTCAATGTGTGCATCAGGGGAGGTACTGAGTGGCCCCCACTTGGTCATGGTGGGGCCTGCTCCGCATTGAAGGCCACCTCCTTCATCTCCTTCCAAGCTCAGGCTCAGGCCTTCTCCTCCATGGCTTCCCTTCACCAGGGCGCCGAGGGGGAGGATTGTCACTTCCCCGGAGGTCAGGGTCGAGAATCCCGTCGCACCTGCTTCGTCTCCTTTCGAGCTTAGGTTCGGGCATTTACCTCTAGGTCCGCCCTTCGCCTGGGCATCGAGGGGGACGATCATTGCTTCGCCCGGAGGTTGGGGTTAGGAACCCCATTAGTTAGGAAGCAGGGGATGAAGACCGGTCGGCTCTGTTCCTGTATAGTTAGGAAAATAAGAAAATGTCGTTAGGGCTCGGTTCGAACATCGCGACCGTGACAAAAGTGCTTCTGGTGGCCGGTCAAGACCTACGGTTGCTCCAATCGGAGCCCTGCGGCCATCCCCTGAGCGTCCTTTTGGTGGTCGGATTGTCGTTATGACAAGTTTGCTTCACCCCGGTCCGTGAGCCGTTCGTGACTTCGAAGTGTCGAGACAATCAGGGACTTTCCTCGGTGGTCGAGCCCCCAGGCCCGGTGAGTTGACTATTGGGTAGAACCGAGTGAATCCCGCCCTCCCTGTTCGTGTGGGTGGTTGGAACCATTTACCCTTTGTCGAGGGGCACTTCCAGGTAGGGGATCGGTGCCCCGCATTTAATTAGATCCTTGCTCGAGGCGAGCGAGTAGTTCCCAAGCTTATCATGGGCTTCGACATCTCGATGCCGACCCCTCAAAGGGATACCTTGGCGCTCGCGGGGCTGCGACTCAGCTACGGACTTAGAGGCGTTAGGAGGATTCGCCCTTCCCGACATAGTCTATGTCGTGACCACCTCGCGTCATTCATCCCTTATTCATGGGCGCCCCATGCAGCTTCGGAGCCCTATGGGGCCAGCCTTCAAACCTGGGACATTGCTTAGGAGGGTCGAGCCAGCGGCTCAGGCTCTATCGGAGATGGTCCACAACGAGTCCATCCAGCAGATGGAGGAGATGGAGAGGCAGAGGCAGCGTAGCCCCACCATAATCTTGTATTTTTCCTTTTCCTTTTGTAACAAAGCCTTCGGGAGCTTTTTAAGGAATGGAAGAACCTGGCTTTTGGCTTGTCTTGTTCGCTCTCTCCTGTCTTGCTCGGACCATAGCCTCTTTTAGGGCTTTTGTTGCCCCTTTTCCGTAGGTTGCAGGACTGGGAAGAGAAGGTCCCCAGTACTTTTCCTTCCATGTCTCGTTCGGGCTGTAGCTTCGTTTATGGTTTTTCGTTACCCATTAGCCATGGGTCACATATCGGGAGTACGCTGCCTTGCCTTCTCCCGTCTTGTCGCCAGGGTACGCCATACAAGGGCGGACGTACGTCCCGCACACTCCTCCTCATCCATTCCATCAGACGTGATGGGGATTCAATGTGTGCGTCATGGGAGGTACTCGAGTGCCCCCTACTTGGTCATGGCGGCGCTAGCTCCACATTGAAGACCACCTGCTTCGTCTCCTTCTGAGCTCGGTCTTGGGCCTTCTCCTCTGGGGATGCCCTTCGCCTGGTCGCCAAGGGGGAGGATCATCGCTTCCCCCGGAGGTCGGGGTCAAGAACCCCCTCGCACCTGATTCTTCTCCTTCCGAGCTCGGGCTAAGGCCTTTTTCTCTAGGTTCGCCCTTCGCTGGGTGTCGAGGGGGAGGATTGTCGCTTCCCCTGGAGGTTAGGGTCGTGAACCCCTTCAAAAAACCTAATATGTAAAGTTAACAATGAACAAGCAAAAAAATGATCAATTGACACGAGAGTTTTTCACCGAAGTTTGGTTCCACAAACAAACCTACATCTCCGTTGGGAAGTCCAAACTATTGGGTTTCTCTCAACCCTTACCAAGCAATCACAAAGATCAAACTCAGTTGTTCTACCATCAATTGCAAGGGAAATAAAAAGTTTGCGGGTCTGACCACAATTGGGAGCCACCAGGCGACACCTAGCTGTATAGGGATTCAATATCAAGAGTAATAAATACGAAGCAACAAACAAGAAATAAACACGAATCAAGGAGCTCAATCCCTAAATGACCCTTACTCCAAAACACTCAAAACTCTCAATCTTCAAAAAGAAATGATTTTGTGTTCAATGGGGTGAGGGAGTGGGCTAGCATGGATCAAGTGTGCTTGTGACAGCGCTAGGGTTCATCAACATCCAAGTGGGGACGAGAGACCTACTTTTATAGGGTCCCCAACATTTTACCGTTGCCAACCACTAGTACGGACTAGTCAGACAAGTCTGGCCTTGTAGACTAAACTCTGTCGGGTGAAGTACCTTTCAAATAATCATTTAACTTCAAAAAATCCAAGTCCGGACAAATTAAAACCTTCGTTTCCGCACTACACACCAGACAAGTCCGCCTGTCCGGGCTAGTCCTGATCTAAGGTACTGGCAAGTTCGGACACATGAAAACCTTATTTTCCGTATTTAGTCCGGACAAGTTCCAACACATCAGTACCTCCTTTTCCGTTAGGTACTCCGGAGAAGTATATTTGCGGACTAGTCTGGACAGTCCAATATGGACTGGACCTCTGCGAGAGGTCAACCGGACTAATCTGGACTCTGATCCGTAGAAGTCTGGATTGCCCCTTCAAAAGTGAACTACACACTTTTCTTTAACTAAAACTTTAAGTATTGACCTCCAATCTTTTCACACACACTTGACGTCGTGTCCCGCTTAATAGTATGGCGTTTCCTATACTTAATAAAACTAAAAACCCTACTTCTAAGTTAGGTCTTCAATGCCTTTTTCTTTTTCCTTTTGAGGGATTTAACGATACTTTCTTTTCAAATCTGCATTGTGTGTACAGGTGCAGATATATCGGAGGACAACGAGGAACTCACTCCGACTCAAGAGCAACAAATTAACGACAATGCTCAAGCGGCATTCGTCATTCTCTCATCTTTTTGTCAAGAGGAGTTCAATAAAGTGGATGGTTTGGAGATTGCAAAAAAAGATGTGGAACACCCTCAGTGTTGCTCATGAGAGTACCAAATTGATTCGTCATGCAAATATTGAAATTATTAAAGGGGAGTCTGGACGATTTGCCATGGAGGATGATGAAACGGCTCAAATATGTACAACCGGCTCAAAATTCTCATCAACAAAGGCCGGGCATATGGTTGCAAGAACTGGACCAACAATGAAGTGGTAAAGACAACGATTAGGACTTTCGCGGTGCGAAACCTCACACTTTGCACCTTGATCCATGAATGATTGTAAACCATGAGATGATAGAGAAGAAATCACAACATGTGAAAAAATTGTACAAAGCAAGATTATCCAATAAGCAATACATTGCTCCCAAAGATGCAAGAAGTCAAAAGCCAATGAAGTGCAGAAATAGAGCTCAAATGAAGAAAGTGATTATAAGAGTTCTATAGATGATAAACATATGGCTTTTTTAATTAGAAAGTTTAAAAGTATGATGAGTAAGATAAATATCACAAGCAATGAGAGCAAGTCAAATGACAGGAGAAGGCCAAATACTAAATGGGGTTGCTACAATTGTGGCAAGTATAGGCACTATATCACAAATTGCCTTGATCAGAAGAAAAGTAAAGATGATAACAAGAAGAAGGAGGCTCAACCCTAAGACAAGAAGATTTTTAAGAAAAAGAAGTTATTCAGTGCTGCTCACATTGGAGAGGAGTGAGACTCCAATGATGATAGGTCCACCTATGAATATGAAAAAGTGGCCAACATCGCCATAATCAAGTCATTATGCAAGAAACGGTTGCCCAATCAAGGTGATCGGAAGGGCGAAAAGCACACATGCCTCATGGCTAAGGAGACAAAGTGAAAGGTAAACTCTAAATCTAACTTCATGTCAACTGCTAGTGATGATAATTGTGGTAGTAGTAGTAGTGCTATGAAATTCATGTTTAAATAAATGAGTAAAAATACTATTTCTTAAATGGAAGGTTTAATTGATGAATTTGTTGATATGTAGGGGCTTTTCAACAAGCCAAAACAATTGCTCATCCTGCACATTCCTGTTTATTTCACACATTATGCCTTGAGAATGAGAGAAAACTTTAGCTTGAGAGCCTTCTAGAACTTGGAAAGAAGAAAAGTAAGAAACTAGACTTATAACTTGCATCATGCAAAGAGACGTGTTGAAATGTTAAAAGCTCAAATGTTGCTCTCTAAGACAAATTTGAGAGTTTATCAAAAATTATAAATCTCTTGAAGTGCAATTTGAGAATCTGAAGTCTAGTGTTTGTATCTCTAAAAGTCTACCCAAATCAAGTAAGTACTCCACCATTGAAACTTGTGATCGTGCAAACTTGATAATTAACTTGATGGAGCAACTTAGTATAGCTCAAGGCAAACCTAAACACAAGAGGTAAGTTTTTCATAAAGAGAAACACAAATATGAAATAAGTGTATATTTGAACTCTAGGTGTCTTGTAACTAAAGATGGACTAGATTATGTTAGAGGTGACAAGCGAAATGCTAGAGTAAAAATAACAACAATTAGTGTCTTGCATTTCTTAAGGAGGGCTCCTATAAAAATTTGAAATTAGATAACTATATTCGTGTCAATGTTTATTTTGTTCCTACCATGCCATTTCATGACTTCAATGTTTCTTATTTGGTAATGAGCAATAAATTTGTTAAATTCATTGATATATATGTTGGGCAACATGGAGTGTGCCCAAATTCGATGTCACTAACATGAGATGACTAAAAAACTTGGGTTTCTAAATCTATTTTTTATAAGCATGTTAGTTCAGTAGATCAAAGTGGCTGCTAGATAGTGGCTGTACCAATCACATGACCAGAGAGAGCAATATATTTATTGCACATGAAGCAAATAATAAAACAAGTGAAAACATCTCTTTTGACGACAATAGCCAAGGGAGGGTGCTTTGTATTGGTAATTTTGCTATTACTCTTAACATTAAATGTAAGGGCCCAAGTTTTTCATTTACTAAAAGTGTTCATCACACCACACCTCACCTCATTTATGGAAATTATATGAACACATTTGAAGAGCATGTAATTACCATCAATAGATTCATTAGGAGATAAACTCACAAAATGCAAAAGTGGTATTTCCCACATGCATCATATATAGGCTGAGCACTTGTTTAACTCCAAAACTTTGTTAGGAGTGCTCATGCCAAATTTCACCCAAATCCAAAACCTTTTGAGGTATTTTTGGGTACAATTAGTAAAAGGCTAGTTTGAACTTGAATTCAAATTCAAACTCCTTTCATCCCATGAATTCAAAAGTTGGATTCGTATTCACACTCAGCACATTTTTGTGAGCTCAGACACCAATTTTCACTCCATTTGGAGTTCATCTTGACATGAGCTAATTTAAGCAAATTCAAACCAAAGTTGAATTTCAACTTCATATGTGCTGTAAATTCATTCCAAACAATTCACACTTTGATTCGTTCAAATCCAAATGGACATTTTCTGAATTGTTCAAATGGACAAGGCTATTAGGGTCCCCAAGGATTAAGAGCAGTAGGAGTTTAATTTGTGAGGTTAAAATTGGGGAGTGGGGCCCTCATGTCAGCCTCAAAATAAGGTGAACAGACTGAAGAACCGGTGCTTATCCCTTTTCGGCGTGCTCCATTTGCTCACAAACAGAAACCCCAACGAGTCCGTCCTCTCTCACGCCGAGCTCAACCGAAAACGTGCCGCCGTCTCGGTCTCGATCGCATGCAGGCCGATCAATCGCGAACAGAGGCTCCTCAGTAGCAAAACGGCATCGTGGGATCATGAGAAACATCCTCGACGCCTTGTTGCCATGTGATCGGACTTCCTCGAGCTACCCCGAGCGTTTGTCTGGCGATACCGAGAGTTGCGTCCGTTCAGTGCTCTCGTGGACAGCTCGGCACAGCCATCCTCACTGCCAACTCTCTACACAAAGAAGGTGCGTCCGGATGTCTAGAACATGTAGTCGAAGACCGTTTTCCATTTGATCAACCATAGAACTGGAATTTATAAATATACCGAGAGCTAGTTCATTTAGCCCGAGCTCACTTTATACTAAAATTCGGTTTCCACTTGATCTCGTCAGTCGAGCTCGTTGGTCAGTAGATTCTACATATGCTAGCGCACACTCTCGAGGAAGAAGCAAAGGAAACCGTCAAGAATCGGCAGTCATATGGCCGTTTTCTTCGCCGCCGACGCAAAACGCCTCTGCTCACTGTTGAGAGTAGTTTTTCCTGCGTTTCTAGCTTCCAAAACGTTTCATTTCATGTTCCTCGTGCTCCACTGATGCTTTCCGAGCAATTCCCGACCGTTCTAGTGCCTCCTAGCTCGAGAACCATCTCGCCGGAACCCGAGCCGCCGAGGTTGCCGTTGCGCGGGTGTTTCCGGTCACCGGCGACGATCTCCGACCTCCTAGGCGTGTTCAGCATTGTAAGTTAGGGCGAGGCAGCCAATCTTAGCTCCGGAGATGGACGGGAGGATGATCCCGGCGACCTTCGTGCAGTCTTTTAAACTTTTCCCCCAATTTTCAGTTTTTAGTACAACTTCAAACACCAATAACTTTTTCTAGGAGGCTCCAAATCAAGGGAACCAAATTTTGTTGAATTCAGATCTCTGAGTACTTTCGAGGAAATCAAGTTTCACTCCCTGAAAACCTGTATTTATCCAGAATTAATTCTCCAAATTTAAAAATTTAGAATTTTAACTGGAGAACCCTTTAGTGGAAACTGACATTTGGCCAGGATGTTCCTTATAATATCAACAATCGACCATAAAAATTTCAGATCCATCCGAGCTCATTTGATACACCTAATGGTGTGATTAATGAAACTGGTCCAGAGAAAAAGAAGAATATCCAGAAACATTTTTTCAGATTTTCTCTGAACTTGTTTAGCTCATATCTTTTGCTAGGAATCTTCAAATTACATGAAACCAATTCCATTAGAACCCTCTGAAAATCTAGTTTCCAGAAAGTCATGGCTTGCTCAATGAAAATCCTTAGAACACCCTAAGACCTCTAATTAGGGCCAAATACACAATTATTTGTGCAGGTCTCAAATGAGCGTTGCATCAAATGAAATTTGGCCAAGTCTCTGTTTAGGTTGTATCAAAACCACAGTAAAAATATCAGAGTCATTAGGCCTGTCTAGCTATACTTATAGACTTTACAAAATCAAATTCAATCAAATGCATTTAAATTGGCGCGCATATATGTTTATCTCGTGTAGTCGCTAAGATCGAAGAAGGCCCGGAGGTTCTGGATTTAATTACTCCGGAGGAACAGCTAGCTTATGACCAGCAGCAAGGCAAGCTCTGGTTTGCCTTAGCTGTTTCATAAATTCTATTGTTTTGAGAACTTACTTTATATATTTCTTACGATTGTGCATTATTGTCTTGTTTGAAAACCCAAATGCATAGCCAAGAGAACCAGGATATTGGGCTTAGGTTTTAAACCTCGAATAGACACTGCAATGCTAAATTAGTGTAGGATTCGTTACAAGTCGAGTAGTTGGAACTACTCGCGAGAATAGGCTAGAGGCACACAACTCAGTTAGAGATAGCAAATGAATCACATGGCAAGAAAAATGAGACCGAGCGGAGAGTAAGGGAAGCAGGACTTTGGGGCCTGGGTGCCATAGCTCCGCTTGTGTCGATTGAAGACCGAGCCATGTGCGGGCCTGTTGAACAAGATAGAACAATACCAAAGACCTACCGGATATATGGGAACCAGGAAACCGATGTAATTCGGGTAGCGATATGTTGAGGCATTGCTTGCCGTCCATAGGGTAGGTTGAGATCAGTGAGGTGTAAATTGGCTGGCGGGCACTGTGGTTGCTCCGCGAAGAGACCTCCTGCTCGGGACAACAGGACCGGTTCAACACTTGGCTGATGGATGAAAGGTGGTTGCGTACGACGTCCGTGGTGATTTCTGTAGGCAACATTGAGTATGGGCGTACGTCACGGGTTATTCGGGTAACCCTGCAGGTGTAAAGCGATTATAATCGCCGTCCCTCGCGGTCAGTGAGTACCACTTGTTCACTGTACCGTGACGTAGAAAGAACATGCTAGTGTCATGTTAAAAGATTGCTGATTGAAAGCTGTACTTTGTTTGCTAATGACTTGCTGTAGTTTAGAGCTAATTGAAGTTCTTTTCAACCTTAGGCAAAGCACATGAGAGAAATGCGTTTCTGGTTTGATTGCGGCTCTCTTATGTGTCTTAGCACGAAGTTCTCCAACAACTTGTTGCTAAAACTTGAAAGTAAGGTTCAACAATTTAGGCGTGTCTTTTGCAATATACATTCCATTATACACTGCAAACCCAGCATGTAGAGTTCCATGTGTAGTTAAGACGGGTCGGTCTTGCTGAGCCATCATGCTCACTGCTTTTGTTTGAAGCGTTTGGAGGGTGTTATGAGGAGGAGGCTCCCGAGGAGAAGACGGACCCTCAAGAGGGAAACACCGTCGAGTGGGAGCCGTGCACGCCGCCATGTTAGTGTGCGTGTGTGCTAGTGGGAACACGTTCACGGGCTAAACATGAACTCTTTTTCTTAGTCTACGCCTGTGAGTGTAGACTTGACGTTATTTTGATGTAAACATGTTCATAAGCTCATCTATGTAATAAAATTTTTTATTCCGCTTTGTACGTTTTATGTGTTATCCGGTGCTGTGCAACGCAGCACCCCTCACGTGATCCTGGCTAGTCGAGACCCTCGGGTCCACGCAGCATGGTGTCAGAGCTCCGTTGAGGTTTAACGCACTTTAAAAGGTTGAATTTTAAAAAACTCGGTAAGGAATGAGTTAGTAGCCCATTTGAGGATGTTATTAGTGTATAGCAAGTGGCAACACTAACCTAATTGCTTATGTCGGAAAATCATGCATCTCAGGACGTCATATGTCTTGGGGGTGCCCATCACGTGGTTAGTAACGTGAACACGTAGCTCAAGGCGTGTTTGGCTTGAGAACAACCGTGTGAGTGATGACAGACGGTTGTATGAACTGTATTGGGACCGAGTTCGGTGTGCAGCCGAACCTGACGATTGTGTGGTTTATTTGCAGGTAGTCTAATCACAGATCAGTAGACGAGTAGCACACGTGTGCGAGAGACGTTTAGTGTCAATGAACTAATGAAGCCGGCTAAGTCTGGTATAGGTTTTCTTTGTAAGGAACGTAGTACCGGCATGAACTGGGTGACGCTTCAACGTCACAATCCACTAAATGATCTATACCATTGTAAAACTTGACGGTTTTGATCCAGAGCATTAAAACTTTGATTTAACTCCTTCCCCTAATCAGGATGTTCAATGTAAGCAAGTTTTCAACTTATAGGATATCAAGGACAGAGCCCTCTGTTTTCAGCTGAAATAATGCTGAAGTTATACAGAGGTTAGAGGTCGAGTTCTTTCGATGTTGGAGTCGTATGATACATTTCTGGAAAGCTTTGGAATATCTTTACAACGTTTCTATTTATGTCCAGAGGTGTTTCATCCCTTAACTCTCATACAACTGGAATGCAGTAGAGTTGAAACTGTCCAGAAAACAGCGCAGAGCAAAGACTCTTTGTAACTCTCTATAAATTGAGCATAACTTCCTGCATAAAAATCCAAAAATAAAAAATGAGGTAGTTCTGAAAAGTTCATGAGATGAGTTACAACTTTGTAACATAACGTTTTGTCAAATTCGAGGTAGAATTAACTGGAATTCTTGTATCAAATCAGTACCTCAGGCAGGGAGGTGCTGTCCAATTTTCTCCAGAAATTCTATCGAATTTGACATCTCATAACTTTTGAACCAGAAAAGATATGAGGACAAACAAATACATTCTGGAAACCTATTGAAGTTAAATTTAACTTTGATGTTGATCTCCAGAACTGGTTTTTCTTTTGTAGGGTCTAAATAAGATTAAAACGGAAACTGGTCAGGGCTGTCAGTTTGGGCAGCAGACCAGCAATCAAATTTGTTCTAAGTTTGATTTGTGTTTCCAAGTTTTATAAGTTCAGTGACTTGTTTTATGTTATAAATCAATGATTTACTGTTGAAATGAATATTTGACCTTTTAAAAATATGTTTCTACAGATGGAAGAGGACAAACAACTGGAGAACGGGTGGGTGGTATCCCACTGTTCTCAATGCAGAGGATATCTGGAATTTTTGAAGCTGATGCTTCAATATTTCTGGTACGTGGAGACGCCGCGTTACCCCGCTAAGTAAGAAGGCGAGGAGGGGAACAAGACATGGACTGTCCATGTCGATGTTCCGACAGGACCGACGCCACCAGGTTGGGCACCGTTCACCGTCACGGTGAAAGGTAGACAACCGGAAGAGATGTGGCAAGTGGCAGCCCGCGACACCATGTCGCATTTCTGCCAGCTACACGTGAGAGCGATGGAGGGTACTCCATACGTGCTTGTCCCAGTGGAGGGATGAGCTAATCACGTGTGGAGGGAGAGGTACTTTGTGGTGACTGATCTGAGTTGCCCAAGGTACAATCCAGCGGAGGCGATCCTCAGCCTCCATTTGGTGGCAGGGCAGACAGTGATGGACAGCCAAGCTGTCCATACAGCTCGACTTGCCGTGGATCTCAAGGAGAGCACCAGCCGCCGAGACCATTTCAAGAGTGCTCACAGCGCACTCTGTATGTGCTTCTTTCAACGATCAAGCGACTGAATGAACAGCACAATCAATTGCGTCGTCTGAGAAAGGCAAAGAAGAAAAGACGTGTCGACATCACGGCTTTGCAGCAGCAGATTCAGGACTTGACCCAGGAGAACGAGGTCCTTACTCAAGAGTGTGATGAAGCTATTGAGGAGGGGCAGAACTGGGAAGAAGATTACAATCAGTCAATGGACGAGCCTCGTGCTCCAGTAGTGGGCCTACCGATGGTAGGTGCAGTACCTGTGGTTTTGGGTATCCCGGCGATGCCGGAACCTGAACCTGAAGAGGAGGTCATGGACCCTGAGCCATCAGCAGAGATAGCGGAGGAGGAAGACCCACAGGAGGTCGAGTTCTACTCCGAGTAGTGAGTTTACCGTTGCCAAGTAGGGCAGCGAGGGTGGTGTGTAAAACTTTTGTAACAGTGACATGTGGTTTAGACAGTAGTATGTGTATAGATAGTGACGACATGAGCACGATTTCTCGGAGATCCGAGAATAATGTATCTTGTATAAAGTTTATGCTTTATCATTATATGTGAATGTTGTGCAATTTTATTCATGTGTCACTACAATACCTACTGTTTTCCATGGAATTTTAAGAATGACATGTGCTGATCGTTGCTGTTTTGAATTTCAAAATGACTCGCACTCGTGCCAACCCGGAGGTTGGGGGTTCCAGTCAGGGGGGAGAGGCCTCCCAACAGCCTCCTGAGACTTCCTCAGGACCAAAGCAGCAGCAGCAACAGCAGCCTCAACCACCACCACCGCCAAAAGTTACATTGGCCGATATTGTTGTGGCCATGGCGGGCTCACATCAGCAGCACACGGAGTTGCTGCAAACTTTGATCTCCAATACGTCTCGACCAGAGAGGCGTCAATACTGGGAAGAACGACAGCAAAGTTCTTACTTGGATTTCCTAGCAACCCATCCCCCGGTATTCTCAAGGGCGGATGAACCCCTCGATGTGGACAACTGGCTCCGCACGATGAAGATGAAGTTCGGGCTGCTCCAACTTAGTGAGCAGCTTAAGACTCAGTTCGCAGCCCAGCAACTTCAGGGGTCCACGAGCGCTTGGTCGGCGAATTTTTGCGCCTCGCAACCCACCGAGCGAGTGCTGACCTGGGCGGAGTTCCGGACAGCCTTCAGGACCTATCACATACCGCCAGGTCTCATGAAGAGGAACACGCAGGAATTCCTCCACCTGCAGCAAGGCAACAGGAACGCGCTGGAGTACTCCAGGGCGATCAATGATCTCGCGCTCTATGCTTCCTATCACGCTGATACGGATGAGAAGCGGCGAGACCACTTTTACCAGGGGCTAAATCTGCTCCTGAAGGACAAGCTTGCAATGTTCAATCGTGGCAGCTTCAATGACATAATTGATGCTGCGATTGTATAAGAGGACTTTGGCAAGGAGTTAGCAGCGGCGGAGAAGAAGCAAAGCGCGCCTCAAAGCAGTGGACAGGGAGGTGGTCCTCTCCAGAAATACCGGATGGTGTATCGCTCACCATCAGGTCAACGCTGGCAGCCACCGCAGCGACCGATGCAATTTTGCAATCAGCCGTATTCACCACCGGCGTTCCAACCGACCTTACCAGCACCACCTCCGCAGCAACAACAGCAGCAGCGGACGATGCCGCGTGCATTTTCACCTCAGCAGCGCATGCCGGGCTTTTGTCCTCCAAGTACGGGCCAGCCATCAACCGCATGCTTCAAATGTGGTCGTCAAGGACACTTCACCAACAACTGCCCTGAGAGGCAAGCACTACAGGAAAACGATACATTTTCGTGTGCCGAACATAATGTCGTCGGCCCCCACGAAATTAAAGTTATCGTCGTGAGCCATAGGATAGCCCACGAAAATAACAAATAATTTCTTGGGTTTCGGCACTGACTCACTAACACATGGAGAACCCAGCCGCTGCCATGTCTTCGTGTTGCTAGCGAGAGGAGTCCACGGCTGGACCTGTTCACGAGTGCTCATTAGTTATTTGATGTGAGTTGATTGTAGTCTTCCGCTGTAGCTATTTGATGTAAATTATTTACAAAGAACACTGGTAAGCTTCTGATTTTGATTTATGTAATACAATTTCCTTATATATGTGCGTTTGGGTGCCGCATAACACGGCACCACCCAATGCAATTCCCGGGCAAGATGCACGGCCCCGTGACACGGGCCGGGTCCCCCTCAGTGTATCAGATCCGCATTGGTAATAGCGCACTAAATAAGGATCGTATTACAACAAAAACTTAGGATACGGTGAGGAAACGGTATTAGGCCCACATAAGGACTACTATATTAGCCTAATATGAAGGTGGCAACCTAATTATGTGCTATGTCGGAAAAATCATGCATCTTGAGACGTTCTATGTCATGGGGGATGAATGTAAGCTCTGTCCACCAGTGCGCACAAGCTGAAGGGTGGAGCCTAACGGGTGGCAGGTTACCCGGCCAACTTTGGTATCCTCTACGACTCTTCATGTCGTTTGGGGTATTTGAGCAACGCCCTTCCCTGGCGTGCTATGGGCAAGTATGGGAGACCCCGTCACGTGGTTAGTAATGTGAACACGTAGCTCAAGGCGTGTTTGACTTGAGAACACCTGTGTGAGTGATGACAGACGGGTGTACGAACTGTATTGGGACCGGGATCGGTGTGCAGCCGAACTTGACGATTGTTTGTGATTCATGTAGGTTTAATCACGAAACCGTAGAACGAGTAGCACACGTTTGCGAGTGACCATCTTAGTGACACCGATAATACGGATATGCCGGTATAATCCAGTTAGTATTTTCTTTTGGTGAGACTACGTAGTACTGACATGATTCTTACGGTGCATCGACACCGTACTACACTTAATAATCTCTTCCCTATGAAGAAATGCTTCATGAACTAACTTTCAACTAAAAATGGAAGTTTCAAACAAATATTAGTTACTGAACTCTTATTTTGAGCTAAGACTCAAATGAGAGAATGACTAGGCTTCAAGGATTTAAAAAACAGAGTGCTCTGTTTTCTGGCAGGAATTCTTGCTGGACTTTGGCAGAGCATACCTCTGAGTAGCTTTACCCAATTAAGGTGTATGATACAGTTCTGGAAATATTTTCAAGTGCTCTACAACTTCTTCGTAGACCTCCAGAGAAAAATCACATGTTGAGTTTGTGAAAAGTCCAGTTGAATGCAAACTGTCCAGAACCAGGACAGCAGCAGAACCTCTCTGGACCTTTTTGTTTTTAAGCCATAACTTCCTGTAGAAAAATCCCTAAGGAGCCTATGATACACCGTTGGAAAGGTTGTGAAATGTGCAACATTGTTGTAGTTCAATGCTTGCTCAGATTATTTTTGTATTTGCATATACAACTGTGATAAAGATAGCCACATACAAAGGAGATGCTGGCAAATTTTGTCCAGGAATTCGGTCAACTTTGGAAAATCATAAATTTTGATCCAGAGATGATCTGAAGGCATATGAATAAGCAATGGAAATATACTGAAGTTTACTAAAACTTTGTTAGTGAACTCAATATGTAGTTAACCTGAGTAAATTTTGGAGTTTGTGTGAACTAGTCAGGATAGCCAAGCTGATTAGTTTAGCGTACATAAGATTTGTTTAAACATGAATGTGGTTATGCTTCCATAAAGTTCATGACATGTTCATGTTTTACTTTTCTTTATTTACCGCTGGGATAGAATTTTGATTGACTCAAAAATTATTTCGTGCAGTATGGTACGCACACATTCTCAAATGGAGCTTGGAGGTTCGAGTCGAGGTGGGAATGACTCGACTTCATCACAAGAGCCATCGCCAACCGGATTGGCGGAAATCATGACAACGATGAATGAAACTCTCCAAAATCTAGTTCAGCAAGGAATAAATAGAGAAGCTCAACATCACATGCCAACCCAGAGCACTTATCTGGATTTCTCGGCGACACAACCGCCGGTATTTTCCGAAGCGGTTGACCATTGTGAAGCAAATCACTGGTTATGTGTCATTGACTCCAAGTTTGGGTTGATTCAATGTGACGACTTCCAGAAGACTCTATTTGCCGCTCAGCAGCTTCACGGCTTTGCTGGAGCCTGGTGGGCAGAATACCTTGCTATGCAACCAGAAAGGCATCGTATCATGTGGACAGAGTTCCGGGGTGCATTTCATGCTCGCTTCGTTCCTGCGGGCATAATGGAAACAAGTCTTGATGAATTCTGGAATTTAAAACAAGAGGAAATGAGTGTTATTGAGTATGAGAAGGAATTCAATCACTTAGCTCAATATGTACCGGATTATGTGAAATCACCAGCCTTGAAGGGTTATCATTTTTACCGAGGGCTGACTGCTAGGCTGCGATGTGAGTTGACTCATGTTAGCCAAAAGAATTTTGATGAGTTTGTTAGCTGTGCTATCACTCAGGAATATTATTACAATCTCTTCCTTAAAGAAAAGAGGGAGAGGGACTCATCACAGGATGAATGCAATCATCTGACTCCGAAGTACCGGTTGGTAATCCGTTCATCTTCCGGTCAAGAGGTTCCACAAAAGGAGCAGTCGTTCTGGGAGTATGATGACTCTTATACTCCACAGAGGTTTTATTTAATGCCACCGCAGCAACAACTTATTTCTCGTGCACCTCAGTACCAACAATGTGCACCAGAATATTATTCCCCTCAAGAGGTTGAAGATGATTAAGGTGATTTCTCAGCTGAACTGAGTGGTATCCCACTTCAAATTGACAATGAACACAATGTCAATGAAGCAACTGAACCGAGCAGCAACATGATGTCTGCAGGACCAGTTCTAAATAATGATCATGGACAGCTAAGAAAAGCCATGTCCAAAGTGGGAACTGTTAACTATGTGTCAGTCGACGATCTGGCCGAAGGAGGACCAGTTCTCATGGGCAGGTTCACCTTAAATGACAAGCCGGTTGTCATTCTATTCGACTCTGGTGCAACACATAACTTCATTAGCAAGGCGACGGTGATCCGGGATTATATTTCCATAACTATCACAAAAGGTTCTTACCTTATTTATTCACCAGGTGGAGACATATCGACTAATGAAGTCGTTTCTAGAGCACCACTTTGTTTGGGTGGAAAATTTTATCCTACCAGCCTCATTATTCTCGAAGATCAAGGAATCAATGCCATATTGGGAATATCATGGTTAACTTTCCATAGGACTGTTCTAGACATCGAGAACCGGAGTGTTCATTTGGACTCCACTTCACGGGCGTCATACGTTGTATCTCGGCAAAGTTGTTTCCAAGTCCCGGAAGTATGTAATGCCGAAGCTTGCAAGTTAGAAGACATTCCGGTAGTCCGTGAATATCTGGACGTGTTTCCCGAAGATCTTCCCGGCTTACCACCTGAGTGTGAGGTGGAATTCAAAATAGAATTGATACCGGGAACCATGCCGATCTCTCGGAGACCATACAAAATGGCTCCGAATGAATTAGCTGAACTGAAGGAGCAACTCAAAGATCTGATGTACAAGGGGTTTATTCATCCAAGTTCATCACCATGGGGTTGCTTGGCTTTATTTGTTAAGAAGAAGGATGAGACGCTGAGGCTATGCGTCGATTATCGTCCGTTAAATGTTGTGACGATAAAGAACAAGTATCCACTACCAAGAATTGATATTCTCTTCAATCAACTAGTGGGTGCTAAAGTCTTCTCCAAGATGGACTTAAGGTCGGGATATCATCAAATCAAGATTCGAGTGGAGGATATCCCGAAAACAGCCTTCTCGACAAGATATGGACTCTATGAGTATCTTGTCATGTCATTTGGGTTGACCAATGCTCCGTATCATTTTATGTATCTTATGAACTCGGTGTTCATGCCGGAGTTAGATCAGTTCGTCGTGGTATTCATCGACAATATCTTGGTCTATTCCAAATCAGAGGAGGAACACTCTAAACATTTGCATATTGTGCTCCAACGATTGACAGATCACAAGCTCTATGCAAGATTTAGTAAATGTGAATTCTGGATCAACGAAGTGCCATTTGTTGGACATATTATTTCAGTGGAAGACATCGCTGTTGATCCAAGCAAGATTGAACATGTGCTGAAATGGAAGTCTCCAACATCAGTCCATGAAGTTCGTAGCTTCTTAGGTTTGGCGGGATATTATCGGAGGTTCATCCTGGGCTTCTCAAAAATCTCTAAACCTATGATGGAGCTACTGAAAAAGGGCATCAAATATGATTGGAGCAAGCCATGTGAGGAAACTTTTCAAGCGTTGGTGAAACATCTCACAACAGCTCCGGTTTTAGCTCAACCGGATACAACCAAGCCCTTCGATGTTTATTGTGATGCGTCCGGCATCGGACTTGAGTGTGTACTCATGCAAGGAGAACGCTGGTCGCATATGGGACACGGCAATTATGGAATCATGAACAACATTATCCAACTCATGATCTCGAGCTTGCTGCCGTGGTACTAGCTTTGAAAATGTGGAGACACTACCTGTTGGGAAATCTAGTTCATCTCTACACCGACCACAAAAGCTTAAAGTACATATTCACTCAAAAAGAGTTGAATATGCGACAACGGTGATGGTTAGAGCTAATCAAAGACTATGAAATTGAAATTCATTATCATCCGGGCAAGGAAAATGTGGTTGCCGATGCACTCAGAAGGAAATCTCATATTCATAATCTGACCCTTACGCCGATAGAAGAGGAAGAACCGAGTCTCTACTTGGTTCCATATGGAGCTCTACATAATCTAGCTCTCATACCCACATTAAAAGAGGAGGTTATAAAAGCTCAAAAGTGAGACAAGGGCATGTCTCATATTAAAAGGAGGTTGAAGAATGGGGAAATGAAATGTTTCCGGTTAGATGAAGAAGATACCTTATGGTTCAAGGACCGGATAGTTGTACCCCATGATATAAAGCTGCGGAAGAAAATTTTGGATGAAGCTCATTTGTCCAAATTTTACATTCATCCGGGCAGCAATAAAATGTACCAAGACCTCCGGAAGAAGTTTTAGTGGACACGTATGAAACGTGAAGTTGCAAAGTACGTTTCAGAATGTGATACGTGTCGTAGAGTTAAGGCCGACCATGTGAAGAAGTCGGGCCTGCTGCAACCACTGCAAATACCGGCATGGAAGTGGGAAGACTTGAGTATAGATTTCATCATCGGGTTGCCGATGACCTCCTACCACCATGATTCGATTTGGGTAATCGTTGACCGGTTAACCAAATCAGCACGCTTCATCCCTGTGCATACCAGATACACCGCCAAGCAGTATGCGGAGTTGTACATAGCACGAATCTTGTGCTTACATGGAGTTCCCCGTACCATTGTGTCTGACAAAGGATCGCTGTTTGTAGCCCGTTTCTGGGAGCAGCTACACACATCCTTGGGAACCAAATTGATTCAAAGCTCCGCGTATCACCCTCAAACCGATGGACAAACATAGAGGGTGAATCAAATACTTGAAGATATGCTAAGAACGTGTACCATCCACCACGGTAAGAGCTGGGATGATCACTTATTGTTGGCGGAGTCCTTGTATAACAACGGTTATCAAACGAGCATCAAAATGGCACCTTATGAGGCTCTCTACGGCCGGAAGTGCCGCACACCTTTGAACTGGTGTGAATCTGGCGAGAGAGTTATTTATGGGATTCATCTCGTGAATGAAGCAGAAGAGCGGGTAAGTCTTAATCAAGCAAATCTTAAAGCCGCTCAGTCCAGACAAAAGAGCTATGCGGATAAGAGACGTCGTCCTATGGACTTCCAAGTTGGAGACCACGTATATCTCCGCGTATCTCCTATGAAAGGAATTCACCGATTCGGAGTGAAAGGGAAGTTGGCTCCGCGTTTTATCGGTCCCTTTGCCATCAACGAAAGATATGGAACCGTGGCATACCGTTTGGAGTTAACGGCAGCCTTAGCCGGAGTTCATAACGTCTTCCACATATCTCAATTTCGGAAGTGTTTGAAAGTTCCAACTGTAATTCTCATGGAAGGAGTAGCAGATTTAAAGCTGGACCTTACTTATGTTGAGCGTCCAACCTGGATAATTGATGAAAAGACTCGTGAGACAAGAAACCGTACATTACGATTTTTCAAGGTTCTTTGGGAAAATCTCACGTCCGAGGAAACTACGTGGGAAAGCGAGGAGTATTTACAACTCATTCATCTAGAGCTATTAGAGGCTTATGTACGATAGTCGTTGTGAGACCTATGTGTGCTGAATACATTGGCTATAACGATAAAAAATTTGAATTCTGCCAAAACACTCTTTTTTGTCAAGGTCCCACTCTAGGTCGAGCTCCGACAAGATCCGACGTAAGGTTCGACTTGCTATGGCTAGGTCCGACATGTGTTTGGTTAGCTCCGGTAGTAGGTCCGACTAGCTTTGGTAAGTTCTAGTGCTAGGTTCTGCCAGCTTTGGTAAGCTCCGGCTCAAGGTCCAATTAGCTTTGGCAAGGTCCGGAGTTAAATCGCAATGGTTCTGTTTTTACCATGCAAATGTTTCGAACTTGCTTTACATCTATGGAAAGTTTTCTTAGTATTCTTTTACTAAGTTTTTGAAGTGTTATGGCTGTTTATGGTGGTTAACATTTTGCTATGGTTTGCAACATGCTTATGTGAGGTGTTCACATAAGGTGTTGTGATTTTCAGAACTAACGTGAGTCAAGTCACGGACTTGTGCTCGAAAGTATTGGTTGTTTATTCATGTGCAGGTGTTGCTTGAGTTCAAGATATGTCTGGTGATGGGATCCATTGAACTAGTCTTAGGGAGAAGATGAGGTTCAACAACCAAGTTCGGGAGGAATTGTGGTTGAGTTGATCGGGAGGTCGTGCAACATGTTTGTATCAAGAACAATGCATATGAAGGTATCGTGGACGTCGTTGGAAGGTGTTTGCACGTGTGCAAGGAGTGCATGGACGTGTATACATTGTTCCAAGGCGTGATGAAGAGATATGAAAGTGGAGATATGGTTGAAAAGGTTCAACCGGCTGGATTTTGCGCTCAGGCTGCGGCTGAGTCTGATTATGGTTTGTTTATGGAAAGTTTCGAGTTGGTTATAAAAGTATTTAGTGTTAGGCATGAAGTAGAGTTGTTTTAGGAATGTTTGGGACGTTCCTAAGGTGTTTGAAAGTCTTAAGATTGCTTCTATCTGCGTATAGAAGAGTCTTGAGCAGTATTGGAAAGTTACAGTTTGAATCCAAGTAGGAGTAGGAGTCCTAGTTTGAATTGGGTTGGTCTTGGGGCTGGTTATATAAGCAAGAGAGGCCAAGGCTCATGGTGTGCACGACTTCGGACTGTTCCTCTTATGTTTTGATCAATAAAATTCGTATTTTAGAGGAGCTTTTGTGCCTTGTTCATCCGACTTGTTTTTGTCAAGTCATTCTCGTCGAGTTTCTGGACAGCACGACAGTGCTTCGTTGTTTTGATCATAACTCAAGTTTTACATATCCAATTGACGTGATTCTTCTTGGGTTGTCTTAACAACTTTTTTATCTATCATCTTTGAAAATTTCACGGTCATTGGATTCGTAGTTTATGATCGAGATGAGTTTCTTTGAAGTGTTGCAGATCTGGTTTTTACTCGAGTAGAACAGATTGACCCTCGTTTGATCTTTCGATCATAACATGAGTTATTTTTGACGGGTTTTCCGTGATTCTTGTTGTAGTGTCTTTGTGACTTGATTCTCTATAATATATACCACTTTTGTCACGATTGAACACGTTTAGATCAGTCGCATACACGGTTTCTTTAACAGATCGATTTTCTGCCGAGGGTGTTTTTGTTGCTTCTGCTAAAAAGTTTAAATCTACCATTCACCCCCCTCTGGTAGCTTTTCACGTGCCCTTTGATCCTACAATTGGTATCAGAGCCACGGTGCTATAATCTTTGTGATTTGCACATGTTTTGACTAATCATCATGGAGAAATACTCCGCAAAACCTTGTGTGTTCAGTGGCATTGATTTTCAGGTTTGGAAGCCACGTATGGAGGCTTTCATCCAGGTGCAAGGCTTCACAATATAGGAATTGGTGTACAAGCCTTATGACGTGCCGCCAAATGATCAAGTCACGGCTATGAACATGAGAGATGTCGACAACAACAACAAAGCACGAAACTTGATCATACAAGGATTGACTAAAAGTGACTTCGACCGTGTTGCACACCTCCGATCTGCATATGATGTGTGGAAAGCACTTTGTGACTACCACGAAGGATCCATAACGATCAAGGAGGTAAGACAAGATATGTTCAAGAAAGAATACATGCGCTTCGAGATGCAACCCGGTGAGTCAATCGATGACCTCTTTGCTCGCTTCAATAAAATTCTCAGCAACCTGGTAGTGCCAACGTTAATTTTTCAGATGCTGAAAATGCTAGGCAATTACTAAGTGCATTAGACATGTCAATTTGGGAGATGAAAGTTACATCTATTCGTGAATATACTGTCATGAGTACACTTACATTAGATGTGCTATATTCTAAGTTAAAAACTCATGAAATTGACATAATATCACGTAAGAACCCCAACAAGTCTCTTGCATTTGTTTCACAATGTGACATGCATAGCTCTAGCCAATCTTCATTCTGTGGTACACTTTCTTTGTTGTCCTCTCTAACCCTTGAACAGATTGAAGAGTTTCCAGAGGAAGAATTTGCACTCATCTCTACTCGGTTCTCAAAAGCATTGCAAAATGTGAGAACTAGAAGGAGAGGAAGTGTCGGACCTCAACGATGCTTCAGATGTGGTAAGATAGGACATTTTCGTACGGATTGCCCTAACCTTTCAGGTCCTACTTCCTATGATGAAAAGCAAACTAGGACAAAGCACTCCTCTGCAAATGATAAGAAAAAGAAGAAGGGTTTTATAGGACACTAATTGGTAAATAGTTTTATCTCCGCACTTCAAGAACTTGGCTCGAGCGATGTGGACATCGGAAGTGACGAAGATGAAGATGATTTGGCAAACTTATGCTTCATGGCGGGCAAGTCAAGTTCAAGTATGGAGGAGGGAGAACACAACAGCGACAATGAAGAGGTATGTCCTACTTGCGAAGAAATGTGTGATGCTATTTCTCGTACCACTATTATAGTTAAGAAAAAGGACAAAAAGCTTAGGGACAATGCTGTTAAAATTGAGTCACTAGAATCTGAAATTAATCATTTGAAATCTTTGATTCCTAGTGATGATTCTTGTTCCTCATGTGATTTAATATATGAACAATTATCCTCTCTAAGAAGTGCACATATCTCCACACTTGATAAACTTGAGTTAGAGATTGAAAAGAACAGAGAGCTTGCTGCACTTAATGATAAAAACTTGAAAGATGCTTGTTGTTCTACAATTGATTTGCATTGTTCTACTTGTGATGATCTTAATAAGAAACTACAAGATGCTATGAATGAAATTTCTATATTGAACAATGCTTTATGTTCTCATGAAGTTAAGTATTGTTCCAATTGCAAACTAAAAGGAGAAACTTCATGTAAAAACTGTCTAGACTTGTCTAAGAAACTTGATGACATGAATAGGACACTAGAGCGGTTTTATAATGGCAATAAGAATCTGAACTTGTTGTTGAATTCTTCTGCATCTTGCAATGATAAAACTGGTTTAGGTTTTGATTCCCATGCTCATGCTAAAGCACATCCACCTAAAATTGTAAAGTCATTAGGAAGTGGTTTGATTAAAACAGTTCCTAAACAAAAAGAAGTGGTTTTTAAATCTGCAGGAGTGTTGTCTCATTCGGTTTCAAATAAACATGTTGTCTGCTCACCTAGACATGAACATAAAGTTAAATTTCATTGTACCTACTGTGGTAGAGATGGTCATGTCATAGATTTTTGTTATAGACTAGCTAAGCAACAGAAAAAAGGAAAGAATAATTGCTAGATCACATAACAACTGTGCAAAACCTGTTGCATGTGCTGAACCGAATGTGAGGAATATGCAACCTGCTGTAATGAGTCAAAAACATGCAAAGTTTTGTAAAAGTCTGAAAAACGTGAATGCAATGAAACGGATGATTGAACGTCATTGTGTTTCGGGTTCATGGAAAATGGGACTTACAAAAACTTTCTTGTACGGGATGGGGTACATGAGGTGCAACCACATGGGTTCAAGCATTCCTTTGAATGTGTTGGACCAAGGTGGAGTTAAACCCATGTGGAAATCATACATATGCATGAGAAAGAATTAAAAGAAATCTTTAGACTCAAAGGCTCGTCTCAAATTGCCGCCAAACTTTTGAATACACATGGAGCCTCATGCATTTGAAATTGAGGAGATTTATGGTGGCAACATTCTGCTTTTAGGGTGAGCCAAAAAGGAGTGAATTATGCTCATATTTGAATTTGTGCTGAATTCGAATTTGAGGGGCAAATTCAAACTGAACTTGTGAGGTTCAGATTAGGGCCAAGAGGGAATCAAGCATGGGCTATGAACAAAATAAATGTTGCACTCAAATTCAAAGGGGTCATCACAAAGTAGGTTTTCAAACTGTTGGTTCAAAGTTTATATTTGCAGCAACCAAATTTAAAAGTTGAGTCCATATTTGAAATCCTCAGCTCCAAATTTGTGGGAACACAAATCTTTACCACATTTGGAAGTGGTTTGGCTAAGTTTTTGCAATTAGACATAAAAGGGAATTTGAATTCAAATTTGAACTTGGATGAAACTTTGCCATATGTCCAAATGAATTCCCAAATTTGAGCTCCACATATTGGAAGGTATTACCTACCAGAATGAGGAGATATTTGTGAGGATCTTGGGGGATAAGAAGAGGGGAAAAGAGGGGTGGACCCCACATGTCATGGTGCCATTTAAACTTGCACTCGAAGTCATCCTCTCTGTTCAGACTCGAACACATCCGGGACTTCTCTGAGCGCCACCGAGCTGCAGCCGAGACCCCCGTGGAAGCCACCTCCAGCTCCCGGATTCGAGCTGGCGACCAGCTTGCAAGTTTCAGCGTGATCTTTTGCTCCCAACCGACCCCACTCGAGCTTTATTTCTGTCTCGCACGGCAAAAGCACCGGATGGCAGACACTTCGGACGATCATCGGGAGGCGACCAAACTCATGCCACCGAGCTCCCTGAGCTGCAAAAATGGCACCGAGTGGTCCTCTCCTACCTTCTCCACACACAACTGGGCTAGCCAACATTCCCCATACTGAGAACCTAGCTCCCACGCGGCAAACCGAACCACACCACCGTTCGGGTGCCCGTGGAAAGCCCCACACAATGGTTTTCATGCTCGATCAAGGGTACCCAGAGGAGCGCCGGATCACCACGCTGCTCCTCCCCAAGTTTCAGCTCAATCCGTGCACCGTAGCTCGAGAATTTCGAGTTTTTCTCTCGCCCGGGGAAAACCTAACCGCAGGTAAGGATTCTTGAAATTGATGCTCAATTTTTGGTTAGAGCTGATAATTTTGCGCGCACATGAGCTAGAGTTGGTAGGGAACCTTTTTCCTTTTGGAACCGAGCGTAATCGTATAGCCATAGCTAATTTTAAGTTTTTGGAGTGACGGTCATGGCGGGAACCACCGGGCACACGGTGAGACCTCATTTCATGCCGTTGCCGATCAAGTTTGAACCAAAGTCGAGCACCCCCATGACTCACTGATTCTGTGGAACCAAAAACCCGTTGGTTTGGGGGTCTAGAGAGGGCGCGCAATGTCGCCGGAGCAAGAACCGAGTCGCCACACGTCGCCCGGTGGTTTAGAGCCATCGCCGGCCTCTGGTGAGCACGGGTACGAGTTCCTCGTGGTCGAATTGGGGCTAGCAGCGAGTTTCCGGCCTTGATTCCACCAGGGAAACGAAGGTCAGTGGCGCACTGCCGCTGCCGGCGAGGGGGGCGAAGCGCGCGCGGGAATGGGGGCGGGAGGAAGAAGAACCCGTCGGCCCCACCTGTCAGCGGCAGTAGTTTAAACCGGGATCGGATGTGGCTATCTGCTTTTTTGTGGCTACAGCCGAAATACCTGTGAACCCCAGTGTGGCTGCACCGAGGAGCTGACACATCACCCCGGGCCCGCGGTCAGTATAAATGTTTCTCGGGTTATTTGAATTCCTCAAATTTAGTTCAAACTTTAGAACCTCATAACTTTTGCTAGGAAACTCCAAATTTAGTGATTCAAATTGGGTTGGATTCAGATTGAAAAACTCTATCCAAATATTCAAACTAATTTGTACGAAAATCATTATTTAATTCCGGAAAATTCTTTAAAGCTTTTCAGGAAAAGAATTTTAGAGGGAGTTTGATTCATCCAAAAATCCTCAAATTTTGCCAGAATATTCTTTAGGATGTTAGTGAACTCCTGTAAACGTTTCAGCTCATTTGGAGTTTATTTAGTTTGGACAATGTTGCCACATCCATGCACTCCTTGCACACGTGCAAACACCTTCCAACGACGTACACGCAACCTTCATTTGCACTGCCCTTGATCCAAACATGCTGCGCGACTTCCCGATCAACTCAACGACAGCTCCTCCCGAACTTGGTTGTTGGAACCTCATCTCCTCCCTGAGACTAGTCCAAGGATCCCGTCACCAGCCATGTCTTGAACTCAAGCAACACCTGCACATGAATAAACAACCAATTCTTCCGAGCACAAGTCCTCGACTTGACTCACGTTAGTTCGAAAACCACAACACCTTACATGAGCACGTCACATAAGCATGTTGTAAACCATATCAAATGATAACAGCCATAACCACCAAAACACACCAAAAAACTTAGCAAATTAATACTAAGCAAACCTTCCCATAAAGCAAGTTTGAAACATTGCGAGTTAAAAGCAAAAACAAGACGCTGCAGTTCTACGAGTTGAACTTCACGGGAGCTCCCTAAAAACAAGCTCTGGACCTCACAGAAGCTCTCCGGACCTTGCAGGAACTCTCCGGACCTTGCGTCGGACCTTTCCAACACTTGGCGGACCTAACAAAGAACTTGTCGGACCTTGCCACAGAAGAACGTTTTGGCAATATTCAAAACTTTGAATGTTAATGCTAACTTTTATCCTAATTGCCAATGTATTCAGCACACATAGGTCTCACAATCTCCCCCTTGATGAATGCATTGGCAACACCAATTAAAATCCGAACATTGGCTTATGAAAAGTTTTGAAAAGCTTTGAAAACTCATTTCTCCCCCTTTATTAATTTCTCCCCATTTTTTAAAATCAGAGAAGGAAGAAAGTGTATAACATATGCAAAGTGTAAAAAAATCTCTCCTTATACATATTTCTCCCCTTTGACAATGTATTCAGCAAGGTTCAAAGGAGAAATTTTTAAATGTTATGAGCATATTATAACATATACATACAAAACAAAGCTCATCCAAGTCATACTATAAGGTTACTTACACTATCACATCAATGAGATACATAAAGTAGTGTAAGCCATGCTAGAGATCAAATGTATTTTTCAGTTTAAGCAAGTCATGATCTCCCTTACTCAACTATTTCAAAACCTGAAAACATGACACTTGTTGCTGCATTTTTATTATTCATAATCATTTAAGGCACAAAGTTGATCATATGATATTTGCAAGAGATTATATGCCGCATCAGCCTTATTCTAACCAACCAAGCCAAGCCTATGTCATTTGACAATCAGAAGCTTAAGGACATGGTTTTAGTCATACACAATTCCTTCCAAGTTCATATCTTAGTGCAATGATAAGCAATCTCAAAAGAAGAAGTGCGATGCATGCATATTCTCTTGATCTTTTCTCAATTTTTTATTTGAAAACTCAACATGTGAGCTGATCACTTGATTAATTTTTTATGATTAAAAGCACTTGTGAGCACGCAACAAGTTCAAAACAGCAAGAAAGTTCAATCATGACCAGATTTAGTGTAAGTAATTATTCCAATTACTAGTCATGGCAAAAACTACAAAATGTATAACATGAGTAATGTAATAAGAACTTTCAGCCTGTAAAAGGAATCACAAAGTCATATATGTATGAAATACTATGCTCATATTATTTTAGTTTCAGATTCACACATAGACTTTCAAAGTTCCAAAAACTCCCCCTCAATTTAAGCCATGAGGATGTATAACCCCTATTTCACTACGAATGATACAAAAACGAGTGAAATCCAAAGGTTTTGTAAAAATATCAGCCAATTGTTGTTCGGTATCGACATGGTGAAGCACAATGTTTCCTTTTTCAACATTATCATGAAGAAAGTGATACCTAATGTCAATGTGCTTAGTTCTAGAGTGATTCACGGGGTTTTTAGCAATACAAATTGCACTAATGTTATCACAAAATAGTGGAACACTATCTAAATCAACCCCATAGTCTTTAAGTGTTTGAACAATCCAAAGAATTTGTGAGCAAGCGCTAGCCGCAGCTACATATTCAGATTTGGCCGTGGATTGTGCAACTGAACTTTGTTTTCTAGAGGACCAAGCAACAAGTGAATTACCAAGAAAATGACAAGCACCCGAAGTACTGTTCCTATCAATCCTACAACTCCCAAAATCAGCATCCGAAAAAGCTTAAACAGAAACGGTTGAGGAAGAAGGAAGAAAAATGCCAAATTCTTGAGTTCCATGTAGGTACCTGAAAATCCTTTTGATGGCTTGGCGATGTGAAGCACGTGGAGAAGCTTGAAAACGTGCACAAAGAAATACGCTGAATTGTATGTCCGGTCTTGACGCCGTGAGATACAAAAGTGATCCAATCATACTTCTGTATTCTTTTTTATCGACTGGGTCACCATCTTCGTCAAGTTCGAGTGTTGTTGCTATTCCCATTGGTGTCCGAAGAGGCTTGCATTTGTCCATGTTGAAGCGCTTAAGAAGGTCCTTTGTATACTTAGTTTGATGCACAAAATTTCCTTCTTTTGTTTGCTTGATTTGCAGCCCCAAAAAGTATGTGAGTTCTCCCATCATACTCATCTCAAATTCTGAACTCATCATAGCTGAAAACTTGGACACGAGATCATGAGAAGCACAACCAAAGATAATATCATCCACATACACTTGAACGAATAATGAGTCATTGCCATGCTTAAGTACAAAAAGAGTTTTATCAACCTTGCCCATGGTAAACCCCTTTTTCAAGTAAGAATGTTTTTAACCTATCATACCATGCTCTAGGGGCTTGTTTTAGACTGTACAAGGCTTTGGACAGTTTGTAAACATGATTAGGAAAATTTGGATTTTCAAAACCCGGTGGCTGCTTAACATAAACCTCCTCCTCTATGTAGCCATTAAGAAAAGCACTTTTAACATCTATTTGATATAACTTGAAACCTTTAGATGCAGCAAATGCTAATAAAATTCTTATAGCTTCAAATCTTGCAACAGGAGCAAATGTTTCATCAAAATCTAGACCTTCAATTTGAGTGAAACCTTGAGCAACCAACCTAGCTTTATTCCTAACCACAACCCCATCCTCACTTTGCTTATTTTTAAATACCCATTTAGTTCCAATTAATGTGTGACCTTGAGGTGGAGGTACAAGTTTCCAAACATTATTTCTTTCAAAATTTTCTAACTCTTCTTGCATGGCATTAATCCAAGATTCATTAGTGAGTGAGTGTGATATATCCTTGGGTTCAAAAGAAGCAACAAAAGCAGAATGAGCATGAGAGTTTGGATCGCAAAACCTGGACCGAGTGACTCGTTCTTGCAAGCTTCCAATGATTTGTTGTGGAGGATGACTTTTGAGTACTCGGAGGGGAGTAGACACTTCACAATCACCTTCTTCTTCATGTTCGGACCTTTGGTTAGGAGAGCTTGTTGATTGAGGAAGGTCCGAACCAACAGTAGTGACTGTTGGTGCTGGTTGTGGTGCAAAATCAGCAGCTTGATCGTTATTTACTTCCGAGTTTTCGGGCAGCAGCACCACTTCCTCATCTTCTTTAATAAAAATACTCTCCCCCTGCGGATATGGATCCGGACCTGCAATATCCGAGCTAGTACTTGTGCTAGCTTCATCAAAAGAAACCTCGCAAGTCTCCACAATTTTGTTAGTGTCAAGTAAAAGCACACGGTAGCCTCTAGTATGAGATGGATAACCAAGAAACATGCCATCAACAGATCTAGCTTCAAATTTATCAAGATTACCATGTTTCTTAACAAAGCATTTGCAACCAAAAACCCTAAAGTGTGTAACACTAGGCCTATGTCCAAACCGGAGCTCATATGGGGTTTTTCCAAGCTTAGCACGTAAGAAAACTCGATTTGAGACATAACAAACGGTTGCAATTGCATCAGCCCAAAATTTCCTAGGAGTTTGATATTCATCAAGCATAGTCCTAGCCATCTCAACTAAGGTCCTGTTCTTTCTTTCTACGACACCATTTTGTTGTGGTACATAGGGTGAAGAGTATTGATGATCTATTCCATTTTCAGCACGAAAGTGATCAAAGGATTGGTTTTTAAATTCAGTTCCGTTATCACTTCTAATTGCTTTTAATGATCCTAGGTGATCAATAGATAATCTAAGAAATAAAGTTCTAAAATGACTAAAAGCTTCATTCTTAGATGCCATAAAATAAACCCAAGAATATCTGGAATAATCATTAACAATCACAAGCACATACCATTTACCTCCGAAGGATTGAACACGTGTCGGACCTACTGTGTCAAGATGTAAAAGTTGTCCCGGTTCAGCTGTCATGGTCATTGTGAGAGGAGCATGTGAACCTGCAACAAACTTAGCATGTCTACAAGAAGAGAACACAATATCATTGTCCTTTTTAAGCTTCGGCAGCCCACGTATGCGATCGAGAGCACTAACACGAGTGAGATGATCAAAGCCTATGTGACCAAGTCTACGATGCCAAAAATATAGATCCTTTGTATCATTAGCAACTAGACACCGATGCTTAGAAGTTGACAAATCAAAATCAGCTTTAAAAACTCTTCCAAACCTAGACATGTTAAACAAAAGCTCACCTTTTGAATCTACAACCTTGCAGCAATTTTTAGCAAAGCTAACCTCTAGATTTTCATCTAGCAATTGTGAAACCGAAAGCAAGTTGTATTTCAAATTTTTAACAAGTGCCACATCTTTCAAAGTGTAGAGATTGTTTACTCTAACCGAACCTTTAGCAATTATGGGAGTAGAAGAGTCATCGGCGAAAGTAACATTAATACACGTGACACAAAAGAGAGAGAGGAGAACTATTCTTTGTTACCGGTCATGTGGCGTGAGCAACCTGAATCCACAATCCAAATGTTCTCCTTCCTCAAACGTGAAACCTACACAGCAGCACAATACGTCGATGACTCAATACTGGGGTTAGTTAAAAGACTTTTAGGAATCCAGTACTGAGTCACACGATGTCCAGCAGGAATAACACGCGAAAGCTGAGAAGGTACAGCAGGTTTATGAGCCAAACATTGAAAATTTTTGTTCCCAACTACTGACTTAGAAGATGTGTTATATGTAGCACAAAAAACAGTAGGTCCGGGAGCAAGTTTTTGACTCATTACAGGAGGTTGCAAGCTCCGAACATTCGGTCTAGCAGATTTTGCTTGGTTGTTATGTGATCTAGCAAGTATTCTTTGTTTCTTATCGTGTTTAGCTAGTCTATAACAAAAATCCATGACATGATCATCTCTACCACAGTAGGTACAATGAAAAATAACCTTATTATCATGTCTAGATGAGCAAGCAACACGTTTATTAGAACCCGAATGGGACAGTACTCCTGCAGATTTGAAAATCACCTCTTTTTGTCTAGGACATGTTTGAATCAAACCGCTTCCTAATGGCTTTACAACTTTAGGTGGGTGTGCCTTAGCATGAGCATGAGAATTAAAACCTAAACCAGTTTTATCATTACAAGACTTGGAAGAATTCAGCAGTAAGTTTAGGTTCTTATTTGCATTAGAAAACCGATCTAGTGTCTTATGCATGTCATCAAGTTTATTGGACAGATCAAAGCAGTTTTCACATGAAGTTTTTCCTTTTAGTTTACAATTTGAACAATATTTAACTTCATGCACACGTAAAGCATTGTTCAACATAGAAATCTCATTCATAGAATCATTTAGTTTCTTATTCAGATCATCACATGAAGAACAATGCAAATCAATTGTAGAACAACAAGCATCTTTCAAATTTTTATCATTAAGTGCAGCAAGCTCTTTGTTCTTTTCAATTTCAAGTTCAAGTTTATCAAGTGTAGATGCGTGTGCACTTCTTAAAGAGGATAATTGTTCATAAATTAAATCACATGAGGAACAAGAATCATCACTAGGAATCAAAGTTTTTAAACGATTAATTTCAGATTCTAGTGATTCAATTTTAACAGCATTGTTCCTAAGTTTTTTCTCCTTTTTCTTTAATATAACAGTGGCACGAGAAATAGCATCACACATTTGTTCGAAAGTGGGACATACCTCTTCATCGTCGTTGTTGTGTTCTGCCTCCTCGGAGCTTGAACTTGACTTGCTCGCCATGCAGCACATATTTTCCATAGCGTCTTCATCTTCATCACTACCGGTGTTCACATCACTTGAGCCGAAATCTTGAAGTGCAGAGATCGTACTATGCACTATGTTGCGCATTGATAAATCTTTCTTCTTCTTATTCTTTGCAAACGATTTCTTCGGCCTTGTTTGCTTTTCTTCACGTGAAGTCGGACCTGAAAGGTTAGGGCACTCCGTACGAAAATGTCCCGTCTTACCACATTCAAAACATCGTTGAGGTCCAGAGCTTCCTCTCCTTCTAGTTCTCACATTTTGCAATGCTTTTGAGAACCGAGTAGAGATGAGTGCAAGCTCCTCCTCTGGAAACTCTTCAATCTGTTCAAGGGTTAGAGAGGACAGCAAAGAGAGTGCACCACTAGATGATGATTTACTAGAACTAGACATGTCACGTTGCGAAACAAATGCAATAGACTTGTTGGGGTTTTCACGTGAGATGATGTCAATTTCATGAGTTTTCAATTTTGAATAAAGCACGTCTAAAGTAAGAGAACTCATGACAGTAGATTCACAAATAGATGTAACTTTCATCTCCCAAATTGACATATCTAATGCTCCTAACAATTGTCTAGCATTTTCAGCATCTGAAAAGTTAACATTGACACTACGCAAGTTGCTGAGAATTTTATTAAAGCGAGCAAAAAGATCGTCAATTAACTCACCGGGTTGCATCTCAAAACGCATGTATTCTTTCTTGAACATATCTTGCCTTACCTCCTTGATCGTATTGGATCCTTCATGGTAGTCACAAAGAGCTTTCCAAACATCATATGCAGATCGGAGGTGTGCAACACGGTCGAAGTCGCTTTGAGTCAATCCTTGGATGATCAAGTTGCGAGCCTTGTTGTTGTTGTCAACATCTCTGATGTTCGCAGCCATAACTTGATTGTTGGGTGGTACATCAAAGTTCCGGTAGACCTTTTCCCATATGGCGAAGCCTTGCGCCTGTATGTAGGCCTCCATCCGCGCCTTCCAAACCTGAAAATTGATGCCATTGAACACACAAGGTTTTGCGGAGTACTTCTCCATGATGGTTAGTCAAAACACGTGCAAATCACAAAGATTAGAGCACCTTGGCTCTGATACCAATTGTAGGATCAAAGAGCACGTGAAAAGCTACCAGAGGGGGGTGAATGGTAGATTAAAACTTTTCGCAGCGGAAACAATAAAAACCCCTCAGCAAAAATCAATCGGTTAAAGAAACCGTGTGTGCAAGTGTTTTCAAACGTGTTCAACCATGACAAATCAAGTAGAGAGGTGGAGAATCAAGTCACAGATCTAATACAACAAGAATCACTTGAAAACACGAAGTAAAACTTGAGATACGATCAAAACATTAAACGAAGATCAATCTGTTCTACCCTATATAAAACAGATCCGCAACGCTACAAAGAAACTCGTGTATCTCAAAAACTACAGATCCGAAGCTCGTGAAAATTTCACAGATGATATATAATTGAGTTGTGAAGACAATACAAAAAGAATCACATCAATCGGATCTGTAAAACTCGAGTTATGAACGAAACACCGAAGCAACGTTGGTCTGTCCAGAAACTCGGCGAGAAAGACTTGACGAAAAACAAATCGGACGAACAAGGCACAAAAGCTCCTCGAAACTATGAAATTTATTCAATAGAAACACAAGAGGAACAGACCAAAGTCGTGCACCACGAGCTCTGGCCTCCCTTTCTTATATAACCAGCTCTATGGCCAATCCAATTCAAACTAGGACTCCTACTCCTACTTGGATTCAAACTGTAACTTTCCAATACTGCTCAAGACTCTTCTATACGCAGATAGAAGCAATCTTAAGACTTCAAAACACCTTAGGAACGTCCCAAACATTCCTAAAACAACTCAAATTCGTGACCCACACGAAATCCTATCATAACCAACTCAAAACTTTCCATATTTGAGTCAAACACGACTCAGCCGCAGTCTGAGTCCATAACCTAGTCGGTTGGACCTTTCCGACCAATTCTTTACGTCCACTTCTCTTCATCACGCCTTGGAACAATGTTGACACGTCCATGCACTCCTTGCACACGTGCAAACACCTTCCAACGACGTACACGCAACCTTCATATGCACTGCCCTTGATCCAAACATGCTGCGCGACCTCCCGATCAACTCAACCACAGCTCCTCCCGAACTTGGTTGTTGGAACCTCATCTCCTCCCTGAGACTAGTCCAAGGATCCCGTCACCAGCCATGTCTTGAACTCAAGCAACACCTGCACATGAATAAACAACCAATTCTTTCGAGCACAAGTCCTCGACTTGACTCACGTTAGTTCGAAAACCACAATACCTTACATCAGCACGTCACATAAGCATGTTGCAAACCATATCAAATGATAACAGCCATAACCACCAAAACACACCAAAAAACTTAGCAAATTAATACTAAGCAAACCTTCCCATAAAGAAAGTTTGAAACATTGTGAGTTAAAAGCAAAAACAACATGCTGCAGTTCTACTAGTTGAACTTCACGGGAGCTCCCTAAAAACAAGCTCTGGACCTCACAGAAGCTCTCCGGACCTTGCAGGAGCTCTCCGGACCTTGCGTCGGACCTTGCCAACACTTGGCGGGCCTAACAAAGAACTTGTCGAACCTTGCCACAGAAGAATGTTTTGGCAATATTCAAAACTTTGAATGTTAATTCTTACTTTTATCCTAATTGCCAATGTATTCAGCACACATAGGTCTCACAAAACCTAAACCCAACCCACTACCACCAGTGTAATTTTAAATTCTTAAACAGAGTTCCAGTTTTAAACTTGTTTTTGGAACTTATTAGCAAAAGCTTTACAATTAAACATATATGCATATTCATAACGTGTAGTGATTAAACGTGGAAAAGTGGAGGAGAAGTGATGCTTGGATCAAGGAGCAAGAAGGGCAGTGATTAAGCTTCAAGTCATCAGAAACTAACTTCATAATTATCTGACATTAGTCACCTGCAAAACCAAGGCAAGCTCCGTTTTGCATCTAGTTGTTTTATGAAGTTTTACTTTGTTCACTATGATGGTTTAGAGTTATGTGCATTAAGTTAGGATTATTTTATACTCCAATTGCATGACCAAAGAAGCCCTCGAGTCAAGGGTAGAAGTCGTATCCCTGCTGTAGAGTAATGCCATGCTAATTAGGTTATGACATCCGGTAGAAGTCGAGTAGTTGGAATCTACTCGCGAGGTATAGTTCAGGATCACACGGGTATGATTTAAAAGAGGTAAACTAAAGTTTACATTTCCAAAGATGAGACCGGGCAGGAGGGTTAGGCAGCGACAAGACGAGGTCTTGGTCGAGTAGCTCTGCCTGTGTCGGTTAAGGACCGAGCCGTGTGCGGCCCTGGGAGCAAGTATTGAGTTGTGTACCGGATGCTTACTGCTATATGGGACCCAGGAAAGCGATGTACCAGGTTAACTGGATTGTAGAGGCATACCACATCGTTTCGTTAGACCTATGAGCCCGAGACGGCGCGATTGGTTCTACAGTCAGGTGTCCTGCGAAAGGTTGCCACATACGATGTAATGAAGGACGCCAGATTTGGGTCTTCAGAAGCGGGCGTATGTGTCGAGCTATCCGGGCAGTGTTTGATTCGAATCACCGTCCCTCGCGGTTAGGAGTACCGCTTGCTCACTGCACTGTGACGTAGTAATCAAGTTGTGGAAACAGTTTGCATGTTTTTAATTGCTGCTATGATAATTGGAATTGCATGAGAACCATGTATGAAGTAGTGACAGAGCAAATTAAAGTTAATTTTTACCTTGGGACAAGTAACATTGGGATGAAGCGTTTCTTGTTTGATTGTGGAGTTCCAATGTTGCTGGGCACAAGGTCACTACTGTGATGGCTAAAATCTGAAAGATAAGGATGAACGTGTAGGCGAGTCTTTATGCAATTTTCTTCTTTATTGTCTAAGTTACCTTCATGTAGAGTTACATGCTTTAGGAGAGACGGTTAAGTCTTGCTGAGCCTGTGTGCTCACTCTTGCTATATGAGTGGTTTTGCACGTTAACTTCGACGCTTATAAGGAAGGTTGTCCGGTGAGACTCAGAGACTTCCGAGTCATGTTACACATGGAGAACCTAACCGCTGCAATGTCGTCGTGTTGCTAGTGAGAGGAGTACGCGGGTTGGGCCTCTTCTCGAGTGCTCATTAGTTATTCGACGTGAGCTGGTTATAGACTTCCGTTGTAGTTACTTTATGTAAAATTATTTGCAAAGAACATTTGTAAGCTTCCGGTTTTGATTGATGTAATGCAGTTTTTCTTATATGTGTGCTGTTGGGTGCCGCATAACACGGCACCACCCAATGCGATTCCCGGGAGAGTGGCTCAGCCCCGTGATACGGGCCAGGGTCCCTCTAAGCGTGGTATCAGAGCTGCATTGGTAGTAGCACACGGAATAAGGATCATATTACGACAAAAACTTAGGATACGGTGAGGAAACGGTATTAGGCCCACATAAGGACTATAGTAGTATAGTTACTTAAAGTGGTATGACTAACATACTTGTTATAATTCTGAATTTTGGTTATGTAACGACGCACCTACGCTTAGGTAAGCATGGTAAGGAACGCCACCGAAAGCGGTTCAATTTTGGTTAGCTCCCCTGACGAGGAATGTGGTTCAGGGATAGGTCTCACAGCTTGGTGTGAGACGTCTATATGAAACTCTTGGACTCTTCATGTTCCTGAGTTCATATGAAACGCTGATCCCTAGCGTGCATTAGGCAAGCAAGTGGATACCCCATCGTGTGGTCAGTAACACGATAGTGTGTTCTTCTGAAAATAGCCTAGGAGGACATACGCAGCGCTTGCCATCAGCGTGCCCTGCCGGGCAGTATGTGGTATCTGTTGGGGTGATAAAATTCCCAACCGTGATGACCCATTCGCGTTCTACTCGGGTTGCCCGTCGTGTGGTGTGAAAACACGATCACGTACCTTGAGACGTGACTTAACTCAAGGACGGCCGTATGGAAATGATGCGGGCGTATGTATTTACTTTCAAATATGGACCTGCCTGAAATAGAAACAACCCTTGAGTGCATCACTATTGAGTGTTTTTCTGCAGGTACTAACCACGTACGTATTCCGAGTAGCACACGTTTGTGAGTGACCGTCTTAGTGCCACTGACAAAATGGATATGTCGGTATAATCCAGTTAGGATTTTCTTTTGGTGAGGCTACGTAGTACCGACATGTTTCTCGTGCATCGACACCGTACTACACTTAATAACCTCTTCCCTATGAAGAAATGATTCATGAACTAAATTTCAACTAAAAATGGAAGTTTGAAACAAATATTAGTTACTGAACTCTTATTTTGAGCTAAGATTCAAATGAGAGAATGACTAGGCTTCAAAGGTTTTAAGAACAGAGTGCCCTGTTTCTGGCAGGAATTCTTTCTGGACTTTAACAGAGCATAACTCTGAGTAACTTTAACCAATTAAGGTGTATGATACAGTTATGGAAAGATTTTTAAGTTCTCTACAGCTCATCTGTAGACCTCCAGAGCAAAATCACAAATTTAGTTGGTGAAAAGTCTAGTTGAAGGAAAACTGTTCAGAACCAGGACAGCGGCAAAACCTCTCTGGACCTTTCTGTTTTTAAGCCATAATTGTCGGTAGAAAAATTCTTAAGGAGCCTATGATACACCGTTGGAAAGTTTATGAAATTTGCAACATTGTTATAGTTCAAAGTTTGTTCATATTCTTATTGTATTCGCATATACAACTGTGATAAAGATAGCCACATACAAAGGAGATGCTGGCAAATCTTATCCAGGAATTCTGTCAACTTTGGAAAATCATAACTTTTGATCCAGAGATGATCTAGAGGCATATAAGTACTCGTTGGACAGACATTGAAGTTAACTTTAACTTTGGTATTCAACTTGAGTTATGAAATGTGAGGGCCCGTCGTCCCGGTTCATGGGGACGGGGCACCTCGCCCGGGAATCGCATTGGGTGGTGCCATGCGATGCGGCACCCAACAGCACACATAATACAGCATCATATTACATAAATCAAGCGGAAGATTACAAAGTGTAAATTTTTATAAATACTTCTCAAAATATTCTACAGCGGGAGACTATTACAACTCACGTCTCATACTTATGCTAAGCAACAGAGAAGGTGTCCAGCCCGCGGACCCTTCTCGCTAGCAACACTATCACAGTAGCAGCGGCATGGGTTGCCATGAGTTCACCACTCGGAGAGCTCCGAGTCTCATCGGACACCCGTACATATCAGCGTACAGTTATTACCTGCAAAACAACTTATGCAGTATCTGTGAGCACGAAGCTCAGCAAGACTTAACCGTCTCCCTAGTCATGAAACTCTACATGATGAAAATAGAGGGCTGAATACAGAAGTTTGCACAAACGATGAACTTGAGCTAAAGGATAGTCCTTACTTCAAGTTCTAAGAAACTTTTATAGCCCTCGCGCAATTTACATCGAGACTCCACAATCAAACAAGAAACGCTTTCTCTCGATGTCACTTGCCCGAGGTGAAAATAACTTTAGTGAGCTACCTTAGACTCATACAGACCTTGGGCCATCAACGTCGAGACTCCACAATCAAACAAGAAACGCTTTGCCTCGACGCTACTAGCCCAAGGTGGAAAATAAATTTAGTGATGTGTTGATCATTTCCTCATCTCCAATATGAGGATTACTCACGAAGCATTATTAACTTTTCCCAATTTATTACTACGTCACGACGCAGAGAACAAGTATGTTTGCTCCATTCCGCGAGCGACGGTGATTGCAATCAAAAACACCCGGCTGACACGACACGTACGCCCGTACTCGACGTTGCACACAGCAAACGTCACTGACGTTGTACGTGGCAACCTTTCATACGACACCCAAATGTCAAACCGGTCCCACCGACTGGGATTAAGTCTCTCTACGGCAAACCCTAGTAGAGCCGACTTCTCTATTCTTTCAGCATCGGCATCAGACGGTGAGGTATGCCTCGACACCCAGGTTAACATGTTACATCGGTTTCCTGGGTCCCATATAGCCAGTATGCATCCGGTACACAACTCAAACTTGTCCAACGGGCCGCACACGAGAATGGGCCTTAATCGACTCAGACATAGACTGGGTTCACAGGACCACGTCCTTGATCCTTCCATCCACTGCCCGGTCTTCATTCCCAACTATGAGGATCAATTCCCAACTCTTCCGATTGACCCCCCTTAACCCCGTTTCACGAGTAGGAAACTGCCTACTCGAGTTATGCTTCTTTTAATCCACTTTTGTTGACTTGAGATCATCAGTTATAAACAATTTATAAACTACTCTATATCATACTGCAGGGTTTTCTGGGTCATGCATTTGGAGTGTCATACCACCTAGACTTAATGCAATAAATAAAATGCTAGACGTATAAAGTGAATACAAATGAAAACTTGTAAGTTTGATGCAAACCGGGGCTTGCCTTTGTTTTGAAGGGGACTAATATGTATAACCCAGTTAGTGAAGACCACTTGGCTTGATCTCTTGCCTCCCTCCTTTGATCTCTACTCCAATGACTTCAAGTTCTTCACGTAGATGCTACACGTAATGAATATGCACATATGTTTAATTGTAAAGACTTTGCTATAAGTTCTAATAACAAGTTTTCAAAACTGGAACTCTGTTTAAGAATTTAAAATGACACTGGGTGCTAGTGGTTTGGGTTTGTGTCTAAGCAACAGGATGAAGTGCTAAGTGGTTTCCCCCTCTTCTATATTGATCCCTTAAGAGGTTAGACAGAACAGGGGTGAGCCAGAGCTCCAATGGAGCTGAGAATTTTCATGTGAGTTCCTTGTCACTAGAATGTCCTCTGGACCAAAAATTAGCAATTTTCATTGAGTGGTTTGTTCAGAACAATTTTCTAAGCAATTAAGCAAAGAAGAATTAATTTTGAGATCACACCCATGTTCATGCCAAACTTAGTGAACTACAATTTCAATTATAGTTCATATAGCTTGCATGAATTTTCCTAGGATTTTTGAAGCTAAGAATCTCCCATAAATGAATTTCCAAGTTTTGGAATTTCTCTGAAAATGTTTCTGTATTCTATTGAACACAGCAACTTCAAATCTAAATTGCCCTGAGCAAATCAACTCCAATTGAGCTGAAATTTTTACAGGGGTTTACTAACATCCGAGAGAATATTCTGGAAAAATTTGAGGATTTTTGGATTACCGAACTCACTCAAAAATTCTTTTGCTGAAAAGCTTTAAAGGATTTTCCAGAATTAATTAATGAGTTTTATACAAATTGGGTTTCATATTTGGACAGTACTCTATTTTAGGAATCCAACAAATTTTGTTTCACAATTTTTGGATTCTCCTACCCAGAGTTGTGGCCCTCCAATGTTTAAACTGAAAACTGAAAATCCCAAAATGTTCAAATGCCAGCCAGTGGGTCCCACCCGGCAGACCTTCTTCTTCCTCGTGCCAAACAGGGGCCGCGGCGGCGCCCTCCGGCGAGCGTCTCCGGAATGGCTTTCCCGGTCATCTCCCGACCTCAGACTCGCCCCCCCCCCCCGTAATTCATGGCGCTGAACTCGTCTAAGGTGTCGCCGGCGGCCGTAGATCACCGGAAAGGGGTGCGCGGCGGCGGCAGTGGCCGCTAGAATTCCGGTGAGCTCAGAAATTGCCTAGATCGCATCAAAACGGTCGGGAATTGCTCGGAGAGTACCGTGGCAGCTTGAGAATGTCGGAAATGGACGCCAAACCCCGTGAAAAGGCCGGCAGCATAGAGCTCCACGGTGACCCGAGACGATTTCTTCATGTCGGCATGAAAAATAGCTATAACTCGGTCGATCCTAGGTGTTTTCGCTCAGTTCTTCTTCGAGGATGACCGCTAAGAGGTATAGAGGCTGTGTGCAAGCTCGCCCGAGCTTAGGTGGACTGTGCCGCTAGAATTTTGGGGTAGACCGACCCCTACCCCCATGCACCATGTTTCGGGAACTTTGGAAATTCTTTATGCTCGGTCGATCAAACGCTACATGGTTTGCAGCTACATGAACTAGGGATCATGGCGCACCTTTTTCATGTTGAGGAGGGATTGTGAAAAGAGCCGTAGCTCGCTGTCCACGGTGACCCGACTTGGCTTCCGTCGGTGAGCTCTGTTCCTTGGCGCCAGTTGCTGAATTGCGCACGCCACAGGCTAGGAGCTTCGGCTTGTGGGGCTGGCGTGGTAGAGCATGCATGGGCGCTGGTTTTATGTGTTGCCGGCGCAAGCAACCGAGGCTCGGATGGGGCCTGCGATCGGGAAAAGGAGAGTGCGGCGGTGAGCGCCGGTTTCTATTCGTGCGTGAGAAAAACAGCGAGAGCGCGACCAAGTGAGGAAGGCAACGTGCTTCGGTTGGCTCCGGGGTAAAGATCAGGCCAGCGCGAATTGGAGCAGGAGGTGGAGCCTTGGGCGGTGGAGCAGCCGCTCGGTGTCGCCCGGGGAAAAGCCTCGGTGGAGTGAGGAACAGAGAGAAAAGACTTAGGGGTTAAGTCTACTCATCCCTATGACATGTGGGCCCAACTAGTCAGTACCCCTTATCCTCAAAAGATCTCCAAAACATGGCAAGTAATCAATTCAAAAGTTTGGAGATGGATAGTGAGCTGCATTTGGATAGTTGGACAATTTCATTCAATTTCAAATGCATATTTGATTTCTTTGCACATTTAACTCCATTTGGATAAATGGGTAGAAAACCTTTTCCAAATTTAATGAAACTTTGCCCAACCACTAATTTGGACCCAAGGAATCCAAAGATGCAACTTGATTCTTGTGTTAGCTGCTGCAAACAAGAGTTTGAACACAACAGTTTTGAATTACCATTGTGTCCTCCCCTCATTTGAAAATTGAGTTGAACATTTGGTTTAACTTCTGATTTTTAAACCCTTCCATTGCACTTGAGTACTTCAACTCTGTGGTCTTAACCCACCTAGGGTCCAAACATGCCAATAACCCTAAGTTGGTTTTTGAACAATTCTTCATATGTTTTCATATGTAAAAAGTTGAAACCAGCCCCTTTTTCATACACATGACAATCACGTTTGTGCAAACTCATGTTTCTTTGTATTCATACTTTTGGGACCTTTACAATCCTCCCCCCTTAAAAGAATCTCGTCCCGAGATTACAAAAGAAAGATGAGGCGGAAGGTAATTACAAAATTTACGACAAAAGTTCCGGACAGTTCTTGTGGATGTAATCTTCGCTCTCCCAAGTTGCTTCTTCTGGTGTGTGATTACTCCACAGGACTTTGTAAAATTTCAAAGTCCGATTTCGAATGATCCGGTTCTTCTCATCGATAATCTTGATGGGCTGCTCGGCATAGGTGAGATCCGGTTGTAATATCTCCATGTCTCCCGAAAGAATCTCTGTCGGCTTCTTCAAACACTTTCTCAAGTGTGAGACATGGAAAATGTCGTGGACGCCCGATAAAGATGGCGGCAGCTCCAAACGATAGGCCACCGGTCTACACCGTTCTGTAATAAGGAACGGACCCACAAAGCGAGGAGCTAGCTTTCCCTTGACCCCGAATCGATGAATTCCCTTCATCGGGGATACTCGGATATAGACGTGATCTCCGACTTCAAAACACAAGGGTCGGCGTCGCTGGTCCGCATAGCTCTTCTGGCGAGATTGAGCAGCTTTGAGATTTTCCTGAATCAGCTGGACTTGCTCTTCGGCATCTTTTACGAGATCAATGCCGAAAATCACCCTCTCGCCAGATTCACACCAATTGAGTGGTGTGCGACACTTCCTGCCATAAAGTTCTTCGTATGGTGCCATTTTAATACTGGATTGATAAGCATTGTTGTAGGAGAACTCTGCTAACGGCAAATAGTTATCCCAGTTCTTTCCATGATCTATGGCACATTCCCTCAGCATATCTTCCAAAATCTGGTTCACCCTCTCCGTTTGACCGTCAGTCTGAGGATGGTATGCTGAGCTCCTGATTAATTTGGTTCCCAGAGATTCATGTAGCTGCTCCCAGAAACGAGCAACAAATATTGAACCTCGATCCGATATGATGGTTTTGGGGACTCCGTGTAAGCACACAATCCTTGAAAGATACAACTCTGCATATTGCTTAGTTGAAAATCTTGTACTCACTGGGATGAAGTGGGCTGATTTGGTTAACCGATCAACAATCACCCAAATGGAGTCATGCTTTCTAGATGTGAGAGACAGTCTGACAATAAAGTCCATTCTGATGTCCTCCCACTTCCATGCCAGAATACTTAATGGTTGCAGCATTCCCACTCTCTTAATATGATCAGCTTTGACTCGCCGACATGTATCACACTCGGATACATACTTGGCAATTTCTCGCTTCATCCGAGTCCACCAAAATTTTGTCTTAAGGTCTTGATACATATTATTGCTCCCTGTATGTATAGAGTACTTGGACATATGAGCTTCATCGAGGATCTTCTTCCTTAGCTTCAGGTTCCGGGGTACCACAATACGGTTCTTAAACCATAACATACCTTGTTCATCTTCCCGGAAACATTTCATTTTATCCTCATTGATTCTTGCTAGGATTTTCCGCATTCCTTTATCTCTCTTCTGGGCTTGTACAATCTCTTCTCTAATGGTAGGCACAAGAGCAAGATTATACAACGCCCCATACGGAATCACCCGCAAGCTTGGTTCTTCATCCTCATCCGGAACAATTGACAAGTTATTCACGTGGGACTTACGACTGAGTGCATCAGCCACCACGTTAGCTTTGCCCGGATGGTAATGGATCTCGAGCTCATAATCTTTGATTAAATCCAACCATCTCCGCTGCCTCATATTGATATCCTTCTGAGTGAATATATATTTGAGCCTCTTATGGTCGGTGTAGAGGTACACTAAATTCCCAAGTAAGTAGTGCCTCCACATCTTCAACGCAAGCACCACTGCAGCGAGTTCTAGGTCATGAGAGGGGTAGTGCTGCCCGTGGTTGTGGAGTTGACGAGACCCATACGCGATCACGCATCTATCTTGCATTAAAACGCAGCAAAGTCCAATGCCCGAGGCATCACAATAAACATCAAATGGCTTTGTTGTATCCGGTTGGGCTAACACCGGTGCCGTTGTGAGATGTTTCTTTAGAGTTTGAAATGCCTCTTCACAGGCCTCTGTCCACACATACTTGCTGCTCTTCTTTAATAACTCTGTGATTGGTTTGGCCACCTTTGAGAAGCTGGGAATAAATCTCCGATAGTAACCCGCTAGCCCCAGAAAACTGTGGATTTGATGAACAGATGTTGGAGACTCCCACTTCAAAACTTGCTCAATTTTGGTTGGATCCACGGCCACACCCTCTGCTGATATAATGTGGCCTAAAAATGGTACCTTGCTGATCCAAAATTCACACTTGCTGAATTTGGCATACAGCTTATGTTCCCGTAAGCGTTGGGCACAATATGGAGATGTTTGGTGTGCTCCTCCTCCGATTTGGAGTATACGAGAATGTCGTCGATGAAAACCACAACGAACTGATCCAACTCTTGCATGAATACAGAATTCATGAGATACATGAAGTGTGCGGGTGCATTAGTTAGCCCGAAAGACATGACTAGATACTCATAGAGCCCGTATCTAGTCGAGAAAGCCGTCTTCGGTATATCCTCCGCTCTGATTTTTATCTGATGATAACCGGACCGTAAGTCCATCTTGGAGAATACTTTGGCACCCACCAACTGATCAAATAATATATCGATCCGCGGCATTGGATATTTATTTTTGATCGTCACTGCATTCAGCGGCCGATAATCCACACATAACCGAAGTGACTCATCCTTTTTATTCACAAAGAGGGCTGAACAGCCCCACGGCGATGAGCTTGGTCGGATGAACACTTTATCCATTAAGTCCTTTAGCTGTTCTTTCAGTTCAGCTAATTCCTTCGGAGACATTTTGTACGGCCTCCGAGATATCGGTGTGGCTCCCGGTGCTAACTCGATCTTGAATGCCACGTCCCTTTCAGGTGGCATCCCTGGAAGATCGTCGGGAAACACATCCGGGTACTCACGGACCACTGGAATATCTCCCAGTTTCGTGGTCACACTGTGGTACACCACTGGATTTTTAGAATCTATGGCTTCAAGTTTGAGTGTTTGGAGACCGTAGATCGGAGAGTCCAAACTAACAATCCGTGGACCGATGTCAAGAACAGCCCCGTGGTAGTTCATCCATGCCATTCCTAGAATCAGGTCGATCTTCTGCCCCTCTAACACAATGAGGGTTGTGGGGTATAAGTTTCCACCTAAGCACAAGGGTGCTTTGATCACTACTTCATTAGCAGCTATATTTCCACCCGGTGAGCGGATAAGGTAGTGATCCTTCGGTGTAGATGTGGAGAGCTCAGCTTTGCACACAAACAACCTGCTGATGAAATTGTGTGTAGCTCCAGAGTTAAATAAAATTAACACGGGCAGTCCATTGAGGGTGAACATTCCCGCTAGCACAGGTGCTGTTAGAATCAAACGACAAGAAAGTGAAGATCAAAACAGAGGAGACGCAGATTTTAACGTGGAAAACCCCTCCAAATCGGAAGGGAAAAAACCACGGGCACTGGCCGGCAAATTTCACTATATCAGGAGGTTTACAATCGTGGGAGATTACAATCTCTTTTTCCATGCCTCTCCCGGCGGCTCACAAGGGATATTTATAGGTGGCGACTTAGAGTCCTAACCCTAGACGATCCATACCGCGGGGGGGTCCCCCCCTGCACCCCCCGGCGTCCCGAGCGGGCCTTGGCTGCTGCGCGGCCCACCATATGGGCAGATTTCCTCCGCTTCGCTTCGGCCCAAGCCTCCCGGCGACGGGCCTCCGCTTCGCTACGGAAATCCTGCCTCTTTTATCTTCATTAGAATTTGGATCATCAATCAACAAACTCCACCTTGAGACAAATTCCTTCTTGTAGCTTTAAAATAGTAATCCTCCATCTCAATGAACAATTCAACTGCCGGTGCCAAAAGCCACTGGGGGCTAGTTAGTAATACCAACCAAGTTTGAGCAAAGCTCAAACTTAGCAATAGCAACAGATTTTGTCATCATGTCTGCAGGATTATCATGAGTGCTGATTTTGCAAATTTTGATAGTTCCTTGATCAATGGTATCTCGCACAAAGTGATACCTGATATCAATATGTTTGGTCCTCTCATGAAACATAGCATCTTTGGTAAGATATATGGCACTTTGACTATCACAATGTAAGGTGATGCAAGACTGAGATCCACAAAGTTCAGAATACAGACCTTTCAACCAAATTGCCTCCTTACATGCCTCTGAGATAGCCATATATTCTGCCTCTGTAGTAGACAAGGCAACTGTAGCTTGTAAACAAGCTTTCCAACTCACAGCACAACCCCCAACAGTGAAAACATATCCTGTGAGAGACCTTCTCTTGTCTAAATCAGCAGCATAATCAGCATCAACATAGCCAATGAGACCATCTCTAGTCCTTCCAAAACACAAAGAAGCACTAGAAGAACCACGCAAGTACCTGAAAATCCACTGTACTGCCTTCCAGTGTTCTTTGCCAGGGTTAGACATGTATCTGCTAACAACACTCATAGCATGTGATAAGTCAGGACGTGAGCATACCATAGCATACATGAGAGACCCAACAGTACTAGAGTATGGAACTTTTGACATGTACTCAATTTCATCATCAGTTTCTGCACACTGAGAAATAGACAACTTAAAATGAGGGGCCAACGGTGTACTCACAGGTTTAGCATTATCCATGTTGAAGCGGTGAAGGACCTTTTCAATATAATTTTTCTGACTCAAATAGAGAAGCCCGGATTTCCTATCTCTGATTATCTCCATGCCAAGGATTTTCTTAGCAGCACCAAGATCCTTCATATCAAATGTACTACTCAAGCGTGCCTTTAAAGTAGTCACTTCTTTCTTGCTCTTGGCAGCAATCAACATATCATCAACATACAGCAATAGGTATATAGGTGATCCATCGACAACTTTAATGTATACACAACTGTCAAACAGAGATCTAGCAAAGCCATTTGAAATCATAAAACAATCAAACCTTTTATACCACTGCCTTGGAGATTGCTTCAAGCCATATAGTGACTTCTTCAACTTGCAGACATAGTCTTCTTTTCCAGGGACAATGAACCCCTCAGGCTGGTCCATGTAAATGTCTTCCTCCAAGTCTCCATGTAAAAAAGCGGTTTTCACATCTAGCTGCTCAAGCTCATAATCATGCATAGCAATAATACTGAGGAAAGTACGAATAGAACTGTGCTTCACAACTGGAGAATAGACATCAGTATAATCAATACCTGGAATTTGACTAAATCCTTTAGCAACTAACCTTGCTTTATACCTTGCAGGTTCATTTGGAGTCGCCTCCCGGCGACGGGCCTCCGCTTCGCTACGGAAATCCTGCCTCTTTTATCTTCATTAGAATTTGGATCATCAATCAACAGGTGCCCCATCTGGCACATCCTCTAGAGCTGTATGATAAATGCACCCGGATTTTGGTGCTGTTCCTTGAAGCTGAGCATGGGTTTGATTTATACCCTGCCCCGCTGTAGTTTCTCTGTGGTGTATCCTTTCTAGGCACTTTCTGCTGACGTGACCCAAATAATCGCACGTGAAGCACGGTTTCTCAGCCGGTCCAGGTTGCTCTGAGTACGGATACTAGTTGTATTCTGCTGCGGCAAGAGCACTTGAGGAGCAGAATAATGTGGCTGCATATACCGTTGTTGCAGCTGTCCGAATTCAGAGTATTGGGACGAACGACCTGAATATTGCTGGAGTCATCGAGCCGGCTGCATCAGCTGACAGTTCAAGGTACTGTCTACCACCCTGTATTTATGAGGAGCACTACTGCTACTTTCCGGTGGTATATGGTTCTTTCTTTTCTCAGCCTGAACTTCCCGCTGAGCATCTTCAACCATGATGGCAGCACTCATCAATTCGTTGAAGTTCTTTCGATCAGCTAAAACGAGTCTTTCCTTTAACTTGGGATTGAGGCTGCGGAAGAACCATTCACACTTTTGTGCTTCGGTGTTCACATGTTGAGGCGCATACTGTGCCAGCTTGTTGAACACTCGTGAATGCTCGTATGCACCCCTCCCTCCTTGTTTTAAGGCCAGAAACTCCTCGAGTTTCCGCTGAATTATTCCGGAAGGAACATGATACGCGAGAAATGCCTTCCGGAATTCTGCCCATGTAAAGTCATGTCCAGCTGGTAAGGAGGCGAGTTGATTTGCCCACCATGCATTTGCGGACCTGTGAAGTTGTTGCGCTGCGTATAAAACCTTCTGATGTTCAGTGCATTGAAGCAACCCGAACTTAGACTCAATGGTATGGATCCAGCTATCCGCCACCAGAGGATCCTCAGCTTCAATGAAAACCGGTGGTTGAGTTGCCAAGAACTCAACATAGGAATTCAGTTGAGGTTGGCGCAAGTCTTTGTGTTGGCATCCCCCTTGACGGGATGTATTCATCACCAGGGTGCGGAGCAAGTCGGTTCGCTCATCGCTCGCACCCGTCATGGAAGCCAGAATGTCCACCATTGTGACCGTGGGTGAAGGTCCTGGTGGCGGCTGCGGTTGCAGAGCTCGCTGCTCCCGCTGTGGAGAGTTATCACCACCACCACCACTGGAACCACCCACCTCACTCATGGAACGAGTTCGCACCATTCTGCAATTGCATGAGTTCATTATCAGTTCAACACTATCACTTGATTTATTCCATAAACAAAGTAGTCTAACACTGATAATGAAATCTTAACATGTAAGCAAAATGATTTAAGAACAAACTGATGTAGCTAACAGCAAGGATTTAAAAACAGATTGACTGGTCTTCAAACAAACCAGATTTTGATCCAGTTAAAAGCATTTTCATAACTCATGTTGAATACCAAAGTTAAATTTAACTTCAATATCATTCCAACGAGTATCCAAATGCCTCCGTATCACTTCTGGATCCAAAAGTTATGATTTCGCAAAGTTGACAGACTTTCTGGATAAAATCTGCCAGCATCTCCTTTGTATGTGGCTGACTTTATCACAGTTGTATATGAAAATACAACAAGAATCTGAACAACCTTTGAACTACAACAAGGTTGCATATCTCATAACCTTTCCAACAGTGTATCACAAGATCCTTAGGGATTTTTCTACAGGAAGTTATGGCTTAAAAACAGAAAAGTCCAGAGAGGTTTTTCTGCTGTCCTGGTTCTAGACAGTTTGCCTTCAACTGGATTTTGCTCTGAAGGTCTACAAGAAAGTTGTAGAGCACTTGAAAATCTTTCCAGAACTGTATCATACACCTTAATTGGATCAAGCTACTCAGAGTTATGCTCTGTTAAATTCCAGCAAGAATTCCTGCCAGAAACAGAGCACTCTGTTTTTGAAATATTTGAAACCTAAACCTTCTCTCATTTGAATCTTAGCTCAAAATAAGAGTTCAGTAACTAATACTTATTTCAAACTTCCATTTTTAGTTGAAAGTTAGTTCATGAATTATTTCTTCATAGGGAAGGAGTTATTAAGTGTAGTACGGTGTCGATGCACCGTAAGAAGCATGTCGGTACTACGTAGCCTCACCAAAGAAAATCCTAAACTGGCTTATACCGACATATCTGTTTAATCAGTGGCACTAAGATGGTCACTCGCACACGTGTACTACACGGGATACGTACGTGGTTGGTACCTGCAGAAGAACAGTCAATAGTGGTGCACTCAAAGGTTGTTTCATTTCAGGCAGTTCCATATTTCAAAGTAAATACAAACACCCGTATCATTGCCATACGGCCGTCCTTTAGTTAAGTCACATCTCAAGGCACGTGATTGTCACACCCGGTTTTTCCGAAGAACAACCAAGTGAATATCACATGTATGCTAGGATCATTTTCTCATACATGTGATGACAAATAGTGAAGCATCATTTATTACAAGCCAGGTGTCGAATATAAATAAGTCTTACATAGCAAATGTCTCGATGGACAATAATAAGTTCATCACAAGTAAATAAACTAGCAGCAGAATAATTATTCTCGTAGGCTCCATCACAGGCGTTGCCCGGGGTCTCCATGAACCTAGAAACCTTCTTCGGGTCCAAAGTCTTGATCATTATACACCACCTCATTATCTTGACCTGAGCAGCAATATAAACCAACAAATATGCAAGGTTGAGTACCGATGGTACTCAGCAAGTGTGGGAAAGTTATGTCATGCATGGATAGAACAAGGGAAGGTTGAACTCATGGTTAAAGCACTATGCCATTAATACCTATTACCTTAGCTTATTGAGCACCTACATTACTACACAGGTGAAATGGTCCCAATCTCCCATCCCATCATCATAATCAAATAACCATATCATCATTTCCAATGTTAAGCTCCCCGCTTAACATCCACAACTTCCAAAACCATCAATCCTCTAATCATGAATAAGTCCAAGCCGCTCTTGACCGTGAGCACGGCTGTCATGACAGTTTTGACTCTGCAGAGTTTGTACCACTGTACCCACATGTAGTGATTTCATCCCCCGTTGTCGGGTGGACTAAAAGAACCTCCATTATGCCAGGGGCTACGAACCACATTCACACTTCCCAGGTGTGTAGCCAGGAGATCACTACGAAGCCTTTACAAAGGGATTCCCGACGAGCGTGGGCCCACTGAGGTTTCACCCCTAACAGCATACAAGAGGCTCCAACCCCGCTGCAGTGGCCCCCTCTTGAGCCTTGCGGTTCATATGGTAGTCCAGCTGACACCTACTCCCCGCACCATCCAACACACCCATACTACGTCGGGGATACACCTAATTAATTGGCCAAGCTGCCCCATCTCAGCATGTGGTTGGCACTGTAAAGCCAGGTTACATGCTCCATGAACCGGTCCTTAGGATCCAGGCAAGTACTAAACACAAACCCGAGTCTCGTGCACCCAGCACCAACCAAAACATCCAACTTGCCTTGATCCCTACCTCTACATAACTCACAATATCTCATTCAAGAGTATGGTAATATAAACTGATGATCTCATATCCCAAATATCCCATTCTAAGCATGGCTAAGCATATGCATAATAATAAATGACATGATAAAATAAATGCCAACCCAAGCTACAAGGAAACAAGGTGATGCAATTCTAGGGAATACTTCCTAGCATGGGTTTCATATTTAACTTGACAATGCAATAATTCTATCTAAACATCCTAGTATAGGATCAAAGTGGTCAAGGACACTTGCCTCCTTCCTGCTGCTCTTGAAATGGGTAGTCCTGATCTTGGAAAGGAATAACTTGCTCTTGAGCAGGTTCTACATCATACCATCACACATAGCAAAAGAAAAACAACAATCCATAAGACATAGTTCACACTTCCACTTCATACAAACCACATATTCATATTTATGAAAGTCTTTCACAATTATATGTGTTGTGGTTACTCTATGTGTGTTGATTTGTGGCTTGCATGCACTTTTAATCATGTGTATATGATTCCTACTTTTGTATTCACATTTATGCTTACATACTATGTATATGAGTTTCCAATTTAAATAAATTCCTTATATTCAATTACTACACCTTTTTGCTACCAAGTATGCATGAAAGGTATTTGCCTTCTCCATATGTGTCTTCAGAATTTCTACCAACCATAAACTGAATTCTTTGGATTTTAGAGACTCCATTTATCATTTTCTAGTTGCTATATTTTTAGATTTATTTCCTATGCCTAAATGTGAACTTTATTATGAAAATAACAAGACACATCATCTAAACAGAATAGGTTCTGATCTAAAATATTTACTAATATATTTTTGACCTTTTCCTCTGATGTAAACTATTTTACAATTATTTTCACTATTTTCAGAACTATTCTTTACTTAAAAATGTGTCCCTATACTAATAAATGTGAATAATAAATGAAACAGATTCATTTCAGCCCAAAATATATTTTTATCTCACTCCAAAGTTTTCTAAGTACTGAGAAAGTTTTTAATTTAATTTTGACAATATGTTTTGTCCCACTTTTTAAATTTTAAATACTAGCCACATATTCAATTTCCTAAATTAAATATCAAACAGGGCTAAAAAGTTAAACTCACCCCACTACAGGGTCTATAATATTATTTTAACAATTTTCAGGGGTCTAGCTACTCATAACAGAGGAGTTTTTCCTAATTTTTATTAAGTCCAGGGGCTAAAACTGATTTTTAAATGAATTTACATGATTTTCTGAAGTTCCAGGGGCTAGATCAGAAGTTTCCGGGGCTAGCTCTTATTTCCCGAGAACCCCAGGGGGTAGCACGTAAGATTTCCAGTCTTTATAACGAGGGGCTGACGTGGACCGTCCGATTTAAAACAGATGGCTGAGATTATAACGTCGAACCGGTACGCGGGGATTTAAAGTCTACCGTGCGATTTAAAATAGATGGCGCACAAGCGGCCACGTCGCTCTGATCGAGCGCGGGCGGCGCTGCCCGGCGGCGCACGGCGGCGGGAGGCGGCGATCTCGCCGGAGAGTTTCGGATCTTCGGGAATTCTTCCTAGAACTGTGATTTTATAGCATAGATCGGTGGAGGGGAGGTCGGGGATCTCACCTCGGGGGTTTTCTTGAGCTCGGAGGTCCTGGAAGGCGGTCGGCGACGAGGTCCGAAGTGAAACCACGGCGAGACTCATCGGCGCTGTGTTTGAACCGCAAGTCACCGAGTTTTCTGCACCTGCAGGGTTCCCCGGAGGCGGTGGATCAAGACCAGCGAGTTAGATCGGAATTTCCGAGCTTAGATCGGCCAGAATTCGCCGGATAAGGCTCGGTTTCTCACCGGAGAAAAATCGGCGGATCGCGTGGGAAAAACAGAATGAGGCCGGGGTTTTTATAGACGGGGGAGGGCGGTGGGTTTGTTTAGATCGAGTGGGAGTCCTTCGGAACCAGAATTCGGACGGAAATCCGGTCAGTTGCGATCGCGCGCGCGCGGGTGAACAGTCCAAGTTTCGGGCCATCGGGGGTTAGGGATGACAGGTGGGTCCCACCTGTCTGAGAGAGAGAGAGCGCGGGCGCGCGGCTGCGGGCTGGCGCGGGGGCAGGGTGGGCCGGCTGGTGGGTTTCGGCCCACTGGCCGGTTTTTTTTGTTTTCCTTTTTCTTTTTCTATTTCTTTTCTGTTTTGAGTTTAATTTGAATTCCAGTTTGAATTTTAATTGTTGCAAAACATGCAACACGTCCAAAAATTTTTAAATTCCCCTCTTAACATGATTTTGGGTCTTAACAAGATTTTGGGGTGTTACATCTCTACCCCCCTTAAAAGAAATCTCGTCCTCGAGATTGGTGGTTCTAAGAAAACAATTCCGGAAATTGTGCCTTGAGCTCATCTTCCCGCTCCTAGGTGGCTTCCTCTTCTGAGTGATGCTTCCACTGCACCTTGCACATCCGGATTGTTTTATTTCTGGTGAGGCGTTCCATTGTCCCCAAAATCTTGTATGGTTGCTCGGCATAAGACAAATCCTCAGCTACGTCCACTTCATTCATGGGTAACACCTCCTCAGGCGTCCTCAGGCATTTCTTGAGTTGTGACACATGGAATACATCGTGCACATCCGATAGACGAGCCGGTAACGCTAGTTGATACGCCACTTCGCCTTTCCTTTCCAGAACTTGAAAGGGTCCGATGTATCGAGGTGACAACTTCCCTTTCACCTTGAACCGGCGAAGTCCTCTGATAGGGGACACCTTGAGATAGACATAGACTCCCACGTTGAAAACGAGCTCTCTCCTTCGTACATCGGCATAGCTCTTTTGGCGTGTCTGTGCTATCCTCAAATTGTTGCGAATTTCCCTCACCTTCACCTCGGCTTCTTGGAGTACTTCTGGACCAAACACCTTACTTTCCCCTGTTTGGTTCCGAAATAGGGGAGTTTTGCACTTCCTCCCGTACAAAGCTTCAAACGGTGACATCTTCATACTAGCTTGATAGCTGTTGTTATAGGAAAATTCCGCATACGGTAAGTTCTTATCCCAACTCCGATTGTTTTTGAGTGCACACTCTCTCAGCATATCTTCAAGAATCTGATTGGTTCTTTCCGTCTGCCCGTCAGTTTTGGGATGATAGGCAGAGCTGAAATTCAGATGGGTTCCCATGGTTTCATGCAACTTCTGCCAGAACCTGGAGGTGAACTGTGTCCCTCGATCCGACACAATCTTCTTTGGCACTCCATGGTAACACACGATCCTTGACATGTACAATTCTGCCAATTTGGATCCGTTGTAGCTTTCTTTCACGGGGATGAAATGGCTACCTTGGTTAGCCTATCGACGATGACCCATATCGAATCATATCCTGATTGGGTCCTAGGCAGTCCCACTATGAAATCCATACTGATTTCTTCCCATTTCCATTCAGGCACTTTGAGTGGTCGCAATAACCCCGCGGGTCGTTGATGTTCTGCTTTCACCAACTGACATGTGTCACATAGGGCAACATGTTCCGCGACATCTCGTTTTATGCCATACCACCAATACCTGCTCTTGAGGTCCTGGTACATCTTCGTACTCCCAGGATGAATGGAATAGTCAGAATCATGAGCCTCCTTCAAAATCAATTCACGGATCTCCTTTACTTCTGGCACACAGATTCTTTTCCCGTGCCACACCGTTTCTTGTTCATCCTCTCTGAAACCAGGAGCTTTATTTTCCTTGATGAGTTGCCTGATTTCTTGTATCTTCTCGTTGTTCTTTCGACCCTCACGGATATCTCGCTCTAGTATGGAGTCCACTTCCATGGCGATGGCTTCACCACTATTTACCAGGCATAGATTGAGCCTTATAACCTCGTCCTTCAATTCTGCAGGCATGTCCTTCAAGCTCAACTTATTGACCTGCTCTTTCCAACTTAACGCATCGGCCATGACGTTTGCTTTCCCAGGATGATAGTTGATGCCCACATCAAAGCCATTAATTAGCTCTAACCATCTCCTTTGTCTGAGATTGAGATATGGCTGTGTGAAAATGTACTTCAAACTCTTATGATCCGTATATATCTCCGTCCTCTTCCCCATCAAATAGTGTCGCCAAATTATCAACGCGTGTACCACTGCGGCTAGTTCTAGGTCATGTGTAGGATAGTTTTTCTCGTGCTTCCGAAGCTCCCGGGATGCATATGCCACGACATGCCCTTCTTGCATGAGAACACATCCCAACCCGTTTCCAGAGGCATCGCAGTACACCGTGAAATTCTTCTGCATATCTGGCATAACCAACACTGGGGCTGTTGTCAATCTTTTCTTTAGCTCCTGAAAACTCGTCTCGCACTGTGGCGTCCATGTGAATGTGATTCCCTTCTCCAACAGTTTGGTGAGGGGTCTCGAGATCTTGGAGAATCCCTCAATAAACCATCGATAGTATCCAGCCAATCCCAAGAAGCTTCGAACTTCCCCGACATTTTCAGGGGTCTTCCACTTCTGTATATCCTCGATTTTGGCAGGATCCACGGAGATTCCTCCCTCCGAGATTATATGTCCTGAGAAGGGAACTCTCTTCAGCCGAAACTCACACTTGCTCAACTTGGCATATAGTTGGTGTTCTCTCAGCCTCTGCAACACCAACCTTAGATGTTTCTCATGTTCTTCTTCATCTTTGGAGAAGACGAGAATGTCATCTATGAAAACCACCACAAATTTGTCCAGATATTCCATGAATACCTTGTTCATGAGATACATGAAGTATGCCGGGGCATTACTTAGCCCGAAAGGCATGACAGTGTATTCATACAGTCCGTACCGAGATACGAAAGCTGTCTTGGGAATATCAGATTGCCTTATCTTGAGTTGGTGGTATCCCGACCTGAGATCAATTTTCGAGAACACACAAGCTCCCCTCAACTGATCAAACAAGTCTTCAATGCGGGGTAATGGGTACTTGTTCTTGATGGTTACCTCATTCAAGGCACGGTAATCCACGCATAACCTTTGGGTTCCGTCCTTCTTGGGCACAAATATCACCGGAGCTCCCCATGGTGAGGAACTAGGGCGAATATACCCCTTCTCCGTCAATTCTCTCAAATGATCCTTGAGTTCTTCCAGCTGCTTGGAGTCCATCTGATAAGGTCTCTTGTATATCGGGGCTGTTCCAGGCTCTAGCTCAATTGCGAATTCCACTTCACGATCGGGAGGCATACCTGGCAAATCCTCCGGAAAAACATCTGGATATTCTCTGATGGTCCTGATCTCCTCAACTTTCACCTCAACTTGATTTAATTTAATGTCCCTCCTAGGCTCTTGTATTGTTATAAACTTTACTTTTGTGCCACTAGGGTGCGTTAGTTCCACCGTTCTGGTCGAACAATGGATGATTCCTTTATGTTTGGTCAACCAATTCATACCCAAGATAATATCTATCCCTTGTGAATCTATCACTATGAGGTTAGCAGTAAATACTACCCCATTAATGTCTAGGTTCACCTTGGGACACACTTGTCTTGTCCTTATTTCTCCACACAGAGAGTTTATTGCTAGCATATGGTTCATTTGTGTTGTTGCTAGGTCATGCTTCTTAACAAACCCTTGAGCAATGAACGAGTGGGTAGCACCAGAATCAAACAGCAGGGTTGCAATGTGTAAATTGGCAGGAAACTTACCAACTACCACGTCGGGTGCCTCTTGTGCTTCCTCCATAGTGACGTGGTTCACCCGTCCTCTCATTACATTCTGCTGTTGTGGCTGCGCGGGCTTCTTCTTTGGGCACTTATGGGCGTAGTGCCCCACTTCACCACAGCTAAAACATTGCACCCCAACCTTAGGTGCCTGGCCTTTGTTGTCTTGGGGTTGGTTTGGGGGTCCTTGCACTGCTGGTCGAGGTGGATATGCGGGGCGAGGCTGCTGTACAAACTGATGTTGTGGCTGTATTGGTGCTGCCGGAGGCCTGTAGTTCGGGTTGTACCCTCTTGGTGCTCAGTAGGGTACCGCAGCACGGTTCGTCTGCCCTGCTGGTTGCTGCATCAGACGTGGGCTGGTGTTGCTCCCTGAGGCTTGATGTGACCACCCGGCCTTCCTCTTATTCTCATTTTCCAAGGCCTTTAGCTTCCTTTCTACCACAAATGCTCTGTCCACCATCTTTTGGAAACTTTCATACTCATTTGAGGACATTGTACACTGCATCTCTGCGGTAAGTCCCTCCACGAAACAATCTTGTTTCTGCTCATCAGTCTCTATGTCCCGGGGGGCATAGCGGGATAGTTGAGTAAATTTAGTGAGGTATTCCCTCACCGTCATGTTTCCCTGCTGCAGTCCCAAGAACTCCTTCCTCTTGTTTTTGAGTTTACCTCGTGGGATGTAATGGTTGCGGAAGCTACGCTTGAACTCTTCCCAAGTGATGTTCTTAGGGTCATGATGGGCAGCCACGTAGGTGGTCCACCAATCAGCAGCAGGTCCATGCAATTGATGAGAGGCAAACAGCACCCTCTCATACCCTTGGCACTGTATGATCCTCATCTTGCTCTCAATGGTCTTAAGCCAATCATCTGCCTCCAGAGGTTCAGCAGCACTTGCAAACTTCGGAGGTTGAGTTCCTAGAAACTCACTCAACCTTGGTTGGCGTGGTGCAGCTTGTGGAGGTGGAACTTGATGCAAGTTGCCCACCACTTGAGTCAAGTTCTGGATGAGCTTATTCTGATTCTCCAGCATTTGGTGGAGGGGATCAACTCCTTCACGGCGACCACCCCTGTCTTGGCCTCCTGAAAGATGAGGGTTGCAGGCCTCATCGTTGTTGGTGGCGGGGTTGGCAGCACGTCCTTTTCCTCTTCCGGCCATCTGTCAGAATCAACCAATGTTAATTTGAAAGCATTTAGTATCATCTTACTACTTTCATTTGTTTGTACTTTGAAGTGTTGAGGCTTTGTTATACTTCTCTAAGGGTTCACTTCTCACATAAAAATAAATGCAATAGTATTTCATGTGGGTTCACACACCAAAGCAAAACAATCTAAAGACGAGGCTGTGGACAATTGCTCATGGCTTCCACAACTCACGTCACACACCAAGCATTAACAAACCATTAACTACGTAACGACTCGACTACTCGACATCCTTCTAATTTAAGGGAAAGGCTCTACGCTACTCGTTTTCTTGAGCCGGCTCCTGGGATCTTCCTCATCATTTTGGCTGCCTTCTGACTCTGCTTTGGGTGGGGAGGCTGCTGGTGGAGAAGTGCGACGATGCCTGATCGCTCGGCGATCTAGGGAGTCAGGAGTCCATGCATCATTCACAGTGACACACAGTTCATTCCCATCTCCTCTTTCTCTCGCCCTCAAGCAGGCTCGCAGCAATGCCTCCGTTTCCTTCAGGGTGTCACGAACATCCTGATGTTCTTGCTGACACTCCTGCAATCGAGTGCTGAGCATAGCAGCATCCTCCAAGCACAAGTCCATGTGCTCATGGTTAGTCCCTTGCTGCACTGGCGGGAACTTGTACTCCGTGGTACCACTCTCACGCTGGAGGACATACATCTACTCAGTCCTGTCCAGGTGTCGACGATAGATGTGACTCTGGCAGGTGATGGCCTCCCAGGTGACATCCTTCTCCGCATCGACCTTTGTCGCTCTACATGCTGGAGAGCGGTGGATCTTAAGCAGCTGATTTTCGTGTATAATCCTCATCTCTGAACTCCATTCTTCCCTCTTCTCACGGATGGTCCTGGTGGAGTTATAGTGGATGATTAGCTTGCCCGTATTGCCGGCGGCTTCGAGCATACGTCGAAGACCGCGCAACAAGCCTCCTACTGCCAATCCGTAGGAAAGGTACGTCACCGGACGGCTCTCCTCTCTTTGGGCAAGGGCAACTACGGGAACTCTCCCTCCTATGGACTTGCGAGCGGTGCGAATCATGCGAACCATCTAAAACAAAAAGAATTTAAACTTAGGTTAGATAAACTCTTAAACAAAAATCCTATTTTGAATGAAAGTTGGGGTAAGATGAAGAAAGTGACTCATTAAATAACACTTTTCAACACACACCTTGTAAAATGGTTTTTAAGAAAATAGGGCCCTTAAATACGTCCATTTCTACCTAGGTCCACGTTCCTATGGGCAACCATGGCTCTGATACCACTTCTGTCACACCCGGTTTTTCTGAAGAACAACCAAGTGAATATCACATGTATGCCAGGATCATATTCTCATACATGTGATGACAAATAGTGAAGCATCATTTATTACAAGCCAGGTGTCGAATATAAATAAGTCTTACATAGCAAATGTCTCGATGGACAATAATGAGTTCATCACAAGTAAATAAACAAGCAGCGGAATAATTATTCTCGTAGGCTCCATCACAGGCGTTGCCCGGGGTCTCCATGAACCTGGAAACCTTCTTCGGGTCCAAAGTCTTGATCATTATACACCACCTCATTATCTTGACCTGAGCAGCAATATAAACCAACAAATATGCAAGGTTGAGTACCGATGGTACTCAGCAAGTGTGGGAAAGTTATGTCATGCATGGCTAGAACAAGGAAAGGTTGAACTCATGGTTAAAGCACTATGCCATTAATACCTATTACCTTAGCTTATTAAGCACCTACATTACTACACAAGTGAAATGGTCCCAATCTCCCATCCCATCATCATAATCAAATAACCATATCATCATTTCCAATGTTAAGCTCCCCGCTTAACATCCACAACTTCCAAAACCATCAATCCTCTAATCATGAATAAGTCCAAGCCGCTCTTGACCGTGAGCACGGCTGTCATGACAGTTTTGACTCTGCAGAATTTGTACCACTGTACCCACATGTAGTGATTTCATCCCCCGTTGCCGAGTGGACTAAAAGAACCTCCATTATGCCAGTGGCTACGAACCACATTCACACTTCCCAGGTGTGTAGCCAGGAGATCACTACGAAGCCTTTACAAAGGGATTCCCGACGAGCGTGGGCCTACTGAGGTTTCACCCCAAACAGCATACAAGAGGCTCCAACCCCGCTGCAGTGGCCCCCTCTTGAGCCTTGCGGTTCATATGGTAGTCCAGCTGACACCTACTCCCCGCACCATCCAACACACCCATACTACGTCGGGGATACACCTAATTAATTGGCCAAGCTGCCCCATCTCAGCATGTGGTTGGCACTGTAAAGCCAGGTTACATGCTCCATGAACCGGTCCTTAGGATCCAGGCAAGTACTAAACACAAACCCGAGTCTCGTGCACCCAGCACCAACCAAAACATCCAACTTGCCTTGATCCCTACCTCTACATAACTCACAATATTTCATTCAAGAGTATGGTAATATAAACTGATGATCTCATATCCCAAATATCCCATTCTAAGCATGGCTAAGCATATGCATAATAATAAATGACATGATAAAATAAATCCCAACCCAAGCTACAAGGAAACAAGGTGATGCAATTCTAGGGAATACTTCCTAGCATGGGTTTCATATTTAACTTGACAATGCAATAATTCTATCTAAACATCCTAGTATAGGATCAAAGTGGTCAAGGACACTTGCCTCCTTCCTGCTGCTCTTGAAATGGGTAGTCCTGATCTTGGAAAGGAATAACTTGATCTTGAGCAGGTTCTACATCATACCATAACACATAGCAAAAGAAAAACAACAATCCATAAGACATAGTTCACACTTCCACTTCATACAAACCACATATTCATATTTATGAAAGTCTTTCACAATTATATGTGTTGTGGTTACTCTATGTGTGTTGATTTGTGGCTTGCATGCACTTTTAATCATGTGTATATGATTCCTACTTTTGTATTCACATTTATGCTTACATACTATGTATATGAGTTTCCAATTTAAATAAATTCCTTATATTCAATTACTACACCTTTTTGCTACCAAGTATGCATGAAAGGTATTTGCCTTCTCCATATGTGTCTTCAGAATTTCTACCAACCATAAACTGAATTCTTTGGATTTTAGAGACTCCATTTATCATTTTCTAGTTGCTATATTTTTAGATTTATTTCCTATGCCTAAATGTGAACTTTATTATGAAAATAACAAGACACATCATCTAAACAGAATAGGTTCTGATCTAAAATATTTACTAATATATTTTTGACCTTTTCCTCTGATGTAAACTATTTTACAATTATTTTCACTATTTTCAGAACTATTCTTTACTTAAAAATGTGTCCCTATACTAATAAATGTGAATAATAAATGAAACAGATTCATTTCAGCCCAAAATATATTTTTATCTCACTCCAAAGTTTTCTAAGTACTGAGAAAGTTTTTAATTTAATTTTGACAATATGTTTTGTCCCACTTTTTAAATTTTAAATACTAGCAACATATTCAATTTCCTAAATTAAATATCAAACAGGGCTAAAAAGTTAAACTCACCCCACTACAGGGTCTATAATATTATTTTAACAATTTTCAGGGGTCTAGCTACTCATAACAGAGGAGTTTTTCCTAATTTTTATTAAGTCCAGGGGCTAAAACTGATTTTTAAATGAATTTACATGATTTTCTGAAGTTCCAGGGGCTAGATCAGAAGTTTCCAGGGCTAGCTCTTATTTCCCGAGAACCCCAGGGGGTAGCACGTAAGATTTCCAGTCTTTATAACGCGGGGCTGACGTGGACCGTCCGATTTAAAACAGACGGCTGAGATTATAACGTCGAACCGGTACGCGGGGATTTAAAGTCTACCGTGCGATTTAAAATAGATGGCGCACAAGCGGCCACGTCGCTCTGATCGAGCGCGGGCGGCGCTGCCCGGCGGCGCACGGCGGCGGGAGGCGGCGATCTCGCCGGAGAGTTTCGGATCTTCGGGAATTCTTCCTAGAACTGTGATTTTATGGCATAGATCGGTGGAGGGGAGGTCTGGGATCTCACCTCGGGGGTTTTCTTGAGCTCGGAGGTCCTGGAAGGCGGTCGGCGACGAGGTCCGAAGTGAAACCACGGCGAGGCTCGTCGGCACTGTGTTTGAACCGCAAGTCACCGAGTTTTCTGCACCTGCAGGGTTCCCCGGAGGCGGTGGATCAAGACCAGCGAGTTAGATCGGAATTTCCGAGCTTAGATCGGCCAGAATTAGCCGGAGAAGGCTCGGTTTCTCACCGGAGAAAAATCGGCGGATCGCGTGGGAAAAACAGAACGAGGCCGGTGTTTTTATAGACAGGGGAGGGCGGTGGGTTTGTTTAGATCGAGTGGGAGTCCTTCGGAACCAGAATTCGGCCGGAAATCCGGTCGGTTGCGATCGCGCGCGCGCGGGTGAACAGTCCGAGTTTCGGACGATCGGGGGTTAGGGATGACAGGTGGGTCCCACCTGTCTGAGAGAGAGAGAGAGCACGGGCGCACGGCTGCGGGCTGGCGCGGGGGCAGGGTGGGCCGGCTGGTGGGTTTCGGCCCACTGGCCGGTTTTTTGTTTTCCTTTTTCTTTTTTCTATTTCTTTTCTGTTTTGAGTTTAATTTGAATTCCAGTTTGAATTTAAATTGTTGCAAAACATGCAACAAGTCCAAAAAATTTTAAATTCCCCTCTTAACATGATTTTGGGTCTTAACAAGATTTTGGGGTGTTACAGTGATCGTGTTTCAACACCACACGACGGGGAACCCGAGTATATCATGAACGGGTCGTCACAGTTGGGAATGTTATCAACCCAACGGATACCACCTACTGCCCTGCAGGGCACGCCGATGGCAAGCGCTACGTATGTCCTCCTGGGCTAATTCCAGATGAACACACTCTCGCGTTACTGACCTCGTGATGGGGTCTCCGCTTACTTGCCTAATGCACGCTAGGGATCAGCGTTTCATATAAATTCAGGAACATGAAGAGTCCAAGAGTTTCATATTGACGTATCACACCAAGCTGTGAGACCTATCCCTGTACCACTTTCCTCGTCAGGGGAGCTAACCGAAATTGAACCGCTTTAGGTGGTGTTCCTTACCATTCTTACCTGAACGTAGGTGTGTCATTACATAATTAAAATTTCAGAATTATAACAAGTATGTTAGTACTGCCACCTTAAGTAACTATACTACTATAGTCTTTATGTTGGCCTAATACCATTTCCTCACCGTATCCTAAGTTTTTGTCGTAATACGATCCTTATTCAGTGCGCTATTACCAATGCGGCTCTGACACCACGCTGTGAGGGCCCGTCGTCCCGGTTCATGGGGACGGGGCACCTCGCCCGGGAATCGCATTGGGTGGTGCCGTGCGATGCGGCACCCAACAGCACACATAATAAAGCATCATATTACATAAATCAGCGGAAGCTTACAAAGTGTAAATTTTTACAAATACTTCTCAAAATATCCTATAGCAGGAGACTATTACAACTCATGTGTACTTATGCTAAGAAACAGAGAAGGTGTCCAGCCCGCGGACCCTTCTCTCTAGCAACACTATCACAGTAGCAGCGGCATGGGTTGCCATGAGTTCACCACTCGGAGAGCTCCGAGTCTCATCGGACACCCGTACATATCAGCGTACAGTTATTACCTGCAAAACAACTTATGCACTATCTGTGAGCACGAAGCTCAGTAAAACTTAACCGTTTCCCTAGTCATAAAACTCTACATGATGAAAATAGAGGGCTGAATATAGAAGTTTGCACAAACGATGAACTTGAGCTAAAGGATAGTCCTTACTTCAAGTTTTAAGCAACTTTTATAGCCCTCGCGCAATTTACATCGAGACTCCACAATCAAACAAGAAACACTTTATCTCGATGTCACTTGCCCGAGGTGAAAATAGCTTTAGTGAGCTACCCTAGACTCATACAGACCTTGTGCCATCAACGTCGAGACTCCACAATCAAACAAGAAACGCTTTGCCTCGACGCTACTAGCCCAAGGTGGAAAATAAATTTAGTGATGTGTTGATCATTTCCTCATCTACAATATGAGGATTACTCACGAAGCATTATTAACTTTTTCCAATTTATTACTACATCACGACGCAGAGAACAAGTATGCCCGATCCATTCCGCGAGCAACGGTGATTGCAATCAAAAACACCCGGCTGACATGACACGTACGCCCGTACTCGACGTTGCACACAGCAACCGTCACTGACGTCGTACGTGGCAACCTTTCACATGACACCCAAATGTCGAACCGGTCCCACCGACTGGGATTAAGTCTCTCTACGGCAAACCCTCGTAGAGCCGACTTCTCTATCCTTTCAGCATCGGCATCAGACGGTTAGGTATGCCTCGACACCCAGGTTAACATGTTACATCGGTTTCCTGGGTCCCATATAACCAGTATGCATCCGGTACACAACTCAAACTTGTCCAATGGGCCGCACACGAGAACGGGCCTTAATCGACTCAAACATAGACTGGGTTCACAGGACCACGTCCTTGATCCTTCCATCCACTGTCCGGTCTCCATTCCCAACTATGAGGATCAATTCCCAACTCTTCCGATTGATCCCCCTTAACCCCGTTTCACGAGTAGGAAACTGCCTACTCAAGTTATGCTTCTTTTAATCCACTTTTGTTGACTTGAGATCAGCAGTTATAAACAATTTATAAACTACTCTACATCATACTCCAGGGTTTTCTGGGTCATGCATTTGGAGTGTCATACCACCTAGACTTAATGCAATAAATAAAATGCTAGACGTATAAAGTGAATACAAATGAAAACTTGTAAGTTTGATGCAAACCGGGGCTTGCCTTTGTTTTGCAGGGGACTATTATATATAACCCAGTTAGTGAAGACCACTTGGCTTGATCTCTTGCCTCCCTCCTTTGATCTCTACTGCAATGACTTCAAGTTCTTCATGTAGATGCTACACGTAATGAATATGCACATATGTTTAATTGTAAAGACTTTGCTATAAGTTCTAATAACAAGTTTTCAAAAACTGGAACTCTGTTTAAGAATTTAAAATTACACTGGGTGCTAGTGGTTTGGGTTTGTGTCTAAGCAACAAGATGAAGTGCTAAGTGGTTTCCCCCTCTTCTATATTGATCCCCTTAAGATGTTAAACAGAACAGGGGTGACCCAGAGCTCCAATGGAGCTGAGAATTTTCATGTGAGTACCTTATCACCAGAAAGTCCTGTGGACCAAAAATTAGCACTTTTCATTGAGTGGTTTGTTCAGAACAATTTTCTAAGCAATTAAGCAAAGAAGAATTAATTCTGAGATCACACCCGTGTTCATGCCAAACTTAGTGAAGTACAATTTCAATTATAGTTCATATAGCATTCATGAATTTTCCTAGGATTTTTGAAGCTAAGAATCTCCCATAAATGAATTTCCAAGTTTTGGAATTTCTTTGAAAATGTTTCTGTATTCTATTGAACACAGCAACTTCAAATCTAAATTGCCCTGAGCAAATCAACTCCAATTGAGCTGAAATTTTTACAGGGGTTTACTAACTTCCTAGAGAATATTCTGGAAAAATTTGAGGATTTTTGGATTACCAAACTCCCTAAAAAATTCTTTTGCTGAAAAGATTTAAAGAATTTTCTAGACTTAATTAATGAGTTTTATACAAATTGGGTTTCATATTTGGACAGTACTCTACTATAGGAATCCAACAAAATTTGTTTCACAATTTTTGGATTCTCCTACTCAGAGTTGTGGTCCTCCAAAGTTTAAACTGAAAACTGAAAATCCCAAAATGTTCAAATGTCTGCCAGTGGGTCCCACCCGGCAGACCTTCTTCTTCCTCGCGCCAAACAGGGGCCGCGGCGGAGCCCTCCGGCGAGCGTCGCCAGAATGGCTTTCCCGGTCACCTCCCGAACTCAGACTCGCCGCCCGCCCCCCCATAGTTCGTGGCGCTGAACTCGTCTAAGGTGTCGCCGGCGGCCGTAGATCGCCGGAAAGGGGTGCGCGGCGGCGGCAGTGGCCGCCAGGGTTCCGGTGAGCTTGGAAATTGCCTACACCGCATCAAAACGGTCGGGAATTGCTCGGAGAGTACCGTGGCAGCTTGAGAATGTCAGAAATGGGCGCCAAACCTCGTGAAAAGGTCGGCAGCATAGAGCTCCACGGTGACCCGAGACGGTTTCTTCATGGCGGCATGAAAAATAGCTATAACTCGTTCGATCCTAGGTGTTTTCGCTCAGTTCTTCTTCAAGGATGACCGCTAAGAGGTATAGAGGCTGTGTGCAAGCTCGCCCGAGCTTAGGTGGACTGTGCCACTAGAATTTTTGGGTAGACCGACCCCTACCCCCATGCACCATGTTTCGGGAACTTTGGAAATTCTTTATGCTCGGTCGATCAGCTAAATGGTTTTCAGCTACACGAATTAGGGATCATGGCGCACCTTTTTCGTGTTGAGGAGGGATTGTGAAAAGAGCCGTAGCTCGCTGTCCATGGTGACTCGACTTGGCTTCCGCCAGTGAGCTCTGTTCCTTGGCGCCAGTTGCTGAATTGCGCGCGCCACAGGCTAGGAGCTTCGGCGTTGTGGGGAGTGCGGCGGTGAGCGCCGGTTTCTGTTCGTGCATGAGAAAAACAGCGAGAGCGCGACCAAGTGAGGAAGGCAACGTGCTTCGGTTGGCTCCGGGGTAAAGATCAGGCCGGCGCGAATTGGAGCAGGAGGTGGAGCCTTGGGCGGTGGAGCAGCCGCTCGGTGTCACCCGGGGCAAAGCCTCGGTGGAGTGAGGAACAGAGAGAAAAGACTGAGGGGTTAAGTCTACTCATCCATATGACATGTGGGCCCCACTAGTCAGTACCCCTTATCCTCAAAAGATCTCCAAAACTTGGCAAGTGATCAATTCAAAAGTTTGGAGTTGGATAGTGAGCTGCATTTGGATAGTTGGGCAATTTCATTCAAATTCAAATGCATATTTGAATTCTTTGCACATTTAACTGCATTTGGATAAATGGGCAGCAAACCTTTTCCAAATTTAATGAAACTTTGCCCAACCACTAATTTGGACCCAAGGAATCCAAAGATGCAACTTGATTCTTGTGTTAGCTGCTGCAAACAAGAGTTTGAACATAACAGTTTTGAATTACCATTGTGTCCTCCCCTCATTTGAAATTTGAGTTGAACATTTGGTTTAACTTCTGATTTTTAAACTCTTCCATTGCACTTGAGTACTTCAACTCTGTGGTCTTAACCCACCTAGGGTCCAAACATGCCAATAACCCTAAGTTGGTTTTTGAACAATTCTTCATGTGTTATCATATGTGAAAAGTTGAAACCAGCCTCTTTTTCATACACATGACAACCACATTTGTGCAAACTCATGTTTCTTTGTATTCATACGTTTGGGACCTTTACATGAAAATGCTGTTAAACGGATCAAAATCTGGATTAGGACAGACAGGTCTGTTCTGTACAGCTAAGAAGGCTAGTTAGGCCTACCACACGGAAGTGACTAAAACCGAGGATGTTCTGGTGGTATGTGAATACCGATGTGTTTCCGAGGAGTTATCGGGTGGACCGCTCGAACGAGACGTCAAGTTCAAGATTGAACTGGCGCCGGAAACAACACCGGTTTCACGGAATTCGTATAAGATGGCACCCAATGAACTAGCGGAGTTGAAGGAGCAACTAAGTAAACTCATGAGCAAAGGTTTTATACGACCAAGCTCATCACCTTGGGGTTGCTCTGCGCTGTTCGTTAAGAAGAACGATGAGACACAAAGATTGAGTGTTGATTATCGTTCGCTCAATGCCATCACTATAAAGAACAAGTACCCTGCCCCGCATCGATAGTTGATTCGATCAACCAGTTGGTGCAAGGGTATTCTCGAAGATGGTTGGAGCTCATAAAACATTATGACATCAAAATCCATTACCATCTGGGAAAAGTGAGGGTGGTTGCCGATGTGTTAGTCGGAAGAACCCACAGTCACAACTTGGCGATTGCTGAATTGGAAGAAGAGGAAACAAGTATCCATGGCATTCCGTATGGATCACTCTATTACATTGCTCTCATTGCAACAATCTGAGGAAAGATTGCTGAGGATCAAAGGAGAGACAAGGGTATGTCTCACATACGGAGAAAAATAGACAACGGAGAGATGAGGTGGTTTAGGAAGGACAATGAGGGTACTCTATGGTTTAAAGACCATATAGTTATACCTCGTAAGATGAAGCTCTACAGCCAGAAATGTCGCACACCGTGGAAGTGGTGTGAGTACGGCAAAAGAATACTGTTCGGGGGGATTAGTTAACAAAGCCGATGACCGAGTTCGGACAGTAGAAGCGAACTTGGAGGCTTGCAATCCGGACAGAAAAGCTACGATGGTCAAAGGTGTAGACCGTTGCATTTCGACAGCGGAGAACACATTTATCTTCACGTGTCTCCGATGAAAGGAATTCACCGGTCCGATGTAAAGGGGGGATATTGCTCCCTGAACTTAGGATCCATTAGTTATCGCGAAGATGTGCAGACCTGTAGCCTACCGGATGGAACTACCGGCAAGCCTTGCTGGTGTTCATGACATATTTCATGTGTCACGGCTACGGAAGTGCCTTAAAGCTACCATTGTCGTCCGCACCGAAGAGATTGACGAATGGAGACCGGACCTTACGTATGTCGAGTGACCGGTTCAGACTATCGATGAAAAGAATCTGGAACACCTGGAATCAGACACTAAGCTTTTACAAGGTGCTGTCGAGTAATCATACCACGGGAGAAACAACGTGGAAAGCAAAGATTACCTCCGCATGAACAATCCAGAATTTTTATCGTTGTACAGCGTGGAATTACCTCTCCCGTCTCGTTCTCCTATTGGAATCTCGGGACGAGATTCTTTTTATGGGGGGAGGAATGTAAAAGTCCCAAAAACGTGAATGCAAAGAAACAGATGATTGAACGTCATTGTGTTTAGGGTTCATGGAAAATGGGACTTACAAAAACTTTCTTGCACGGGATGGGGTACATGAGGTGCACCCACATGGGTTCAAGCATTCCTTTGAATGTGTTGGACCAAGGTGGAGTTAAACCCATGTGTAAATCATACATGTGCATGAGAAAGAATTAAAAGAAGATCTTTAGACTCAAAGGCTCAGCTCTAATTACCGCCAAACTTTTGAATACACATGGAGCCTCATGCATTTGAAATTGTGGAGATTTATGGTGGCAACTTTCCGCTTTTGGGGTGAGCCAAAAAGGAGTGAATTATGCTCATGTTTGAATTTGTGATGAATTCAAATTTGAGGGGCAAATTCAAACTGAACTTGTGAGGTTCAGATTAGGGCCAAGAGGGAATCAAGCATGGGCTATGAACAAACTAAATGTTGCACTCAAATTCAAAGGGGTCATCACAAAGTAGGTTTTCAAACTGTTGGTTCAAAGTTTATATTTGCAGCAACCAAATTTAAAAGTTTAGTCCATATTTGAAATACTCAGCTACAAATTTGTGGGAACACAAATCTTTACCTCATTTGGAAGTGGTTTGGCTAAGTTTTTGCAATTGTATATAAAAGGGCATTTGAATTCAAATTCAAATTTGAACTTGGATGAAACTTTGCCATATGTCCAAATGAATTCCCAAATTTGTGCTCCACATATTGGAATTTATTACCTACCAAAATGAGGAGATATTTGTGAGGATTTGGGGGGGTAAGAAGAGGGGAAAAGAGGGGTGGACCCCACATGTCATAGTGCCATTTAAACTTGCACTCAAAGTCATCCTCTCTGTTCAGACTCGAACACATCCGGGACTTCTCCGAGCGCCACCGATCTGCAGCCGAGACCCCAGTGGAAGCCACCTCCAGCTCCCGGATTCGAGCTGGCGACCAGCTTGCGAGTTTCAGCGTGATCTTTTGCTCCAAACCGACCCCCATCGAGCTCTGTTTTTGTCTCGCACGGCAAAAGCACCGGACGGCAGACACTTCGGTCAATCATCGGGAGGCGACCAAACTCGTGCCACCGAGCTCCCTGAGCTGCGAAAACGGTACCGAGTGGTCCTCTCCTACCTTCTCCACACAGAGCGAGAACCTAGCTCGCGCGCGGCAAACCGATCCACACCACCGTTCGGACGCCCGTGGACATCCCCACACGATAGTTTTCATGCTCGATCAAGGGTACCCAGAGGAGCACCGGAACGCCATGCTGCTCATCCCCAAGTTTCAGCTAAATCCTGCACCGTAGCTCGAGAATTTTGAGTTCTTCTCTCGACCGGGGAAAACCCAACCGCGGGTAAGGATTCTTAAAATTGATGCTCAATTTTCGGTTAGAGCTGATCATTTTGTGCACAAATGAGCTAGAGTTTGTAGGGAACCTTTTGCTTTTTGGAACCGAGCGTATAACCGTATAGCCATAGCTAATTTTATGTTTGAGTGGCGGTCATGGCGGGAACAACCGGGCGCACGGTGAGACCTCATTTCAAGCTGTTGCCGATCAAGTTTGAACCAAAGTCGAGCACCCCCATGACTCACTGATGCTGTGGTACCAAAAACCCATTGGTTTGGGGGTCTAGAGACGGCGCGCAACGTCGCCGGAGCAAGAACCGAGCCGCCGCACGTCGCCCGGTGGTTTAGAGCCATTGCCGGCCTCTGGTGAGCACGGGGACGAGTTCCTCATGGTCGAATTGGGGGTAGCGGCAAGTTTCTGGCCGTGATTCCACCGGGGAAATGAAGGTCAGTGGTGCACCACCGCTGCCGGTGAGGGGGGCGAAGCGCGCGTGGGAAAGGGGGCGGGAGGAAGAACCCGTCGGCCCCACCTGTCAGTGGCAGTAGTTTAAACCGAGATCGGCTGTGGCTATCTGATTTTTTGTGGCTACAGTCAAAATACCTGTGAACCCCGGTGTCGCTGCACCGAGGAGCAGACACGTCACCCCGGGCCCGCGGTCAGAATTTAAATGTTTCCCGGGTTATTTGAATTCCTCAAATTTGGTTCAAACTTTAGAACCTCAAAACTTTTGCTAGGAAGCTCTAAATTTAGTGATTCAAATTGGGTTGGATTCAGATTGAAAAAAAATATCCAAATATGCAACCCAATTTGTATGAAAATCATTCTTTAGTTCTGGAAAATTCTTTAAAGCTTTTCAGAAAAAGAATCTTAGAGAGAGTTTGGTTCATCCAAAAATCCTCAAATTTTGCCAGAATATTCCTTATGATGTTAGTAAACTCCTGTAAAATTATGAGCTCATTTGGATTTGATTTACTTAGGATAATTCTTATTTCAAGTTTCTGTGTTCAAATGAATACAGAAACATTTTCAGAGAATTTCCAAAACTTGGCAATTCAGTTCTGGGCAGTTCTTAGCTCCAAATATCCTAGGAAAATTCACGCATGCTCTCTGAGCTATGTTTGAAATAGTAGTTCAATGGAATTTGCATGAAAGTGAAATTTATTCAGAACTAATTTTTTGCCTAAGTTCTTAGGGAATTATTCTGAGTGAACTACTTATTGAAAAATTCTGAATTTTGGTCCAGATGACTTTATTGTGACAAGGAACTCACATGAAAATTTTCAGCTCCATTGGAGCCCTGGATCAGTACTGTGATGTTCAACCTCATTAGGTGATCAACACACAAGTGATGAAACACACTTATCACTTGATCATAGTACTTAAACCCAAACCCAAACCACTAGCACCAGTGTCATTTTAAATTCTTAAACAGAGTTCCAGTTTTAAACATGTCTTCAGAAATTATTAGCAAAAGCTTTACAATTAAACATATATGCATATTCATAACATGTAGTGATTAAACGTGGAAAAGTGGAGGAGAAGTGAAGCTTGGATCAAGGAGCAAGAAGGGCAGTGATTAAGCTTCAAGTCATCAGCAACTAACTTCATAATTATCTGACTTTAGTCACCTGCAAAACCAAGGCAAGCTCCGGTTTGCAGCTAGTTGTTTTATAAAGTTTTACTTTGTTCACTATGATGGTTTAGAGTTGTATGTGCATTAAGTTAGGAATGTTTTATACTCCAATTGCTTGACCAAAGAAGCCCTCGAGTCAAGGGTAGAAATCGTATCCCTGCTGTAGAGTAATGCCATGTTAATTAGGTTATGACATCCGGTAGAAGTCGAGTAGTTGGAATCTACTCGCGAGCTATAGTTCGGGATCACACGGGAATGATTTAAAAGAGGCAAACTAAAGTTTACATTTCCAAAGATGAGACCAGGCAGGAGGGTTAGGCAGCAACAAGACGAGGTCTTGGTCGAGTAGCTCTGCCTGTGTCGGTTAAGGACCGAGCCGTGTGCGGCCCTGTGAACACGTATTGAGTTGTGTACCGGATGCTTACTGCTATATGGGACCCAAGAAACCGATGTACCAGTTGCATGCTTACATGCTTTAGGAGAGACGGTTAAGTATTGCTGAGCCTTTGTGCTCACTCTTGCTATATGAGTGGTTTTGCAGGTTAACTTCGATGCTTATAAGGAAGGTTGTCTGTTGAGACTCAGAGACTTCCGAGTCATGTTACACATGGAGAGCCTAGCCGCTGCAATGTCGTCGTGTTGCTAGTGAGAGGAGTCCGCGGGCTGGACCTCTTCTCGAGTGCTCATTAGTTATTCGACGTGAGCTGGTTATAGACTACCGCTGTAGTTAATTTATGTAAAATTATTTACAAAGAACATTTGTAAGCTTCCGCTTTTGATTTATGTAATACAGTTTTCCTTATATGTGTGCTGTTGGGTGCCACATAACACGGCACCAGCCAATGTGATTCCCGGGCAAGTGGCTCGGCCCAATGATACGGGCCGGGGTCCCTCTCAAGTTTTCTTCTGGACCTACTGTTTTTAGCACTACTCGTGTAATACCTCATAGGTCAGTAGTTGGGTACAAAAATCCTCAAACTTTGGCTCATAAACCTGCTGTTTTATCTCAGCCTTTGCATGTTATCTCTGCTGGACATCGTGTGACTCAGTACTGGATTCCTAAATGCCTTTTGACTAACCCCAGTATTGAGTCATCGACGTATTGTACTTCCATGTAGGTTACACGCTTGATGAAGGAGAACATTTGGATTGTGGATTCAGTATGCTCACGCCACATGACTGGTAACAAAGAATGGTTCTACTCCCTCTCTTTTGTGTCACATGTAGAAAATATTACTTTTGCCGATAATTCTTCAACTCCTATAATTGCTAAGGGTTCGGTTAGAGTAAATAATCACTACACTTTAAAAGATGTGGCACTTGTTAAAAATTTGAAATACAACTTGCTTTCTGTTACACAATTGCTAGATGAAAATCTGGAAATTATTTTCACTAAAAATTGTTGCAAGGTTGTAGATTCAAATAGTGAGCTCATTTTTAATATGTCTCGGTTTGGAAGAGTTTTTAAAGCTGATTTTGATATGTCATCCTATAAGCATAGATGTCTAGTTTCTAATGATTCAAAGACTTATATTTTTGGCATTGTAGACTTGGTCACGTAGGCTTTGATCATCTCACACATGTTAGTGCTGTTGATCACATACGTGGGCTGCCTAAGCTTAAAGGGGACAAATAAATTGTGTGTTCTTCTTGTAGACATGCTAAGATGGTTGCAGGTTCACCTGCTCCTCTCACAATGACCATGACAACTGAACCGGGTCAACTTTTGCACCTTTACACCGTAGGACCTTCACGTGTTCAATCCTTCGGAGCTAAATCACTATAGGAAACGCGGTCATTTGTGACGGCTAAAATTATTTGTGACGGGGGACCATCGCAAATAAAGTAAATTGCGACGGCTAACCCTAAGCCATCGCAAAAAAAAGCCGTCGCAAATAGGTGCCTATTCGCGATGGCTACGACTTCAGCCATCGCAAATTAAGGGGATATACCCGGCTGAGCGCTGTCCCGACTCGCACAACTTTCACCACCTCCACGCCCACCTCCCGCCGCACAGCCGGCTCCCAGCGCCAAGCTCTGACGCGCCCACCGCTCCCCTCCTCCCGCCACCCGCCTCCCGCTGGCCGCCGGGCGCCGCCCGCGCCCGGCCGCCCCCGCCTCCAGACTCCCGCAGCCCGCCGCCGCGCCCCCCGCCATCGCCGCCTCTCGGTAACCTCCTCAATCTAAATGCATTTGTTCATTTTTTCCTTATTATTAGTTAGATTTGGTTAGAGTATAGTTAATTCAATGTTGTTTTAGAGTAATTTGTAATTAATTCGGCAATTAAATTGTTTTTTGTAGTTAGTTAGGTAATTAGGGTGTTTATAGTTTAATTTGGTAATTAGATTGATTTGCGATGACCGCCGCGCCGCCTCCCGCGGCGTGCGCCGCCTCCCTCCACCGCGCCACACCGCGGCCGTCGCCTCCCGCCGCCACGCCCCGCCTCCCGCCTCCCGCCGCCACGCCCGGCCGCCCCCGCCTCCAGCCTCCCGCCGCCGCGCCCCGCCGCGCTCGCCGTCTCCCGCCGCGCCCGCTGCATCCGCCTTCCATTTGCGACGGCCGTCTTCCGTTTGTCAATTGTGCTAATTTATGTTTGTGTTATGTGTTGAACATGTTATTTTATGTTCCTATGTTTGTGTTATGTGTTGAACATATTTTGTTATGTGCTAAAGTGTTGCGGGTAATGGGTACGGGCTCAGGTATGGATTTTATCCAGCGGGTATGGGTCACCCAGAATAATATCTACCTAGGTGTAGTCAGGCACATACTAGGCCCATGCTCGTAGGCATCCCTCCCTCCTTGTTGCGCTGCATATAATACTTTCTAATGTTCGGTGCACTGGAGCAATCTGAACTTACACTCGATGGTAGGATCGAACTATCCGCCACCAGAAGATCCTCGGCCTCTATGAAGACCAGTGGTTGAGTCACCAAGAACTCAACATATGAACTCGTTTGAGGTTGACGAGAGTCTTCGTCTTGACGTCTCCCTTGACGGGACGTATTCTTGACGCTATGTGTCAATTGTACTAACATCATATAAAGTCCTATTTGCGACGGCCAAAGAAAAGCCGTCGCAAGTAAAATAAATTGCGATGGCCAACCCTAAACGGGATATACCCGGCTCCGACTCACACACCCCGAGGCCTCTCCCGACTACGCGGCATACGCAGCGGCTTCGAGATGGCACGGAAGCGAACCACAACGGTAACCATCGCAAATAAAGTCTCCAAGGTATAATTGGCGACTGTAACCGTCATTCGTCCCCAGGATGTCGTTACTTACGAGAAGATCCTGCGCATGGACGGCGGGGCCCGACAGGTGGTTTTCTCCCGTTCATTCCTCCTCTTTTGTTATTTCCTCGCCTCATCCCTTGTTGTTGGACAGTTGACCCCAAAGCTTGAAGAATTGCACCATTTTTGGGGGGTGCAGTGTAAAAGAAGCGAGGTTATGCTGCCAAAATTTTGTTGGGCTTCAGGTATTGTGTCTCATCAGAAGCAGGATAAATCCTGCATATATTAACGATAATTTCTTCGGCTTTAAACTGCAGAGTCAAATATGGGTGAAGACCGCAGTTGGATGTATACTGGCTGGAAGAGCAGAAGTGGTGGTCACTCGGATGAGTGGTACATCAAGTTAGATAAATTCTTGGATCGAGCATTTTCATTATCAACGGATGATAAGGTGTGGTTCCCATGTACGAAATGTCGGAACACCAAGTTTTTGAGCAGATTGGAACTTTCGTTCCACTTATGTCGAAATGGTTTCATGCCAACTTATGAGGTGTGGACCTTCTACGGCGAGACTAAATCTCGAGACATAGTAGAAGTAGATGAGGATGATGATATAACGGGGGTTGATAGGATGGATGAGATGCTAGAAGCTCTGGAAGTGGAGGATCCTCTTACAAAGGAGGCAAACGATTTCTTCAAGGAGCTCAAGAAATCACAACAGCCGTTGCATGAACACACGGATGTGACCGTCCTTGCTTTCTTGACCAGATATATGGCAATTAAGTCTAAGTACTTTTTTCCATCAACTGCTACAATGATATCATGAAAATGATATGCGATATCCTTCCACAACCTCACAAAGCGCCTAAAGATATGTATCGGTCGAAGATCCAGATATCTGGTCTCGGTATGAACTATGAGAAAATTGATGTGTGCCCAGACAACTGCATTCTATTCTGGAAAGAGCACGCCAACGTGAACATGTGCTTGAAATGTGGTAAACTGAGGTATGTCGAAGTTGTAAATGACAATGGTGATAATGTGATGACAGATGTCGCACATAAGCAGCTTTGTTACATGCTTGTGATACCTCGGTTGAAGCAGTTGTTTCTTTCAAAAATGTAAGGGCCTCAGTTTTGACACATGTTTGAAGTGTCATCACCACACACACACCTCATTTGTAGCAAGTTGATAAACACATTGGAAGAGCAAGTTACCACCATCAATATGCTCACTAGGGAACAAACTCACATATTGCAAGAGTGGTATTTTCCACATGTGATATAGGGGCTGGGCATATGAATAACTCCTACACATTGCTAGGAATGCCCATGCCAAGTTTCACCCAAATTCAAAACCTTTTGAGGTCAATTTGGGGTGTAGCTAGAAAGAGGGCAGTTTGAACTCAAATGCAAATTCAAACTGTTTTTATCCCATGAATTCAAAAGTGGGCGGCATATTCTTATTCAGCACATTTTTGTGAGCTCGCGCACCAATTTTCACTCCATTTGGAGTTGATCTTGACATGAGCTAAGTGGGACCAATTCAAACTTTATTTGAATTCCAAACTGAACTTGTGCTGAAATTCATTCAAACTAAACCCAATTTGAATTCTAATCAATTCAAATGGCTCATGGGTGAATAATTTGAATCACCATGGGCATTTTGGGGCTTACTGTTTACCACAGTGATGAGGAGTTAATTTCAGAGGTTAAACTTGAGTGTGGGACCCACATGTCATAGAAAGAAGAGGGGAGACTTGCACCCAAAGTCACGGCCTCGGTGGGAAATTCTACCGAGCAGCTGCCGGTTCAACGCCCCGGGGGCAGCTGCGATCGCCACCGAGAAGGAGCAGCGCCACCAGCTGCTTTCCACGCCAACACACGAGCCCAAGGGCGGTTCCAGGGTCCTCTTAAGGCGCTCCACCGAGGCAAGCATCACTCACTTCCTCCTCTCCAGTGAACACCGAGCCCCGGCCTTTCGCCTCTCTGCTCGATCGGGAAAACCCAGCAAACGATCGCCCCTCTCCGTCCCTGAACTGCTAGACAGCACCCTGAGATCGCACTCCACCTCCTCAACGACAAAAAACCCGAGCTCCGACCTCCCTTGCCCGAGAATGATCGCCACAGCGGCGACCTAACCTCAGCCGAAGGTCAGGCGCTCGTGGACAGCGTTCCACAGGAGCTTTCACGGTCCAGCAAGAGCGGCAGCAGGAGCGCGCAACAACCATGTTGCTCTCCTCCATGTTTGGAAGCAAACCGTGAAGAATCCACTGTGAATTTCCAGCTTTTGTTCCGGCAGCCTTAAACCGAGCTTCTGGTACGGATTCTTCGAATTCTCGCTCCATGATCCTTCTTTAGTTATCAAATCTTGCACATAGGCACTGGACTAGCCAGCGATCAGTTTCCTTTTTGCATCCGTGGCATGAAACTGACTAGGAGTGACGAATTTTGAGCTCGATCGAGGGCGTTCATGGCGGGCACAATTGGTCACTCGGTGCCGACCGACTTGCCGCCATCTTTGAACCCATTTGACACGTTGTCAAGCTTCCTAGAGGTGTACTGATGCTATAGAACCGATCGTTCGAGGTTTTGGCGGGTTAGAACCCACGGCCGACAGCGCCGAACCTCAACCGAGGCCGCCGCACGTCGCCGGGCTATTTCCGGCCACCGCCAGCTCGAACTGACCCCACAGACGTGCTCCTCGACGTCGACAACCCCCTGGCGGCGAGTTTCGGACCATGTGATGGCCGGCAGCGGCAAGCCGGCGAGCTCAGAGTCGGCTCCGGCGAGGGGAGGCGGCGCGGGCGCGCGGGTGCGTCGGGAGGAAGACGAAGCCGGCTGGCCCACACGTCAGCGGCTTAAAATTTTAAATCAGGATCGGGTGTGGCTGGGATCCGTTGTGCTGGCGCGCAGGAACCCCGCAGACCACGGTGTGCCGACGCCTCAGCGTGCGACGCGTGTCCCCGTGGCCTACCCGCGAGTTTAAACTTTTCCCCGAATTTCAGATTCCATTCAAACTTCAAATCCTCATAACTTTGGCTAGAAAACTCCAAATCGAGTGAACCAAATTTTGTTGGGCTCAGCTCTCTGAGCACTTTCCATCAAATCAAGTTTCACTTCATGAAAATACTTAATTCTCCAGAATTAATTCCTCAAATTTTAAACTCTTTGGAATTTTAACTGGAGAATCCGTTGGAGGAAAATTCTGAAATTTTGCTGGGATGTTCACCAAAATATTCCTGGACTACCATAAGAATTTCAGATCCATTTGAGCTAATTTGTTCCACCTAATGGTGTGATTAGTGAAACTGTTCTAGAGAAAATAGAAAATTGGTCAGAAACATTTTCAGAATTTCCTCTGGAATTGTTTAGCACATATCTTTAGTTAGGGACCTTCAAATTAGGTGAGACCAACTCCATTAGAACCCTATGAAAATCTAGTTTTCAGAAAGTAATGGCTTGTCCCATTAAAATCCCTAGAACACCCTAAGAGTTCCATGTAAGATCAAGGACATGATTAATTGTGGAGGGCTCAAATGAGCTTTGCTGCAACTAAAACTTGACCAAGTCTATGTTTAGGTTGTAACCAATCCACAGTAAAAGTTTCACAACCTTTGGGTCTGTCTAGGGAGACTTAGAAGGTCCACAAATTTAAAAGTCAATTCAAATGCATTAATTTGATACATGTACTTCTTATATCATGTAGTCGCTAAGGTCGAGGAGGAACCCGAAGTCCTAGACTTCGTTACTCCGGAGGAGCAGCTAGCCTACGACCAAGAGCAGCAAGGCAAGTCCCGGTTTGCATTAACCTTTTTACAAATTTTATTGTTTTGAGCACTCACTTGATTACCATTATTCCTTGAATTAGAGTCTTGTTTGGAAACCCAACTGCAAAGCCAAGAAAAACCATGGGTTGGGTTTAGGATTGCAAACCCCGTTAGCTACTGCCATGCTAAGCTAATGTAGGATTCGGTACAAGTCGAGTAGTTGGAACTACTCGCGAGCATAGGCTAGAGGCACTCAACTCGGGTAGAGATAGCACATGATACACATGGCAAGAAAATTGAGATCGAGCGGAGGGTAAGGGCAGCAGGACTTTGGGGCCTGTGTGCTGTAGCTCCGTTTGTGTCGATTGAGGACCGAGCCGTGTGCGGGCCTGTTGAACAAGCTAGAACAGTACCGAAGACCTACCGGCTATATGGGAACCGGGAAACTGATGTAACTCGGGTAGCTGGGTATTGAGGCATTGCCCGTCGTTCGGAGGGTAGGTTGAGATCTCGAGGTGTAAATCGGCTGGCGGCACTGAGATGTCCGTGCAGAGACCTCTTGCTCGGGACGATGGGACCGGTTCAATATTTGGCTGACGGGTGGAAGGTAGTTGCGTACAGCGTCGGTGATGGTTGTTGTAGGCAACATCGAGTACGGGCGTACGTGACGGGTTATTTGGGTAACCCTGCAGGTGTAAATCGATTATAATCGCCGTCCCTCGCGGTCAGTGAGTACCACTTGTTCACTGTACCATGACGTAGAAAGAACAGGCTAGTCAAATGTTAAAATGTTGCTGATTTAAAGCTGGACTTTGCTTGTTAATGATTTGTTGTAGTCTAGAGCTAATTAAAGTTCCTTTTAACTTTGGGCAAAGTACATGAGAGAAATGCGTTTCTTGTTTGATTGCGGCTCTCTCATGTGCCTTAGCGTAAGGTTCTCCACTACCTGCTGCTAAAACTTGAAAGTAAGGTTCCACTAATTAGGCGAGTCCTTTGCAACTTGTTTTTATCTCATGTACCCATCGCGTGGTGGGAAAACTTTTTTGCTTCACAGCCCACCGACCGAGTTATGACCTGGATGGAGTTCCGGACGGCCTTCAGGGCCTATCACATCCCGCCAGGTCTGATGAAGAGGAAGACGCAGGAGTTCCTACACCTGCAGCAAGGGAGCCGGAACGCGCTGGAATACTCCAGGGCATTCAACGATCTCGCGCTCTACGCGTCGTATCACGCAGATACCGACGAGAAGCGGCGGGACCACTTTTACCAGGGGCTTAACCCGCTCCTGAAGGACAAGTTGGCGATGTTCAATCGCGGCAGCCTCAACGACATCATTGATGCTGCGATTGTTCAAGAGGACTCCGGCAAGGAGTTGGCGGTGGCAGAGAGAAAGCGAAGCGCGCCGCAAAGCAGCGGAGAAGGAGGCGGTCCTTCTCAGAAGTTTCAGATGGTGAATCGCCCACCATCAGGTCCACGCTGGCAGCCACCCCAGAGGTCGATGCCTTTCTGCAGTCGGCCGTATTCTTCACCGGCATTCAGGCCGGCACTGCCAGTACTACCTCCGCAACAACAGCAGCAGCGGGCGATGCCGCGTGCGTATGCACCTCAGCAGCGCATGCCAGGCTTTCATCCCCCGAGCACCGCACAAGCAGCGGCCACATGTTACAAGTGTGGTCGTCCAGGACACTTCGCCAGCAGTTGTCCAGAGAGGCAAGGCGGCGGAGTTGCACCACAGTTTCCGGGGAGGAATCAACCCCGGAACCCTACTAATGCGCGGCGGGCAAACCCTAGGCCCAGCACCGTCCACCAGCTTGCCATAGAGGACGTGCCGGAGGGTGAGCCAATCCTTGCGGGTATGTTCCAACTCCACCAGCATCCCGCCATAGTATTGTTGGATTCAGGCGCCACGCATAATTTTATTAGCCAAGCTTTAATTGCTAAACACAGCTTGCAAATACTACCCACCGATAGTCCATACTTGTTCTGTTCACTGGGTGGGAAGATTTCAGCAAGCGTAATGGTTTCCAAAGCACCATTAGGCTTAGCGGGTAGGATCTACCCTACGTCTCTCATAATCTTAGAGGGACAAAAGGTCGATGTCATCCTAGGGATGTCGTGGTTAACTCGCCACGGCGCTGTTTTAGACACCGTCCTTCGAGTCGTGCACTTAAACTTAGAAGTGCACGGATCTCACTCCTTATTTCTGGATAGTCCAGAAATAAAACTTCCAAGTGTCTATCAAGCCACAACCATCAGATTGGAAGATATTCCAGTGGTCCGAGAGTTCCCTGACGTGTTCCCGGATGATTTACCAGGAATGCCGCCCGATATAGAGGTGGAGTTCAAGATTGAACTTGCACCGGGAACCATGCCAATATCCCAAAGGCCGTACAAGATGGCGCCCAAGGAGTTGGCTGAACTGAAGACTCAGCTCACGGACCTCCTGGAGAAGGGTTTTATTAGACCGAGCTCCTCACCATGGGGCTGTTCGGCATTATTTGTAAAGAAGATGGATGAGACGTTGCGGCTTTGCGTGGACTATCGTCCAATAAACGCCGTAACCATCAAGAACAAGTATCCGTTCCCACGGATCGACATGTTGTTTGATCAGTTGGTCGAAGCAAAGATCTTTTCCAAGATGGACTTAAGATCCGGGTACCACCATATTAAGATACGGCTTGAGGACATTCCAAAGACGGCTTTCTCGACGAGGTATGGACTTTATGAGTACCTGGTCATGTCCTTCGGCCTCGCCAATGCTCCAGCTCACTTCATGTACTTGATGAACTCGGTATTCATGCCGGAGCTGGAAAAGTTTGTCGTGGTCTTCATCGATGACATCCTGGTATATTCCAAGTCGGAAGAAGATCATAAGAAGCATCTGCGTATAGTCTTGCAACGGCTGCGGGATCACAAGCTATACGCGAAATTCAGCAAGTGTGAATTCTGGATATCGCAAGTGCCTTTCCTCGGGCATATCATCTCAGCGGAGGGTATCGCTATGGACCCGATCAAGATCACTCAAATGCTGAATTGGAAATCCCCGAGGACTGTTCACGAGGTACGGAGTTTCCTCGGACTCGCGGGATATTATCGGAGGTTTATTCTGAACTTCTCGAAGATTGCCAAGCCTATGACAGAGCTGCTAAAGAAGGCTACCAAATATGTTTGGAGCCAGCATGTGAAGCGGCATTCAAGGCTTTAGTCAAGCACCTAACATCAGCACCGGTTTTGGCGCAGCCAGACACAACAAAACCGTTTGATGTGTACTGTGATGCATCCGGCATTGGGCTCGGATGTGTGTTGATGCAAGACCGAAGGGTGGTCGCGTATGGGTCACGGCAGCTTAGAAACCATGAGCAGAATTATCCAACTCACGACTTGGAGCTCGCTGCCGTGGTACTTGCACTGAAAATGTGGAGGCACTACCTACTCGGTAACCTCGTACATTTATATACCGACCACAAGAGCCTCAAGACATATTCACTCAGAAGGAGCTGAACATGAGGCAGCGAAGATGGTTGGAACTGATAAAGGATTACGAAATAGAGATCCATTGTCATCCGGGCAAGGCAAACGTAGTGGCAGATGCGCTGAGCCGCAAGTCACACGTCAACAATCGGACCATCACACTGTTGGAAGAGAGCGAACCACCATTGCATGTGGTTCCACACGGAGCTCTCTACAACCTAGCTTTGATACCCACCATCCGGGAAGAAATAGCGGCAGCTCAGAAACATGACAAGGGTATGTCGCATTTGCGGAGACGTGTAGACAGTGGGGAGTTAAAATGTTTCCGGAAGGACGGAGACGGCGTCCTATGGTTCAAGGACCGGATCGTCGTACCCCGTAACCCGGAATTACGGAGGAAAATATTTGATGAGGCTCACTTGTCAAAGTTTTCTATTCACCCCGGCAGCAACAAAATTTATCAAGAACTCAGGAGCAAGTTTTGGTGGACACGGATGAAGCAGGAAATCGCAAAGTACGTGTCCGAGTGCGATACATGTCGAAGGGTGAAAGGAGACCATATGCGGAAACCGGGACTGCTACAACCACTGGGCATTCCTGCCTGGAAATGGGAGGATGTGAGCATGGACTTCATCATCGGTTTACCCACCACTTTTCAGAAGCATGATTCTGTGTGGGTGATCGTCGATCGGCTCACCAAAGTGGCCCATTTCATCCCGGTCGACACCAACTACAACGCCAAGAAGTACGCTGAACTGTACATCTCACGGATCCTATGCTTGTACGGCATACCCCGTACCATCTTATCGGATCAGGGCACTTTATTTGTGTCCCGTTTTTGGGAGCAGCTACACGCTGCCTTGGGGACGAAGCTAATCCATAGTTTAGCATACCACTCACAAACGAACGGACAAACCGAGCGGGTAAATCAGATCCTAGAAGACATGCTACGAGCTTGCGCTATCAACCACGACAAGAATTGGGATGATCACTTGCCGTTAGCCGAGTTCTCCTACAACAATGGGTACCAAGACAGCATAAAGATGGCGCCCTACGAGGCGCTATACGGAAGGAAATGTCGCACACCACTGAATTGGTGTGAGTCTGGCGAAAGGGTTACCTTCGGGATTGACCTTGTCAACAACGCGGAACACAAGGTTCGACTGATTCAAGCGAACCTAAAATCTGCCCAATCCCGTCAGAAACAGTATGCGGACCTGAGAAGATGCCCATTACAATTCAAAGTCGGGGATCACATATATCTACGTGTGTCTCCAATGAAGGGCGTAAACAGATTTGGGGTGAGAGGAAAGTTGGCACCCCGATTCATCGGTCCATTCCAGATTGCCGAAAGATGTGGATCAGTAGCATACCGGCTGAAATTACCAGAAGCACTTTCCGGTGTGCACGACGTCTTTCACATTTCCCAGCTGAGGAAGTGTCTCAAGCTATCAACTACCGTTCAGCTGGAAGACATTGAAGAACTGCAACCGGATCTCACCTATCGGGAGGAACCGGTTCAGATTATTGACGAAAAGGCCCGAACCACACGCAACCGTACGTTGTGGTTCTACAAGGTTCTATGGAATAATCACTCAGTGGACGAAGCGACATGGGAGAGCGAAGGATTTCTTCGCGCTAACTACCCCGACTTTTTCACGTCGCATATCCGGTAATTTTCTACCGTCCTCTCTCATTTTCACCTTATGATCTCGGGACGAGATTCTTTTAAGGGGGGGGGGGAATGTAAGGGCCTCAGTTTTGACACATGTTTGAAGTGTCATCACCACACACACACCTCATTTGTAGCAAGTTGATAAACACATTGGAATAGCAAGTAACCACCATCAACATGCTCACTAGGGAACAAACTGACATATTGCAAGAGTGGTATTTTCCACATGCGATATAGGGGCTGGGCATATGAATAACTCCTACACATTGCTAGGAATGCCCATGCCAAGTTTCACCCAAATTCAAAACCTTTTGAGGTCATTTTGGGGTGTAGCTAGAAAGAGGGCAGTTTGAACTCAAATGCAAATTCAAACTGTTTTTATCCCATGAATTCAAAAGTGGGCGGCATATTCTTATCATCACATTTTTTTGAGCTCACAAACCAATTTTCACTCCATTTGGAGTTGATCTTGACATGAGCTAAGTGGGACAAATTCAAACTTTATTTGAATTCCAAACTGAACTTGTGCTGAAATTCATTCAAACCAAACCCAATTTGAATTCTAATCAATTCAAATGGCTCATGGGTGAATAATTTGAATCACCATGGGCATTTTGGGGCTTACTGTTTACCACAGTGATGAGGTGTTAATTTCAGAGGTTAAACTTGAGTGCGGGACCCACATGTCATAGAGAGAAGAGGGGAGACTTGCACCCAAAGTCACAGCCTCGGTGGGAAATTCCACCGAGCAGCTGCCTGTTCAACGCCCCGGGGGCAGCTGCTTCCCGCGCCCACACACGAGCCCAAGGGCGGTTGCAGGGTCCTCTTAAGGCGCTCCACCGAGGCAAGCATCGCTCGCTTCCTCCTCTCCAGTGAACACCGAGCCCCGGCCTTCCGCCTCTCTGCTCGATCCGGAAAACCCAGCAAACGATCGCCCCTCTCCGTCCCTGAGCTGCTAGACAGCACCCTGAGATCGCACTCCACCTCCTCAACGACAAAAACCCGAGCTCCGACCTCCCTTGCCTGAGAACGATCGCCACAGCGGCGACCTAACCTCAGCCGAAGGTCAGGCGCTCATGGACAGTGTTCCACAGGAGCTTTCACGGTCCAGCAAGAGCGGCAGCAGGAGCGCGCAACAACCGTGTTGCTCTCCTCCAAGTTTGGAAGCAAACCGTGAAGAATCCACTGCGAATTTCCAGCTTTTGCTCCGGCGGCCTTAAACCGAGCTTCCGGTACGGATTCTTCGAATTCTTGCTCTACGATCCTTCTTTAGTTATCAAATCTTGCACATAGACGCTGGACTAGCCGGCGATCAGTTTCCTTTTTGCATCCGTGGCATGAAACTGACTAGGAGTGATGAATTTTGAGCTCGATCGAGGGCGTTCATGGCGGGCGCGATCGGTCACATGGTGCCGACCGACTTGCCGTCATCTTTGAACCCATTTGACACCTTGTCGAGCTTCCTAGAGGTGTACTGATGCTATAGAACCGATCGTTCGAGGTTTTGGCGGGTTAGAACCCATGGCCGACGGCGCCGAACCTCAACCGAGGCCGCCGCACGTCGCTGGGCTATTTCTGGCCACCGCCAGCTCGAACTGACCCCACAGACGTGCTCCTCGATGTCGACAACCCCCTGGCGGCGAGTTTTGGACCATGTGATGGCCAGCAGCGGCAAGCCGGCGAGCTCAGAGTCGGCTCCGGCGAGGGGAGGTGGCGTGGGCGAGCGGGCGCGTCGGGAGGAAGACGAAGCCGGCTGGCCCACACGTCAGCGGCTTAAAAATTTAAATTGGGATCGGGTGTGGCTGGGATCTGTTGTGCTGGCGCGCAGGAACCCCGCAGACCACGGTGTGCCAACGCCTCAGCGTGTGACGCATGTCCCCGTGGCCCACCCGCGAGTTTAAACTTTTCCCCGAATTTCAGATTCCATTCAAACTTCAAATCCTAATAACTTTGGCTAGAAAACTCCAAATTGAGTGAACCAAATTTTTTTGGGTTCAGCTGTCTGAGCACTTTCCAGCAAATCAAGTTTCACTTCATGAAAATCCATAATTCTACAGAATTAATTCCTCAAATTTTAAATTGTTTGGAATTTTAACTGGAGAATCCATTGGAGGAAAATTCTTAAATTTTGCTGGGAGGTTCACCAAAATATCCCTGAACTACCATAAAAATTTCAGATCCATTTGAGCTCATTTGTTCCACCTAATGGTGTGATTAGTGAAACTGTTCCAGAGAAAATAGAAAATTGGTCAGAAACATTTTCAGAATTTCCTCTGGAATTGTTTAGCTCATATCTTTAGTTAGGTACCTTCAAATTAAGTGAGACCAACTCCATTAGAACCCTCTGAAAATCTAGTTTTCAGAAAGTCATGGCTTGTCCCATGAAAATCCCTAGAACACCCTAAGAGTTCCAAGTAAGGTCAAGGACATGATTAATTGTGGAGGGCTCAAGTGAGCTTTGCTGCAACTAAAACTTGACCAAGTCTGTGTTTAGGTTGTAACCAAGCCACAGTAAAAGTTTCACAATCTTTGGGTCTGTCTAGGAAGACTTAGAAGGTCCACAAATTTAAAAGTCAATTCAAATGCATTAATTTGATACATGTACTTCTTATATCATGTAGTCGCTAAGGTCGAGGAGGAACCCGAAGTCCTAGACTTTGTTACTCCGGAGGAGCAGCTAGCCTACGACCAAGAGCAGCAAGGCAAGCCCCGGTTTGCATTAACCTTTTTACAATTTTTTATTGTTTTGAGTACTCACTTGAGTACCATTATTGCTTGAATTAGAGTCTTGTTTGGAAACCCAAGTGCATAGCCAAGAAAAACCATGGGTTGGGTTTAGGATTGCAAACCCCATTAGCTACTGCCATGCTAAGCCAGTGTACGATTCGGTACAAGTCGAGTAGTTGGAACTACTCGCGAGCATAGGCTAGAGGCACTCGACTCGGGTAGAGATAGCACATGATACACATGGCAAGAAAATTGAGACCGAGCGGAGGGTAAGGGCAGCAGGACTTTGGGGCCTGTGTGCTGTAGCTCCGTTTGTGTCGATTGAGGACCGAGCAGTGTGTGGGCCTGTTGAACAAGCTAGAACAGTACCGAAGACCTACCGGCTATATGGGAACCGGGAAACTGATGTAACTCGGGTAGCTGGGTATTGAGGCATTGCCCGTCGTTCAGAGGGTAGGTTGAGAGCTCGAGGTGTAAATCATCTGGCAGCACTGAGATGCGCGTGCAGAGACCTCTTGCTCAGGATGATGGGACCGGTTTAATATTTGGCTGACGGGTGAGAGGTAGTTGCGTACGGCGTCCGTGATGATTGCTGTAGGCAACATCGAGTACGGGCGTACGTGACGGGTTATTCGGGTAACCCTGCAGGTGTAAATTGATTATAATCGCCGTCCCTCGCGGTCAGTGAGTACCACTTGTTCACTGTACCCTGACGTAGAAAGAACAGGCTAGTCACATGTTAAAATGTTGCTGATTGAAAGCTGGACTTTGCTTGTTAATGATTTGTTGTAGTTTAGAGCTAATTAAAGTTCCTTTTAACTTTGGACAAAGTACATGAGAGAAATGCGTTTCTTGTTTGATTGCGGCTCTCTCATGTGCCTTAGCGTAAGGTTCTCCACAACCTGCTGCTAAAACTTGAAAGTAAGGTTCCACTAATTAGGCGAGTCCTTTGCAACTTGTTTTTATCTCATGTACCCATCACCCCTCATGTAGAAGTTCCATGTTTAGGAGAGACGGGTCAAACTTGCTGAGCCTTCGTGCTCACTGCTTGTGTTTGAAGCTTTTGCAGGGTTCTATGAGGAAGGGACTCCCGAAGAGGAGACGGAACCCCAGGAGGGGAACCCCGTCTAGTGGGAGTCGTGCACGCCGCCGTGTTAGTGTGCGTTTCTGCTAGCAAGGACACGTTCAAGGGCTGAACGTGAACTTGATGCGTAGTCTACGCTCGTGAGTGTGGACTGGACCTATTTTGATGTAACAATGTTCATAAACCACTTTATGTAATAAAAGTTTTGCTTCCGCTTTGTACCTTTGAAGTGTGTTATCCGGTGCTGTGCAATGCAGCACCCCTCAGCGTGATCCTGGCTCGACCAGACCGTGGGGTCGTGTCAAAAAAGAACCACAAGACACATGAGATGGCACAAAGAATTTAAACGTGAGAACAAAGAATTCATGATGCATCCGTCTGACGGTGATGCATGGAAGGCGCAAGACCGTTTCAATCCAGATTTTTCTCGTGATGCGAGAAATGTTCGCATCGGGTTAGCGACAGACGGATTCTCACCGTTCAGTACAAACGCCACACCATACTCCTGTTGGCTAGTCTTTGTCAATCCCTACAACCTGCCGCCGGCTTTGTGTTTGAAGAACGAGTTCATGTTCCTCAGCCTCATTGTACCTGGACCTCATCATCCTGGGTCACATCTCAACGTGATGTTGAAACCGCAGATCGAAGAATTGAAGGTGTTGTGGACAGGAGTCGAAGCGTACGACAGTTACAAGAAGCAGAAATTCAACCTTTGAGCTTCTTATTTATGGTCCGTCCATGATTTGCCGGCATACGGCATGTTTTCCGGATGGAGCACTCACGTTCGTCTGTCGTGTCCGATATGTGCTTCGGACACGGATTGCTTTTGACTAACTCATGGAGGCAAGATATCTTACTTCGATTGTCATAGACGTTGGTTGCCTTTGAATCACATATTTAGGCAACAGAGGCATGTATCTAGAAAGAACACCGTTGTCACTAAAGGACCACCAAAACGTCTCAACGTGTCAGAAATTTCTGATATGTTGGACAAACTGGTGCCAGATGAAGGCCGTCTTGGATATTTCGTAGGTTATGGAGAGGAACACAATTGGACTCACATATGTGGACTTTGGGAGCTATCGTATGTGAAGTCGTTGATTCTAATGCACACCATTGATGTGATGCATCAAGATCATAACATGAGTGAAAGTATCATAAGAACATGCATGGATATGTCTAGCAAAACAAAAGACAATATAAAAGCTAGACTAGATTTGGTAGACATTTGTCACCGTCCGACTCTTGAAATCTCTGAAAGTGGTGGCAAGCCACGTGCTTCTTTCTGTCTTCGATCTAAAGAAAGAAAGAAGTCATAAAATGGTTGAAAACTTTGAAATTCCCAAATGGTTACGCAGCTAGCCTGAAACGAGCCGTGAATGTGAACACAGGAAACCTCACTGGGTTGAAGAGTCATGATTATCACATTATCACGGAAAGACTCTTACCTATTATGTTTTGTGGCTATCTAGATGATGCAGTGTGGAAGGTTTTAGCCGAGCTCAGCTATTTCTATAGACAGCTTTGTGCTAAAGAAATCAAGATTGGGATGATGGATAAGTTAGAGGAGGAGATACCCGTACTTTTATGTAAGATGGAAAATTTTTTTCCACCGGGTTTCTTCAATCCAATGCAACATCTGCTTATCCATCTTCCGTCCGAAGCTAAAGTTGGTGGTCCTGTGCAATACAGGTGGATGTATCACATTGAAAGAGCGCCACGATATCTAAAACCAATGGTTGGCAACAGGGCAATGGTGGAAGGGGGCATCGCTGAAGCATATGCTCTTAAGGAAGTAGGATACTTTTCAAGTGTCTACTTTGCAGATGAACATAATGTCAATACTTCGACGATGCGGTACAATGTGGACGAAGCATCCCCTTGAAGTGACCTCTCCATTTTTCAAACAAGAAGCACTACCGTTGGTAGCTACACGACCAACGTCCTACCCGAATGTGACAGGACTGCTGCTTTACTCTACATGTACGGAAATATAGAAGGCATGCAGGAATACTTCGATTAAGTGTTTCTCCTACATTTATGCTAATCAACATATTTTGCTACACATGTAATCTAAAAACTGTTTATTCACGTTCAGCGAGTTCCACAGACAATGTTGGCCACATAGGCATCAACCTACGGCCAAACAAGTAGAAGGAATGCGACAAGAAGGAATAAATGGAGGGCCGGGTTTCTTATCCTGGTTTCGAGATTATGTAATACTTTCTCGTCTTCTATATATTATAAGTTACTATTACTAAAAGAATATATTATTTTAACTTACGATCATGTTTGACAGTGTCGGACTCACAATGCCCATAAAGATTTCCAGCAGCTATCTTATGGATTGGTGAATGTTAGAAGCTATGGTTGATATGACGTAAATGGCTTTCGATTCCGTACAACTCATTTTGAAGCTCTTCGTCCTCTGGCGGCAACATCATTTCTGGTGTTGTGACGAGAGCATTTGACACTCAAGGGAATGTAACCGATTATTATGGGATCATTAACAAAATTCTTGAATTTACTTTTACCGAAAATAAGACACTTTGAGTTGTCTTCTTTGACTGTGACTGGTTTGATAGCACTCATGGAACTCGAGAAAACCAATTTGGAATGGTGGAAACCAAACATAAGGACTGACTACGAGGTTACGCTACATTTTTTCTTGCACACCAAGTGGAACAAGTGTATTATCTACCTTATCCATGCACAAAGCTCAATGCTTAGTGGGTGGTATATAAGGTGAATCCTCGTGAGTGGTTATATATTCCTGGGGATGATGGTTACTGTCACACCCGGTTTTTCCGAAGAACAACCAAGTGAATATCACATGTATGCCAGGATCATTTTCTCATACATGTGATGACAAATAGTGAAGCATCATTTATTACAAGCCAGGTGTCGAATATAAGTAAGTCTTACATAGTAAATGTCTCGATGGACAATAATAAGTTCATCACAAGTAAATAAACTAGCAGCGGAATATTATTCTTTAGGGCTCCTTCACAGGCGTTGCCCGGGGGTCTTCATGAACCTAAAAGCCTTCCTCGGGTCCAAAATCTTGGTCATTATACACCACCTCATTATCTTGACCTGAGCAGCAATATAAACCAACAAATATGCAAGGTTGAGTACCAATGGTACTCAGCAAGTGTGGGAAAATTATATCATGCATGGCTAGAACAAGGAGAGGTTGAACTCATGGTTAAAGCACTACGCAATTAATACCTATCACCTTAGCTTATTAAGCACCTACATTACTACACAGGTGAAATGGTCCAAATCTCCCATCCCATCATCATAAACCAATAACCATAATCATCATTTCCAATGTTAAGCTCCCCGCTTAACTTCCAAAACCATCAATTCTCTAATCATGAATAAGTCCAGGCCGCTCTTAACCGTGAGCACGGCTGTCAAGACAGTTTTGACTCTGCAGAGTTTGTACCACTGTACCCGCAAGTAGTGATTTCATCCCCCGTTGCCGGGTGGACTAAAAGAACCTCCATTATGCCAGTGGCTACGAACCACATTCACACTTCCCAGGTGTGTGGCCAAGAGATCACTACGAAGCCTTTACAAAGGGATTCCCGACGAGCGTGGGCCCACTGAGGTTTCACCCCTAACAGCATACAAGAGGCTCCAACCCCGCTGCAGTGGCCCCCTCTTGAGCCTTGCGGTTCATATGGCAGTCCAGCTGACTCCTATTCCCCGCACCATCCAACACACCCATACTACGCCGGGGATACACCTAATTAATTGGCTAAGCTGCCCCATCTCAGCATGTGGTTGGCACTGTAAAGCCGGGTTACATGCTCCATGAACCGGTCCTTAGGATCCAGGCAAGTACTAAACACAAACCCCAAGTCTCGTGCACCCAGCACACAACCAAAACATCCAACTTGCCTTGATCCCTACCTCTACATAACTCACAATATCTCATTCAAGAGTATGGTAATATAAACTGATGATTTCATGTCCCAAATATCCCATTCTAAGCATGGCTAAGCATATGCATGTATATAAATGACATGACAAAATAAATCCCAACCCAAGCTTCAAGGAAATAAGGTAATGCAATTCTAGGGAAACTTCCTAGCATGGGTTTCATATTTAACTTGACAATGCAAATAATTCTATCTACACATCCTAGCATAGGATCAAAGTGGTCAAGGACACTTGCCTCCTTCTTGCTGCTCTTGAAATGGGTAGTCTTGGTCTTGGAATTGAATAACTTGTTCTTGAGCAGGTTCTACTTCATACCATCACACATAGCAAAAGAAAAACAACAATCATAAGACATAGTTCACACTTCTACTTCATACAAACCACACATTCACATTTATGAAAGTTTCTTTACCATTTTATGTGTTGTGGATACTCTATGTGTGTTGATTTGGGGCTTGCATACACTTTCATTTACATGTATAGGATTCTTACTTTAGTGTTCATATTTATACTCACATACTATATATATATATACATATATATATGTGTGTTTCAGTTTTAAATAAATTCCTTATATATTAAACTACCAAGTATGTATGAAAAGTATTTTTCTTCTTCATATGTGCCTTCATAATTTCTATCAACCCTAAACTGAATTCTTTGTACTTTAGAAACTCCATTTATCATTTACTAGTTTCTATATTTTCAGATTTATATTCTTATGCATAATTGTGCATTTTATTATTAAATTAGTAATACACACTACCTAAACAGATTAGGTTCTGGTCCTAAATAATTTAAGATCATATTTTGACCTTGGCTTCTGATGTATACTATTTCATAATTATTTTCCCTATTTTTCTTTAACTATTCTTTACTTAAAAATGTGTCCCTATACTATTAAATGTGAATAATAGATGAAACAGATTTATTTCAGCCCCAAAAATATATTTTTATCTCACTCCAAAGTTTTCTAAGTACTGAGAAAGTTTTTAATAATTTTGACAATTAGGTTTGTCCCCCGTTTTAATATTTAAACACTAGTTACATATTCAATTTTCTAAATTAAATACTAAACAGGGCTAAAATAATGAATTCACCCCATTACAGGGTCTATAATATTATTTTCATAATTTCCAGGGGTCTAGCTACACTTTTCAGAGGTGTTTTTCTTAATTTCTATTAAGTCTAGGGGCTAAAACTGATTTTTAAATGAATTTACATGATTTTCTGGAGTTCCAGGGGCTAGATCTGAAGTTTCCGGGGCTAGCTCTCAATCCCAGAGAACCCCAGGGGGTAGCACGTAAGAACTCCAGTCTTTATAACGCGGGGCTGACGTGGACCGTCTGATTTTAAACCGACGGCTGAGATTATAACATCGAACCGGTACGCGGGGTTTTAAAGTCTACCGTGCGATTTAAAATAAACGGCGCACAAGCGGCCACGTCGCTCTGATCGAGCGCGGGCGGCGCTGCCGGCGGCGCACGGCGGCGGGAAGCGGCGATCTCGCCGGAAACTTTCGGATCCTCGAGAATTCTGCCTAGAACTGTGATCTTATGGCCTAGATCGGTAGAGGGGAGGTCAGGGATCTCACCTCGGGGGTTTTCTCGAGCTCGGGGGTCCTGGAAAGTGCTCTGCGGCGAGGTCCGAGGCAAAACCACGGCGAAGCTCGTCGGAGCTGGATTTGCACCGTATATCTTCGGGTTTTCTGCACCTGCAAAGTTCCCCGGAGGCGGTGGATCAAGACCAACGAGTTAGATCAGAGTTTCCGAGCTTAGATCGGCCAGAATTCACCGGCGAAGTCTCGGTGCTCACCGGAGTGAAAATCGGCGATCGCGTGCGAAAAACTGATCGGATCGGTTGTTTTTATAGCCGGGGGAGGGCGGTGGTTCTGTTGTGATCGAGTTAGAGTCCTCAGGTTCCAGAATTCGGCTGCGGGACGCGGTTTCCCGATCGGTTGCGATCGCGCGCGCGCGGGGAGAAGTCCGGGGTCGCAGGGTTAGGGATGACAGGCGGGTCCCACATGTCAGCGAGGGGCAGCGCGGCGCGCGGGGGGGCGGGCTGGCGCGGGGGTTAGCTGGGCCGGCTGGGGTTTCGGCCCACTGGCCAGTTTTTTTCTGGTTTTCCTTTTTCTTTTTCATTTCTTTTCTGTTTTGAGTATAATTTGAATTCCGGTTTGAATTTGAATTTTTGCAAAACATGCAATACGTCCAAAAATTTCTAAATTCCCCTCTGAACATGGTTTATGGTTCTAAATCAAAATTTTGAGTCTTGACTAAAAATTTGGGGTGTTACAGCTCTACCCCCCTTAAAAGAAATCTCGTCCTCGAGATTGGTGTTTCTAAGAAAATAATTCCGGAAATTGTGCCTTAAGCTCATCTTCCCGTTCCCAGGTGGCTTCCTCCTCTGAGTGATGCTTCCACTGTACCTTGCACATTCTGATTCTCTTATTTCTGGTGATACGTTCCATTGTCTCCAAAATCTTGTATGGTTGCTCGGCATAAGACAAATCCTCAGCTACATCCACTTCATTCATGGGTAACACCTCCTCAGGCGTCCTCAGACATTTCTTGAGTTGCGACACATGGAACACATCGTGCACGTCCGACAGATGAACCGGCAACTCTAGTTGGTACGCCACTTCGCCTTTTCTTTCCAAAACTTGAAAGGGTCCGATGTATCGAGGTGACAACTTCCCTTTCACCTTGAACCGACGAAGTCCTCTGATAGGGGACACCTTGAGATAAACATAGTCTCCCACGTTGAAAACGAGTTCTCTTCTTCGTACATCGGCATAGCTCTTTTGGCGTGTTTGTGCTATCCTCAAATTGTTGCGAATCTCCCTCACCTTCGCCTCGGCTTCTTGTAATACTTCTGGACCAAACACTTTACTTTCTCCTGTTTGGTTCCAAAATAGGGGAGTTCTGCACTTCCTTCCATACAAAGCTTCAAACGGTGACATCTTCATACTAGCTTGATAACTGTTGTTATAGGAAAACTCCGCATACGGTAAGTTCTTGTCCCAACTCCTATTGTTTCTGAGTGCACACGCCCTTAACATATCTTCAAGGATCTGATTGGTTCTCTCCGTCTGCCCGTCAGTTTGGGGATGATAGGCAGAACTGAAATTCAGATGGGTTCCCATGGTTTCATGCAACTTTTGCCAAAACCTCGAAGTGAACTGTGTCCCTCGGTCCGACACTATCTTCTTTGGCACTCCATGGTAACACACAATCCTTGACATGTACAATTCTGCCAATTTGGATCCGCTGTAGCTTTCTTTCACAGGGATGAAATGAGCTACCTTGGTTAGCCTATCAATAATGACCCATATTGAATCATACCCGGATTGGGTCCTAGGCAATCCCACGACAAAATCCATGCTGATTTCTTCCCATTTCCATTCAGGCACTTTGAGTGGTTGCAGCAATCCCGCGGGTCGTTGATGTTCTGCTTTCACCAACTGACATGTGTCACATAGGGCAACATGTTCCGCGACATCTCGCTTCATGCCATACCACCAATACCTGCTTTTGAGGTCCTGATACATCTTCGTACTCCCAGGATGAATGGAATAGTCGGAATCGTGAGCCTCCTTCAAAATTAATTTACGAATCTCCTTTACTTCTGGCACACAGATCCTTTTCCCGTGCCACACCGTTCCTTGTTCATCCTCTCTAAAACCAGGAGCTTTATTTTCCTTGATCAGCTGTCTGATCTCTTGTATCTTCTCATCATTCTTTTGTCCCTCGCGTATGTCTCGTTCAAGTGTGGAGTCCACTTCCATGGCGATGGCTTCACCACTATTTACTAGACATAGATTGAGCCTTATAACCTCGTCCTTCAATTCTGCAGGCATATCCTTCAAGCTCAACTTATCGACCTGCACTTTCCGACTCAAGGCATCGGCCACGACGTTTGCTTTCCCGGGATGATAGTTGATGCCTACATCAAAGTCATTGATTAGCTCTAACCATCTCCTTTGTCTAAGGTTGAGATCTGGCTGTGTGAATATGTACTTCAAACTCTTATGATCCGTATATATCTCTGTCCTCTTCCCCATCAAATAGTGCCGCCAAATTTTCAACGCGTGTACCACTGCAGCTAGTTCTAGGTCATGTGTAGGATAGTTCTTCTCGTGCTTCCGAAGCTGCCGGGATGCATATGCCACGACATGTCCCTCTTGCATGAGAACACATCCCAACCCGTTTCCAGAGGCATCGCAGTACACCGTGAAATTCTTCTGCATATCTGGCATAACCAACACGGGGGCTGTTGTCAATCTCTTCTTTAGCTCCTGAAAGCTCGTATCGCACTGTGGCGTCCAGGTGAATGTGATTCCCTTTTCCAACAGTTTGGTGAGAGGTCTCGAGATCTTGGAGAATCCCTCAATAAACCGTCGATAGTATCCAGCCAATCCCAAAAAGCTTCGAACTTCCCCGACATTTTCAGGGGTTTTCCATTTCTGGATATCTTCGATTTTGGCGGGATCTACGGAGATTCCTCCCTCCGAGATTATATGTCCTAAAAAGGGAACTCTCTTTAGCCAAAACTCACACTTGCTCAACTTGGCATATAGTTGGTGTTCTCTCAGCCTCTGTAACACCAACCTTAGATGTTTATCATGTTCTTCTTCATCTTTGGAGAAGACGAGAATATCATCTATGAAAACCACCACAAATTTGTCCAGATATTCCATGAATACCTTGTTCATGAGGTACATGAAATATGCCGGGGCATTGGTTAGCCCGAAAGGCATGACAGTGTATTCATACAGTCCGTACCGAGATACGAAAGCTGTCTTGGGAATATCAGATTGCCTTATCTTGAGTTGGTGGTATCCCGACCTGAGATCAATTTTCGAGAACACGCAAGCTCCCCTCAACTGATCAAACAAGTCTTCAATGCGGGGTAATGGATACTTGTTCTTGATGGTCACCTCATTCAAGGCACGGTAATCCACGCATAACCTTTGAGTTCCATCTTTCTTAGGCACAAATATTACCGGAGCTCCCCATGGTGAGGAACTAGGGCGAACATACCCCTTTTCCGTCAATTCTCTCAAATGATCCTTGAGCTCTTCTAGCTGCTTGGAGTCCATTCGATAAGGTCTTTTGTATATCGGGGCTGTTCCCGGTACTAGCTCGATTGCGAATTCCACGTCACGGTCGGGAGGCATTCCTGGCAACTCCTCCGGAAAAACATCTGGATATTCCCTGATAGTCCTGATTTCCTCAACTTTCACCTCCACTTGATTTAATTTAATGTCCCTCCTAGGCTCGTGTATCGTTATGAACTTTACTCTTGTGCCACTAGGGTGAGTTAGTTCCACCGTTCTGGTCGAACAATGGATGATTCCATTATGTTTGGTCAACCAATCCATACCCAAAATAATATCTATCCCTTGTGAATCGATCACTATGAGGTTAGCGGTAAATACTACCCCATTAATGTCTAGGTTCACTTTGGGACACACTTGTCTTGTCCTTATTTCTCCACCTGGAGAATTTACCGCTAGCATATGGTTCATTTGTGTGGTTGCTAGGTCATGCTTCTTAACAAACCCTTGAGCAATGAACGAATGGGTAGCACCAGAATCAAACAGCAGAGTTGCAAGGTGTAAATTGGCAGGAAACTTACCAACTACCACGTCGGGTGCCTCTTGTGCTTCCTCCATAGTGACGTGGTTCACCCGTCCTCTCATTACGTTCTGCTGCTGTGGTTGCGTGGGCTTCTTCTTTGGACACTTATGGGCATAGTGCCCCACTTCACCACAGCTGAAACATTGCACCCCAATCTTAGATGCTTGGCCCTTGTTGTCTTGGGGTTGGTTTGGGGGTCCTTGCACTGCTGGTCGAGGTGGATATGGGGGGCGAGGCTGTTGCACAAACTGACGTTGCGGCTGTGCTGGTACTGCGGGAGGCCTGTAGTTTGGGTTGTACCCTCTTGGTGCTGAATAGGGTACTGCAGCACGGCTCGTCTGCCCCGTAGGTTGCTGCATCATACGTGGGCGGGTGTTGCTCCCTGAGGCTTGATGTGACCACCCAGCCTTCCTCTTATTCTCATTTTCCAGGGCCTTCAGCTTCCTTTCCACCACAAATGCTCTGTCCACCATCTTTTGAAAGCTTTCATACTCATTGGAGGACATTGCACACTGCATCTCTGCGGTAAGTCCTTCCACGAAACAATCTTGTTTCTGCTCATCTGTCTCTATGTCTCGTGGAGCATAACGGGATAGTTGAGTGAATTTAGTGAGGTATTCCCTCACCGTCATGTTTCCCTGCTGCAGTCCCAAAAACTCTTTCCTCTTGTTTTTGAGTTCACCTCTTGGGATGTAATGGTTGCGGAAGCTACGCTTGAACTCTTCCCAAGTGATGCTCTCAGGGTCATGATGGGCGGCCACGTAGGCGGTCCACCAATCAGCAGCAGGTCCCTGCAATTGATGAGAGGCAAACAGCACCCTCTCATACCCTTGGCATTGTATGATTCTCATCTTACTTTCAATGGTCTTCAGCCAATCATCTGCCTCCAGAGGTTCAGTAGCACTTGCAAACTTTGGAGGTTGAGTTCCTAGAAACTCACTCAACCTTGGTTGGCGTGGTGCAGCTTGTGGAGGTGGAACTTGATGCAAGTTGGCCACTACTTGAGTCAAGTTCTGGATGAGCTGATTTTGATTCTCCAGCATTTGGTGGAGAGGATCAACTTCTTCACGGCGACCACCCCGGTTCTGGCCTCCAGAAAGATGAGAGTTGCATGCCTCATCATTGTTGTTGGCGGGGTTGGTAGCACGTCCTCTTCCTCTTCCGGCCATCTGGCAGAATCACAAGTGTTAATTTGAAAGCATTTGGTATCATCTTACTACTTTCACTTGTTTGTACTTTGAAGTGTTGAAGTTTTGTTAAAATCTTACGAAGGTTTTATATCTCACACCCAATAAATGCACTATTATTTCCTGTGGGTTCACACACCAAAGCAAAACAATCTGAAGACGAGGCTGTGGACACTTGCTCATGGCTTCCACAACTCACGTCACACACCAAGCATTATCACACCATTAACTACGTAACGACTCGACTACTCGACCTCTTGCTAGCTAGGGGAAAGACTCTACACTACTCATCCTCTTGAGCTGGCTCCTCGGGATCTTCCTCCTCATTTCGACTACCTTCTGACTCTGCTTTGGGTGGGGAGGCTGCTGGTGGAGAAGTGCGACGACGCCTGATTGCTCGGCGATCCGGGGAGTCAGGGGTCCATGGATCACTTACGGTGACACACAGTTCATTCCCATCTCCTCTTTCTCTCGCCTTTAAGCAAGCTCGCAGCAACGCCTCCGTCTCCTTCAGAGTATCTCGGACATCCTGAAGCTCTTGTTGACACTCCTGCAGTCGAGTGCTGAGCATAGCAGCATCCTCCAAGCACAAGTCCATGTGCTCATGGGAAGTCCCTTGCTGCACCGGTGGGTACTTGTACTCCGTGGTACCACTCTCACGTTGGAGGACATACATGTACTCAGTTTTGTCCAAGTGGCGACGATAGATGTGGCTCTGGCAGGTGATGGCCTCCCAAGTGACATCTCTCTCCGCGTCAACTTGTGTTGCTCGACAAGCTGGAGAGTGGTGAATCTTAAGTAGCTGATTCTCGTGTATAATCCTCATCTCCGAACTCCATTCTTCCCTCTTCTCTCGGATGGTCCTGGTGGAGTTATAGTGGATGATGAGCTTGCCCGTATTGCCGGCGGCTTCGAGCATACGTCGAAGACGGCGCAACAAATCTCCTACTGCCAATCCGTAGGAAAGGTACGTCACTGGACGACTCTCCTCTATTTCAGCAAGGGCAACTACGGGAACTCTCCCTCCCGTGGATTTACGAGCGGTGCGAATCATGCGAACCATCTAAAACAAAAGAATTTAAAATTAGGTTAGATAAAATCTCAAACAAAAATCCTATTTTGAATGAAAGTTGGGGTAAGATGAAGAAAATGACCCTTTTTATAACACTTTTTCACCCACACCTTGGAAAATAGTTTTTAAGAAAATAGGGCCCTTAAATACGTCCATTTCTACCTAGGTCCACGTTCCTACGGGCAACCTTGGCTCTGATACCACCTCTGTCACACCCGGTTTTTCCGAAGAACAACCAAGTGAATATCACATGTATGCCAGGATCATTTTCTCATACATGTGATGACAAATAGTGAAGCATCATTTATTACAAGCCAGGTGTCGAATATAAGTAAGTCTTACATAGTAAATGTCTCGATGGACAATAATAAGTTCATCACAAGTAAATAAACTAGCAGCGGAATATTATTCTTTAGGGCTCCTTCACAGGCGTTGCCCGGGGGTCTTCATGAACCTAAAAGCCTTCCTCGGGTCCAAAATCTTGGTCATTATACACCACCTCATTATCTTGACCTGAGCAGCAATATAAACCAACAAATATGCAAGGTTGAGTACCAATGGTACTCAGCAAGTGTGGGAAAATTATATCATGCATGGCTAGAACAAGGAGAGGTTGAACTCATGGTTAAAGCACTACGCAATTAATACCTATCACCTTAGCTTATTAAGCACCTACATTACTACACAGGTGAAATGGTCCAAATCTCCCATCCCATCATCATAAACCAATAACCATAATCATCATTTCCAATGTTAAGCTCCCCGCTTAACTTCCAAAACCATCAATTCTCTAATCATGAATAAGTCCAGGCCGCTCTTAACCGTGAGCACGGCTGTCAAGACAGTTTTGACTCTGCAGAGTTTGTACCACTGTACCCACAAGTAGTGATTTCATCCCCCGTTGCCGGGTGGACTAAAAGAACCTCCATTATGCCAGTGGCTACGAACCACATTCACACTTCCCAGGTGTGTGGCCAAGAGATCACTACGAAGCCTTTACAAAGGGATTCCCGACGAGCGTGGGCCCACTGAGGTTTCACCCCTAACAGCATACAAGAGGCTCCAACCCCGCTGCAGTGGCCCCCTCTTGAGCCTTGCGGTTCATATGGCAGTCCAGCTGACTCCTATTCCCCGCACCATCCAACACACCCATACTACGCCGGGGATACACCTAATTAATTGGCTAAGCTGCCCCATCTCAGCATGTGGTTGGCACTGTAAAGCCGGGTTACATGCTCCATGAACCGGTCCTTAGGATCCAGGCAAGTACTAAACACAAACCCCAAGTCTCGTGCACCCAGCACACAACCAAAACATCCAACTTGCCTTGATCCCTACCTCTACATAACTCACAATATCTCATTCAAGAGTATGGTAATATAAACTGATGATTTCATGTCCCAAATATCCCATTCTAAGCATGGCTAAGCATATGCATGTATATAAATGACATGACAAAATAAATCCAAACCCAAGCTTCAAGGAAATAAGGTAATGCAATTCTAGGGAAACTTCCTAGCATGGGTTTCATATTTAACTTGACAATGCAAATAATTCTATCTACACATCCTAGCATAGGATCAAAGTGGTCAAGGACACTTGCCTCCTTCTTGCTGCTCTTGAAATGGGTAGTCTTGGTCTTGGAATTGAATAACTTGTTCTTGAGCAGGTTCTACTTCATACCATCACACATAGCAAAAGAAAAACAACAATCATAAGACATAGTTCACACTTCTACTTCATACAAACCACACATTCACATTTATGAAAGTTTCTTTACCATTTTATGTGTTGTGGATACTCTATGTGTGTTGATTTGGGGCTTGCATACACTTTCATTTACATGTATAGGATTCTTACTTTAGTGTTCATATTTATACTCACATACTATATATATATATACATATATATATGTGTGTTTCAGTTTTAAATAAATTCCTTATATATTAAACTACCAAGTATGTATGAAAAGTATTTTTCTTCTTCATATGTGCCTTCATAATTTCTATCAACCCTAAACTGAATTCTTTGTACTTTAGAAACTCCATTTATCATTTACTAGTTTCTATATTTTCAGATTTATATTCTTATGCATAATTGTGCATTTTATTATTAAATTAGTAATACACACTACCTAAACAGATTAGGTTCTGGTCCTAAATAATTTAAGATCATATTTTGACCTTGGCTTCTGATGTATACTATTTCATAATTATTTTCCCTATTTTTCTTTAACTATTCTTTACTTAAAAATGTGTCCCTATACTATTAAATGTGAATAATAGATGAAACAGATTTATTTCAGCCCCAAAAATATATTTTTATCTCACTCCAAAGTTTTCTAAGTACTGAGAAAGTTTTTAATAATTTTGACAATTAGGTTTGTCCCCCTTTTTAATATTTAAACACTAGTTACATATTCAATTTTCTAAATTAAATACTAAACAGGGCTAAAATAATGAATTCACCCCATTACAGGGTCTATAATATTATTTTCATAATTTCCAGGGGTCTAGCTACACTTTTCAGAGGTGTTTTTCTTAATTTCTATTAAGTCTAGGGGCTAAAACTGATTTTTAAATGAATTTACATGATTTTCTGGAGTTCCAGGGGCTAGATCTGAAGTTTCCGGGGCTAGCTCTCAATCCCAGAGAACCCCAGGGGGTAGCACGTAAGAACTCCAGTCTTTATAACGTGGGGCTGACGTGGACCGTCTGATTTTAAACCGACGGCTGAGATTATAACATCGAACCGGTACGCGGGGTTTTAAAGTCTACCGTGCGATTTAAAATAAACGGCGCACAAGCGGCCACGTCGCTCTGATCGAGCGCGGGCGGCGCTGCCGGCGGCGCACGGCGGCGGGAAGCGGCGATCTCGCCGGAAACTTTCGGATCCTCGAGAATTCTGCCTAGAACTGTGATCTTATGGCCTAGATCGGTAGAGGGGAGGTCAGGGATCTCACCTCGGGGGTTTTCTCGAGCTCGGGGGTCCTGGAAAGTGCTCTGCGGCGAGGTCCGAGGCAAAACCACGGCGAAGCTCGTCGGAGCTGGATTTGCACCGTATATCTTCGGGTTTTCTGCACCTGCAAAGTTCCCCGGAGGCGGTGGATCAAGACCAACGAGTTAGATCAGAGTTTCCGAGCTTAGATCGGCCAGAATTCACCGGCGAAGTCTCGGTGCTCACCGGAGTGAAAATCGGCGATCGCGTGCGAAAAACTGATCGGATCGGTTGTTTTTATAGCCGGGGGAGGGCGGTGGTTCTGTTGTGATCGAGTTAGAGTCCTCAGGTTCCAGAATTCGGCTGCGGGACGCGGTTTCCCGATCGGTTGCGATCGCGCGCGCGCGGGGAGAAGTCCGGGGTCGCAGGGTTAGGGATGACAGGCGGGTCCCACATGTCAGCGAGGGGCAGCGCGGCGCGCGCGGGGGCGGGCTGGCGCGGGGGTTAGCTGGGCCGGCTGGGGTTTCGGCCCACTGGCCAGTTTTTTTCTGGTTTTCCTTTTTCTTTTTCATTTCTTTTCTGTTTTGAGTATAATTTGAATTCCAGTTTGAATTTGAATTTTTGCAAAACATGCAATACGTCCAAAAATTTCTAAATTCCCCTCTGAACATGGTTTATGGTTCTAAATCAAAATTTTGAGTCTTGACTAAAAATTTGGGGTGTTACAGTTACCATGATAGTGAAGACGTTGAAGAAGTGTACCAAGAAGAAGAGTTGCCAGACACTTTTACCGTCGAGCCTGGTGCAGGACTCGATCAATTATTTGGAGATGTTGAAGATGTAGAGACAGATGATATGCGAAAACGTAAATTAAAAAAGTCATGATGGATGATCGTTGGACTGGTTTAAGGAGTAGGGCACATGATAATGATGTTGATGAATTTTGAAAGTGATTACAAGTAACATTTTCTTTTAGATAGTAACATGAATTTTGTATATCTTATTTGCATATTTACTGATTACTATTAAAACAGGATGGCATCAAAGAAAAGTAAGAATATGCATCCGACGAGGGGGTTCTTCCCTTCTAGAGCTGAGGACGCTTTTGCTGGTGCCTCGTCGACCGGGAGCAAACGCTCTCAGCTGCTGGGGTACGTTCGGAGCAGCTCGAGGGCTTCGTCACAGCAGTCCACACAGGTAAATTTCACTATTCTTTGACAAATTCTTCAAATTCAATTTCCAATTAAACTTACTTATAAATCATTTGAATGTTGTAGTCCTCACCGACTGACTCAGTGGCTACGGCGCCAGTTGAGCTTGGCTACCCTTCGGTGAGCAAGCCCTCGGCCAGCCAGCCCCATGCTGACGAGCCTTTGGTTTCTGAGCCCTTAAACTCGACTGGTGACGAGCCTTCTGGGTCACCAGGCAGACGTGGAGGATGAGGAGGACTCACTTTGTCAGTCCTCCTGCGGTCCCTTCATAGAGGATCGTGATTTGTCCGGTCAGAGACAGGTAATAAAATCGTAGTGTTCAATTCTGGTTTCTTTTTGTTACTTAAGTAATGAATTAATAAATGTCTTGCAGCGCTTGGTACGACGCGTCTTTCACCGGTGAGAGACACCACAGACCGGTGAACGGTGTCCTCGGGTCCTTAGCGCGTTTGCATTATCCCGGGGTCATCGACGGGGTGTCTGCTACCTCATGGGAGGATTACGCACACGCCCATCACCAGGAGCACAACAACGTTCAGGAGGCCGTATGGGCCGATTTTAGGGTAAGTATGTTAAATAAAGTTTCTATGTTTTAACTCTTAAACTCTTTTAATGTACATCTCTTCAATATATTCTTTATCACAGGAAATGTATATTTTAGAGGACCCGGACGACCCTCGCATGTTTGAGGATGCGAGGAAAGTGTTTCACTTCAACTCTGCGAAGGCGGTTCGGCAAGCTTTGTCGAACGCTCGTATTCAAGTTATCAATGAGCACTTGAAGGCGAACCAGCACCACGTGCTACACTTCCGACAGGAGAGCGAGAGGCACCTGACGGAGGAAGAGTACGCGCAGGTACGTGTGGTGTAGTAAATATTTTTTCTGAGCATGGGGCAGATGCGTCAATGGTATTTTTAACGACCTACAACTATGTGCAGGGCCACGTGAGCTGGTTACAGGGTCAGTCTGATGCATACCGGGCCCTTTGTCGGTACTGGGCTAACGATGAGTTTAAGGCTAAGTTCCAGAGGGCTCGAGGGTGCAGAGGGGTTGAGGGGAATCACAAACACGGCCAAGATAACCACTTGCGTTTAGCTAAACGGATGGTAAGTGTATCTAACTTATGTTTATATATTCATAATATATTGTTGGTGCTAACATGTATTGACAGGAGCGCGAGACGGGGGTGCCGCCGACCCCTACTGAGATCTGGAAGAGAGCTCACAGGGACCCTTCTCAGCCCCAGGGGTGCAGTCAGGCCGCAGCCGAGCAGTTGGTAAGTGTAGAAATCATTCATAGTAAATATAAATATATGGATTGATGAACTTACACGGTTTTCTTGTTTTTCAGGCTAGGTACGGGGAGGAGGCTAGGAGGATACACGGCGCAGATTTCTATTGGGAACATGAACCAATCGATCCTCAAGCCACGTATGCAAGCGGAGGTGGAAAAGCCCACGGAAGGTGAGTTCATAAGTCATTTTATCGTTTTCAATTCAAAATATTCAAGATATTTCAATTCCATATTACTGATTCTTTTGTCATAGGCCCGCTATATTCAACGGAGTTTTTGACTCGAGGGCGGCAAGACATGCGAGAGGCAGCTCCACACAGTCTTTGTCGGCGGGCCCGAGTCGCCGTGTCTCGTAGGTGGAGACCCTTGCCCGTCATGTCCAGGAGAGTCGTGAGCAGCACCAGTCGGACATGGAGGCACAGAGGGCGGCGATGGAGGCCACCATCTCCTACCATTGAGCCTGCATGGAGCAGATGCGGCAGACAATGGAGATGTGACGGCAGACGATGACGGTAAGTTAAAGTAATTTAAATTTATCTCATTCTTAATAATATGTAATAACCTGTAACGTTTGCAATGCAGAGTTTCTTTCAAGGCTGCGAAGTCCAGGGGTTGCACCTAGAGCTACCTTCGCTGCCACCACCAATTCCACTGCCAGAATTGGAGCTACCGCCGTCGGTGCACATTTCTCCGAGTTTTCAGGTAATAAAAAACGTTCTTACTTAGTCTTAATTCATCAAATGTAGGCAAATGTAATTCAACTTCTATGTGTTGCAGGGATCCGTGACGGAGACTCAAACTCCGTCGCCGTCTATACCGACGCCTGGACTGACGCGCGGTGAGGACGTTGGCGGCTCTAGAGGTAGTGAATGCTAGCGGATAGTCTCTCTTTTTTTTTTCTATTCTTGTGATGAGATGCGAGACACTTTTGTGTTGTGATCGATTGAGATGTTATATATTGTCTTTTGACATGCGTTTGTGACTATTGCGAGACACTTTTGCTGCTGCTGTTATATATTTTATCTCTGTCGTGTTTCTAGCCATCGAGCCAGGCAGAATGTTCTGTTTTTTAAAAAAATAAAAAAACCTTAATTGCGACAGCTTTTTATACAGTACAGTCGCAAATAAGGTTACTGGACATTGCAAATTAACCTATTTTATCTGCGACGGCCGTAGTAAGGCCGTCGCAAATAGGTTCTTATTTGCGACGGCCACCGCCTGCCGTCGCGAATTATCGTGTCGGGCCCATCCGCTGGGCCAGGGCACTTATTTGCGACGGCAGGCCGAAGCCGTGGCAAACAACTTATTCACGACGGTGGCTGTCGTAAATAAACTTAATTGCGACAAAATACGAGCGACAGGCAGAAACCATCGCAAATATATAAAACCGTCGCAATTAGATTATTTACGACGGTTTTTCACTTATTTGCGATGGCCATGGCCATCGCAAATCGTCGGGGTTCCTGTATTGAATGGTATGTTCTTGTGATTGTTGATGACTATTCTAGATACTCTTGGGTTTATTTTATGGCATCTAAGAATGAAACATTTAGTCACTTTAGAACTTTATTTCTTAGATTATCAATTGATCACCCAAGATCTTTAAAAGCAATTAGATGTGATAACGAAACCGAATTTAAAAATCAATCGTTTGATCACTTTTGTGCTGAAAATGGAATAGATCATTAATTTTCTTCACCATATGTACCTCAACAAAATGGTGTTGTAGAGAGAAAGAACAGAAACTTAGTTGAGATGGCTAGGACTATGCCTGATGAATATCAAACTCCTAGAAATTTTTTGGCTGATGCAATTGCAACTGCTTGTTATGTCTCAAATCGTATTTTCTTGTGTGCTAAGCTAGGTAAAACACCATATGAACTTCGGTTTGGACATAGGCCTAGTGTCACACACTTTTGGGTCTTTGGTTGAAAATGTTTTGTTAAGAAACATGGTAATCTTGATAAATTTGAACCTAGATCCATTGATGGCATGTTTCCTGGTTACCCATCTCATACTAGAGGCTACCGTGTGCTTTTACATGACACTAACAAAATTGTGGAGATTTGTGAGGTTTCTTTTGATGAAGCTAGCTCAGGTACTAGCTATAATATTGCAGGACCAGACCAGACCCATATCCGCAGGGGGGGTATTTTCATCAAAGAAGATGAAGAAGTGATGTTGTTGCCTGAAAATTCAGGAGCTAATGACATTGTTCCAGCTCCTGATTTTGATTCACAACCAGCACCGACGATCACCATTGCTGGTCTAGATCGTCCTCAAGTCATAAGTTCTTCAATTTGTGATAAACATGAAGAAGAAGGAGCTTGTGAATTGTCTACTCCCCTCCGGGTCCTCAAAAGTCATCCTCCACAACAAATGATTGGAAGCTTGCACAAACGAGTCACACGGTCCATGTTTTGTGATCCAAACTCTCACGCTCATTCTGCATTTGTTGCTTCTTTTGAACCCAAAGATATATCACACGCACTAACTAGTGAATCTTGGATTATTGCCATGCAAGAATGTGAGACCTATGTGTGCTGAATACATTGGCTTTGACGATAAAAAATTTAAATACTACCAAAACACCTTTTTAACAAGGTCCGACTCTAGGTCCGAGCTCCTGCAAGGTCTGATGATAGGTCCGACGTAAGGTCCGACTTGCTTTATCTAGGTCTGACTTATTTTGGCTAGGTCCGACTTATTTTTGCTAGCTCTGGTGCTAGGTCCGACTAGATTTGGTAAGTTCCGTGCTAGGTCCGACTAAGCTTTAGTAAGCTCCGGCGCTAGGTCCGACTAGCTTTGGTAAGCTCCGGTTCAAGGTCCGGTTAGCTTTGGTAAGGTTCGGAGCTTGATTGCAATGGTTCTGCTTTTAACTTGCAATGTTTCGAACTTGCTTTACTCTTATGAAAAGTTTGCTTAGTATTATTTTACGAAGTTTTTGGTGTGTTTTGGTGGTTATGGTTGATATCACTTTGCTATGGTTTATAACATGCTTATGTGAGGTGCTCACGTAAGATGTTGTAGTTTCGGAACTAACAAGAGTCAAGTCGAGGACTTGTGCTCGGAAGTATTGGTTGTTTATTCATGTGCAGGTGTTGCTTGAGTTCAAGAAATGGTTGGTGACGGGATCCATTGAACTATTCTTAGGGAGAACATGAGGTTCAACAACCAAGTTCTGGAGGAATTGTGGTTGAGTTGATCGGGAGGTTGCGCAGTATGTTTGAATCAAGAACAATGCATATGAAGGTATCTTGGACGTCGTTGGAAGATGTTTGCACGTGTTCAAGGAGTGCATGGGCGTGGCTGCATGGTTCCAAGGCGTGATGAAGAGATGTGGATGTAAATAATTAGTCGGAAAGGTCCAACCGACTAGGTTATGGACTCAGGCTGCGGCTGAGTCGTGTTTGACTCAAATATGAAAAGTTTTGAGTTTGTTATGATAGGATTTCGTGTGGGTCACGAATTTGAGTTGTTTTAGGAATGTTTGGGACGTTACTAAGGTGTTTGGAAGTCTTAAGATTGCTTCTATCTGCGTGTAGAAGAGTCTTGAGCAGTATTGGAAAGCTACAGTTTGAATCCAAGTAGGAGTAGGAGTCCTAGTTTGAATTGGGTTGGCCATAGTGCTGGTTATGTAAGCAAGGGAGGCCAAGGCTCATGGGTGCACGACTATGGGGCTGTTCCTCTTGTATTTTATAAATAAAATTCGTATTCTAAAGGAACTTTTGTGCCTTGTTTGTCTGACTTGTTTCAGACAAGTTTTTCTCGCCGAGTTTCTGTTCAGCACTACCTTGCTTCGGTGGTTTTATCATAACTCGAGTTTTACAGATCCAATTGATGTGATTCTTTGTGAGTTGTATTCACAACTTGATTATATATCATCTGTAAAAATTTCACGGTCATTGAATTTGTGGTTTCTGATCTACACGAGTTTCTTTGCAGTATTCCAGAACTGTTTTTCTCGCGTAGGACAGATTGACCTTTGTTCGGTCATTCGATCGTAACTTGAGTTTCTCTCAACGGATTTTCATGATTCTTGTTGTGAAGTCTTCGTGACTTGATTCTCTACAATCTATACTTGTTTTGTCACAGTTGAACACGTTTAGATTAGTCGCACACACGGTTTATTTAACAGATTGGTTTTCTGCTGAGGGGTGTTTTGTTGCTTCCGCTGAAAAGTTTTTATCTACCATTCACCCCCCTATGGTAGCTTTACACGCGTACTTCGATCCTACAAAGAAGAGTTAGAAAATTTTGAAAGAAATAATGTTTGAAAACTTGTACCTCCACCTCAAGGTCACACTCTAATCGGAACTAAATGGGTGTTTAAAAATAAACAAAGTGAGGATGGGGTTGTGGTTAGCAATAAGGCTAGGTTGGTTGCTCAAGGTTTCACACAAGTTGAAGGACTAGATTTTGATGAAACTATTGCTCCTGTTGCTAGATTAGAAGCCATAATAATTTTGTTAGCATTTGCTGCATCTAAAGGTTTCAAGTTATATCAAATGGGTGTTAGAAGTACTTCTCTTAATTGCTACATAGATGAGAAGGTTTATGTCAAGCAACCACCGGGTTTTGAAAATCCAAATTATCCTAATCATGTTTACAAACTGTGCAAAGCCTTGTATGGTCTTAAACAAGCCCCTAGAGCATGGTATGATAGGTTAAAAATATTCTTACTTAAAAAGGGGTTTACCATGGGCAAGGTTGATAAAACTCTTTTTGTGCTTAAGCATGGCAATGATTCATTATTCGTTCAAGTGTATGTGGATGATATTATCTTTGGTTGTGCTTCTCATGATCTTGTGTCCAGGTTTTCAGCTATGATGACTTCAAAATTTGAGATGAGTATGATTGGAGAACTCACATACTTTTTGGGGCTGCAAATCAAGCAAACCAAGAAGGGTACTTTTGTGCATCAAACAAAGTTTACAAGAGACCTTCTTAAGCTTTTCAACATGGATAAAGCAAGTCTCTTCGGACACCAATGGGTACAGCAACGACACCAGGTTACTCTAATCTTTGTGATTTGCACGTGTTTTGACTAAACATCATGGAGAAATACTCCGCCAAAACTTGTGTGTTTAGTGGTATTGATTTTCAGGTTTGGAAGGCACACATGGAAGCTTTCATCCAGGCACAAGGCTTTGCAATATGGGAAAAGGTGCAAGCCTTACGATATGCCTTCAAACGATCAAGTCACAGCTACAAACATGAGAGATGTCGACAACAACAACAAGGCTCAGAACTTGATCATACAAGGACTAACTCAGAGCGACTTCGACCGTGTTGCACACCTCCAAGTGGCGTACGATATGTGGAGAGCACTTTGTGACTACCACGAAGATCCAACACGATCAAGGAGGTAATACAGGATATGTTCAAGAATAAATACATGCGCTTTGAGATGCAACCCGGTGAGTCCATTGATGACCTCTTTGCTCGCTTTAATAAAATTCTCAGCAACTTGCGTAGCGTCAATGTTAATTTTTCAGATGCTGAAAATGCTAGGCAATTACTAAGTGCATTAGACATGTCAATTTGGGAGATGAAAGTAACATCATACGTGAATCCACTGTCATGAGTACTCTTACATTAGATGTGCTTTATTCTAAGCTAAAAACTCATGAAATTGACATTATATCACGCAAGAACCCAAATAAGACTATTGCATTTGTTTCACAACGTGATATGCCTAGCTCCGGCCAATCATCTAGCAATACACTTGCTTTGCTGTCTTCACTAACCCTGGAATAGATTGAGGAGTTTCCAGAGGAGGAGCTGGTACTTCTTTCTACTAGGTTCTCAAAAGAAATGCAAAATGTGAGAACTAGAAGGAGAGGAAGCTCCGAACCTCAACGATGCTTTGAATGTGGTAAGACAGGACACTTTCATACAGATTGCCCTAACCTTTCAGGTCCTTCTAACCGTGATAAAAAGCAGAATAAAGTCAAGTCCTCTTTTGGCAACACCAACAAGAAAAAGAAGGGTTTTACAGGACGCAAACTGATAAACAGTTTCATCACCGCACTTCAAGTACTTGGCTCCAGTGATGTAGACATTGGAAGTGATGAAGATGAAGATGATCTAGCAAACTTGTGCTTCATGGCGGGCAAATCAAAATCAAGTATGGAGGATGCAGAACACAACAGTGACAACGAAGAGGTATGTCCTACTTGCGAAGAAATGTGTGATGCTATTTCTCGTGCCACTATTATTGTTAAGAAAAAGGACAAAAAGCTCAGGGACAATGCTGTTAAAATTAAGTCACTAGAATATGAAATTAATCGTTTAAAATCCTTGATTCCTAGTGATCATTCTTGTTCCTCATGTGATTTAATATATGAACAATTGTCCTCTCTAAGAAGTGCACACACCTCCACACTTGATAAACTTGAACTTGAAATCGAAAAGAACAAAAAGCTTGCTGCACTTAATGATAAAAACTTGAAAGATGCTTGTTCTTCTACAATTTATTTGCATTGTTCTACTTGCGATGATCTTGATAAGAAACTACAAGATGCTATGAAAGAAATTTCTATATTGAACAATGTTTTACGTTCTCATGAAGTAAAATATTGTTCCAATTGCAAATTAAAAGGAAAAACTTCATGTGAAAATTGCCTTGATCTATCAAATGAACTTGATAACATGCATAGGACATTAGATCGGTTTTGTAATGGGAATAAGAATCTAAACTTGATGCTGAATTCTTCCAAGTCTCGCAATAATAAAACTGGTATAGATTTTGATTCACATGCTCGTGCTAAGGAACATCCACCTAAAATTGTAAAATCATTAGGAAGTGGTTTGATTCAAACAGTTCCTAAACAAAAAGAAGTGGTTTTTAAATCTGCAGGAGTGTTGTCACATTCGGGTTCAAATAAGCATACTGCATGCTCATCTAGACATGAACACAAAGTTAAATTTCATTGTACCTATTGTGGTAGAGATGGTCATGTCATAGATATTTGTTATAGACTAGCTAAACAACATAAAAAGGAAAGGATGCAAGCTAGATCTTATAACTCTCATGCAAATATTGCTGCACATACTAAACCGAATGTCAGGAACATGCAACCTGCTGTTATGAGTCAGAAATATTCAAAGTTTACATCTGGAGCTTCAGTTTTTGCCTCCGGAGCTTCAGTTTTTGCCTCCGGAGCTACTGATTTTCGTGCTACACAAGTAACACCTCATAGGTCAGTAGTTAAGAACAAAAAATCTCAAACTTTGACTCATAAACCTGCTGTTTTATCTCAGCTTTCGCATGTTATTCCTGTTGGACGTCGTGTGACTCAGTACTGAATTCCTAAATACCTTTTAACTAACCCCAGTATTGAGTCATCGACGTATTGTGCTTCTATGTAGGTTACACGCTTGAGGAAGGAGAACATTTGGATTGTGGATTCAGGTTGCTCACGCAACATGACCGGTAACAAAGAATGGTTCTCCTCTCTCTCTCTTTTGTGTCACGTGTAGAGAATGTTACTTTTACCGATAATTCTTCAACTCCTATAATTGCTAAGGGTTCGGTTAGAGTAAATGATCACTACACTTTGAAGGATGTGGCACTTGTCAAAAATTTGAAATACAACTTGCTTCCTGTTTCATAATTGCTAGATGAAAATCTGGAAATTATTTTCAATAAAAACTGCTGCAAAGTTGTAGGTTCAAATAGTGAGCTTATCTTTAACATGTCTCGGTTTGGAAGAGTTTTTAAAGCTGATTTTGATATGTCTTCCTCTAAGCATAGATGTCTAGTTGCAAATGATTCCAAAGATTTATATTTTTGGCATCCTAGACTTGGTCGCATAGGCTTTGATCATCTCACGCGTGTTAGTGCTCTTGATTGCATACGTGGGCTGCCTAAGCTTAAAGGGGACAAACAAATTGTGTGCTCTTCTTGTAGACATGCTAAGATAGTTGCAGGTTCACATGCTCCTCTCACAATGACCATGACAACTGAACCGGGTCAACTTTTACACCTTGACACCGTAGGACCTTCACGTGTTCAATCCTTCGGAGGTAAATGGTATGTTCTTGTGATTGTTGATGACTATTCTGTACTCTTGGGTTTACTTTATGGCGTCTAAGAATGAAGCTTTTAGTCACTTTAGAACTTTATTTCTTAGATTATCAATTGATCACCTAGGATCTTTAAGAGCAATTAGAAGTGATAATGGAACCGAATTTAAAAATCAATCGTTTGATCACTTTTGTGCTGAAAATACAATAGATCATAAATTTTCTTCACCATATGTACCTCAACAAAACGGTGTTGTAGAGAGAAAGAACAGAACCTTAGTTGAGATGGCTAGGACTATGCTTGATGCATATCAAACTCCTAGGAAATTTTGGGCTGATGCAATTGCAACCGCTTGTTATGTCTTAAATCGTGTTTTCTTGAGTGCTAAGCTAGGTAAAACACCATATGAGCTCAGGTTTGGACATAGGACTAGTGTCACACACTTTAGTGTCTTTGGTTGCAAATGCTTTGTTAAGAAACATGGTAATCTTGATAAATTTGAAGCTAGATCTGTCGATGGCATGTTTCTTGGTTATCCATCTCATACTAGAGGCTACCGTGTGCTTTTACTTGATACTAACAAAATTGTGGAGACTTGTGAGGTTTCTTTTGATGAAGCCAGCCCAGGTACTAGTTCAAATATTACAGGTCCGGATCCGTATCTGCAGGGGGAGAGTATTTTCATTGAAGAAGAGGAAGAAGTGGTGCTGCTGCCCGAAAATTCAGCAGCTAATGACATTGTTCAAGCTCCTAATGTTGATTCACAGCCACCACCGACGACCACCATTGCTGGTCCAGATCCTCCTCACGTCACAAGCTCATCTATTTGTGATGAACATGAAGAAGAAGCTTGTGAAGTGTCCACTCCCCTCCGGATTCTCAAAAGTCATCCTTCACAACAAATTATTGGAAGCTTGCATGAACGAGTTACAAGATCCAGGTTTTTTGAGCCCAATTCTCATGCTCATTCTGCTTTTGTTGCTTCTTTTGAACCCAAAGATATATCACACGCACTCACTAATGAATCTTGGATTATTGCCATGCAAGAAGAGTTAGAAAATTTTGAAAGAAATAATGTTTGGAAACTTGTACCTCCACCTCAAGGTCACACTTTAATTGGAACTAAATGGATGTTTAAAAATAAACAAAGTGAGGATGGGGTTGTGGCTAGGAATAAGGCTAGCTTGGTTGCTCAAGGTTTCACACAAGTTGAAGGTCTATATTTTGATGAAACTTTTGCTCCTGTTGCTAGATTAGAAGCCATAAGAATTTTGTTAGGTTTCGCTGCATCTAAAGGTTTTAAGCTATATCAAATGGATGTTAAAAGTTATTTTCTTAATGGCTACATAGATGAGGAGGTTTATGTCAAACAACCACCTGGTTTTGAAAATCCAAATTTTCCTAATCATGTTTACAAACTGTCCAAAGCCTTGTACGGTCTCAAACAAGCCCCTAGAGCATGGCATGATAGGTTAAAAACATTATTACATGAAAAGGGGTTTACCATGGGCAAGGTTGATAAAACTCTTTTTGTGCTTAAGCATGGCAATGACTCATTATTCGTTCAAGTGTATGTGGATGATATTATCCGTGGTTGTGCTTCTCATGATCTTGCGTCCAAGTTTTCAGCTATGATGAGTTCAGAATTTGAGATGAGTATGATGGGAGAACTCACGTACTTTTTGGGGCTGCAAATCATACAAACCATGGAGGGTACCTTTGTGCATCAAACAAAGTATACAAAAGATCTCCTAAGGCGCTTCAACATGGACAAAAGGAAGCCTCTTCGGACACCAATGGGAACAGCAACAACACTTGAACTTGATGAAGATTGTGATCCCGTTGATCAAAAATAATATAGAAGCATGATCAGATCACTTTTGTATCTCACGGCATCAAGACCGGACATACAATCCAGCGTATGTCGTTGTGCACGGTTTCAAGTCTCCCCACGTGCTTCACATCGTCAAGCCGTCAAAAGGATTCTCAGGTACTTACATGGAACTAAAAAATTTGGCATTTTTCTTCCTTCTTCCTCAACCGTTACTTTGAAAGCTTTTTCCGATGCTGATTTTGGGGATTGTAGGATTGATAGGAAAAGTACTTCTGGTGCTTGTCATTTTCTTGGTAATTCACTTGTTGCCTGGTCCTCTAGAAAACAAAGTTTAGTTGCACAATCCACAGCCGAATCTGAATATGTAGCTGCTGCTAGTGCTTGCTCACAAATTCTTTGGATTGTTCAAACACTTAAGGACTATGGGGTTGATCTAGATAGTGTTCCACTGTTTTGTGATAACACTAGTGCCATTTTCATTGCTAAAAACCCCATGCAACATTCGAGAACTAAGCACATTGACATTAGGTATCACTTTCTCCGTGATAATGTCGAAAAAGGGAACATTGTGCTTCACCATGTAGATACCGAACAACAATTGGCTGACATTTTTACAAAACCTTTGGATTTCACTCGTTTTTGTTACATTCGTAGTGAAATAGGGGTTATGCATCCTCATGGCTTAAATTGAGGGAGAATTTTGAAACTTGGGAAGTCTATGTGTGAATCTAAAATTAAAATAATATGAGCATAGTATTTCATGCATCTATGACTTTCTGATTCCTTTTTCATGCTGAAAGTTCTTACTACATTACTCGTGTTATACATTTTGTAGTTTTTACCATGTCTAGTAATTGGAATAATTACTTACACTAAATCTGGTCATGGTTGGACTTTCTTGCTGTTTTGAACTTGTTGGATGCTCACAAGTGCTTTTAATCATAAAGAATTAATCAAGTAATCAACTCACATGTTGAATTTTTATGTTCAAATAGAAAAATGTGAAAAGATCAAGAGAATATGCATGCATCACACTTCTTCTTTTGAGATGCCTTATCATTGCACTTAGATATGAACTTGAAAGGAGTTGTGTATGACTAAAACCATGTCCTTAAGCTTCTGACTGTCAAATGACATAGGCTTGGCCTGGTTGGTTAGAATAAGGCTGATGTTGCATATAATCTCTTGCAAATGTCATAAGATCAAAATTTGTGCTTTAAATGATAAATAAAATGCAGCAACAAGTGTCATGCTTTCAGGTCTTGAAATAGTTAAGTTTGTGAGATCATGACTTGCTTAAATTGAAAATTACACTTGATCTCTAGCATGACTTACACTACTTTGTGTATCTCATTGATGTGATAGTGTAAGTTACTTGATAGTATGATTTGGATGAGCTTTGTTTTATATGTATATGTTATAATGTGCTCATAACAAATTAAAATTTCTCTTTTGTACCTTGCTAAATACATTGTTAAAGGGGGAGAAATTGATCACACATTACACACATTCACAAGTGTTTTGGCACGATCCTTCTCAGGGGGAGAATTTTTGGTATTTTTGTTTTTCTTCTCATTTTATTTCTGATTTACAAAGGGGGAGAAATTGTTTTCAAAACTTCTTATGTGAATAAGCCAATGTTCGGATTTTAAGTGGTGTTGCCAATGCATTCATCAAGGTGAAGATTGTGAGACCTATGTGTGCTGAATACATTGGCTTTGACGATAAAAGTTTTGAATACTACCAAAACACCTTTTTAACAAGGTATGACTCTAGGTCCGAGCTCCTGCAAGGTCTGACGATAGGTCCAACGTAAGGTCCGACTTGCTTTGTCTAGGTCTGACTTATTTTGGCTAGGTCCGACTTGTTTTTGCTAGCTCTGGTGCTAGGTTCGACTAACTTTGGTAAGTTCCGTGCTAGGTCCGACTAAGCTTTAGTAAGCTCCGGCGCTAGGTCCGACTAGCTTTGGTAAGCTCCGGTTCAAGGTCCGGTTAGCTTTGGTAAGGTTCGGAGCTTGATTGCAATGGTTTTGCTTTTAACTTGCAATGTTTTGAACTTGCTTTACTCTTATGGAAAGTTTGCTTAGTATTATTTTACTAAGTTTTTGGTGTGTTTTGGTGGTTATGGCTGATATCATTGTGCTATGGTTTACAACATGCTTATGTGAGGTGCTCACGTAAGATGTTGTAGTTTCGGAACTAACGAGAGTCAAGTCGAGGACTTGTGCTCGGAAGTATTGGTTGTTTATTCATGTGCAGGTGTTGCTTGAGTTCAAGACATGGCTGGTGACGGGATCCATTGAACTAGTCTTAGGGAGAACATGAGGTTCAACAACCAAGTTCGGGAGGAATTGTGGTTGAGTTGATCGGAAGGTTGCGCAGTATGTTTGAATCAAGAACAATGCATATGAAGATATCTTGGACGTCATTGGAAGATGTGTGCACGTGTGCAAGGAGTGCATGCACGTGGCTGCATGGTTCCAAGGCGTGATGAATAGATGTGGACGTAAAGAATTGGTCGGAAAGGTCCAATCGACTAGGTTATGGACTCAGGCTGCGGCTGAGTCGTGTTTGACTCAAATATGGAAAGTTTTGAGTTGGTTATAATAGGATTTCGTGTAGGTCACGAATTTGAGTTGTTTTAGGAATGTTTGGGACGTTACTAAGGTGTTTGGAAGTCTTAAGATTGCTTATATCTGCGTGTAGAAGAGTCTTGAATAGTATTGGAAAGCTACAGTTTGAATCCAAGTAGGAGTAGGAGTCCTAGTTTGAATTGGGTTGACCTTAGGGCTGGTTATATAAGCAAGGGAGGCCAAGGCTCGTTGGTGCACGACTTTGGGGCTGTTCCTCTTGTGTTTTGATAAATAAAATTCGTATTCTAAAGGAACTTTTGTGCCTTGTTCATCCGACTTTTTTCAGACAAGTTTTTCTCGTCGAGTTTCTGTTCAGCACTACCTTGCTTCGGTGGTTTTATCATAACTCGAGTTTTACAGTTCCAATTGATGTGATTCTTTTTGGGTTGATTTCACAACTTGATTATATATCATCTGTGAAAATTTCACGGTCACTGAATTTGTGGTTTCTGATCTACACGAGTTTCTTTGCGGTATTCCAGAACTGTTTTTCTCGCGTAGGACAGATTGACCTTTGTTCGATCTTTCGATCGTAACTTGAGTTTCTCTCAACGGATTTTCATGATTCTTTTTGTGACGTCTTCGTGACTTGATTATCTACAATCTATACTAGTTTTGTCACAGTTGAACACGTTTAGATTAGTCTCACACATGGTTTCTTTAACAGATCGGTTTTCTGCTGAGTGGTGTTTTGTTGCTTCCGCTGAAAAGTTTTTATCTACCATTCACCCCCCTCTGGTAGCTTTACACGTGTACTTCGATCCTACAAAGAAATAATGTTTGGAAACTTGTACCTCCACCTCAAGGTCACACTCTAATCGGAACTAAATGGGTGTTTAAAAATAAACAAAGTGAGGATGGGGTTGTGGTTAGCAATAAGGCTAGTTGGTTGCTCAAGGTTTCACACAAGTTGAAGGACTAGATTTTGATGAAAGTTTTGCTCCTGTTGCTAGATTAGAAGCCATAAGAATTTTGTTAGCATTTGCTGCATCTAAAGGTTTCAAGTTATATCAAATGGATGTTAGAAGTACTTTTCTTAATGGCTACATAGATGAGGACATTTATGTCAAGCAACCACCGGGTTTTAAAAATCCAAATTTTCCTAATCATGTTTACAAACTGTCCAAAGCCTTGTATGGTCTTAAACAAGCCCTTAGAGCATGGTATGATAGGTTAAAAACATTCTTACTTAAAAAGGGGTTTACCATGGGCAAGGTTGATAAAACTCTTTTTGTGCTTAAGCATGACAATGATTCATTATTCGTTCAAGTGTATGTGGATGATATTATCTTTGGTTGTGCTTCTCATGATCTTGTGTCCAAGTTTTCAGCTATGATGACTGCAAAATTTGAGATGAGTATGATTGGAGAACTCACATACTTTTTGGGGCTGCAAATCAAGCAAACCAAGGAGGGTACTTTTGTGCATCAAACAAAGAATACAAGAGACCTTCTTAAGCGTTTCAACATGGATAAAGCAAGTCTCTTCGGACACCAATGGGTACAGCAACGACACTTGAACTTGATGAAGATGGTGAACCCGTGGATCAAAAAGAATATAGAAGTATGATTGGATCACTTTTGTACCTCACGGCATCAAGACTGGACATACAATTCAGCGTATGTCTTTGTGCACAATTTCAAGCTTCCCCACGTGCTTCACATCATCAATCCGTCAATAGAATTCTCAGGTACTTACATGGAACTCAAGAATTTGGGGTTTTTCTTCCTTCTTCCTCAACCGTTACTTTGAAAGCTTTTCCGGATGCTGATTTTGGGGGTTGTAGAATTGATAGGAAAAGTATTCGGGTGCTTGTCATTTTCTTAGTAATTCACTTGTTGCTTGGTCCTCTAGAAAACAAAATCCAGTTGCACAATCCACAGCCGAATCTGAATATGTAGCTGCTGCTAGCGCTTGCTCACAAATTCTTTGGATTGTTCAAACACTTAAGGACTATGGGGTTGATCTAGATAGTGTTCCACTATTTTGTGATAACACTAGTGCCATTTGCATTGCTAAAAACCCCGTGCAACATTCGAAAACAAAGCACATTGACATTAGGTATCACTTTCTCCGTGATAATGTTAAAAAAGGAAATATTGTGCTTCACCATGTAGATACCGAACAACAATTGGCTGACATTTTTACAAAACCTTTGGACTTCATTCATTTTTGTTTCATTCGTAGTGAAATAGGGGTTATGCATCCTCATGGCTTAAATTGAGGGGGAGTTTTGAAACTTGGGAAGTCTATGTGTGAATCTAAATTTAAAATAATATGAGCGTAGTATTTCATACATATATGACTTTGTGATTACTTTTATATGCTGAAAGTTCTTACTACATTACTCATGTTATACATTTTGTAGTTTTTGCCATGACTAGTAATTGGAATAATTATTTACATAAAATCTGGTCATGATTAAACTTTCTTTCTGTTTTAAACTTGTTGCGTGCTCACAAGTGCTTTTAATAATGAAAAAATAATCAATCAACTATTCAAATGTTGAGCTTTTATGTTCAAATGAAAATTTGAGAAAAAAGATCAAGAGAATATGCATGCATCACACTTCTTCTTTCGAGATGGCTTATCATTGCACTTAGATATGAACTTGGAAGAAGTTGTGTATGACTAAAACCATGTCCTTAAGCTTCTGATTGTCAAATGACATAGGCTTGGCTTGGTTGGTTAGAATAAGGCTGATGCGGCATATAATCTCTTGCAAATGTCATATGATCTGAATTTGTGCTTTGAAAAATAATTAAAATGTAGCAACAAATGTCATGCTTTCAGGTCTTGACATAGTTAAGTTTGTGAGATCATGACTTGCATAACTTGAAAATTACACTTGATCTCTAGCATGGCTTACACTAGTTTATGTATCTCATTGATGCGATAGTATAAGTTACTTGATAGTATGGATTGGATAAGCTTTGTTTTATATGTATATGTTATAAATATGCTCATAACAATTAAAATTTCTCTTTTAAACCTTGCAGAATACATTGTCAAAGGGGGAGAAATTGATCACACATTGCACGATTCACAAGTGAATTGACACGATTCTTCTCAGGGGGAGAATTTTTGTTTTTCTTCTAATTTTATTTCTGATTTACATAGGGGGAGAAATATGTATAGGGGGAGAAATTTTTGTTTCGAAATTTCTTTCTCATTTGACTGTTTTCAAAACTTTTCATGTGAATAAGTCAATGTTCGGATTTTAAGTGATGTTGCAAATGCATTCATCAAGGGGGAGATTGTGAGACCAATGTGTGCTGAAAACATTGCTATGATGATAAAAATTTTGAATTCTGCCAAAACACTCTTTTTGTCAAGGTCCGACTCTTGGTCCGAGCTCCGACAAGATCCGACGTAAGGTTTGACTTGATATGGTTAGGTCCGACATGTGTTTGGTTAGCTCCGGCGGTAGGTCCGACTAGCTTTGGTAAGTTCCGGTGCTAGGTTCTGCTAGCTCTGGTAAGCTCAGGCTCAAGGTCCGGTTAGCTTTGGCAAGGTCCGGAGCTAAATCGCAATCGTTCTGTTTTTACCATGCAAATGTTTTGAGTTTTCTATACATCTATGGAAAGTTTTCTTAGTATTCTTTTACTAAGTTTTTGAAGTGTTATGTCTATTTACGGTGGTTAACATTTTTCTATGGTTTGCAGCATGCTTATGTTAGGTGTTCACATAAGGTGTTGTGGTTTTCGGAACTAACGTGAATCAAGTCGCGGACTTGTGCTCGAAAGTATTGGTTGTTTATTCATGTGCAGGTGTTGCTTGAGTTCAAGATATGGCTGGTGACGGGATCCATTGAACTAGTCTTAGGGAGAAGATGAGGTTCCACAACCAAGTTCGGGAGGAATTGTGGTTGAGTCGATCGGGAGGTCGCACAGCATGTTTGGATATAGAACAAGGCATATGAAGGTATCGTAGACGTCGTTGGAAGGTGTTTGCACGCGTGCAAGGAGTGCATGGGCGTGTCTACATTGTTCCAAGGAGTGGTGAAGAGATATGGAAGTGGAGATATGGTTGAAAAGGTTCAACCGGCTGGATTTTGCGCTCAGGCTGCGGCTGAGGCGGTTATGGTTTGTTTATGGAAAGTTTCGAGTTGGTTATAATAGGATTTCATGTTAGACATGAAGTAGAGTTGTTTTATTAATGTTTGGGACGTTCCTAAGGTATTTAGAAGTCTTAAAATTATTTCTATCTGCGTATAGAAGAGTCTTTAGCAGTATTGAAAAGTTACCGTTTGAATCCAAGTAGGAGTAGGAGTCCTAGATTCAATTGGGTTGGCTTAGGGCTGGTTATATAAGCAAGTGAGGCCAAGGCTCGTGGTGTGCACGACTTTGGGCTGTTCCTCTTATGTTTTGATCAATAAAATTCGTATTTTAGAGGGGCGTTTGTGCCTTGTTCGTCCGACTTGTTTTTGTCAAGTCTTTCTCGTCGAGTTTCTGGACAGCACGACAGTGCTTCGGTGTTTTGATCATAACTTGAGTTTTACAGATCCAATTGACGTGATTCCTTTTGGGTTGCCTTTACAACTTTATTATACATCATCTGTGAAAATTTCATGGTCATTGGATTTGTAGTTTCTGATCTACACGATTTTCTTTGCAGTGTTGCAGATCTGGTTTTTACTCGAGTAGAACAGATTGATCTTTCGATCATAACTTGAGTTATTTTTTACGGATTTCTGTGATTCTTGTTGTCGTGTCTTCGTGACTTGATTCTCTATAATATATACCACTTTTGTTACGGTTGAACACGTTTAGATCAGTCACATACACGGTTTCTTTAACAGATCGATTTTCTGCCGAGGTTTTTTTTTTGTTGCTTCCGCTAAAAAGTCCTCCCCCCTCTGGTAGCTTTTCACGTGCTTTTCGATCCTACAGTCATCCTCCCCACATTTTTCTTAATTATGAATCTCAGGACGAGATTCTTTTTAAGGGGGGAGGAATGTAAAAGTCCCAAAACTTGTAAATGGAAAAATTGAGTGGTGAATAAAGTTGAGTTCAAATTCAAGAAATAGGACTTGCAAAAACTTTTCTAAACATGTGAATGTGGTCATGTGCAAGCACATAATTTAAAGTACACATTGAATTCAAATGTTCATCTAAATGCAAAGGTGGTCATTTTAAATGAAGGATGAAAACTGTGGTTGTAACCAAATTGAAAGTTTGAATCCATATTTGAATTCTTCAGGTCCAAATTACGAGGAAGGCAAATTTTGAGAAAATTTGGAGTTACTTTGATAAGTATGTCAAAGGGGCTTTGAATTTAATTTGAATTTGAATTCAAATTCGAAACTGAGGTAAACCTTGTCAATTTGCCCAAATGGATTTCAAATTTGAGATCCTCATGACTGAAGTTTGCACTATGCCAAATTGGAGATATTTTGGGGGAGAAAAACAGTGGGACCCACTTGTCATTGAGAGGGGAAGACTTACAACCGAAGAGTTGTTCTCTGCTTCTCTGTTTTTTTCACTCGAAGGCGCTGAACAGCATCTTGCGCCACCGAGGCAGCGCCACTGCCACCTCCCGAGCACCTGCCGAACCGCCTCAGTGCTGATAAGATTTTTCCAGCCAGCCCAGCACTCGGCAAAGTGTGTTCTTCGACTGCCACTCGATCTCCTTCGCTGCTGCCTCCTCGCATGAGTGTTTCGGCCTCCAACAAACCACCACCACCGGTCCACCTGTGTCCAGCCATCTCGATGGGTTGCAAACCGAGCTGAGCCTCCCCACGCCGTCGCCGTGTCCTCCTCGAGGTGTCTGGCACAAGAGACCAATGTTTCTTCCACTGGAACTCGGCACCGAGCTCGGTTTGTCCACCGACGCCACAGTGAGCCGCCGGTCACAACAACCAGTCGCCCGGTCGCTACAGTTCCTCTCCCACTGAGCTTCAAAAGCAAAAAGGTTTGCTTACACCTTCTCTTGCTTCACCGCAACACCCGGCAGCTTGTCATAAACTGTGCTCGCCGGAATTTGGTTTTTCCCGCCGACATGCAGTATGAACCACGAGAAGGAAATCGGGAAATTAGGGCGACATGGTGCACCACTCATCACCAAACCAAGAAACCCAGTTTTAGACGTCCGTGCGAGTGCGTGGGATCAAGAACTAGGAAGAACCGTCGAGGGAACCTTCGGTTCTTTGAGGTTTTCGAGTATTCATCGAAATTGACCTAGGTTGCACGGTGAGCTTGTATTTTCCGCCATTTCTCGCGGGATCAGAGCCTTGAACGTTGCTCCCTAGGTTGTGGCGATGCTGTAGGAGCTAACCGAAGCAAGGTTTAGGCACTACAACGTCCTCGCGACATCGCCGGAGTTGCCTTAGAGGCTGTCGCTGTCGCGAAGCCATTTCCGGTGATTGTCGATCGGCGCCAAGGGTGGCAACGTGTTCTTCGCATGAAATAACATAGAGGCAGCGAGATTTGAGGAGTTTTGGGCACCGGAACCCACTCCCGGCGAGCTCTCCGGCGAGCTCGGTGGCGCGCGGGCGCGGGAGTCTGGAGGTTGAAGAAGGGTACACCGGGCCCTGCCGTCAGTGAGAAGGATTTGAAACTCAGATCCTTTGTGGCCTCGGATTGGCTTTGACTGCGTGATATAAACCCTGTAGCCTCGTGTGTCGACGTCTGAGAAGGCGCCACGTCACCCCGGGACCCGCTGTCAGACTTTTAAATTTTTTCCGGTTTAATTCAAATGCCAGATTTGATTCAAACTTTGGAAGGGCATAACTTTTGCTAGGAAGCTTCAAATTTACAGATCCAAATTGGGTTAAATTTAAATAATTGAAAAACTCTATCCAAATATGCAACCTAATTTTTATGAAAGTCATTATTTAATTCTGGAAATTATTAAAACTTTTTGGAAAAAGAATTTTAGAGGGAGTTTGGTTCATCCAAAAATCCTCAAATTTTTTTAGAGTAATATTTAGGATGCTATTGAACTCCTGTAAATATTTCAGATCATTTGGAGTTAATTTGATTAGGAGCATTCAGATTTTAATGGATGTGTTCAAGTGAATACAGAAATAATTTCAGAGAATTTCCAAAACTTAGAAATTCAGTTCTGTGAAATTCTTAGCTCCAAAAATCCTAGGAAAATTCAGACAGGCTCTATGAACTATAATTGAAATTGTAGCTCACTAAGTTTATGAACATGTGAGTTACTTCAGAATTAATTCCTTTTTGCTTAATTGCTTAGAGAATTGTTCTGAATAAACCACTCTGAAAAATGATAATTTTTGGTCCAGATGACTTTATTGTGACAAGGAACTCACATGAAAATTTTCAGCTCCATTGGAGCTCTGGATCATCACTGTACTGTTTAATCTCTTTAGTTGAGTAACACACAAGTGATGAAATGCACTTATCACTTGATCATGTTGCTTAACCCAAACCCAAACCACTAGCACCAGTGTCATTTTAAATTCTTAAACAGGGTTTCAGTTTTAAACTTGTCATTAGAACTTTTTAGCAAAAGCTTTACAATTAAATACATATGCATATTCATAACGTATAGCATCTATGTGAATATTGTGAAGCAATCGAAGTGGAGATCAAAGAGGGAGGAAACCGAGTGATCAAGCCTCAAGTGGTCTTCACTAACTGAACATTATATACTAGTCACCTGCAAAACCAAGGCAACCTTCGGTTTGCATTTAAGTTGTTTATAAAGTTTTACTTTGTTCACTGTTATGGTTTATAGTTTGTATGTGCGTTAGGTTAGGAATGATTTATACTACAACTGCATGACCAAATAAACCCTCGAGTCAAGGGTAGAAAACGTGTTCCCGCTGTAGAATAATGCTGTGCTAAAAAGGTTATGACATCCGGTAGAAGTCGAGTAGTTGGAATCTACTCGCGAGCTATAGTTCGGGATCACACAGGTGTGGTTTAAAGAGGCAAACTAAAGTTTATGTTTCCAAAGATGTGACCGGGCAGGAGGGTTAGGCTGCGACAAGATGAGGTCTTGGTCGCGTAGCTCTGCCTGTGTCTGTTAAGGACCGATGCGTGTGCGGCACCCATGAGCAAGTATTGAGTTGTGTACCGGATGCTTACTTCTATATGGGACCTAGGAAACCGATGTACCAAGTCATCTGGATTGTAGAGGCATACCACATCGTCTCGTTAGACCTATGAGCCCGAGACGGCGTGACCGGTTCTACAGTTGGGTGTCCAGCGAAAGGTTGTCACATATGACGTAATGAAGGACACCAGATTCGGGTCTTCAGAGGCGGGCGTACGTGTCGAGTTATCCGGGCAGTGTTTGTTTCGAAACACCATCCCTCGCGGATATGAGTACTGCTTGCTCACTGTGTTGTGACGTAGTAAGCAAGTTGTGTGATAACAGTTTGCAGGTTTTAATTGCTGTTATGATAATTCGAATTGCATTAAAACCATGAATGAAGTAGAGATAGAGCAAATTAAAGTTATTTTACACCTTGTGACAAGTAACATTGGAATGAAGCATTTCTTGTTTGATTGTGGAGTTCCAATGTTGCTCGGCACAAGGTCACTACTATGATGGCTAAAATCTGATAGTTAAGGATGAACGTGTAGGCGAGTCTTTATGCAACATATATGTTTACATCTTAAGTTACCTTCATGTAGAGTTGCATGCTTTAGGAGATACAGTTAAGTCTTGCTAAGACTTTGTGCTCACTCTTGCTATATGAGTGGTTTTGTGGGTTAACATCGACGCTTATAAAGAAGGTTGTCCGGTGAGACTCGGTGACTTCCGAGTCATGTAACACATGGAGAACCCAGCCGCTGCCATGTCTTCGTGTTGCTAGCGAGAGGAGTCCGCGGGCTGGACGTCTTCTCGAGTGCTCATTAGTTATTCGACGTGAGTTGATTGTAGTCTTCCGCTGTAGCTATTTGATGTAAATTATTTACAAAGAACACTTGTAAGCTTCCGCTTTTGATTTATGTAATACAATTTCCTTATATGTGTGCTGTTGGGTGTCGCATAACACGGCACCACCCAATGCTATTCTGGGCGAGTGGCACGGCCCCGTGACACGGGCCAGGTCCCCCTTAGTCAACACCCTCGCGCAACTCGGTACGCGAGCGTATGGGAGCTTGCGACCTCCGCCGGACTCTCGAAGCTAGGGGGCGAACTCAAGAATGCCCCTCGGGGTCGCCTTCCAACTCCCGCCCAAAAGGCCTCACCAGGCCAGCCACCACGGCCACGGAAGAGGACAGAGCCTAAGCCCCAGTCCCCCAGGCCCAAAAAGCCATTGGGAAGGCGATACGCTGTGCTCCCTTTCCACAAAGATTCAAGGCCCCAACCAACATCAGAAAATATGACGGGAAACCAACCCCGAAGTATGGTAGGAGGAGTACTGTGAGACCTATGTGTGCTGAATACATTGGCAATTAGAATAAAAGTGAGGATTTACATTCAAAATTTTGAATATTGCCAAAATACCCGCTTCGGATTGTCTGAACTTTCTCATTGCATTTCAGGAGTAACTGTCACTGTAGAGCAGCTGTTTTCATACTATTTAATCTTCAGCCACTCTGTTTTTAACTTGCAATGTTTCGAAACTTGCTTCTTAGCTTATGCTGTAACACCCTCAAAATTACTACCATGCATGGCATACATCTTTTCATATAGAGAAGCATATAAAAAGAAGAAGAAATAAAGACAGGAATATAGAAGCAAATAAAATTATAAAAGGAAATAGAAATGGAAAATCATGAAAATAAATAGATAAGTAAAACAAATAAAAAGAAAAAGAAAAAAATAAAATAGCCAAATTGGGCCACCCAAATTTTCCGCCAAATACCCCTCTCCCCTAATTTCCCAAAATTTTCCCAATTTTCCTGATTTTCCCCAAATTCCCCAAAATTCACCTAGGGATTTTTTCCCACATTTGGGGGGGAATTTCCCCTGAATTCGGCCGCCCCACTTAGGGGGGGGGACCGTAATGGGCCCCACCCCCTTGGCCGCAGCCCATTAGGGGGGAGACCCTAACCGCCCCCTTTTGCTTTTTTGTGGGCTTTTATTTTCTCAATTAATATCAGCCATTGGTGGAAAACAAATGATAAAATCCTAGCCCCTAGCTCCCACCACTTTTAAAATTAAATCTCAGCCCTTGGATAATTGGGTTGCTAAAATCTTAGTCTCCCTAGCTCTTTTCCCCTCTTATAAAAAAACCCTCCCCTTAGCCACCACCCCAGCCCCAAAAACCCCTGGCTGCCGCCCTCCCCTGCTGCCAAGCTCAGGTCGCTGCCCCTTGCTGGAGTTTGGCCGCCGTTGAAGCTCTGCCATGCCTCGCCATCGCCGGAGAAGAAGCCCCCGACGTTCTGCCCTAGCCGCAGCCTCACCAATCTCCATAGAAGATCTCCAGCTACTGCCACTGTAAGGAGGAGGCCCTGCCGCAAGGAAGAAAGGAGGAAGAAGTGAGGTAGGTTTTTCATTACCCCTCTTACCACATCGCCTCTGTTTCTACACACCCGTATTCTCCATCCCCTGCGAGCAGAAAATTCTGCGTGTGGACAGACCATGTTTTGGTCAATTTTTGATGGTGTGATTTATCTACAAACTGTGTCAAGATCATAACCACGTCAACACTTGATCCCAGCCGCCTTGTTCATCATAAAACCCCATGGAAGCCTACCAAAACTAGCAAGAACACGTGCAAACTGATTTTTATAAACTGCACCATAGGAATTGCATTCATCCACCTCATTGCATCTTGAGTAAAGTTTGTGCATGAAATTGAATGCTGTAAATTTTGTATGTGCATGGCTGTGAGTAGAAGGACACGCTCAAGAGGCCGTCTACAAGGAACTACAGCACCAAGACTTTGAGACGCTTGAGCAACACGAACCACGGGAGCAAGGCAAGTGCCCCTTGACCATATTGATCCTATGTTTCTGAAACTGTTTTGCTTGCGAAAACTTGTATGCTTGTGTCAACTTTATGGGACACCCTTTTATAGGAGTTTACTAGTTTTTTTAACCATCCTTGTCGTCGGGAAAGTTGATGAGTCAGGTATGGTTATTTTTCCTTTTTGCTTCGCTTAACCTACGGGATACGGAAAGGTGAAATAAAACTTGGTTAGCTACTGCACTCATTACGATTAAAGTTGATGAGAACTTGATGATATTAATGAGCATTGAATCGGGGAGATCTAGGCGAGCTTGGTTCGTGGATGTTGCTGAATGAGATGGTAATTTGCTTGACGTAGATCTAAGGTCCGGTTCATGTGAGCACATGCCAAGAAAATAGTGCCACTACAAGGCCAAATATGGGTGCGGCTTAGCTGACTAATTAGGTGTGTTGCTAGCTTGTTATGGACCGTTGGATGGTGCGGGGAATGGGAGTCGATGAGGACTGCCCTGGGAACTGCATGGCACAAGAGGGGGCCATGGGTGGGAGAATGGAGATTCAAGCCTGCCGGTGAAACCTCTGTGGGTCCGTACATCCTAGTAGCCCCTTTATAAAGGCTATTTTGTGATCTCTTGGACACACACCGACGGTTGTGTACTGGTATAATGGAAGTTCTTTCTAGTCGCCGACGGGTGACAAAATCACGAACATGTGGGTAAAGTGGTGCCACCTCTGCAGAGTGTAAAACTATCATGATAGCCGTGCTTCTGGTTACAAGCACCTGGCCAACTTCTATGATTAGAGGCAAAACTTGAGATGGTTATTCGGGTATGGTCATTGGGATTGGTTTTGGGACTATTTTGGGTCATGACAATGAGTTTGGTTTCGGTTCTATGAAAATGAGATGGTTATTAATATTGATGAGTATGAGATGAACTTGAGAAAGATTATTGAGGCTTGATAAATGGTGAATTATGATGAAGGAATGTTGATGAATTACCTGGTTATGATGGGATTAAACTCACCTAGAAATAGTTTCTATTTTTACCATATTTTTGAAATAATATTAGTTTTCTGCAATGAACCTATTTATTCCCTACCTTGTTGTAAGCTACATGTCATACTTTTCCCGCACTTGCGTAGTACGACATGTACTCACCCTTTCATTTCGCACATATACATCAGCTACAGGAGAAGAGTACTTCGAGGAACATGTGGAGTACTAGGCGTGCACACTACCATCAACATGCCTGTGGAGTTGAAGTTGGAGCCTGCTGTCTTAGTCGTTTTCTGCTGTCGATTAGAGTCTTCCGCTGCAAGAATAAGTTAGATATTCAAGAGTGAGACAATGAGTCAATGTAATAAAGTACTTAAAAACTTTTTGTACATGGTTATATTCTGAATTTCAGTTTGTGATAAAGCTGTGTATGTATGATGAACATTCTGGGCACACATATGCATTCACTTGGTTCATTTTCGGAACCGGGTGTCACAAATTGGCATCAGAGCCACATTGACTTTAGGACGCAAGCCTAGATAGAATGGACACTCTAAAACACATAGGAACACCCCTCTAAACTGCTATTTTCGAAAATTGCTTGCTGCTGCATTTTAATTGTCAATTCAGCCACCGCAAAGTGCTTTTTTCAGTCCCTCTTTTTCTCTTCTTTGGACAGCAACACTTTTATTTTCTTGCTTCATAGCTTCTGAAGTTTTTGAGTTATTTCCTTCTTATCTGAAGTTCCTCATATCTTATTTATAGATGCCGGTGACTAGGAGCACATCACGCATAAGGTCTCGTCCACCACCACTTGGGAGTGCACTTAACCCCATTGAGGTGTCCGATAGACCATATTGGGAGGAGGTGAAGATGGAAACCCATGAGGAAGATGAAGTCAGTAGATCTATGCATGAGGAAAAGGATCCAGAAGAGTTGGAACCATTTGAAGAAGACATGGAAGATGATCCACAAGAACAGCATTAGTACGCACCTCAGGAGGAGTTTCATGCGGGCTTACACCCAGTGAAGCCTCATGAAGCTATGTCGGAAGGAGATGAATCCGAAGAGGAGCCACCCATTGCTGAGGCTGAGAATGAAGGTGATGAACGGGCCAACCGTTCAGTTCAAGAATTCCGGTCCGACAGGATGGAGGGAGGACAGATATCCAAGGAGCTTAAAGATGTAAGGGCTCAAGTTTTGCATACACTCAAAGTGTTCATCACCCCACACACACACACCTCATTTGAGGAAGTTTTATGAACATCTTTGAAGAGCAAGTAAACACCATCAACATAGTCATTAGATGATAAACTCACAAAATGCAAAAGTGGTACTTTCCACATGCATCGTATAGGGGCTGAGAATATGAAAAACTTCTACACCTTGCTAGGACTGCTCATGCCAAATTTCACCCAAATTCAAAACCTTTTGAGCTATTTTTGGATATAATTAGAAATAGGTTAGTTTGAACTTAAATTTAAATTCAAACTCCTTTCACCACATGAATTCAAAAGGGGGATTCATATTCACACTAAGCACATTTTTGTGAGCTCACACACCAATTTTCACTCCATTTATAGTTGATCTTGACATGAGCTAATTTGGCTAAATTCAAATCAAATTTGAATTTCAGTTCACATGTGCTGCAAATTCAATCAAACAAAATTCCACAATTGATCACTTTACGAACCAAATCCCAATTTGGGTGATCGATCAAATGACTAAGGGTAGTAAGGTCCCTACTGTTTTGAGCAGTAGGAAAAATTGAATTTCAGAGGTTAAGACATGGAAGTGGGGCCCCCTTGTCAGTCACTCATTTGAGCAAACCGACTGAAGAACAGAGGCTTCGGTTCTCGGGTTGCAGCAGCGAGCGCCCCCGATGCTGACACCTCCTCGCTGTGGCGTCGAGCTGGAGAGCTGCTCGGGATAAAATCACACACACGAGCTGATCCTTTGCCGCACGAACAGAACCAAACCGATTTTGCTTCCTCTTCTTGCACACGAACTAAGCCGATAGTGCCGCTGTTGTCGTGCGATCAAGTGCCGGCAAAAACCACTGTGCACCAAACGTGCCCGAGCTGTAAAAACCGCACCGGCTGCTTGTCTTCCACTTCCACAGCACACAAGCAAACCAGTTTCGAGCTTCCCGACCCTAAACCGACGATGCTCGTGGCGACCGAAAGTTGCCGCCAAGTGGTGCTCTCGTGGGCAGCCCGACTGGGTGGTTTTCACGCACGAGCAAGCACACCCGAGGATGCGTCGGTGACCGGCGCTGCTTCTCTCCAAGCCGTGTGTCTAGCCATGGACGACCGATCTTTAATTTTGTATTTTTGCTCCGGCGTGCACGAACAAACGATCGGGTACGAAGTGATCAAATTCTCACTCCTTAATGGTTTTTAGGTTACCAATACTTGCGTAGGGGAGCTAGACTAGCTGGGGAACGATTGCTCTTCGCAACCCTAGCGTGAAAGTCTCAGTAGACGGTCTATTTCATGATCTTCCATCGGCCGCCGTGACAAACCGCCTCGGGTGCACGGTGCGAGCTCACTTAGGATCTCTCCCGAGCTAAACGGAGTTCAAGTCAAGCATCTACATATCACACCGGTGCTGTAGAGCTTGAAAACATAGGGTTTGGCGGGCTAGAGGTGGCGGGCGACGTCGCCGAAGTCGGTGTGAGCCGCTGTGTCGTCGCAAGCTAGGTATGGGCCACGGCAGGCGCGAGGAAACTTCACTGAAGTGCTCCTCGTGTTAGGTTAGAGTCTAGCGGCAAGCTAGAGCGCGGGAGGTGGCCGGAGGAGCAAGTTCCGGCGAGCTACGGCGAGCTCGGGCGCAGGCGCGCACGGGAGCGAGGGGAGGAAGAAGATGGGCGCGGCTCCCACGTGTCAGCCACTGTTTTGAGCCGGACCAGATCTTCTGTGAACCCGGATCAAAGTGTGGCTGTGCGTTGTAACTTTGTGACCCCTTGTGCCTTTCTCGAAAATAGCAACATGTAGCCCCGGTCCCACGCGCAGCAATTTAAACATTTTCCGAATTTAAGTTTCTAGTTCAAACTTCAAAACCACATAACCTTGGCTAGGAAACTCCAAATCGAGTGAAACAAATTTTTTTGGATTCAGCTCTCTGAGTACTTTCCAACAAATCAAGTTTCACTTTATGAAAATCCTTATTTATTAAGAATTAATTCAAAAAATTTAAAATGTTTAGAATTTTAACTGAAGAACCCTTTAGTAGAAAATTCTGAAATTTGGCCAGGATGTTCATCATAATATCCCTGAGATACCATAAAAATTTCAGATCCATCTGAGCTAATTTGATCCACCTAATGGTGGGATTAATGAAACTGTTCCAGAGAAAATGAAAAATGTCCAGAAACATTTTCAGATTTTCTCTGAACTTGTTTAGCTCATATCTTCTGCTAGGAATCTTCCAATTATGTGAAACCAATTCCATTAGAACCCTTTGAAAATCTAGTTTCCAGAAAGTCATGGCTTGATCCATGAAAATCACTAGAACACCCTAAGAACTCCAATTAAGGCCGAATGCACATTTATTTGTGGAGGGCTCATGTGAGCTTTGCTGCAAATGAAATTTGCCCAAGTCTCTGTTTAGGTTGTGTCCAAACCACAATAAAAATTTCAGAGTCATTGGGCATGTCTAGCAGTACGTATAGTTTTAAGGTTGAGGAGGAGCCAGAAGTCTTAGACTTCATAACTCCGGAGGAACAGCTAGCCTACGACCAGCAGCAGCAATACAAGCTCCGGTTTGCATTATCCTTTTATAAACTTTATTGTTTCGAGAACTTATATTGAGTACCCACCTTACTTATGCATTAGAGTCTTGTTTGAAAACCCAAATGCATAGCCAAGAAAACCCTGGTTTCGGGCTTAGGTTTTTTAAACCTCGTGTAGGATTCAGTACAAGTCGAGTAGTTGGAACTGCTCGCGAGAATAGGCTAGAGGCACACCACTCAGTTAGAGATAGCAAATAGAACATATGGCAAGAAAAATGAGACCGAGCGAAGGGCAGCAGGACGTTGGTCCTGGGTGCCATAGCTCCGCTTGTGTCGATTGAGGACCGAGCCGTGTGCGGGCCTGTTGAACAAGCTAGAACAGTACCAAAGACATACTGGATATATGGGAACCGGGAAACCGATGTAATTCGGGTAGCTGGGTGTTGAGAAATAGCTGGTCGTCCAGAGGGTAGGTTGAGAGCTTGAGGTGTAAATCGGCTGGCGGCACTGCGGATGCGTGCACAGAGACCTCTTTCTCGGGACGATGGGACCGGCTCAACATTTGGCTGACGGATGAAAGGTGGTTGCGTACGACATCCGTGATGGTTGCTGTAGGCAACATCGAATACGGGCGTATGTGACGGGTTATTCGGGTAACCCTGCAGGTGTAAATCGATTATAATCGCCGTCCCTCGCGGTCAGAGAGTACCACTTGTTCACTGTACCGTGACGTAGAAAGAACAGGCTAGAGTCATGTTAAAAGTTGCTGATTGAAAGCTGTACCTTGGTTGCTAATGATTTGTTGTAGTTTAGAGAAAATTAAAATTCTTTTCAATCCTGGGCAAAGCACATGAGAGAAATGTGTTTCTTGTTCGATTGCGGCTCTCTCATGTGTCTTAGCGTGAGGTTCTCCACAACTTGCTACTAAAACTTGAAAGTAAGTTTCAACTATTTAGGCGTGTCCTTTGCAACTTACATTCCCATTTACACTGTAATCCAGCATGTAGAAGTTTCATGTATAGGAAAGGCGGGTGAGTCTTGCTGAGCCATCGTGCTCACTGCTTGTGTTTGAAGATTTTGCAGGGTGTTATGAGGAGGAGACCCCTGAGGAGGAGACGGAACCCCAAGCGGGCAACCACATCGAATGGGAGTCGTGCACGCCGCCGTGTTAGTGTGTGTGCCTACTAGAGGGAACACGTTCACGGGCTGAACGTGAACTCTGTTGCTTAGTCTATGCCCGTGAGTGTGGACTGAATGTATTTTGTTGTAAACATGTTTATTAACTCTTTTATGTAATAAAACTTTGCTTCCGCTTTGTACTTTTTACGTGTGTTATCCAGTGCGGTGCAACGCAGCACCCCTCAGCGTGATCCGGGCTAGTCAAGGCCGGTTGGGTCCTTGCAGCGTGGTATCAGAGCTCGCTTGAGGTTTAACGCACTTAAAAAGGTCATCTTTTCAAAAACTCAGTGAGGAACGAGTTAGTAGCCCATATAAGGATTTTATTAGTGTATAGCAAGTGGCAAGTCTAACCTAATTGCTTATGTCGGAAAATCATGCATCTCAGGACGTCAAATGTCTTGGGGGTGCATGTAAGCGCTGTCCACCATGCGCACAAGCTAAAGGGTGGAGCCTCACGGGTGGCAGGTAACCCAGCCAGCTTTAGTATCCTCTACGACTCTTCATATCGTTTGGAGTATTCGAGCAATGCACTTCCCTGGTGTGCTACTGGCAAGTATGGGAGACCCTGTCATGTGGTTAGTAACATGAACATGTAGCTCAAGGCATGATTGGCTTGAGAACAACCGTGCGAGTTATGACGGACGGTTGTATGAACTGTATTGGGACCGGGTTCCTTGTGCAGCCGAACCTGATGATTTTGTGATTTACTTGCAGGTAGTCTGACCATGAATCGGTAGACGAGTAGCACGCATGTGTGAGAGACACTTTAGTGCCACTGAACTGACGGAGCCGTCTAAGTCCAGTATAGGTTTTTCTTTGTGAGGAACGTAGTACCGACATGAACTGGTGACGCTTCGACGTCACACCCCACTAAATGATCAACATCATTGTAAAACATGAAGGTTTTGATCTATAGCACTAAAATTGTGACTTAACTTCTTCCCTTAATCAGGATTTTCAAAGTTAACAAGTTTTCAACTTATAGGATATTAAGGACAGAGTCCCCTGTTTCAGCTGAAAAAAGGCTGAAGTTAAACAGAGGTTAGAGGTCGAGTTCTTTCGAGGATTGGGGTCATATGATACATTTATGGAAAGCTTTGGAAGATCTTTACAACTTTTCTATTGATGTCCAGAGGTGTTTCATCCCTTAACCAGTGGAAAAATGCAGTAGAGTTGAAACTGTCCAGAAAACAGGGCAGATCAAATACTCTCTGTAACTCTCTGTAAATTGAGTATAACTTCCTGCATAAAAATCCAAAAATAGAAAATGAGGTAGTTCTGAAAATATAATGAGATAGGTTACAACTTTGTAACAGAAAGTTTTGTCAAATTCGAGGTAGAATTAATTGGAATTCTTGGATCAATTCAGTAGCCAAGCGGGGAGGTGCTGTCCAATTTCCTCCAGAAATTCGGTCAACTTTGACATCTCATAACTTTTGAACCAGGATAGATCTGAGGGCAAACAAATACATTCTGGAAATATATTGAAGTTAACTTTAACTTTTATGTTGAGCTCCAGAATTGTTTTGCATTTAGCATGGTCTAAATCAGGTTGAAAGGGAAACTGGTCAGAGCTGTCAGTTTGGGCAGCAAACTAGCAATCAAAATTTGTGCTAAGTTTGATTTGTGTTTTCAAATTTTATGAGTTCAATGAAATGTTTTATATTATGACTCAATGAATTACTGTTGAAATTCATATTTGACCTTTTCAAATATATTTCCACAGATGACAGCGGATGAACAACTGGAGAACGGGTGGGTGGTATCCCACTGTTGTCAACGCAGCGGTTATCCTGAACTGTTGAAGCAAATGCTTCAATATTTTGGGTACGTGGAAATGCTGAAGTACAACGCCAAGGGAAAAGGCGAGGAGGGGAACAGGACATGGACCATCCATATCAATGTTCCAGCAGGACCTACGCCACCCGGTTGGGCACCGTTCACCATTACGGTGAGAGGTAGACAACCGGAGGAGATGTGGCAAGTGGCAACCCGTGACACCATGTCGCGTTTCTGCCAACTACATGTGGGGGCTATGGAGGGCACTCCATATGCGCTTGTTCCAGTGGAGGGATGAGCTAATCACATGTGGAGGGAGAGGTACGCTGCAGCAACTGATTCGAGTTGCCCAAGCTACAACCCTACGGAGGCGAACCTCAGCCTCCAGTTGATGGCAGGAAGGACGGTGATGGACAGCCAAGCTGTCCGCACGGATCAACTTGCCGTGGAGCTTAAGGAGAGCACCAGCCACCGAGACCATTTCGAGAGTGCTCACAGCGCACTCCGTAATGTGCTCCTTCCGACGATAAAGCAACTGAACGAACAACACGATCAGTTGTGTCGTCTGAAGAAGGTGAAGAAGAAAAGTCGTGTCGACATCATGGCTTTACAGCAGCAAGTGCAGGCCTTGACCCAGCAGAACGATGTCCTTACTCAAGAGCGTGATGACGCTATTGAGGAGGGGCAGGGCTGGGAAGAAGACTACAACCAGGCCATGGACGAGGTGCATGCGTTACAAGACCTCGTGCCTCCGGTAGTGGACCTACCGATGGTAGGTGCCGTACCCATGGTTTTGGGTATCCCGGCGATGTGGGAACCTGAACCGGAAGAGGAGGTCATGGACCCGGAGCCACCAGCGGAGGTAGCAGAGGAGGACGACCCGCAGGAGGTCGAGTTCTACTCCGAGTAGTGAGTTACCGTTGCCAAGTAGGGCAGCGAGGGTGGTGTATAGAAACTTTTGTAATCGGTGACATGTCGTGTAGACAGTAGTATGTGTATAGGTAGTGACGACATGAGCACGACTTCTTGGAGATCCGAGAATAATGTATCTTGTATAAAGTTTATGCTTTATCAATATATGTGAATTTTGTGCAGGTTTATTCATGTGTCACTGCAATACCTACGGTTTTATATGGAATTTTAAGAATGACATGTGCTGATCGCTGCTCTTTTGAACTTCAGAATGACTCGCACTCGTGCCAACCCAGAAGGTTGGGGGTTCTAGTCAGGGGGAGAGGCCTCCCAACAGCCTCCCAAGGATTCCTCGGGACAGCAACAGCAGCAACAGCAACAACCGCCACCGCCAACATTTACATTGGCCGACATCGTTGCGGCCATGGCGGGCTCACATCAGCAGCATACAGAGCTGCTGCAAACTCTTATTGTGAATACGTCTCGACCAGAGTGACGTCAAGAATGAGAGGAGCGCCAACAAAGCTCCTACTCCAACTTTCTGGCTACTCATCCCCCGGTATTCTCAAGGGCGGATGAACCCCTCGATACGGACAACTGGCTCCGCACGTTGGAGATTAAGTTCAGGCTGCTCCAAGTGAGTGAGCAGCGCAAGACTCAGTTCGCGGCCCAGCAACTTCAAGGGTTTGCGAGCGCTTGGTGGGCAAACTTCTTTGCCTCGCAACCCACCGAGCGAGATCTGACCTGGGCGGATTTCCAGATGACCTTCAGGGCCTATTACATACCGCTGGGTCTGATGAAGAGGAAGACACAAGAATTCCTCCATCTGCAACAAGGCAGCAGGAACGCGCTGGAGTACTCCAGGGCGTTCAACGATCTTGCGCTCTATGCGTCATATCACGCCAATACTGATGAGAAGCGGTGGGACCACTTTTACCAGGGGCTTAATCCGCTCCTGAAGGATAAGCTGGCAATGTTCAATCGCGGCAGCCTCAACGACATTATTGATGCTGCGATTGTTTAAGAGGACTCCAGTGTAAAATCCCTAAAAAGTGGTAGCAAGAAAAAATTCAGCTCATGTACACTTAGGAAAAATGAGGGGAATTTAAACTTTGAATTATAATGGTGTAGGTTCAAAGTGAGGATTTAAATTTCCCAAAAACTTCAAAACATGGAGATATAAATTCATAACTTGGATCTTCATAGCCCAGATATTCACCCTTCCAAATTTCAGTTCATTTGGAGGAGTTTCAATGTATGTATGGGATTAAAAGGAGAAGCCCTCTAATCTGAATTTGAAATTCAGTTTCAAATTTGAGTTTTCTCAATTTGCAAATTTGGTTCCACAAATGTTTTCCTTACATTTGAATTAACAACCATGCAAAAATCAGAAATTTTGGCCCTGGTTTGCTATATTTTTGGAGCAAGGCAAAGGGGAGGATTCAAATGCATTTCAAATTCAAATGATCAAACACAATTCAAATTCTACACAAGAATTCAAACCATTTGAATTCGGCATATTCAAACTATGACTTTGAGGTGAAGCAAAGCCTTTAAGTTTGAGTAGCTGTGGAGAAATATCAGTGGAAAAAGTTGACTGAGAATTGAGGGGATGGGGTCCACATGTCAGTCATCCAATTTCCTTCACCGCCTCTGTTTTTCCTTCGGTCGAACAGCTAGCGAACGCCAGTGCCGGTTGCGACCCAACCCCGCTGATTTCCACCGCGCCACCTCCTGCTCGGGAGATCAGCACACCGAGAATGATATTTCACCGCCCTGGTGCCCACGTGAATGATTGCCTCACTCGCACATTCGACCCTCTGCTCAGCTCGAGTAGCCTCAATCGCCGCTCAGTTGCTCCGCGCCGCCCGTTCGTCACTGACGCAACCCCGGTGTTGTCATGCCCGGTTGAGGTCATAGGAAGGTGCGCAAGGCTCTCTAGTTCCTCACTGAAGACAGTCCATAACATTCCCCCGAACCGATCCCGAGAACTGCGCATAGTTCGTCGTTCCACGTTCAAACTTTGCTGTCACGACGCTGCACCATCGACCGGTCGCCTCGGACTCGTTCACGCTCAACCAACCGGTGTTCTAGGTGCGTTGTCGACCCTTCTTGTTGTCCTCCCGTTTTGGAGCTAGGTCCTAGCCTAGGTCAGCCGGAATTTGAAGTTTGTCACCGGCGGTTACTTGGAACCGAGGCGAAAGAAATGGGAAATTCCACGGCCATATTGGGTTAGGGTTCACAAGAGTCTAGGCATAGGTTCTCCAATCAATGACGGCCCTCTCGAGCAAACGGCAAGCAAAACCATGCAGATTCCGAAGGGTTCTCCGTGCTTTCCCTCACGGCGGTGAAGAACGACGTCAGTCACACGGTGAGCTTATGTTTCCGGCCGTTTTCTGAGGGATCAGGGTAGTGTTCCGGGTTCCCCATGTCACGGCGGTGCTGTAGGACCAAACAGTGGTCGGTTTCCGGGCTCGCCGGGTGAGTACCATGTTGCCGGAGTCGCCCGAGTTACTGCCACCGTCGGGGAGGTATTTCCGGCCATTTAGCGCCGCCACCGAGCTCACCAGAGTGTTCCTCATCGGGTTTTGGGCACAGGCGGGGAGGATTGAGCCGCCTAAGGCACGGGGCAGCCATTCCGGCGAGGCACAGTCGTTCCTCCGGCGAGGAGGCCGGCCGGGCGCGAGGTAGACGAAGGTGAAGGCCTGCCCCACCTGTCAGTGGCACTGGTTAGGCGCCGGATCGGGGTGCGGCTCAGGATCTGCTGTTTCTGCGCGGGTTAACTCCGTAGCCCCCGATGTTGCCATAATTTCACTGTCCGGTTTAAAACGGTGGGCCCAGTCACAATTATTTGAAGTTTCTGTTAGGGAAATAATTCCAGGAATTAGCTGATCTTTGCAAGCCCATAACTTTGTGTAGAAAACTCCAAAAAGAGTGAGACCAATTTTGTTGGAATCCTCATGAGGAGTACTTCAAAGAGAAACAAATTTCTTACTATGAAAATGCCCAGGATTTTCTTTAGAATTGTTTTTATTAAATCCCTTAGGGATTTATTACAGGAGCAGTTCTTTATGAAATATTACCAAATTTGGGCAGCTAGTCCTTTTCATAGTTACGGATCTCCAGTAAAAATTTGGGCTTCATTGGAGTTCATTTGCTAAGCTAAACTGCCTTCCCAAGTTCAGCCTTTATTTGAAAATTCCAATTTAAACAGAAACTATTTCAGAACTCCTGTTCAACTTCAAAAATTCATATCTCTCTGTTGGTAGCTCCAAAAATGGTAAAACAAATTTTGTTAGAGCCACGGAGACTTACCCTAATCAGATCTTCCACTGTTATCTATGTCAAAGCTCCTGATTTGGGCTCAAAACTCAGAGAAGCCTTGTGCTTGTGGGAATTTTGGAGTCCACAATGTGAAATGACATTTCTCCAAATTTTGCTCAGATCATCCTTAGAGAGTCTAGTATCCACTGTAAAAATCCCAAAGCCAATTAAGGATCCTAAATAGCAGTAGCTATGAATAGAAGTTCAATTCTTATAAATCCTTAATACTTACACACATATTTTGTTACATTTCATTTAGTGACCGCAGTTGAAGACGCACCGGAGCCCTTGGACGTCCTCCCACTAGAAGCTAACCTCCCATTTGACTCGCAACCAGGCAAGCCCCGGTTTGCACTTAAGTACCTGTTATAAAGCTTTTTATTTGTATCACTTACGTCTAGGGTGAATGTTTGGATTAGAGTTAGGGTGATTGAAACCCCATTTGCATAACCTTTAAAATCCTATGGAGGGTTGTGTAACTTACAGACTCGACGAGTAGAGAATGTCATGCTAATATGCTTAGGATCTCGGTAGAAGTCGAGTAGTTGGAATCTACTCGCGAGGTAAGGTTTTATCACACGGTTTGGTCAGAATAGAAAATGGCTTAAAAGTGGAGAAAATGAGACCCAGCAGGGGGGATAGGAAGCAGTGAGCGGAGGTCTCACGTGCGTAGCCCTGTTGGTGTCGATTGAGGACCGAGTCGTGTGCGGGCCTGATGAACAAGTATTGAACAGTACCGGATGGCATACTGACATAAGTAGGAAACCGATGTAATTGGTTAACCTGGGTGCCGAGGCTTACCCAACCGTAAATAGGAGTGGGTTGAGGGTAGCAAGGTGTAAATCTGCCGGTGGGCACAGTCACGCTCCACGCGGGGACCTCCTGCCCGTTACGGATGGACCGGTTCGGTGTTTGGGTTGCCTTTGAAAGGTTGTTGCATACAACAGAGTAGGAAGGGGTGTGGAATCAAGCTTCTGAAAGTGGGTGTATGCAACGTGTTGTCCGGGTGTCTCCTGATTGCAATCACCGTCCCTCGCGGTTATTTGAGTACCGCTTGTTCACTGTTCTGTGACGTAGTAAGAAGTGAAGTAAGCCAGTTGAATGATAATATGCTGTGATGATAGCTTAATGTTTTGGAAACCATGTCTGCTGTAGATGTAGAGCAAATTAAGTTTACTTTCCACTTTGTGCATCACCACATCGGAGGAAAGCGTTTCTTGTTTGATTGTGGACTTCCGATGTGAGGGCTGCCTAAGGCACATGAATCTGCTGCTATAAAACTGAAGGCAAGGATCAACTTATAGGCGTGTCTTTGACGCAAAGTCCTTTTTCCTATCTTACATATCCCTACATGTAGAGTTCCATGCCTAGGCTAGACGGTTAAGCCTTGTTGAGCCATCGTGCTCACAGTTGCAATATTTGAGCTGTGTGCAGGTTAGAGTTATGAGGAGGGATCCGAGGACGAGGCGATGCCCCCGTCGGGGTACACGGCCGAGCTGGAGCCCTGCACACCGCCGTGATCTCCGGTTACTTGCTGCTAGTGTGTAGCGTCCCCGGGCTGGATGCACTTTTGCATAGTTAGGATGAGAGGCCATATATGTATAATACTTCCGCTGTTACTTAAGTTTTTGTAAAAGACTTCCGCTGTTTTATATCAAATAAAAGTTGTATGTTGTTCTTTATTCTTTTCGTGTGTGCTGTTGGGTGCCGCATCACACGGCACCACCCTATGCGATCCTGGAGTGGGTGAACCACGGGGTGGTCCCCACAGTCGTGGTATCAGAGCCGCATTGGGAATAGCACACTCGAAAAGAGCCTATTTTGAAAATTTATAATTAGTCGAGTGAGTATTAGCCATTACGCCCATATAAGGTCTATGATAGTAGTAGTTACTAAGGTGGAAAAGCTAACTTATGTGTTATACATTCTGTAACGACGCTTCGACGTCAGGTAAGAGGTAAGGTACGCCACCGTAGGCGGATCAATTACGGTAACTCGCCATACGAGTAATAGTATGGAATGATATACCGTGGCTTGGCACGGTAGTGAATATGAGTCTCTGAACCTCTTCATGGTTCTGAGAGCATATGAAAACACTGTTCTCCAGCGTGCTTTAGGCAAAAGTGAGACTACCCCATCGTGTGGTAAGCAACACGATAGTATGCAACTCTTGAACGTTCAATGTTCAAAGGGCCATACGCAGCGCTCGCCATCGGCGTGCCTCAACGGTCATGAGGCAGTAGGTGGTATCCGTTGGGTTGATAAAATTCCCAACCATGACGACCCGTTCGCACTCTACTCGGGTTCCCCGTCGTGTGGTGTGAAAGCACGACCATGTACCTTGAGACGTGGCTTGACTCAAGGATGATCTGTATGGCAATGATACGGACCGTATGTTTTTATTATGATATGGAACTGCCTGTAATGTTAAAAACCTTTGTGTGCACCATTATTGTATGTTCTTCTGCAGGTACATTAACCACGTTAGTGCATGACGTTTAGCAATCGTTTGTGAGTTACGTTTTTAGTTCCACCATTTGACACGTATATGCCGGAATACCAGTTTAGGATTTTTCTTTGGTGAGGAAACGTAGTATCGAGACTGCAAAAAAGTTTATTTTCAAAGAAAAGAGTCAAAAGGAAGTTTAGGATTTCCTTTAGGGGTTAGTAAACTCCTATATTGAACTAAGAGTCAATTGGGAATATAGATTCAATCTCAAGAACTAGGAACAATCTCCCCTGTTTTCGGCAGAAATTTTGCTGAACATGAACAGGGCATAACTTAATATTGGTTGAACCAATGGAGGGTGGGATACCATTCTGGAAAGGTTTTGAAGTCCTCTACAACTTTTCTGTAGAGCTCCAGAACAAAATCTCCTTCCAAGGGGATGAAAATCTCAGATGAGTAGGTAGTGTCAAGAAACAGGGCATACCAAAATGCTCTCTGGAATTTTCTGTATTTCAACCAAAACATTTAGTTTCACCTTTCGATATCCAGCGGCTTTTGTAAAACAACGAGTGGTGTCGAAAAGTTGATGCATTTGACATATCATTTCGTGTTAGGACATGTTTGAGTCCAGGACAATAGCGAGGAATTACGCATGCTAACACACTTAACATCCCGTGGTGACCACGATGGTCGAAATGGACTTTTAATCCTTAAAGTTCATTACTTTGGAACTCGATCGTGTGACACGGTCCAGGGATGTATATGTTGTATAAAGTTTATACTTTATCCATATGTGTGACTGTTATGCGTACTGTTTATTCCATTCTCGCAACTATTGTATAGACTGGATGAGCTAAACCAACATGTGCTGATCGTTTGAATGATGTGAATGCAGAATGGTGCGTACACGATCCACACAAGAGGAGGGAGGTCCGAGTCAAGTTCGTGGTGATGAGTCTCCACCTCCAGAGCAAACCACGACACAGCAGCAACCACCTCCTCCACCGCCAGAACTTCCAAGGAATCTTGCGGAGGTTCTCGCTGCAGTGCTCAGCTCGCGCGACGAGCAAACCGAGCTGCTGCGGATGTTGGTCCAGCAGAATGCGTCCCATCAGGGAGGACGCCAAGACAATGGGCAACGCCAGCCCCAACAAAGTTCTTATTCAGAATTCCTGGCGACCCATCCACCGGTCTTCACGGAGGCCGAAGAACCTTTGGAGGCGGACAGCTTTATCCACACTCTAGATGCAAAGTTCGGGCTACTACGATGCACCAAACACCAGAAGGCGCTGTACGCAGCGCAACAGCTTCAGGGAGAAGCCGGTACCTGGTGGGCGAACTACACCGCCTCCTTACCGGCTGGCCATGCTGTCACGTGGGCGGAGTTCCGGGAGGCGTTCCGCGCCTATCACATACCTCTCGGGGTTATGGAAATGAAGCTCCAGGAGTTCCTGACGCTGAAACAAGGCGAGAGGAGTGCTCATGAGTACTCCAGGTTATTCAACCGACTGGCGCAGTATGCGCCAGGATTTGTGGGGACGGAAGACAACAAGCGCAACGCATTCTTCCAGGGCCTGAATTCAAAGATGAAGGTCCATCTCGCCCAAAGCAATCATGGCACCTTCAATGATCTCGTTAATGCCGCAGTCCTACAAGAGAATGCTCAGCGCGAGCGCGGTTCTGACAAAAGGAAACGCAGCGCGCTGACGAGCAGCAGTGGTGGGACGCCACAAAAATACCGCGTGGTGTATCGTTCACCATCCGGTCAGAGGTGGCAGCCACCGGCGTGACCGCCTCAGTTTCGCGGTCGGCAATATAATGTGTCGGGCTTCCGACCAACATATCCACCGCAGCAACAGCAGCAGCAAAGGATGGTCCCGCGTGCATCGCAGTTTCATCAGCGTGCACCAGGATTCCGTCCTCAAGTCAGCGGGACCCCGACACCTTACACGTGCTTCACGTGTGGCCGTGTCGGTCACATTTCGAGGGACTGCCCCGATCCGCGACAGGGCAGGGGTGCAGCACCACATCAGGGTGCTAATCAGCCCCGCAACCAGCACAAGAAACCATCACCAAAACCCGGCAACGTCCACCACTTAGCCATCGAAGACGTGCCGGAAGGCGAACCCGTCCTCGCGGGTACGTTTTCTTACTTAAATCATCCCGTAGTCATACTTTTTGACTCCGGTGACACCCATAATTTCATAAGCCAGTCTTATGTTATTAAATATCAACTGCCTATCATGCCCACAAATAGTTCATACTTGATATGCTCTCCGGGTGGGAAAATAACAGCTGATAGAATGGTCTATAGAGCACCATTACAATTGGGTGGGAATCTATATCCGACTTCTCTAATCATGTTAGAGAGTCAGAAACTGGATGTCATTTTAGGAATGTCATGGCTACATCGCCATGGTGCTGTTCTTGGCATCATTCCACGTGTGGTTCGTTTAAACTCTCCACTTCATGAACCACATGTTCTTATTCTTGACCGTCCGGTTCAAGAAGCTCCAGCCACATATAACACGGAAGCCACAAAACTTGAGGATATTCGTGTGGTCCGTGAATACCCGGATGTCTTTCCGGATGATCTCCCGGGTATGCCCCCCAAAAGGGATGTCGAGTTCAAGATCGAACTTGTACCCGGGACAACACCGATCTCACGGAGACCTACAAGATGGCTCCGAATGAGCTGGCTGAACTGAAGGAGCAGCTCAATGACTTAATGAAGAAGGGTTTCATTCAACCGAGTTCCTCAACATGGGGATGCTCGGCGCTGTTTGTGAAGAAGAAGGATGAAACCTTGAGGTTGTGTGTGGACTACCGACCTCTCAACGCCGTCACCATCAAGAATAAATATCCACTGCCCCGCGTCGAGATTTTCTTCGATCAACTTGTGGGTGCGAGTGTAGTTTCAAAGATGGATCTTTGCTCTAGATATCATCAAATCAAGATCCGAGCGGAAGATATTCCAAAGACGGCATTCTCGACGAGATATGGGTTGTATGAATACCTCATCATGTCCTTTGGTCTCACCAACGCTCCGGCACATTTCATGTATCTCATGAACTCAGTGTTAATGCCGGAGTTGGACAAGTTCGTGGTGGTGTTCATAGATGACATCTTGGTTTACTCCAAGTCTGAAGAAGAACACGCCAAACACTTGCATATCGTGCTTCAACGATTGCGAGACCATAAGCTTTATGCCAAGTTCAGCAAGTGCGAGTTTTGGATCAACCAAGTGCCATTCCTTGGTCACATTATTTCTGCAGAAGGCGTTGCAGTTGATCCAAGCAAAATCGAACAAGTGCTGAAATGGAAGTCCCCCACATCAGTCCATGAAGTCAGAAGCTTCCTCGGGTTAGCAGGATATTATCGGAGATTCATACCCAACTTCTCCGAGGTTGCTAAGCCGATGACTGAACTGTTGAAAAAGGGGATCAAATATGTTTGGAGCTCAGCTTGTGATGAAGCTTTCCAAACTTTAGTAAAGCATCTTACAACAGCCCCGGTGTTAGCTCAACCGGATACAACCAAGCCCTTCGATGTATATTGTGATGTGTTTGGCATCGGGCTTGGCTGTGTATTGATGCAAGGAGGAAGAGTGGTCGCCTATGGCTCACGTCAACTTCGTAACCATGAGCAGCACTATCTGACTCATGATCTTGAGCTCGCTGCTGTGGTGTTGGCATTGAAAATGTGGAGGCACTATTTGCTTGGGAACTTAGTGCACCTCTACACTGACCACAAAAATCTGAAATATATATTCACTCAAAAGGAGTTGAATATACGGCAACGGAGATGGTTAGTGAAAGTGCATCTAGGGTATCCCTTGTGGGTTTTGGAGAATTGATGAGAAGCATATGAGATCCTAATGAAATGATTGCAGGACAAACAAAGAAAACTAGCTCGGTGCACACAAAAAGGTGAAAAATAGAGTGCTGCCCGAAAAGGAAAACTTTAGTGGAATTTAGAAGAGCAAAGTAGATTTAAATGTATAGGGTGCGTGTGAGAGACACATCCCAAGAGCTCATAACTTTGCGTAAGGGTAAGGGGTTTAAAAACCAACTAAAATCCACTGGACACCGGACTAGTCCGTTAATGGACCGGACTAGTCCGGTCAGCTTACTGGAATGCAACCGGACAAGTCCAGTTTTAGACCGGACTAGTCCGCTCATGTTTCTGTTGTCCTCTTTAGAGGACTGCGGACTAGTCCATCCATGCGACAGGACTAGTCCGCTAAACTTTCTGGAACCCCACTTCACATAGCACCGGACAAGTCCGGTTTTAGACCGGACTAGTACGGTTAACCCACTGGAAGTAGACCGGACAAGTCCGATCATATACCGGACTAGTCCGGTATTAGGTTTTACAATGATAACCTTATTGGAAACCATATAAATGGGTGATCCAGGCCTTCCAACAAAGAGATACGACTCATACTGCTTGAAACAAAAACCCTAGCGCCACCACCTGTCCCAAGAGCCCAAAAACACATCTCCCCACACATCTAAGGTGCAAAAAGGTGAAAATCAATCAAACACTTGGATTTGGGATTGGGAGATCATCGTTCCTTCGTTGTGAGCTCTTGGGATTTGATCTCTCTACACTCATATTCCGCATTGTAATCTTTTTGAGTGTATTTGATCGCTTTCTCATTGTAATTCTTGTGGGAGCCCTCAACGTGTGAGGTTGCCCCACAAACTCGGTGATTACCCGTGCTAGTGGAGTCAAGTCGGCCTTGTGTGGTGACTTGAAGAGGGAAAGGGTTAGAGACCCGGCTCTGTGTGAGCTTCCTCAACGAGGACGTAGATCTCTTGGTGAGATCAAACCTCGGTAAAATTTGAGTCTCGCTTGCCTCCTTAATTTTGCTGAATAGAACATCTAGTTGCTAAACTTCATAATTTGAGTTGCTTAGTCTCATTCACGGGCATAATCACACCTCACATTGTAAAATCAAATTAGAATAATTGTTATTCTTATTTCCGCTGCTAAACAAGTTGATTCTCCTACACAACACTTATACAATCTACACACTTCAGGCACATCAGACTAGTCCGCTCACGCAACCGGACTAGTCCGGTCAATCAAGTTTTTGACAACTACTTTAAGTATGCAGGAAACTCTATAAGGCCTATTCACCCCCCCTTCTCTAAGCCACATTCAATTGGTATCAGAGCCAAGTTCTCCATCAACGAGACTCACATCTCGGAGAGATCAATGGCCTCTGAGAAGAACAACGATATCCCGAAGACGAACAACAACGATGAGGAGCAAGAAGCCAAAGCCTTCGATGTGCTGAAAGAAATTCCACATGACGATGAAGAAGTGAGACAGCTAAAGGCACTACTGAGAAAGAAATTAATGGCACAAAAGGGAAAAGAGGAAGAAAAGACGATGGGAGTGGTCATCACGACCACTCCCGATATCCTTACAACTACAACCGTCTCAATTCAAATAGTCATTATCTCTCCATTCCTATGGGAAGACCCCCGCAGTTTGACGGAAGTGACTATACCATGTGGAAGTACAATATGAAAATGCATCTAATATCCTTGAACCTCAGCCTTTGGCATATTGTCTACACAGGAATAAATATCCCAGACACAGATGAAGAACTCACTCCGAAACAAGAACAAGAGATTCGCAGAAATGCACAAGCCGTTGCAGTAACCACATCGTCACTGAGCAGAGAAGAATTCACCAAGATCGATGGACTAGAGAGTGCAAAAGAAATCTGGGATACACTCAAAACAGCTCATGAAGGAAATAGGTCTGTACGTGAAGCCAAAATTGAGATGCTTGAAGGAGAGTTGGGGAGATTTGCTATTGAAGAAGGAGAATCACCTCAAGACATGTACAACCGGATGAAGGCACTCATCAACAAAATCCGTGCCTATGGAAGTAAGAAATGGATTGATCATGAGGTGGTCAAAAGGATGATTAGAACCTTCATGCCAAGAAACGTCACACTTTGCTCAATGATTAGAGAAAGCCCCGGGTTTCACAAAATGACTCCCGATGAGTTATTGGGGAAGATCATAAATCATGAAATGATGGAGAAGGAGGTTCAATACGTCAAAGACTTAGCCGAGCCCACCTCTTCCAAAAAGAAAGAAGTTGCTCTCAAAGCAACATGCAGACCCAAACTCAAAGAAACCCGTGAAGACCAAGATGACGGAGATACAAGCGACGTGAGTACCGACCTAGATGATGAGGAAATATTACTCTTTATCAAAAAGTTCAAGCGCATGATGAGGAGAAGACATGGCAACAACTCAAATGAAGGGAAAAGCAAGGATAAAGGAAAATCCAAGGCTCGACGTACTTGCTATAATTGTGGAGAGTACGGTCACTTCATGGTGGACTATACTTATGAAGAAAACAAGAAGAAGGAAACAAAAGCACATGAGAAGAAAAATTTCAGAAAAAGGAGACAAGCTCATCAGGCTCACATTGGCAAGGAGTGGGACTCAAACGATGAGTCCTCCTCCGATGAAGAAGAAGAGGAGATGGCCACCATTGCCGTTAAGAAACCTACCATGAGAGATACACTCTTCCCAAACATGGGAGGACAGGATATGAACAACCATACTTGCCTTATGGCTAAAGAAGGCAAGAAAAAGGTTCGACTTACTTCTCCTGCGTTAAATACCTCTATTGATGTCTTTGATAGCTCTAGTGATAATGAAGAAATGTTTAGAGGATTAAGTAAAATTGCTTTAAAGAAAATGGAGATATTGTCGAACGAAATCTTTGAAAAGGAGGAACTTGTCAACCGACAAGAAGATATGCTCATCCGTGAAAGGAAGAGATATCAAGAGGTTGAAAAACTTCTTGAGCTTGAAAGAGAGAAAAACAAGTCACTTGAGGTAGAGCTAGCCTTGAGTAAGGAGACTTACTCAAAGCTAGAGGACTCACATATTGCAATCAAGGATGAGCTTGCTAACTTGTCAAGAGTTAACAAGATCCTAGAGGTGCAAGTTGAGTCGCTAAAGCAAAGTGACTCATCTTCCTCCAAGAGCTCTTCCTTCAAAGATATGAGTTCGACAACAATTGGAACCTGCACATGCTCTAGTAAGAAAAATATCATTTCTAATACTTCAACTTCTCATGATGTGCATCCTTCCCAAATCGGCATCTTTGATAAGGAGAAGATCAAATATGCACGTAGCGCATATATGGTCAATAGACCTCCCAACGTCAAAGATGGTCTTGGGTTTGACAGGAACAAACACATATCCACTCTTAATCATGCAAAGAAAAGAATCACCTTTGTTAAGGAAAAATCACATGAATATAATTTACAAATATTGTTTCGTACATTTGATGCTTCCTATGTTCTTATGAAAAACAAATATGGAAAAGTTATTGCTAAATACACAGGGCCACGGCACAGGAACTCGAAAACTTGTGTGTGGGTGACCAAGACTCTTGTGACTAACCTGAGAGGACCCAAGCAAGCTTGGGTACCTAAAACCAAGGAATAATTCTGTTTTGCAGGCTTACTCCTCCGGTGGATCTAAGTGGGTGCTAGATAGCGGATGCACAAATCACATGACCAGAGAGAGAGATATGTTTGTGGAGTACGAGTGCAACGAGGATCCAAGTGAAGGCATATACTTTGGAGACAACAGCCAAGGAAAGGTCCTTGGTAGCGGTAACATTGAAATATCTCCTCAACACACTTTATCTAATGTTTTACATGTAGACTCCCTAGATTATAACCTTTTGTCAATATCTCAACTATGCGACAAAGGTTATAACTGTTTATTCACTAATGAGGGTGTGACCGTTTTTAGAAGAAGCGATGGCTCGATTGCATTCAAGGGAATGTTGAAGGGAAAGTTGTATCTCATTGATTTCAACAAAGATAAAGCTGAACTCAACACTTGCTTGGTTGCTAAAACCAACATGGGATGGCTGTGGCATAGACGGCTAGCCCATGTTGGGATGAGAAATCTGCAGAAACTTCTAAAAGGTGGTCACATCCGAGGTCTAAAGGATGTGGTTTTTGAGAAAGACAGGTCGTGCAGCGCTTGCCAGGCGGGAAAACAAGTCGGAGCACCACACCCCGCCAAGAACATAATGATCACTACAAGACCACTGGAACTTCTTCATATGGATCTATTTGGTCCAATTGCTTACATAAGTATCGGCGGTAACAAATACGGTTTAGTAATTGTTGATGATTTTTCAAGATTTACCTGGGTATTTTTCTTGTATGATAAATCAGAAACTCAGGGAATCCTCAAGAAGTTCCTGAAAAGAGCCCAGAACGAATTCTCATCAACCATGAAGAACATCAGAAGTGACAACGGGACAAAATTCAAGAATACACAAGTTGAAGAGTATCTCGATGAAGAAGGGATAAAGCATGAGTTCTCGGCACCCTAATCTCCTCAACAAAACGGGGTGGCCGAAAGGAAGAACTGAACATTGATTGAAATGGCAAGGACAATGTTGGACGGATACAAAACATCAGATTGATTTTGGGCAGAAGCGGTGAACACTGCTTGTCATGCCACAAATCGGTTGTACCTTCATCGACTACTGAAGAAAACTCCATATGAGCTCCTTACCGGTAAAAAGCCTAATGTTTATTATTTCAAAGTTTTTGGTTGTAAATGTTTTATTCTGAACAAGAAACCGAGGGCTTCAATGTTTTCTTCGAAGCCCGATGATGGGTTCTTGCTCGGCTATGAATTGAATGCCTACGCCTATCGTGTCTTCAACAAGGTGTCCGGCCTTGTTGAAGTAGCACGTGACGTAGTGTTCGATGAAACTAACGGCTCACAAGTGGAGCAAGTCGATAAGTGTATGCTAGATAAAGAGGAGGCTCCATGTGAAGCGCTGAAGAAAATGTCACTTGGTGATATTCTACCACAAGAGCAAACGCAAGACTCAAATGCACAAGGTGAACCTTAACAAGGGAGCAATGATCAAGGGGGAGCTTTTACACAAGATCAAGTGGAGGAAGATCAAGATAATCATGGAAGCAATGATCTAGGGGGAGACAATGAACATGAAGATGATGAAGAACAAGCAGCTACACAAGTTTCTCACCCAAGAGTACATCAGAGTGTACAAAGAGACAATCCTGTCAACAATATCATTGGTGATATTGCTAAGGGAGTAACTACTAGATCTCGCGTTGCAAATTTTTGTGAATACTATTCTTTTGTCTCTTTTCTGGAACCATACAGGGTAGACGAGGCCTTAAGGGATCCAGACTAGGTGATGGCAATGCAAGAAAAATTGAACAACTTCAAAAGAAATGAAGTGTGGAAGCTGGTGGAAAGACCAAGGGCGAACATCGTTGGAACCAAATGGTCTTTCGGAACAAGAAAGATGAACATGGAGTAGTAACAAGAAATAAAGCGAGGCTGGTGGCCAAGGGTTATTCTCAGGTCGAAGGTTTGGACTTCGACGAAACTTTCGCTCCCATAGCTAGACTTGAGTCCATTCGTATTTTATTGGCATATGCTACTCACCATAATTTTAAGTTGTATCAAATGGACGTCAAAAGTGCCTTCCTCAACGGTCTGATAAAGGAGGAAGTTTATGTGGAGCAGCCACCAGGATTCGAAGACCAAGAGTATCCTAGCCACGTCTATAAACTGCGTAAGGCTCTCTATGGCCTCAAACAAGCTCCTCGAGCTTGGTATGAGTGCCTTAGAGATTTTCTAACTCAAAATGGATTCGAAATTGGTAAAGCTGACTATACACCCTTCACTAAACATTTTGATGATCATCTATTTGTATGTCAAATTTACGTTGATGATATTATCTTTGGATCCACTAACAAGTCTTTCTGTGAGGAATTTAGCAAAATTATGACAGATAGGTTCGAGATGTCGATGATGGGCGAATTGAAGTTCTTCTTGGGATTCCAAGTGAAGCAACTGAGAGAAGGCACATTTATAAGCCAAACCAAATACACACAGGACATCCTCAAGAAATTCAATATGGACAAAGCCAAGCCCATCAAGACACCCATAGCAATCAACGGACATCTCGATCTCAATGAAGAAGGTCCAAATGTGGACCAAAAGGTATATAGGTCAATGATCGGCTCCTTACTTTACTTATGTGCATCTAGGCCAGATATTATGCTTAGCGTATGCATGTGTGCAAGGTTTCAAGCCGCACCTAAAGAGTGTCACTTAATTGCTGTAAAAAGAATCCTAAGGTATCTTGTGCACAAACCAAACTTGGGCCTTTGGTATCCCAAAGGATCCAAGTTTAACTTGATAGGTTATTCCGATGTCGACTATGCAGGATGCAAAGTCGATAGAAAGAGCACTTCAGGGACCTGTCAATTTCTTGGCAGATCCCTAGTTTCCTGGTCATCTAAAAAGCAAAACTCTATTGCTCTTTCAACAGCGGAAGCAGAGTATGTTGCAGCAGGTAGTTGTTGTGCACAACTACTTTGGATGCGACAGACTCTTAGAGACTACGGCTACAATCTAAATCATATCCCGCTTCTATGTGATAATGAAAGCGCGATAAAAATTGCACACAACCCAATAGAGCACTCAAGGACTAAGCACATAGATATTCGTCATCACTTTCTTAGAGATCACTCATTAAAAGGTGACATTGAAATTTCACATGTTAGAACTAAAAAACAACAAGTAGATATTTTTACCAAACCATTAGATGAGAAAAGGTTTTGTGAGCTAAGAAATGAACTTAATATTCTTGACTCTCGAAATGTGGCTTGAAAGGTTGCATACCTGGTTGCAACCTCAAATGTTATATTTTATTGTAAAAACTGTTCCTCATCTCTTTTTCTTCTAAGAAAACTATTTTAATGAAGAAATCTTGCGAAATATGACCATTGTTTGATTGTTGCTTGCCTACTGGTCGTAATTACCAAGATTATTTGCAAAAATTAGTGTCCTTGGATCACCTCTAAACTCTACTACCTGCATCAAGTCTGTTGGAACCGGACTTGTCCGGTTGTCGACCGGACTAGTCCGGACAGACGACACAATTAGGTTAATTCAGAGGCACCGGACTAGTCCGCTACCATGACCGGACTAGTCCGGTCAATCGCATATAGAAGCAGTTGGCCGGACCAAACCCCTCCCTCTCCACTTATAAGCACTTTGTCTCACCCCCTCTCCTAAACCGTAGCTCCCAAAGTGATTTTCGAGTTGAGCCCTCAAACTCGGAGTTTTCTCCGTGAAAAAGCCTCTCCTCGATGAGTGGATTCTACTCTCCGGACTCATCCGGATAGACTCTTGCTCCTTCAACGTGAATCTTCAAATCTTGGTAAATTCCCCCCTGAAACCAAAATCTCAACTTTTCTAGTTCTAGCTAGTTTCCTTTGATTTCAAAAGGGTGTACATTGCCTTAATAGATGCATTCCTACCACTTTCCCGCCTTTGTGTCCTTAGATAGGAGATTTGATTCAAATAAAACATTAGGGTTCTTATGCCAGGCCGGACTAGTCCGGCGCACAGATGCGGACAAGTCTGGTCCACCGGACAAGTCCGCACTCTGAAACAGGATAAGTCCGGTCTCTGACAGTTGAACCCCTACATTCCCATTTGAAGTCGATAATGAGTCCATTCGCATCTAATCCTTGAACTCCTTATCAGGCACCATGTCTTCGGGCTCAGATGACGGCTCTTTTCACCTTGACGAAGAGGTTCAACGTGAAAGAGTGAGGAGAGCCAAGGAGGGAGTGATGAAGAAAAGACATGATGTCAATGTCCACTCTTCACCTTCTGACAAAAATTTGCCTAAGAAGAGGAAAGTAATTGTGAAGAAGCCTCGAGGGAAGGCTATGGCCGAGAGCTCCTCAGGACCTAAGAGGACTCTCAATAAAGGTAAGGTGCTTGCTAGTGGCCCCATTTGGCCTCTGAAAATGAAAAATCCCGTTCATCGCAACAGGCAACCTTCAGATAATGATTACACTGGAAAAGGGGGTGAACTAGCTGACAAGTTCAGAAAAGCAGAAGTGTATAATCAGCCTAGAGAGTCAGCTGACCCCAGATTTTGGAGTAATTTTCATGCTGATTACTATGAACATGTGTATCGGAAGATGAAGCATCCCGTTGTCGAAAGTCAGTGGGTTGATATTGATTATCTACAGTCCAAGAGATGTCAAGCTTATCAGAAGGTTGTGACAGCCCTCGAGCTTCATGGACTAAAAGAACTATTCTCCTTCCAGTGTGACTGGAATGACAAAGTCATCATGCAATTCTACTCCACTCTCTACTTCGCTCGTGATGACAACGACGGGATGGTTTGGATAACACATGGGTCTCAGTACAGTGTCACATATGAAGAATTTGCAAGGATCCTTCATCTTGAGGACACCTTAGACAATGAACTTGTGATTCACAACCCGAAACCACTGGAGAAAGATCAGTTGGACTTTCTCTATGATACACGGATGCCATTCAAGCCTCCCACCACCAAATACATGAAGCCCTTCTTTGTAGTCCTCAATCGGATATTGAGGAAGACTATAGCTCCCAAAGAGGGAGATGCAGGGACTGTTCAGGGCACCCTCAGAACCTTGATGAAGGTCATAAGCAAGAAGAGAAAATTCAATGTGTTTGAGTACATCTACAATGACATTGTCAATATCTCTATCAATCCCATCCGGTCTTGCGGCTATGCACCATACATAATGTTCATGATTGAGAAAGTGACAGGACTAGAGTTCGTAAAGGATGTGCCTCACACTAGACTTAGACCCCAAAAGCCCACTATATATTCTTCTCCTTCTGCTCCGGCCTCACCCGGAGAAGAAAGAAGATCCAAGAGAGCTCAAGAGGAGCCAAGATCTGAGGCTGCAGCTACCACTCATGCAACCTCCTCTACTCGGGAATCCTCAAGTGGCATCTTCAAGATGCTATCTTCTATCTTTGCCTCTTGCCGCAAAGTTGAAGTTAAGCAACATGAAGAGAGATTGGCCAGGAAGAAGCATCAAAGATATGTAAAAGCCAACATCCAAGCCATCTGTGCCAAACTAGAAATTGAGCCACAAGGGTCACTTGAGGTTTCTGAGGACTCAGCTGAAGACTTCGCTGAAATGCCAACCTTCACTGACCAAGAGTTGAGCTCCCTTGGGTTTGGTGGTGGTTCAGCTGCTAACCCTCTACATGGTCAAGATGATGAAGATCAAGGTGAAGAGGAAGATGAAGATAGGACTGAGAGTGAAAGTGGGAACGGCGATGAGTGATTCCACTCGATTTTTCCCTTTTTGGTGCCTTGATGCCAAAGGGGGAGAGATTATCTAGGATAAGTTATTAAGGACTTGTGATCGAGGACTTGTACTTATTTTTAAAACTATAGTAATTTGACTATTTACCTTATGTGTGATGCTTACATCTATGGTTGTTATCTTTTATCCTCGTTCATCACATTTTTGTTGATCACACATTTGTTAGGCACCCCACAATAGGGTGTGTGTATATGAGAGAAGTTTTTCTTGTTAGTTATTCATTATTCTCATATATGCACACGTTATGAAAAATCAATTTTTTCTCTTAATTGTGATATCTCAAATGGTTGTCATCAATCACCAAAAAGGGGGAGATTGAAAGTGCATCTAGGGTATCCCTTGTGGGTTTTGGAGAATTGATGACAAGCATATGAGATCCTAATGAAATGATTGCAGGACAAACAAAGTAAACTAGCTCGGTGCACACAAAAAGGTGAAAAATAGAGCGCTGCCTGAAAAGGAAGACTTTAGTGGAATTTAGAAGAGCAAAGTAGATTTAAATGTATAGGGTGTGTGTGAGAGACACATCCCAAGAGCTCATAACTTTGCGTAAGGGTAAGGGGTTTAAAAACCAACTAAAATCCACTGGACACCGGACTAGTCCGTTCATGGACCGGACTAGTCCGGTCAGCTTACTGGAATGCAACTGGACAAGTCCGGTTTTAGACCGGACTAGTCCGCTCATGTTTCTGTTGTCCTCTTTAGAGGACTGCGGACTAGTCCATCCATGCGACAGGACTAGTCCGCTAAACTTTCTGGAACCCCACTTCACATAGCACTGAACAAGTCCGGTTTCAGACCGGACTAGTCCGGTTAACCCCCTGGAAGTAGACCGTACAAGTCCGATCATATACCGGACTAGTCCGGTATTAGGTTTTACAACGATAACCTTATTGGAAACCATATAAATGGGTGATCGACGGCCTTCCAACAAAGAGATACGACTCATACTGCTTGAAACAAAAACCCTAGCACCGCCACCTGTCCCAAGAGCCCAAAAACACATCTCCCCACACATCTAAGCCGCAAAAAGGTGAAAATCAATGAAACACTTGGATTTGGGATTGGGAGATCGTCGTTCCTTCGTTGTGAGATCTTGAGGTTTGATCTCTCTACACTCATATTCTGCATTGTAATCTTTTTGAGTGTATTTGTTCGCTTCCTCATTGTAATTCTTGTGGGAGCCCTCAACGTGTGAGGTTGCCCCACAAACTCGGTGATTACTCGTGCTAGTGGAGTCAAGTCGGCCTTGTGTGGTGACTTTAAGAGGGAAAGGGTTAGAGACCCGGCTCTGTGTGAGCTTCCTCAACGAGGACGTAGATCTCTTGGTGAGATCGAACCTCGGTAAAATTTGAGTCTCGCTTGCCTCCTTAATTTTGTTGAATAGAACATCTAGTTGCTAAACTTCATAATTTGAGTTGCTAAGTCTCATTCACGGGCATAATCACACCTCACATTGTAAAATCAAAATAGAATAATTGTTGTTCTTATTTCCGCTGCTAAACAAGTTGATTCTCCTGCACAACACTTATACAATCTACACACTTCAGGCACACCGGACTAGTCGGCTCACACAACTGGACTAGTCCGGTCAATCAAGTTTTTGACAACTACTTTAAGTGTGCACGAAACTCTATAAGGCCTATTCACCCCCCCTCTAGGCCACATTCAGTTAGAGTTGATCAAAGACTATGAGATAGAGATTCACTACCATCCCGGGAAGGCAAACATGGTTGCCGACGCCTTGAGCTGCAAATCTCATGTCAACAATCTGTCCATCACCCCGATTGAAGAGGAGGAGCTGAGTCTGTACTTGGTTCCATATGGGGCATTGTAAAATCTTGCTCTCGTCCCTACAATACGAGAGAATATTATGGAAGCGCAGAAGAAAGACGTGCGACTGTCGCACGTTCAAAGAAGGATGAAGAATGGCGAAATGAAATGCTTCCGAAGATATCATAACGGTACTCTATGGTTTAAAGACCGTATAGTGTTACCCCACGACATGAATCTTCGGAAGATCTTGGACGAGGTTCATTTATCCAAGTATTCTATTCATCCGGGCAGCAACAAGATGTATCAGGATCTGAAAACCAGGTTTTGGTGGACACGGATGAAAAGAGAAATCGCAAAGTACGTATCCGAATGTGATACGTGTCGGCGTGTGAAAGCCGACCATATGCGTAAAGCCGGACAACTGCAACCATTGAACATTCTGGCGTGGAAGTGGGAGGATATCAGCATGGACTTCATTGCTGGTTTACCTCTCACGTCTCACAAGCATGACTCGATTTGGGTGATAGTCGATCGACTAACCAAGTCGGCACATTTTATTCCCGTACATACGGGCTACGTGGCCAAGAAATATGCGGAGCTGTACATTGCAAGGATCTTGTGATTGCATGGTGTTCCCCGCTCCATTATTTCAGATTGTGGTGCGCTGTTCGTCGCTCGGTTTTGAGAACAGCTGCACACGTCGTTGGGGACCAAACTGATCCGAAGCTCCGCGTATCACCCGCAAACGGATGGTCAAACCGAACGGGTGAACCAAGTGTTGGAAGACATGCTACGCACTTGTGCCATCCACCACGGCAAGAATTGGGACGATCATTTGCCATTGGCGGAATTTTCTTACGACAATGGCTATCAAGCTAGCATTAAGATGGCGCCGTATGAAGCTCTCTACGGCCAGAAATGTCGCACACCCCTTAACTGGTGCGAGTCCGGCGAGCGAGTCATCTACGGCATTGAACTTGTGAATGAAGCTGAAGAACGAGTGCGAGTAATACAAGCCAATCTTAAGGCTGCTCAGTCTCGTCAAAAAAGCTATGCGGATAAAAGACGCCGTCCTCTCCACTTCGACATCGGGGACCATGTTTATATCCGTGTGTCTCCGATGAAGGGAGTCCATCGTTTCGGAGTGAAGGGTAAACTTGCGCTGCGGTTCATTGATCCGTTCGCCATCATTGAAAAATGCGGACCCGTGGCCTATCGCCTGGAATTACCGGCGTCGCTCGCGGGCATTCACAACGTCTTCCACATCTCTCAGCTGAGGTAGTGCCTCAAACCCTCAGCCGAAATCCGCACAGAAGATATAGAAGTTTTTCAACCGGACCTCACGTACACGGAGTATCCAATCCGGATCATCGATGAAAAGAAATGTGCCACAAGAAACCGGACCTTATGGTTCTATAAGGTCTTGTGGAGCAACCATACCGCTGATGAGGCGACATGGGAAAGCGACAACTATCTGCGAACGTATTATCCGGACTTGCTATCATCATATACCCGGTAAAGTTTTCACCGCTTTGCATTTCTTTTGGAATCTCAGGACGAGATTCTTTTAAGGGGAGAGGGATGTAAAATCCCTAAAAAGTGGTAGCAAGAAAAATTCAGCTCATCTACACTTAGGAAAAATGAGGGGAATTTAAACTTTGAATTATAACGGTGTAGGTTCAAAGTGAGGATTTAAATTTCCCAAAAACTTCCAAACATGGAGATCTAAATTTATAACTTGGATCTTCATAGCCCAAATATTCACCCTTCCAAATTTCAGTTCATTTGGAGGAGTTTCAATATTTGTTTGGGATTAAAAGGAGAAGCCCTCTAATCTGAATTTGAAATTCAGTTTCAAATTTGAGTTTTCTCAAATTGCAAATTTGGTTCCACAAATGTGTTCCTTACATTTGAATTAATAGCCATGCAAAAACCAGAAATTTTGGGCCTGGTTTGCTATATTTTCGGAGCAAGGCAAAGGGGAGGATTCAAATGCATTTTTTCAAATTCAAATGATCATACACAATTCAAATTCTACACCAGAATTCAAACCATTTGAATTCAGCATATTCAAACTATGACTTTGAGGTGAAGCAAAGCCTTTAAGTTTGAGTAGCTGTGGAGAGATATCAGTGGAAAAAGTTGACTGAGAATTGAGGGGATGGGGTCCACATGTCAGTCATCCAATTTCCTCCACCGCCTCTGTTTTTTGTTCCGTCGAACAGCTAGCAAACGCTAGCGCTGGTTGCGACCCACCCCCGCTGATTTCCACCGCGCCACCTCCTGCTCGGGAGATCAGCATGCCGAGAAGGATATTTCACCGCCCTGGTGCCCACGTGAACGATTGCCTCACTCGCACATTCGACCCTCTGCTCAGCTCGAGTAGCCTCGACCGCCGCTCGGTTGCTCCGTGCCGCCCGTCCGTCACCGACGCAACCCCGGCGTTGTCACGCCTGGTTGAGGTCATAGGAAAGTGCGCAAGGCTCTCTAGTTCCTCCCTGAAGACAGTCCATAACGTTCAAACTTTGCTGTCACGACGCTGCACCATCGACCGGTCGCCTCAGAGTCGTTCACGCTCAACCAACCGGTGTTCTAGGTGTGTTGTCGACCCTTCTTGTTGTTCTCCCTGTTTGGAGCTTGGTCGTAGCCTAGGTCGGCCGGAATTTGAAGTTTGTCACCGGCGGTTTCTTGGAACCGAGGCGAAAGAAACAGGAAATTCCTCAGCCATAATGTGTTAGGGTTCTCAAAAGTCTAGGCATGGGTTCTCCAAGCCAAGACAACCTTTCTCGAGCAAACGGCAAGCAAAACCATGCAGATTCCGAAGGGTTCTCCGTGTTTTCCCTCACGGCAGTGAAGAACCACGTCAGTCGCACGGTGAGCTTATGTTTCTGGCTGTTTTCCGAGGGATCAGGGTAGTCTTCCGGGTTCCCCATGTCACGGCGGTGCTGTAGGACCAAACCGCGGTCGGTTTCCGGGCTCGCCGGGTGAGTACCATGTCGCCGGAGTCGCCCGAGTTACTGCCACCATCGGGGAGGTATTTCCGGCCATTTAGCGCCGCCACCGAGCTCACCAGAGTGTTCCTCGTCGGTTTTTGGGCACAGGCGGCGAAGATTGAGCCGTCTAAGGCACGGGGCAGCCATTCCGGCGAGGCACAGTCGTTCCTACGGCGAGGAGGCCGGCCGGGCGCGAGGTAGACGAAGGTGAAGGCCTGCCCCACCTGTCAGTGGCACTGGTTAGGCGCCGGATCGGGGTGCGGCTCAGGATCTGCTGTGGCTGCACGGGTTAACTCCGTAGCCCCCGATGTTGCCGCAATTTCACCGGTCCGGTTTAAAATGGTGGGCCCAGTCACAATTATTTGAAGTTTCTGTTAGGGAAATAATTCCAGGAATTAGCTGATCTTTGCAAGCCCATAACTTTGTGTAGAAAACTCCAAAAAAAGTGAAACCGATTTTGTTGGAATCCTCATGAGGAGTACTTCACAGAGAAACAAATTTCTTACTATGAAAATGCCCAGGATTTTCTGTAGAATTGTTTTTATTAAATCCTTTAGGGATTTATTACAGGAGCAATTCTTTATGAAATATTCCCAAATTTGGGCAGCTAGTCCTTTTCATAGTTACTGTTCTCTAGTAAAAATTTGGGCTTCATTGGAGTTCATTTGCTAGGCTAAACTGCCTTCCCAAGTTCAGCCTTTATTTGAAAATTCCAATTTAAACAGAAACTATTTCAGAACTCCTGTTCAACTTCAAAAATTCATATCTCTCTGTTGGTAGCTCCAAAAATGGTGAAACAAATTTTGTTAGAGCCATGGAGACTTACCCTAATCAGATCTTCCACTGTTAGCTATGTCAAAGCTCCTGATTTGGGCTCAAAACTCAGAGAAGCCTTGTGCTTGTGGGAATTTTGGAGACCACAATGTGCAATGACATTTCTCCAAATTTTGCTCAGATCATCCTTAGAGAGTCTAGTATCCACTGTAAAAATCCCAAAGCCAATTAAGGATCCTAAATAGCAGTAGCTATGAATAGAAGTTCAATTCTTATAAATCCTTAATACTTACACACATATTTTGTTACATTTCATTTAGTGACCGAAGTTGAAGAGGCACCGGAGACCTTGGACGTCCTCCCACCAGAAGCTAACCTCCCGTTTGACTCGCAACCAGGCAAGCCCCGGTTTGCACTTAAGTACCTGTTATAAAGCTTTTTATTTGTATCACTTACGTCTAGGGTGAATGTTTGCATTAGAGTTAGGGTGATTGAAACCCCACTTGCATAACCTTTTAAATCCTATGGAGGGTTGGGTAACTTACAGACTCGACGAGTAGAGAATGTCATGCTAATATGCTTAGGATCTCGGTAGAAGTCGAGTAGTTGGAATCTACTCGCGAGGTAAAGTTTTATCACACGGTTTGGTCAGAATAGAAAATGGCTTAAAAGTGGACAAAATGAGACCCAGTAGGGGGGATAGGAAGCAGTGAGCGGAGGTCCCACGTGCGTAGCCCTGTTGGTGTCGATTGAGGACCGAGTCATGTGTGGGCCTGATGAACAAGTATCGAACAGTACCGGATGGCATACTGACATAAGCAGGAAACCGATGTAATTGGTTAACCTGGGTGCCGAGGCTTACCCAACCGTAAATAGGACTGGGTTGAGGGTAGCAAGGTGTAAATCTGCCGGTGGGCACAGTCATGCTCCACGCGGGGACCTCCTGCCTGTTACGGATGGACCGGTTCGGTGTTTGGGTTGCCTTTGAAAGGTTGTTGCATACAACAGAGTAGGAAGGGGTGTGGAATCAAGCTTCTGAAAGTGGGTGTATGCAACGTGTTGTCCGGGTGTCTCCTGATTGCAATCACCGTCCCTCGCGGTTATTTGAGTACCGCTTGTTCACTGTTCTGTGACGTAGTAAGAAGTGAAGTAAGCCAGTTGAATGATAATATGCTGTGATGATAGCTTAATGTTTTGGAAACCATGTCTGCTGTAGATGTAGAGCAAATTAAGTTTACTTTCCGCTTTGGGCGTCACCACATCGGAGGAAAGCGTTTCTTGTTTGATTGTGGACTTCCGATGTGAGGGCTGCCTAAGGCACATGAATCTGCTGCTATAAAACTGAAGGCAAGGATCAACTTATAGGCGTGTCTTTGACGCAAAGTCCTTTTTCCTATCTTACATATCCCTGCATGTAGAGTTCCATGCTTAGGCTAGATGGTTAAGCCTTGCTGAGCCATCGTGCTCACGGTTGCAATATTTGAGCTGTGTGCAGGTAAGAGTTATGAGGAGGGATCCGAGGATGAGGCGATGCTCCCGTCGGGGTACACGGCCGAGCTGGAGCCCTGCACGCCGCCGTGATCTCCGGTTACTTGCTGCTAGTGTGTAGCGTCCCCGGGCTGGATGGCTGCACTTTTGCATAGTTAGGATGAGAGGCCATATATGTATAATACTTCCGCTGTTACTTAAGTTTTTGTAAAAGACTTCCGCTGTTTTATATCAAATAAAAGTTGTATGTTGTTCTTTATTCTTTTCGTGTGTGCTGTTGGGTGCCGCATCGCACGGCACCACCCTATGCGATCCTGGAGTGGGTGAACCACGGGGTGGTCCCCACATACAGCAAGGAGTTAGCGGCGGCAGAGAAGAAGCGAAGCGTGCCGCAGAGCAACGGAGAGGGAGATGGCCCTCCCTAAAAATATCAGATGGTGTATCTCTCACCATCGGGTCAACTCTGGCAGCCACCACACCGGCCGATGCAATTCCGCAGTCGGCCATATTCTCCACCGGCGTTCCGGCCGGCATTACCAGCACCACCTCCGCAGCAACAACAGCAGCAGCGGGTGATGCCGCGTGCGTTTGCACCTCAGCAGCGCATGCCGGGCTTTCATCCTCCAAGCATGGGCCAGCTGTCAACCGCATGCTACAAATGCGGTTGCCAATGGCACTTCGCCAACAACTGTCCCGAGAGGCAAGGCGGAGGAGTGGAACAACAGTTTCCGGGGAGGAATCAGCCCCGGGACCCCATTAATGCATGGCGGGCAAATCCAAAGCTTGGCACCGTCCACCAGCTCGCCATAGAGGACGTGCCGGAGGGGGATCCAATCCTTGCGAGTATGTTCCAACTCCACCAGCATCCTACCATAGTGTTATTTGATTCAGACGCCATGCATAGTTTCATTAGCCAAGCTTTTATTGCTAAATAAAGCTTGCAAATAATACCCACCAAGAGTCCTTACGTGATTTGTTCACCGGGTGGGAAAATTTCAGCAAGCATAATGGTTTCGAAAGCGCCATTATGCTTATAGGGTAGAGTATACCCTACGTCTCTCATAGATTTAGAGGGACAAAAGGTTGATGTCATCCTAGGGATGTCGTGGTTAACCCGCCACGGCGCTGTTTTAGGCACCATCCTCCGAGTCGTGCATTTGCACTAAAAAATGCATGAGTCTCACTCATTATTTCTGGACAGTCCAGAAATAAAACTTCCAACTGTACACCAATCCACCACTATCAGATTGGAAGACATTCCAGTAGTCCGTGTGTTCCTTGACATGTTCCCGGATGATTTACCGGGGATGCCACCCGACAAAGAGGTGGAGTTCAAGATTGAACTTGCACCAGGAACTATGCCAATATCCCAAAGGCCGTACAAGATGGCGTCAAAGGAATTGGTGGAATTGAAAACTCAGTTGACGGACCTGCTGGAGAAGGGTTTTATTAGGCTGAGCTCCTCGCCATGGGGCTGTTCGGCACTATTTGTGAAGAAGAAGGATGCGACGTTGCGACTCTGCATGGACTATCATCCACTAAACTCCGTAACTATCAAGAACAAGTACCCGTTGCCATGGATCGACATGTTGTTTGATCAGTTGGTCAAAGCAAAGATCTTTTCCAAGATGGACTTAAGATCCGGGTACCATCAGATTAAGATACGGGCTGAGGATATACCGAAGATGGCTTTCTCGACGAGGTACGGACTTTATGAGTACCTGGTCATGTCCTTCTGTAAAAGTCCCAAAAACTTGTAAAAGGAAAACTTGAGTTGTGAATAAAGTTGAGTTCAAATTCAAGAAATGGGACTTGCAAAAACTTTTCTACACGTGTGAATGTTGTCATGTGCAAGCACATAATTTAAAGTCCACTTTGAATTCAAATGTTCATTTGAATGCAAAGGTGGTCATTTTAAATGAAGGATGCAAACTGTGGTTGTAAACCTCCCCTTTGCAGCCACCAAATGAAAAGTTTGAATCCATATTTGAATTCTTCAGGTCCAAATTATGAGGAAGAAAAATGTTGAGAAAATTTGGAGGTACTTTGATATGTATATCAATGAGATTTGTGAATTTCATTGAAATTTTAATTCAATCTTGAAACTGAAGTACACCTTGTCAAATTTTGCAGATGGCTTTTAAATTGGAGCTCTTCATGACTAAAATTTGTAATGTGCCAAATTGGAGATATTTTGAAGGAGAACTGTGGGACCCACTTGTCATTGAGAAGAGGAAACTTGCAACCAAAGTCTCTGTTGATCGGATTGCACTCGAACCAACTGAAGCAGCTGCAGGCACCACCGAGGCTTCACGGGGAGGAAACCTCCTTGCTCTACTCTCATGCTGGCGACCTGCTCGGCGTTCTACTCGTATCTCAGCATGTCCAGTTTGCCCACTAACCGGAGCTGCAGTACCCTGCCTCTTCCTTGAGCCAAAGCCGAACAGAGCATCGCCGACGCCTCTGTGCTCCGATCAAAAATCGGCAAAGCCACCTCGCACAGCAATCCATTGAGTAGCAAAACGGTCCTGGTGGTTCATCCCCGACCTCCTCGACGCACAGCTGCTCAAGTCTGAGCCGTTTCCACCCTAGAACGGTTTTTCCGTGTGGCAACCTAAAACAACCGGTACCGGCTCACCATGGACAGCTCGTACCGAGGCTTTTCATGGCTGAGCGAGCACACTCCGGGATGCGCCAACTAACTGCGCTGCTCCTCGCCAAGTCTCAGCTCAAGCCGAGGCTCATCGAGCTTCAATTCGGAGATTTTCTCTCGGCGCGTGCAAAGTGACCCCGGGTGAGAATTTATCAAAATTCGATCGCATTTCTTGTGTTTAGGCTACCAAATCATGCACAAAGGTTCTAGACGAGCTAGTGATCAATTTTCCTTAGCAACCCTAGCTTGAAACCCGGTGTTGGCGGCCCATTTCAAGTTGTCCCGAGCTCAACCATGGCGGAACGCCTCGGGCGCCCGGTGAAACCCTAGTAGCCGCCGTTCCCGAGATAGTTTGTGCCAATGTCGAGCTTCTCTAACCATCACTGGTGCTGTAGAGCCAATCCACCGAGGTTTTGGCGGGCTAGAAGAGCCGGGCGAGGTTGCCGAACATTTCCCGAGCCGCTGCACCGTTAAGAGATAGGTTGGGGGCTTCGCCGGTCCGGGGAAACACTCCCACCGTGTTCCTCGCACGATTTTAGGCACTAGCGGCAAGTTTGAGCGTGGGAGATGGCCGGACGACCAAGTTCCGAGGTGTTCCGGCGAGCTCCGGTGGCGGGGTCGCGCGGGAGCGGAAGGTAGACAAGGGGGGGTCGGCCCCACTCATCAGCATTTGAGTTAAAAAGTGTGGGATCCTCTGCGGCACCGGAAGGCTGTGGCAACATGGGAGGGATTATGTGGCCCGTGTGGCTTTGTTTCAGCAAGTGACACATGGCCCCCTGAACCCACAGTCAGGATTTAACATTTCCCGGTTTTAATTCAAATTCCAGATTTCCTTCAAACTTTAGAATAGCATAACTTTTGCTAGGAAACTCCAAATTTAGTGATTCAATTGTGTTAGATTTATATATAAAAACTCTATCCAAATAAGCAACCCAATTTGTATGAAAGTCATTATTTAATTCTGGGAAATTCTTTAAATATTTTTAGAAAAAGAGTTTTTGAGGGAGTTTGGTTCATCCAAAAATCCTCAAATTTTGCCAGAATATTCTTTAGGATGTTAGTGAACTCCTGTAAAACTTTCAGCTCATTTGGAGTTGATTTGGTTACGAGAATTCAGATTTCAAGTTTATGTGTTCAAATGAATACAGAAACTTTTTCAGAGAATTTCCAAAACATGAAAATTCAGTTCTGGGTAATTCTTAGCTCCAAAAATCCTAGAAAAATTCATGCATGACCCCTGAGCTATGTTCGAATTTGTGGTCCACTTGAATTTTCATGAAAGTGCAAATTTATCCAGAATTAATTCCTTTTTACCTAAATTCTAAGGGGATTGTTCTGGATGAATTACTCATTGAATAATTCTGAATTTTGGTCTAGAATGTCTTCTTGTGACAAGAAACTCACAGGAAATTTCTCAGATAAATTTGAGCTCTGGATCAGTACTTTGTGATACAACAGTCCTAAGGGAAAATGCAACAATTAGGAAGCACACATAGCACTTGATCACTTTACTTAACCCCCAAACCAAACCACTAGCACCAGTGTCATTTTAAATTCTTGAACCGAGTTCTGTTTTTTAAACATGTCATTAGACCTTGATAGCAAAAGCTTTACAATTAAATACATATGCATATTCATAGCGTATAGCATCTACATGAAGATTATGAAGCAATCGAAGTGGAGATCAAAGAGGGAGGGAAGCGAGTGATCAAGTATCAAGTGATCTTCACTAACTGATTACATACATTCTTAGTAACCTGCAAAACCAAGGCAAGCTCCGGTTTCTATCTAGTTGTTTTATAAATTTTACTTTGTTCACTATTATGGTTTAGAGTTTGTATGTGCATTATGTTAGGAATGATTACTCCACATGCATGACCAAATGAACCCTGGAGTCAAGGGTAGAATACTGTTCCCCGCTGTAGAATATTTCCGTGCTAAATAGGGTATGACATCTGGTAGAAGTCGAGTAGTTGGAATCTACTCGCGAGCTATAGTTCGGGATCACACGGGTATGGTTTAAAGAGGCAAACTAAAGTTTATGTTTCCAAAGATGAAACCGCGCAGGAGGGTTAGGCAGCGACAAAATGAGGTCTTAGTCGAGTAGCTCTGCCTGTGTCAGTTAAGGACCGAGGCGTGTGCAGCCCCGCTAAGCAAGTATTGAGTTGTGTACCAGATGCTTACTGCTATATGAGACCCAGGAAACCGATGTACCAGGTTAACTGGATTGTAGAGGCATACCACATCATCTCGTTAGACCTATGAGCCCGAGACGGCGCGACCGGTTCTACAGTCAGGTGTCCTGTGAAAGGTTGCCACATACGACGTAATGAAGGACGCCAGATTTGGGTCTTCAGAGGCGGGCGTATGTGTCGAGTTATCCGAGCAGTGTTTGATTCGAATCACCGTCCCTCGCAGATATGAGTACCGCTTGCTCACTGTGTTGTGACGTAGTAAGCAAGTTGTGTGATAATAGTTGTCAAGTTTTAATTGCTGTTATGATAATTCGTATTGCATGAAAACCATGGATGAAGTAGAGATAGAGCAAATTAAAGTTAATTTCCACCTTGGGACAAGTAACATTGGAATGAAGCGTTTCTTGTTTGATTGTGGAGTTCCAATGTTGCTCGGCGCAAGGTCACTACTGTGATGGCTAAAATATGAAAGTTAAGGAAGAACGTGTCGGCGAGTCTTTATGCAACTTTCTTGTTTATTTCCTAAGTTACCTTAGAGTTGCATGCCTTAGGAGAGACGGTTAAGTCTTGTTGAGCCTTTGTGCTTACTCTTGCTATATGAGTGGTTTTGCAGGTTAACATTGACATTTATGAAGGAGGTTGTCTGGTGAGACTCGGAGACTTCCGAGTCATGTAACACATGGAGAACCTAGCCGCTGCAATGTCTTCGTGTTGCTAGCGAGAGGATTCCGCGGGCTGGACCTCTTCTCGAGTGCTCATTAGTTATTCGACATGAGTTGATTGTAGTCTTCCGCTGTAGCTATTTTATGTAAATTATTTACAAAGAACATTTGTAAGCTTCTACTTTTGATTTATGTAATACAGTTTTCCTTATATGTGCGCTGTTGGGTACCGCATACCACGGCATCACCCAATGCGATTCTCGGGCGAGCTGCACAGCCCCGTGACACGGGCCGGGTCCCCCTCAGCGTGGTATCAGAGCTGCATTGGTAATAGCACACGAAATAAGAATCGTATTACGACAAAAACTTAGGATACGATGAGGAAAGGGTATTAGGCCCACATAAGGACTACTTGTAACACCCCAAATTTTGATTCAAAACCCTAAACCATGTTCAGAGGAGAATTTAAAAATTTTTGGACGTGTTGCATGTTTTGTAAAATTTCAAATTCAAACTGGAATTCAAATTAAACTCAAATCAGAAAAGAAATGGAAAAAGAAAAAGAGAAAAAGGAAAAAAAAACCGGCCAGTGGGCCGAAACCCGCCAGCCGGCCCAGTTTTCCCCGCGCCAGCCCGCCCCCGCGCGCGCCGCGCTGTCTCTCACAGACAGGTGGGACCCGCCTGTCATCCCTAACCCCGAGCGTCTGCGGCCCGGACTTTTCCCCCGAGCGCGCGAGATCGCAACCGACCGGATTTCCGCGTCCCGCAGCCGAATTCTGGTCTCAAACAACTCAAACTCGATCGCAACAGACCCACTGCCCTCCCCCGGCTATAAAAACCCCAACCCCGATCGGTTTTTCCCACGCGATCGCCGATTTTTACTCCGGTGAGCACCGAGACTTCGCCGGTGAATTCTGGCCGATCTAAGCTCGGAAACTCTGATCTAACTCGCTGGTCTTGATCCACCGCCTCCGGGGAGCTTTGCAGGTGCAGAAAACTCGGAGACTTACGGTGTAAATCCAGCGCCGACGAGCTTCGCCGTGGTTTTGCCTCGGACCTCGCCGCCGATCACTTTCCAGGACCCCCGAGCTCGAGAAAACCCCCGAGGTGAGATCCCTGACCTCCCCTCTACCGATCTATGCCATAAGATCACAGTTCTAGGCAGAATTCTCGCGGATCCGAAACTTTCCGGCGAGATCGCCGCTTCCCGCCGCCGGCAGCGCCGCCCGCGCTCGATCAGAGCGACGTGGCCGCTTGTGCACCGTTTATTTTAAATCGCACGGTAGACATTAAATCCCCGCGTACCGGTTCGATGTTATAATCTCAGCCGTCGGTTTAAAATCGGACGGTCCACGACAGCCCCGCATTATAAAGACTGGAATTCTTACGTGCTACCCCCTGGGGTTCTCTGGAATTGGGAGCTAGCCCCGGAAACTTCAGATCTAGCCCCTGGAACTCCAGAAAATCATGTAAATTCATTTAAAAATCAGTTTTAGCCCCTGGACTTAATAAAAATTAGGAAAAACACCTCTGATAACTGTAGCTAGACCCCTGGAAATTATGAAAATAATATTATAGACCCTGTAATGGGGTGAATTCATTATTTTAGCCCTGTTTAGTATTTAATTTAGAAAATTGAATATGTAACTAGTGCTTAAAAATTAAAAAGTGGGACAAACATAATTGTCAAAATTAATTAAAAGCTTTCTCAGTACTTAGAAAACTTTGGAGTGAGATAAAAATATATTTTGGGCTGAAATGAATCTGTTTCATTTATTAATCATATTATTTAGTATAGGGACACATTTTTAAGTAAAGAATAGCTATAGAAAAATAGGGAAAATAATTACGAAATAGTTTACATCAGAGGCCAAGGGTAAAATATGTTATTAAATTATTTAGGACCAGAACCTATACTGTTTAGATGATATGTGTTACTAATTTCATAATAAAATACACAATTATGCATAGGAATATAAATCTGAAAATATAGCAACTAGTAAATGATAAATGGAGTTTCTAAAATACAAAGAATTCAGTTTAGGGTTGGTAGAAATTATGAAGGCACATATGGGGAAGAATAATACTTTTCATACACACTTGGTAGTAAAAAGGTGAAGTAGTTGAATATAAGAAATTTATTGGAAACCCATATAAATAGTATGTAAGTATAAAGGTGGACACAAAAGTAGGAATCATATACACATGGTTAAAAGTGCATGCAAGCCACAACTCAACACACATAAAGTAACCACAACACATATAATGGTGAATGAATTTCATGAATATGAATGTGTGGTTTGTATAAAGTAGAAGTGTGAACTATGTCTTATGATTGTTGTTTTTCTTTTGCTATGTGTGATGGTATGAAGTAGAACCTGTTCAAGAGCAAGTTAACCCTTTCCAAGATCAGGACTACCCATTTCAAGAGCAGCAAGAAGGAGGCAAGTGTCCTTGACCACTTTGATCCTATGCTAGGATGTGTAGATAGAATTATTTGCATTGTCAAGTTAAATATGAAACCCATGCTAGGAAGTTTCCCTAGAATTGCATTACCTTGTTTCCTTGAAGCTTGGGTTGGGATTTATTTTGTCATGTCATTTATTTACATGCATATGCTTAGCCATGCTTAGAATGGGATATTGGGATATGAGATCATCAGTTTATTATACCATACTCTTGAATGAGCTATTGTGAGTTATGTAGAGGTAGGGATCAAGGCAAGTTGGATGTTTTGGTTGTGTGCTGGGTGCACGAGACTTGGGTTTGTGTTTAGTACTTGCCTGGATCCTAAGGACCGGTTCATGGAGCATGTAACCCGGCTTTACAGTGCCAACCACATGCTGAGATGGGGCAGCTTGGCCAATTAATTAGGTGTATCCCCGGCGTAGTATGGGTGTGTTGGATGGTGCGGGGAGTAGGTGTCAGCTGGACTACCATATGAACCGCAAGGCTCAAGAGGGGGCCACTGCAGCGGGGTTGGAGCCTCTTGTATGCTGTTAGGGGTGAAACCTCAGTGGGCCCACGCTCGTCGGGAATCCCTTTGTAAAGGCTTCGTAGTGATCTCCTGGCTACACACCTGGGAAGTGTGAATGTGGATCGTAGCCACTGGCATAATGGAGGTTCTTTTAGTCCACCCGGCAACGAGGGATGAAATCACTACTTGTGGGTACAGTGGTACAAACTCTGCAGAGTCAAAACTGTCTTGACAGCCGTGCTCACGGTTAAGAGCGGCCTGGACTTATTCATGATTAGAGGATTGATGGTTTTGGAAGTTAAGCGGGGAGCTTAACATTGGAAATGATGTTATTGTTATTGGATTATGATGATGGGATGGGAGATTGGGACCATTTCACCTGTGTAGTAATGTAGGTGCTTAATAAGCTAAGGTGATAGGTATTAATTGCGTAGTGCTTTAACCAGGAGTTCAACCTCTCCTTGTTCTAGCCATGCATGATATAATTTTCCCACACTTGCTGAGTACCATTGGTACTCAACCTTGCATATTTGTTGGTTTATATTGCTGCTCAGGTCAAGATAATGAGGTGGTGTATAATGACCAAGATTTTGGACCCGAGGAAGGATTTTAGGTTCATGAAGACCCCCGGGCAACGCCTGTCATGGAGCCCTAAAGAATAATATTCCGCTGCTAGTTTATTTACTTGTGATGAAGCATTAGTGTCCATTGAGACATTTGCGATGTAAGACTTATTTATATTCGACACCTGGCTTGTAATAAATGATGCTTCACTATTTGTCATCACATGTATGAGAAAATGATCCTGGCATACATGTGATATTCACTTGGTTGTTTCTTCGGAAAAACCGGGTGTGACAGAGGTGGTATCAGAGCCAAGGTTGCCCGTAGGAACGTGGACCTAGGTAGAAATGGACGTATTTAAGGGCCCTATTTTCTTAAAAACTATTTTCCAAGGTGTCGGTGGAAAAGTGTTATTAAAGGAGTCATTTTCTTCATCTTACCCCAACTTTCATTCAAAATAGGATTTTTATTTGAGAATTTATCTAACCTAATTTTAAATTCTTTTGTTTTAGATGGTTCGCATGATTCGCACTGCTCGCAAGTCCACGGGAGGGAGAGTTCCCGTAGTTGCCCTTGCCGAAAGAGAGGAGAGTCGCCCCGTGACGTACCTTTCCTACGGATTGGCAGTAGGAGACTTGTTGCGCCGTCTTCGACGTATGCTCGAAGCCGCCGGCAATACGGGCAAACTAATCATCCACTATAACTCCACCAGGACCATCCGTGAGAAGAGGGAAGAATGGAGTTCGGAGATGAGGATTATACACGAGAATCAGCTGCTTAAGATTCACCACTCTCCAGCTTGTCGAGCAACACAAGTTGACGCGGAGAAAGATGTCACTTGGGAGGCCATCACCTGCCAGAGTCACATCTATCGTCGCCACTTGGACAAAACTGAGTACATGTATGTCCTCCAACGTGAGAGTGGTACCACGGAGTACAAGTACCCACCGGTGCAGCAAGGGACTTCCCATGAGCACATGGACTTGTGCTTGGAGGATGCTGCTATGCTCAGCACTCGACTGCAGGAGTGTCAACAAGAGCTTTAGGATGTCCGAGACACCCTGAAGGAAACGGAGGCGTTGCTGCGAGCTTGCTTAAAGGCGAGAGAAAGAGGAGATGGGAATGAACTGTGTGTCACTGTGAGTGATCCATGGACTCCTGACTCCCCGGATCGCCGAGCAATCAGGCGTCGTCGCACTTCTCCACCAGCGGCCTCCCCACCCAAAGCAGAGTCAGAAGGTAGCCGAAATGAGGAGGAAGATCCCGAGGAGCCAGCTCAAGAGGACGAGTAGTGTAGAGTCTTTCCCTTAGCTAGCAAGAGGTCGAGTAGTCGAGTCGTTACGTAGTTAATGGTGTGATAATGCTTTGTGTGGGACGTGAGTTGTGGAAGCCATGAGCAATTGTCCACAGCCTCGTCTTCAGATTGTTTTGCTTTGGTGTGTGAACCCACAGGAAATAATAGTGCATTTATTTGGTGTGAGATATAAACCGTCGTAAAAATTTTAACAAAGCCTCAACACCTCAAAGTACCAACAAATGAAAGTAGTAAGACGATACTAAAAGATATCAAATTAACATTTGTTGATTCTGCCAGATGGCCGGAAGAGGAAAAGGACGTGCTGCCAACCCCGCCAACAACAATGATGAGGCATGCAACCCTCATCTTTCTGGAGGCCAGGACAGGGGTGGTCGCCGTGAAGAAGTTGATCCTCTCCACCAAATGCTGGAGAATCAAAATCAGCTTATCCAGAACTTGACTCAAGTGGTGGGCAACTTGCATCAAGTTCCACCTCCACAAGCTGCACCACGCCAACCAAGGTTGAGTGAGTTTCTAGGAACTCAACCTCCAAAGTTTGCAAGTGCTGCTGAACCTCTGGAGGCAGATGATTGGCTGAAGACCATTGAAAGTAAGATGAGGATAATACAATGCCAAGGGTATGAGAGGGTGCTGTTTGCCTCTCATCAATTGCATGGACCTGCTGCTGATTGGTGGACCGCCTACGTGGCCGCCCATCATGACCCTGAGAACATCACTTGGGAAGAGTTCAAGCGTAGCTTCCGCAACCATTACATCCCAAGAGGTGAACTCAAAAACAAGAGGAAGGAGTTTTTGGGACTGCAGCAGGGAAACATGACGGTGAGGGAATACCTCACTAAATTTACTCAACTATCCCGTTATGCTCCACGAGACATAGAGACTGATGAGCAGAAACAAGATTGTTTCGTGGAAGGACTTACCGCAGAGATGCAGTGTGCCATGTCCTCCAATGAGTATGAAAGTTTTCAAAAGATGGTGGACAGAGCGTTTGTGGTAGAAAGGAAGCTAAAGGCCCTGGAAAATGAGAATAAGAGGAAGGCTGGGTGGTCACATCAGGCCTCAGGGAGCGACACCCGCCCACGTATGATGCAGCAACCTACGGGCCAGACAAACCGTGCTGCGGTACCCTATTCAGCACCAAGAGGGTACAACCCAAACTACAGGCCACCCGCGGCACCAGCACAGCCGCCACGTCAGTTTGTGCAGCAGCCTCGCCCCGCATATCCACCTCGACCAGCAGTGCAAGGACCCCCAAACCAACCCCAAGACAACAAGGGCCCAGCATCTAAGATTGGGGTGCAATGTTTCAGCTGTGGTGAAGTGGGGCACTACGCCCATAAATGCCCAAAGAAGAAGCCTGCGCCGCCACAACAGCAGAATGTAGTGAGAGGACGGGTGAACCACGTCACCATGGAGGAAGCACGAGAGGCACCCGACGTGGTAGTGGGTAAGTTTCCTGCCAATTTACACCTTGCAACTCTGCTGTTTGATTCTGGTGCTACCCACTCGTTCATTGCTCAAGGGTTTGTTAAGAAGCATGACCTAGCAACCACACAAATGAACCATATGCTAGCGGTAAACTCTCCAGGTGGAGAAATAAGGACAAGACAAGTGTGTCCCAAAGTGAGCCTAGACATTAATGGGGTAGTATTTACGGCTAACCTCATAGTGATAGATTCACAAGGGATAGATATTATTTTGGGTATGGATTGGTTGACCAAACATAAAGGAATCATCCATTGTTCGACCAGAACGGTGGAACTAACTCACCCCAATGGCACAAGAGTAAAGTTCATAACGATACACGAGCCTAGGAGGGACATTAAATTAAATCAAGTGGAGGTGAAAGTTGAGGAAATCAGGACTATCAGGGAATATCCAGATGTTTTTCTGGAGAAATTGCCAGGTATGCCCCCCGACCGTGACGTGGAATTCGCAATTGAGCTAGTACCGGGAACAGCCCCGATATACAAGAGACCTTATCGAATGGACTCCAAGCAGCTAGAAGAGCTCAAGGATCATTTGAGAGAATTGACGGAGAAGGGGTATATTCGCCCTAGTTCCTCACCATGGGGAGCTCCGGTGATATTTGTGCCCAAGAAAGACGGAACCCAAAGGTTATGCATGGATTACCGTGCTTTGAATGAGGTAACCATCAAGAACAAGTACCCATTGCCTCGCATTGAAGACTTGTTTGATCAGTTGAGGGGAGCTTGTGTGTTCTCGAAAATTGATCTCAGGTCGGGATACCACCAACTCAAGATAAGGCAATCTGATATTTCCAAGACAGCTTTCGTATCTCGGTACGGACTGTATGAATACACTGTCATGCCTTTCGGGCTAATCAATGCCCCGGCATATTTCATGTACCTCATGAACAAGGTATTCATGGAATATCTGGACAAATTTGTGGTGGTTTTCATAGATGATATTCTCGTCTTCTCCAAATATGAAGAAGAACATGAGAAACATCTAAGGTTGGTGTTACAGAGGCTGAGAGAACACCAACTATATGCCAAGTTGAGCAAGTGTGAGTTTTGGCTGAAGAGAGTTCCCTTTTTAGGACATATAATCTCGGAGGGAGGAATCTCCGTAGATCCCGCCAAAATTGAAGATATCCAGAAGTGCTACAAGAAGTCGAGGCGAAGGTGAGGGAGATTCGCAACAACTTGAGGATAGCACAAACACGCCAGAAGAGTTATGCTGATGTACGAAGAAGAGAACTCGTTTTCAACGTGGGAGACTATGTTTATCTCAAGGTGTCCCCTATCAGAGGACTTCGTCGGTTCAAGGTGAAAGGGAAGTTGTCACCTCGATACATCGGACCCTTTCAGGTTTTGGAAAGGAAAGGGGAAGTGGCGTACCAACTAGAGTTACCGGTTCATCTATCGGACGTGCACGATGTATTCCATGTGTCACAACTCAAGAAATGCCTGAGGACGCCTGAAGAGGTGTTACCCATGAATGAAGTGGATGTAGCTGAAGATTTGTCTTATGCCGAACAACCATACAAGATTTTAGAGACAATGGAACGCCTCACCAAAAACAAGAGAATCCAGATGTGCAAGGTGTAGTGGAAGCATCACTCAGAAGAGGAAGCCACCTGGGAACGGGAAGATGAGCTCAAGGCACAATTTCCGGAATTGTTTTCTTAGAAACACCAATCTCGAGGACGAGATTTCTTTTAAGGGGGGTAGAGCTGTAACACCCCAAATTTTGATTCAAAACCCTAAACCATGTTCAGAGGGGAATTTAAAAATTTTTGGACGTGTTGCATGTTTTGTAAAATTTCAAATTCAAACTGGAATTCAAATTAAACTCAAATCAGAAAAGAAATGGAAAAAGAAAAAGAGAAAACGGAAAAAAACCGGCCAGTGGGCCGAAACCCGCCAGCCGGCCCAGTTTTCCCCGCGCCAGCCCGCCCCCGCGCGCGCCGCGCTGTCTCTCACAGACAGGTGGGACCCGCCTGTTATCCCTAACCCCGAGCGTCTGCGGCCCGGACTTTTCCCCCCGAGCGCGCGCGATCGCAACCGACCGGATTTCCGCGTCCCGCAGCCGAATTCTGGTCCCAAACAACTCAAACTCGATCGCAACAGACCCACCGCCCTCCCCCGGCTATAAAAACCCCAGCCCCGATCGGTTTTTCCCACGCGATCGCCGATTTTTACTCCGGTGAGCACCGAGACTTCGCCGGTGAATTCTGGCCGATCTAAGCTCGGAAACTCTGATCTAACTCGCTGGTCTTGATCCACCGCCTCCGGGGAGCTTTGCAGGTGCAGAAAACTCGGAGACTTACGGTGTAAATCCAGCGCCGACGAGCTTCGCCGTGGTTTTGCCTCGGACCTCGCCGCCGATCACTTTCCAGGACCCCCGAGCTCGAGAAAACCCCCGAGGTGAGATCCCTGACCTCCCCTCTACCGATCTATGCCATAAGATCACAGTTCTAGGCAGAATTCTCGTGGATCCGAAACTTTCCGGCGAGATCGCCGCTTCCCGCCGCCGTGCGCCGCCGGCAGCGCCGCCCTCGCTCGATCAGAGCGACGTGGCCGCTTGTGCACCGTTTATTTTAAATCGCACGGTAGACTTTAAATCCCCGCGTACCGGTTCGATGTTATAATCTCAGCCGTCGGTTTAAAATCGGACGGTCCACGACAGCCCCGCATTATAAAGACTGGAATTCTTACGTGCTACCCCCTGGGGTTCTCTGGAATTGAGAGCTAGCCCCGGAAACTTCAGATCTAGCCCCTGGAACTCCAGAAAATCATGTAAATTCATTTAAAAATCAGTTTTAGCCCCTGGACTTAATAAAAATTAGGAAAAACACCTCTGATAAGTGTAGCTAGACCCCTGGAAATTATGAAAATAATATTATAGACCCTGTAATGGGGTGAATTCATTATTTTAGCCCTGTTTAGTATTTAATTTAGAAAATTGAATATGTAACTAGTGCTTAAAAATTAAAAAGTGGGACAAACATAATTGTCAAAATTAATTAAAAGCTTTCTCAGTACTTAGAAAACTTTGGAGTGAGATAAAAATATATTTTGGGCTGAAATGAATCTGTTTCATTTATTAATCACATTATTTAGTATAGGGACACATTTTTAAGTAAAGAATAGCTATAGAAAAATAGGGAAAATAATTACAAAATAGTTTACATCAGAGGCCAAGGGTAAAATATGTTATTAAATTATTTAGGACCAGAACCTATACTGTTTAGATGATATGTGTTACTAATTTCATAATAAAATACACAATTATGCATAGGAATATAAATCTGAAAATATAGCAACTAGTAAATGATAAATGGAGTTTCTAAAATACAAAGAATTCAGTTTAGGGTTGGTAGAAATTATGAAGGCACATATGGGGAAGAATAATACTTTTCATACACACTTGGTAGTAAAAAGGTGAAGTAGTTGAATATAAGAAATTTATTGGAAACCCATATAAATAGTATGTAAGTATAAAGGTGGACACAAAAGTAGGAATCATATACACATGGTTAAAAGTGCATGCAAGCCACAACTCAACACACATAAAGTAACCACAACACATATAATGGTGAATGAATTTCATAAATATGAATGTGTGGTTTGTATAAAGTAGAAGTGTGAACTATGTCTTATGATTGTTGTTTTTCTTTTGCTATGTGTGATGGTATGAAGTAGAACCTGTTCAAGAGCAAGTTAACCCTTTCCAAGATCAGGACTACCCATTTCAAGAGCAGCAAGAAGGAGGCAAGTGTCCTTGACCACTTTGATCCTATGCTAGGATGTGTAGATAGAATTATTTGCATTGTCAAGTTAAATATGAAACCCATGCTAGGAAGTTTCCCTAGAATTGCATTACCTTGTTTCCTTGAAGCTTGGGTTGGGATTTATTTTGTCATGTCATTTATTTACATGCATATGCTTAGCCATGCTTAGAATGGGATATTGGGATATGAGATCATCAGTTTATTATACCATACTCTTGAATGAGCTATTGTGAGTTATGTAGAGGTAGGGATCAAGGCAAGTTGGATGTTTTGGTTGTGTGCTGGGTGCACGAGACTTGGGTTTGTGTTTAGTACTTGCCTGGATCCTAAGGACCGGTTCATGGAGCATGTAACCCGGCTTTACAGTGCCAACCACATGCTGAGATGGGGCAGCTTGGCCAATTGATTAGGTGTATCCCCGGCGTAGTATGGGTGTGTTGGATGGTGCGGGGAGTAGGTGTCAGCTGGACTACCATATGAACCGCAAGGCTCAAGAGGGGGCCACTGCAGCGGGGTTGGAGCCTCTTGTATGCTGTTAGGGGTGAAACCTCAGTGGGCCCACGCTCGTCGGGAATCCCTTTGTAAAGGCTTCGTAGTGATCTCCTGGCTACACACCTGGGAAGTGTGAATGTGGATCGTAGCCACTGGCATAATGGAGGTTCTTTTAGTCCACCCAGCAACGGGGGATGAAATCACTACTTGTGGGTACAGTGGTACAAACTCTGCAGAGTCAAAACTGTCTTGACAGCCGTGCTCACGGTTAAGAGCGGCCTGGACTTATTCATGATTAGAGGATTGATGGTTTTGGAAGTTAAGCGGGGAGCTTAACATTGGAAATGATGTTATTGTTATTGGATTATGATGATGGGATGGGAGATTGGGACCATTTCACCTGTGTAGTAATGTAGGTGCTTAATAAGCTAAGGTGATAGGTATTAATTGCGTAGTGCTTTAACCAGGAGTTCAACCTCTCCTTGTTCTAGCCATGCATGATATAATTTTCCCACACTTGCTGAGTACCATTGGTACTCAACCTTGCATATTTGTTGGTTTATATTGCTGCTCAGGTCAAGATAATGAGGTGGTGTATAATGACCAAGATTTTGGACCCGAGGAAGGATTTTAGGTTCATGAAGACCCCCGGGCAACGCCTGTGATGGAGCCCTAAAGAATAATATTCCGCTGCTAGTTTATTTACTTGTGATGAAGCATTAGTGTCCATTGAGACATTTGCGATGTAAGACTTATTTATATTCGACACCTGGCTTGTAATAAATGATGCTTCACTATTTGTCATCACATGTATGAGAAAATGATCCTGGCATACATGTGATATTCACTTGGTTGTTTCTTCGGAAAAACCGGGTGTGACACTACTATATTAGCCCAATATGAAGGTGGCAACCTAACTTACGTCCTATGTCGGAAAATCATCCATCTCGGGACGTTCTATGTCTTGGGGGGTGCATGTAAGCACTGTCCATCAGTGCGCACAAGCTGAAGGGTGGAGCCTCACTGGTGGCAGGTAACCCGGCCAGCTTTAGTATCCTCTACGACTCTTCATGTCGTTTTGAGTATTCGAGCAACGCCCTTCCCTGGCGTGTTATGGGCAAGTATGGGAGACCCCGTGACGTGGTTAGTAACGTGAACACGTAGGTCAAGGCGTGTTTGGCTTGTGAACACCTGTGCGAGTGATGACGGACGGGTGTACGAACTGTATTGGGACCGGGTTCGGTGTGCAGCTGAACCTGATGATTGTGTGTCATTTATGCAGGTTTAACCATAAAACCGTAGTACGAGTAGCACACATTTGCGAGTGACCATTTTTGTACCACCTATAATACGGATATACCGGTATAATCTGGTTAGGATTTTCTTTTGGTGAGGCTACGTAGTACCGACATGATTCTTACGGTGCATCGACAATGTACCACACTTAATAACCTCTTCCCTATGAAGAAATGATTCATGAACTAACTTCTAACTAAAAATGGAAGTTTAAAACAAATATTAGTTACTGAACTCTTATTTTGAGGTAAGATTCAAATGAGAGAAAGACTAGGCTTCAAAGATTTCAAAAACAGAGTGCTCTGTTTCTAGCAGGAATTCTTGCTAGACTTTGACAAAGCATAACTCTGATTAGATTTACCCAAAAAAGGTGTATGATACAGTTCTGGAAATATTTTCAAGTGCTCTACAACTTCTTTGTATGTAAAAGTCCCAAAACTTGTGAATAGAAAACTTGAGCTATGAATAAAGTTGAGTTTGAATACAAGAAATGGGACTTACAAAAACTTTTGTTTACTCATGAAAGTGTTGGCATGTGCTATAAAACTTTGAATTCAGTTTGAAATAAGAGGGTCACTTCCAAAAAGAAGAAGGGCATGTTTCAAAAGAGGAAATTCAAACTATTGTTTAAAAAGTTGTATTTGCAATGACCAACTCAAAGATCAGAGGGCATATTCAAACTCCCCAGGTTCAAATTGTAGAGGGGGCAAATTTGGAGCAAATTTGGAGGTGCTTTGATAGGAATATCAAAGGAACTTGTGAATTCCATCCAAATTTGAATTTAAATTTGAAACTGAGGCACAACTTGTCAAATTGTCAATTGGCTTGTGAATTTGAGCTCCATATGAGTGAAGTTTACAATGTGCCAAAAATCTGGAGATATTTGAGAAAGAAACTTGGTGGGGCCCAATTGTCATAGAAGAGGAGGAAAACCTTAGCACCTAAGTCTTTGCTCTCGGGTTAGACCGAGCTCCCGGCGCCACCGAGGCAGCAGCCACAGCCACCTCCTGCTCGAGCTGCCGCCCCCACGCGCGGGCGCCAGAGGCGGTTCATCCGGCGCCTATCCTTCCCACCGAGGCAAACACGAAGTTCTTCACTCGTGCTCGCGGCTTTCTGCTGCTCCCGCGCCCGAAAAGCAGCCGCCGGTGACGCCTCTGTTTCTTTCCATTGTCCACCAGCTCGCGCGCCAGGTTGCTCGAGCCGTCCACACAAAAAGGGGGCGCCAGCGAGTGCACAAGAGGTTCCCCAGCTCAGCTCCGGCGTTCGGGGCTGCTGTTGGCCGTAATCTGAGGATCAGCGCCGAAGCCGAGGGGTAAACGTTGGAAACCGATGTCGGACTCACGTGGACAGCGCCACCAAGAGGCTTTCACGGCCGAGCTGGGACACCCAGAGGAGCGCCGGAGTTCCCTGCTGCTCTTTGCCAAACCTCCACTCGAGCCATGACCTCCTGAGCAAGAATTTGGTGATTTGCTCTCAGCACGTGTGAAGAGACCCCGGGTAAGAAATCCTCAAAAATTCAATCGTAATTGTTGTTTTTAGGCCACCAAATCGTGCACATGAGCACTAGACTGGCTAGCGGTTAAGTCCCCTTCACAACCCTATCTAGAAACCTTAGGTTAGCAACGAATTCCAAGCTTTCCGAGCGGCGATCATGGCGGGGACCCTCGGGCGCACGGTGACAACCGAGTTGCCGCCATTTCCTAGCCAGTTTGAGGCCATGCCGAGCTTGCCTGACCTTCACTGGTGCTTTAGAGCAAATTCCCTGAGCTTTTGGCAGGCTAGTGTGCTCGGGCCACGGTGCCGAAGCCTCACCGAGGTGTGCGCACGTCGCCGACCGGTTTCCGGTCGCCGGCAGCCCGAATGCACCGCACCGTTGAATTCCTCATGGCTGAAAACCCCCAGGCGGCGAGTACCGAGCCGAGAGACGGCCGGGAAGCCTACTCCGGCGAGCCCCGACGAACTTCCGGCGAGGGGGCGGCGCGGGAAAAAGGAAACGGGCCGAGGTTGAAGACGACCGGCCGGTCCCACCTGTCAGTGGCGATATTTTAAATCTTCGATCCGCTGCAGCCCCAGGATCCGGTGTGGTGGTGCGGGAAGGGTCCTGTGGCCCCGTGTGGCGTGATTCCGGCGGCTGACACGTGTGGGGTGGACCCACAGGCAGGGTTTGAACTTTTCCCGAATTTAGTTTGAATTCCAGATTTAGTTCAAACTTTAGAACCTCATAACTTTTGCTAGGAGGCTCCAAATTTAGTGATTAAAATTGGGTTGGATTCAGGGTGAAAAGAAATATCCAAATATGCAACTCAATTTGCATGAAAACCAACATAAAATTCTGGATAATTCTTTAAAGCTTTTCAGCAAAAGAATTTTAGAGGGAGTTTGGTTCATCCAAAAATCCCCAAATTTTGCCAGAATATTTTATATGATATTAGGAGACTCCTGTAAAAGTTTCAGCTCATTTGGAGTTGATTTATTTAGAGTAATTCTGATTCCAAGTTTCTGTATTCAAATGAATACAGAAACATTTTCAGAGAATTTCCAAAACTTGGAAATTCAGTTCTAGTCACTCCTTAGCTCTAAAAATCCTAGGAAAATTCAGGCATACTCCCTGAGCTATGTATGAAATTATAGTTCACTTGAATTTGCATGAACGTGCAAATTTAATCAGAATTAATTCCTTTTTCCTTAAATGCTTAGGGAATTGTTCTGGGTGATCCACTTAGTGAAATGTTCTGAATTTTGGTCCAGAGGACTTTCTTGTGACAAGCAACTCCCAAGAAAATTTCCAGCTCCATTGGAGCCCTGGATCATTAGTGTTCTGTTCAACCATTAGTTGATCCCCACCCAAGTGATGAAACTCCACTCATCACTTGATGATAGTGCTTAAACACACACCCAAACCACCACCCCAGTGTCATTTTAAATTCTTAAACAGAGTTCCAGTTTTAAACTTGTCGTTAGCATTTGTTAGCAAAAGTTTTATAATTAAACATGTATGCATATTCATAACGTGTAGTGATAAAGCGTGGAAAGTGAAGAAGGAGAAGTTGAGCTTGGATCAAGGAGCAAGAAGGGCAGAAATTGAACTTCAAGACATGAACAACTAACCTCATATTATCTGACTTTAGTCACCTGCAAAACCAAGGCAAGCCCCGGTTTGCACTTAAGTTGTTTTTAAAGTTTTCCCTTTGTTCACTACTATTGGTCAAGGTTTGTATGTGAATTAGGTCAAGGATGTGTGATACTCCACTTGCATAACTAAACATGAACCCTGAGGTCAAGGGTAGAATTGTGTCATCACTGTAGAATAAGGTCGTGCTAAATAGGCTAGGACAGCCGATAGAAGACGAGTAGTTGGAATCTACTCGCGAGCTTTGTTCCAGGACCACATAGTGGGTTGGAAAGGGGAGCAAACTAAAGTTTACGTTTCTAAAGATGAGACCGGGCAGAGGGGTTAGACAGCGACAAGACGAGGTCTTGGTCGAGTAGCTCTGCCCGTGTCGGTCAAGTACCGAAGCGTATGCGGCCCTGGGAGAAAGTATTGAGTTGTGTACCGGATGCTTACTGATATATGGGAACCAGGAAACTGATGTACCGGGTTCACTGGATTGTAGAGGCATACCACATCGTCTCGTTAGACCTATGAGCCCGATACGGCGCGACCGGTTCTACAGTTTAGTGGCCTGAGAAAGGTTGCCACATACGACGTAATGAAGGACGCCAGAGTTGGGTCTTCAGAGGCGGGCGTATGTGTCGAGTTATCCGGGTAGTGTTTGATTCGAATCACCGTCCCTCGCGGTTATGAGTACCGCTTGCTCACTGCGCTGTGACATAGTAATCAAGTTGTGTGGGAATAGTTTGCAAGAGTTTTAAATGCTGTTATGCTAATTATAAATTGCATGAAAACCATGTTTGAAGTAGACATAGAGCAAACTAAAGTTATTTTTCACCTTGGGACAAGTAACATTGGAATGAAGCGTTTCTTTTTGATTGTGGAGTTCCAATGTTGCTGGGCGCAAGGTCACTACTAATCTGGCTAAAATCTGAAAGTTAAGGATGAACTTGTAGGCGAGTCGTTTCGCAAATGACAGGCTTAAGTCTTAGGTTACTTTCATGTAGAGTTTCATGTATTAGGAGAGACGGTTAAGTCTTGCTGAGCCTTTGTGCTCACTCTTGCTGTATAAGTGGTTTTGCAGGTAAACCTCGACGCTATGAAGAAGGTTGTCCGGTGAGGCTCGGGAACTTCCGAGACAGGTCACCTTGGAGAACCTAGCCGCTGCCATGTCTTCGTGTTGCTAGCGAGAAGAGCCCGCGGGCTGGAGCTCTTCTCATGTGCTTCTTAGATATTCACCGTGAGCTGTGTATATACTTCCGCTGTAGCTATTTTATGTAAGTTATTTACAAAGAAACAAGTTTAAGCTTCTGCTTTGATTTACGTAATACATTGTTCCTTATATGTGTGCTGTTCGGTGCCGCATAACACGGCACCACCCAATGCGATCCCCGGGCAAGGCGGCACGACCCCGTGATGGGGGCTGGGCCCTCTCAGCGTGGTATCAGAGCCGCATTGGTAATAGCACACGGAGTAAGGATCGTATTACGACAAAACTTAGGATACGGTGAGGAAACGATATTAGGTCCACATAGGGACTATAGTAGTCTAGTTACTTAAAGTGGCATGGCTAACTTACGTGTTATAATTCTGAATTTTGATTGTGTAACGACGCACCTATGCTCTGGTAAGCATGGTAAGGAACGCCACCGAAAGCGGTTCAATTTCGGTTAGCTCCCCTGACGAGGAAAGTGGTTCAGGGCTAGATCTCACAGCTTGGTGTGAGATGTCAATATGAAACTCTTGGACTCTCCATGTTCCTGAGTTCATATGAAACGCTGATCCCTAGCGTGCATTAGGCAAGTAAGTGGTGACCCCATCGCGTGGTCAGTAACGCAAGAGTGTGTTCGTCTGGAAATAGCCCAGGAGGACATACGCAGCGCTTGCCATCGGCGTGCCCTGCAGGGTAGTAGGTGGTATCTGTTGGGTTGATAACATTCCCAACCGTGACGACCCGATCATGACATACTCGGGTTCCCCGTCGTGTGGTGTTGAAACACGATCACGTACCTTGAGACGTGACTTAACTCAAGGACGGCCGTATGGCAATGATACGGGTGTTTGTATTTACTTTCAATTATGGTACTGCCTGAAATGAAACAACCTTTGGGTGCACCACTATTGAGTGTTTTTCTGTAGGTGCTAACCACGTACTATCCCGTGTAGTACACGTGTGCGAGAGACCGTATTAGTGCCACTGCTAATACGTATATGCCGGTATAATCCGGTTTAGAATTTTCTTTTGGTGAGGCTACGTAGTACCGACATGTGTCTTACGGTGCATCGACACCGTACTACACTTAATAACCTCTTCCCTACTAAGAAATGATTCATGAACTAACTTTCAACTAAAAATGGAAGTTTGAAACAAATATTAGTTAATGAACTCTTATTTTAAGCTAAATTCAAATGAGAGAATTACTAGGCTTCAAAGTTTTCAAAAACAGAGTGCTCTGTTTCTGGCAGGAATTCTTGCTGGACTTTAACATAGCATAACTCTGAGTAGCCTTAACCAATTAAGGTGTATGATACAGTTCTGGAAAGATTTTCAAGTGCTCTACAACTTATTTGTAGACCTCCAGAGCCAAATCATAGTTTAAGTTGGTGGAAAGTACAGTTGGAGGCAAACTGTTCAAAACCAGGACAGTAGTAAAAACCTCTCTGGACCTTTCTGTTTTTAAGCCATAACTTCCTGTACAAAAATCCTCAAGGAGCACATAAGTACTTGTTGGAAAGCTACTGAAGTTTACTAAAACTTTGGTATTGAACTCAAGTCAAGAATCTGTGGATAATTTGAGTAAAATTTGGAGTTTGTGTGAGCTAGTCAGGGTAGTCCCGCTGATTAGCTTAGCGTACATAAGATTTGTTTAAACATGAATGTGGTTATGCTTTCATAAAGTTCAAGACATGTTCATGTTTTACTTATCTTTACTTACTACTGAGATAGAATTTTGATTGACTCAAAATTTTGTTTCGTGCAGTATGGAACGCACACATCCTCAAATGGAGATTGGAGGTTCCAGTCGAGGTGGGAATGACTCGACTTCATCACAAGAGCCATCGCCAACCGGATTGGCTGAAATTATGGCAAAGATGAATGAAACTCTCCAAACTCTAGTTCAACAAGGCATAGATCGAGAAGCTCAACATCACATGCCAACCCAGAGCACGTATCTGGATTTCTTGGCGACACAACCGCCGGTATTCTCCGAGGCGGCTGACCATTGTGAAGCAAATCACTGGTTACGTGTCATTGAGTCCAAGCTTGGGTTGATCCGATGTGACGAATTCTCGAAGACTCTATATGCCGCTCAACAGATTCACGGCTTTGCTGGAGCATGGTGGGCAGAGTACCTTGCTGTTCAACAAGCAGGGCATCGTGTCACATGGGCGGAGTTCCAGGCTGCATTTCGTGCTCGTTTCATCCCTGCGGGCATAATGCAAACCAGTCTGGATGAGTTCTGGAGTCTGAAGCAAGGGGACATGAGTGTTATTGAGTATGCGAAGGAATTCAATCGCTTAGCTCAATATGTCCCTGACTATGTGAAATCACCATCCATGAGGGGTTATCATTTTTATCGAGGGCTGACCGCTAGGCTGCGATGTGAATTGGCTCAAGTTAGCCAAGAGAATTTTGATGAGTTCGTGAGCTGTGCTATTGCTCAAGAATATTATTCCAACCTTTACCTCAAAGAAAAGAGGGAGAGGGACTCATCACAAGATGAAGACAATCGTCTACCTCAGAAGTATCAGTTGGTAATCCGTTCACCTTCCGGTCGAGAGATTCCACAAGAGGTGCAATCATTCTGGGACTGTGACGACTCTTCTACTCCACAGAGGTCTTATTCACCCCCACCGCAGCAGCAACTTGTTTCTTATGCACCTCAGTATCAACAAGGTGCACTAGAATATTATTACCCTCAAGAGGTTGAAGATGCACCAGGTGATTAATCAGCTGAACCAAGTGTTGTTCCGCTTCATATTGACAATGAACTCAACGTCAATGAAGCAACTGAACCGAGCAGCAATAATGTGTCTGCGGGTCCAGTTCCACAGAGCGATCTTGGGCAGCAAAGAAAAGCTATGTCCAAAGTGGGGACAGTTAATTATGTGTCAGTCGATGATCTGCCAAAAGGAGGACCTGTTCTTGCCGGCAGGTTCACCTTAAATGACAAGCCGGTTGTCATTTTATTCGACTCTGGTGCGACACATAACTTCATTAGCAGGGAAACGGTTATCCGGGATCAGATCTCCATCACTATTACTAAAGGTTCATACCTTATTCATTCGCCAGGTGGAGACATATCAACTAATGAAGTCGTTTCTCGAGCACCACTTTGTTTGGGTGGACAAATTTATCCTACCACCCTCATCATTCTCGAAGACCAGGGAATCAATGCCATATTGGGAATATCATGGCTGACCTTCCATAAGGCTGTTCTGGACATCGAGAACAGGAGTGTTCACTTGGACTCTCCACTTCACGGGCGTCAAACGTTGTACCTCGGCGAAGCGGTTTCCAAAGAACCGGAAGTATGTAATGCTGAGGCTTGCAAGTTAGAAGACATTCCGGTAGTCCGTGAATATCCGGACGTGTTTCCCGAAGATCTTCCAGGCTTACCACCTGAGCGTGAGGTGGAGTTCAAAATAGAGTTGATACCGGGAACCACGCCTATCTCTCGGAGACCCTACAAAATGGCTTCGAATGAATTAGCGGAATTGAAGGAGCAACTCAAAGATCTGATGGACAAGGGGTTTATTCATCCAAGTTCATCACCATGGGGTTGCTCAGCTTTGTTTGTGAAGAAGTAGGATGAGACGCTGAGGCTATGCATCGACTATCGTCCTTTAAGTGCTGTGACCATAAAGAACAAGTATCCACTACCAAGAATTGATATCCTCTTCGATCAGCTAGTGGGTGCTAAAGTCTTCTCTAAGATGGACTTAAGGTCGGGATATCATCAAATCAAGATTCGCGCGGAAGATGTCCCTAAAACAGCATTCTCGACAAGATATGGGCTCTATGAATATCTTGTCATGTCATTTGGGTTGACCAATGCTCCGGCCCACTTTATGTACCTTATGAACTCGGTGTTCATGCCCGAGCTGGATCAGTTCGTCATGGTATTTATCGATGACATCTTGGTCTATTCCAAATCTGAAGAGGAACACGCTAAACATTTGCATATTGTGCTCCAACGACTGAGAGATCACAAGCTCTATGCAAAGTTTAGTAAATGTGAATTCTGGATCAACCAAGTGCCATTTCTTGGGCACATTATTTCAGCAGAAGGCATTGCTGTTGATCCAAGCAAGATTGAGCAAGTGCTGAAGTGGAAGTCTCCAACATCAGTCCATGAAGTTCGTAGCTTCTTGGGTTTGGTGGGATATTACTGGAGGTTCATCCCGAGCTTCTCAAAAATCTCCAAACCTATGACGGAGCTACTGAAGAAGGGCATCAAGTATGATTGGAGCAAGCCATGTGAGGAAGCTTTTCAAGCGTTGGTAAAACACCTCACAACAGCCCCGGTCCTAGCTCAACCGGATACAACCAAGCCTTTTGATGTTTATTGTGATGCATCCGGCGTCGGGCTTGGTTGTGTACTCATGCAAGGCGGACGCGTGGTCGCATATGGATCACAGCAGTTACGGAATCATGAGCAACATTATCCAACTCATGATCTCGAGCTTGATGCCATGGTACTAGCTTTGAAGATGTGGAGACATTACCTATTGGGAAATCTGGTTCATCTCTACACCGACCACAAAAGTTTGAAGTACGTATTCACTCAAAAGGAGTTGAATATGCGGCAACGGCGATGGTTGGAGCTGATCAAGGACTATGAGATTGAAATCCATTATCATCCGGGCAAGGCAAATGTGGTTGCCGATGCACTCAGCCGGAAGTCTCATATCCATAACCTAACCATTGCGCCGATAGAAGGGGAAGAACCAAGTCTCTACTTGGTTCCATATGGAGCTTTACATAACCTGGCTCTCATACCTACAATAAGAGAGGAGGTCATGGAAGCTCAAAAGAAAGACAAGGGCATGGCTTATATCAGAAGGAGATTGAAGAACGGGGAAATGAAATGTTTCCGGTTAGATGATGAGGACACTCTATGGTTCAAGGATCGGATAGTCGTACCCCGTGATATGAGGCTGCGAAAGAAATTTTTGGATGAGGCTCACTTATCCAAATTTTCTATTCATCCGGGCAGCAACAAGATGTATCAAGAATTGAGGACTAAATTTTGGTGGACACGGATGAAGAGAGAGGTTGCTAAATACGTATCAGAATGTGATACGTGTCGGCGAGTTAAAGCCGACCACATGAAGAAAGCGGGAACCTTACAACCGCTAAGCGTTCCGGCATGGAAGTGGGAGGATATTAGTATGGACTTCATTGTTGGACTATCTCTCACGGCTAATAAGCATGATTCGATTTGGGTAATCGTGGATCGGTTAACCAAATCAGCACGCTTCATCCCGGTGCGTACTAAATACAGCGCCAAAAAGTATGCGGAGTTGTACATAGCACGAATCTTTTGCTTGTATGGGGTTCCCCGTACCATTGTCTCCGACAGAGGATCGCTGTTCGTGTCCCGCTTCTGGTAAAAACTACACGCATCCTTGGGAACTAAATTGATTCGAAGCTCCGCGTATCACCCTCAAACCGATGGGCAAACTGAGAGGGTGAATCAAATACTTGAAGATATGCTGAGAGAATGTGTCATCCACCACGGTACGAGCTGGGATGATCACTTACCGTTGGCGGAGTTCTCATATAACAACGGGTATCAATCAAGTATCAAAATGGCGCCTTATGAAGCTCTCTATGGCCGGAAGTGCCACACACCCTTGAACTGGTGTGAATCTGGCGAGAGAGTGATTTACAGGATTGACCTCGTAAATGAAGCTGAAGAGCGGGTAAGGCTTATTCGAGCAAATCTGAAAGCCGCTCAGTCCAGACAAAAGAGCTATGCGGATAGGAGATGTCGTCCTCTGGATTTCCATGTTGGGGACCACGTATATCTCCGCGTATCTCCTATGAAGGGCATTCACCGATTCGGAGTGAAAGGGAAATTAGCTCCACGTTTTATCGGTCCCTTCGTCATCATTGAAAGATGTGGACCCATAGCATATCGTTTGGAGTTGCCGGCAGCCTTAGCCGGAGTACATAACATCTTCCACATATCTCAGTTGTGGAAGTGTTTGAAAGTTCCAACGGAAATGCTCACGGGAGACATAGCAGATTTGAAGCCGGACCTCACTTATGTTGAACGTCCAACCCGGATAGTTGATGAAAAGACTCGCAAGACCAGAAGCCGGACGCTGCGATTTTTCAAGGTGCTATGGGAAAATCACACGTCCGACAAAGCTACATGGGAAAGCGAGGAGTATCTGCAACGCAATCATCCGGAGTTGTTAGAGGCGTATATTGAGTAGCTGTCCTCTCCACTTTGTCCTTAATCATGAATCTCGGGACGAGATTCTTTTTAAGGGGGGAGGAATGTAAAAGTCCCAAAACTTGTGAATAGAAAACTTGAGCTATGAATAAAGTTGAGTTTGAATACAAGAAATGGGACTTACAAAAACTTTTGTTTACTCATGAAAGTGTTGGCATGTGCTATAAAACTTTGAATTCAGTTTGAAATAAGAGGGTCACTTCCAAAAAGAAGAAGGGCATGTTTCAAAAGAGGAAATTCAAACTGTTGTTTAAAAAGTTGTATTTGCAATGACCAACTCAAAGATCAGAGGGCATATTCAAACTCCCCAGGTTCAAATTGTAGAGGGGGCAAATTTGGAGCAAATTTGGAGGTGCTTTGATAGGAATATCAAAGGAACTTGTGAATTCCATCCAAATTTGAATTTAAATTTGAAACCGAGGCACAACTTGTCAAATTGTCAATTGGCTTGTGAATTTGAGCTCCATATGAGTGAAGTTTACAATGTGCCAAAAATCTGGAGATATTTGAGAAAGAAACTTGGTGGGGCCCAATTGTCATAGAAGAGGAGGAAAAACTTAGCACCTAAGTCTTTGCTCTCGGGTTAGACCGAGCTCCCGGCGCCACCGAGGCAGCAGCCACAGCCACCTCCTGCTCGAGCTGCCGCCCCCACGCGTGGGCGCCAGAGGCGGTTCACCCGGCGCCTATCCTTCCCACCGAGGCAAACACGAAGTTCTTCACTCGTGCTCGCGGCTTTCTGCTGCTCCCGCACCCGAAAAGCAGCCGCCGGCGACGCCTCTGTTTCTTTCCATTGTCCACCAGCTCGCGCGCCCGGTTGCTTGAGCCGTCCACACAAAAAGGGAGCGCCAGCGAGTGCACAAGAGGTTCCCCAGCTCAGCTCCGGCGTTCGGGGCTGCTGTTGGCCGTAATCTGAGGATCAGCGCCGAAGCCGAGGGGTAAATGTTGGAAACCAACGTCGGACTCACGTGGACAACGCCACCAATAGGCTTTCACGGCCGAGCTGGGACACCCAGAGGAGCGCCGGAGTTCCCTGCTGCTCCTCGCCAAACCTCCACTCGAGCCATGACCTCCTGAGCAAGAATTTGGCGATTTGCTCTCGGCACGTGTGAAGAGACCCCGGGTAAGAAATCCTCAAAAATTCAATCGTAATTGTTGTTTTTAGGCCACCAAATCGTACACATGAGCACTAGACTTGCTAGCGGTTAAGTCCCCTTCACAACCCTATCTAGAAACCTTAGGTTAGCGACGAATTCCATGCTTTCCGAGCGGCGATCATGGCGGGGACCCTCGGGCGCACGGTGACAACCGAGTTGCCGCCATTTCCTAGCCAGTTTGAGGCCATGCCGAGCTTGCCTGACCTTCACTGGTGCTTTAGAGCAAATTCCCCGAGCTTTTGGCGGGCTAGTGTGCTCGGGCCACGGTGCCGAAGCCTCACCGAGGTGTGCGCACGTCGCCGACCGGTTTCCGGTCGCCGGCAGCCCGAATGCACCGCACCGTTGAATTCCTCGTGGCTGAAAACCCACAGGCGGCGAGTACCGAGCCGGGAGACGGCCGGGAAGCCGACTCCGGCGAGCCCCGACGAACTTCCGGCGAGGGGGAGGCGCGGGAAAAAGAAATGGGCCGAGGTTGAAGACGACCGGCCGGTCCCACCTGTCAGTGGCGATATTTTAAATCTTCGATCCGCTGTGGCCCTGGGATCCGGTGTGGTGGCGCGGGAAGGGTCCTGTGGCCCCGTGTGGCGTGATTCCAGCGGCTGACACGTGTGGGGTGGACCCACAGGCAGGGTTTGAACTTTTCCCGAATTTAGTTTGAATTCCAGATTTAGTTCAAACTTTAGAACCTCATAACTTTTGCTAGGAGGCTCCAAATTTAGTTATTCAAATTGGGTTGGATTCTGGGTGAAAAGAACTATCCAAATATGCAACTCAATTTGCATGAAAACCAATATAAAATTCTGGAGAATTCTTTAAAGCTTTTCAGCAAAAGAATTTTAGAGGGAGTTTGGTTCATCCAAAAATCCCCAAATTTTGCCAGAATATTATTTAGGATATTATGAGACTCCTGTAAAAGTTTCAGCTCATTTGGATTTGATTTAGTTAGAGTAATTCTGATTCCAAGTTTCTGTATTCAAATGAATACAGAAACATTTTCAGAGAATTTCCAAAACTTGGAAATTCAGTTCTAGTCATTCCTTAGCTCCAAAAATCCTAGGAAAATTCAGGAATACCCCCTGATCTATGTATGAAATTATAGTTCACTTGAATTTGCATGAACGTGCAAATTTAATCAGAATTAATTCCTTTTTGCTTAAATCCTTAGGGAATTGTTCTGGGTGATCCACTTAGTGAAATGTTCTGAATTTTGGTCCAGAGGAATTTCTTGTAATAAGGAACTCCCAAGAAAATTTCCAGCTCCATTGGAGCCCTGGATCATTAGTGTTCTGTTCGACCATTAGTTGATCCCCACCCAAGTGATGAAACTCCACTCATCACTTGATGATAGTGCTTAAACACACACCCAAACCACCACCCCAGTGTCATTTTAAATTCTTAAACAGAGTTCCAGTTTTAAACTTGTCGTTAGCATTTATTAGCAAAAGTTTTATAATTAAACATGTATGCATATTCATAACGTGTAGTGATAAAACGTGGAAAGTGAAGAAGGAGAAGTTGAGCTTGGATCAAGGAGCAAGAAGGGCAGAAATTGAACTTCAAGACATCAACAACTAACCTCATATTATCTGACTTTAGTCACCTGCAAAACCAAGGCAAGCCCCGGTTTGCACTTAAGTTGTTTTTAAAGTTTTCCCTTTGTTCTATACTATTGGTCAAGGTTTGTATGTTCATTAGGTCAAGGATGTGTGATACTCCACTTGCATAACCAAACATGAACCCTGAGGTCAAGGGTAGAATTGTGTCATCGCTGTAGAATAAGGCCATGCTAAATAGGCTAGGACAGCCGGTAGAAGACGAGTAGTTGGAATCTACTTGCGAGCTTTGTTCCAGGACCACATAAGTGGGTTGGAAAGGGGAGCAAACTAAAGTTTACGTTTCTAAAGATGAGACCGGGCAGAGGGGTTAGACAGCGACAAGACGAGGTCTTGGTCGAGTAGCTCTGCCCGTGTTGGTCAAGGACCGAAGCGTATGCGGCCCTTGGAGCAAGTATTGAGTTGTGTACCGGATGCTTACTGATATATGGGAACCAGGAAACCGATGTACCGGGTTCACTGGATTGTAGAGGCATACCACATCGTCTCGTTAGACCTATGAGCCCGAGACGGCGCGACCGGTTCTACAGTTTAGTGGCCTGAGAAAGGTTGCCACATACGACGTAATGAAGAACGCCAGAGTTGGGTCTTCAGAGGCGGGCGTATATGTCGAGTTATCCGGGTAGTGTTTGATTCGAATCACCGTCCCTCGTGGTTATGAGTACCGCTTGCTCACTGCCCTGTGACGTAGTAATCAAGTTGTGTGGGAATAGTTTGCAAGAGTTTTAAATGTTGTTATGCTAATTATAAATTGCATGAAAACCATGTTTGAAGTAGAGATAGAGCAAACTAAAGTTATTTTTCACCTTGGGACAAGTAACATTGGAATGAAGCGTTTTTTGTTTGATTGTGGAGTTCCAATGTTGCTGGGCGCAAGGTCACTACTAATCTGGCTAAAATCTGAAAGTTAAGGATGAACTTGTAGGCGAGTCTTTTCGCAAATGACAGGCTTAAGTCTTAGGGTACTTTCATGTAGAGTTTCATGTATTAGGAGAGACGGTTAAGTCTTGCTGAGCCTTTGTGCTCACTCTTGCTATATAAGTGGTTTTGCAGGTAAACCTCGACGCTATAAAGAAGGTTGTCCGGTGAGGCTCGGGAACTTCCGAGACAGGTCACCTTGGAGAACCTAGCCGCTACCATGTCTTCGTGTTGCTAGCGAGAAGAGCCCGCGGGCTGGAGCTCTTCTCAAGTGCTTCTTAGATATTCACCGTGAGCTGTGTATATACTTCCTCTGTAGCTATTTTATGTAAGTTATTTACAAAGAAACAAGTTTAAGCTTCCGCTTTGATTTACGTAATACATTGTTCCTTATATGTGTGCTGTTCGGTGCCGCATAACACGGCACCACCCAATGCGATCCCCGGGCAAGGCGGCACGACCCCGTGATGAGGGCCGGGCCCTCTCAGCGTAGACCCCCAGAGCAAAATTACACGTTGAATTGGTGAAAAGTTCAGTTGAAGGCGAACTGTCCAGAACCAGGACAGCAGCAAAAACCTCTATGGACCTTTCTGTTTTAAAGCCATAAATTTATGTAGAAAAAATCCTAAGGAGCCTATGATACAACTTTGGAAAGGGTATGAAATGTGCAACATTGTTGTAGTTCAAAGCTTCCTCAGATTCTTATTGTATTTGTATATACAACTGTGATAAAGATAGCCACATACAAAGGAGATGCTGGCAAATTTTATCCAGAAATTCTGTCAACTATGGAAATCATAACTTTTGATCCAGAGATGATCTGAAGGCATATGAATAAGCATTGGAAATATACTGAAGTTTACTAAAACTTTGGTATTGAACTCAAGTGAAGAGTATGTAGTTAACTTGAGTAAATTTTGTAGTTTGTGTGAACTGGTCAGGGTAGCCAAGCTGATTAGCTTAGCGTACATAAGATTTGTTTAAACATGAATGTGGTAATGCTTTCATAAAGTTCATGACATGTTTATGTTTTACTTTTCTTTATTTACTGCTGGGATAGAATTTTGATTGATTAAAAATTTATTTCGTGCAGTATGGTACGCGCACATTCTCAAATGGAGATTGGAGGTTCGAGTCGAGGTGGGAATGGCTCGACTTCATCACAAGAGCCATCGCCAACCGGATTGGTGGAGATTATGGCAAAGATGAATGAAACTCTCGAAACTCTAGTTTAGCAAGGGATGAATAGAGAAGCTCACATCACATGCCAACCCAGAGCACTTATCTGAATTTCTTGGTGACACAACCGCCGATATTTTCCGAAGCGGCTGACCATTGTGAAGCAAATCACTGGTTACGTGTCATCGAGTCCAAGTTTGGGTTGATTCAATGCGACGACTTCCAGAAGACTCTATTTGCCGCTCAGCAGCTTCATGGCTTTGCTGGAGCCTGGTGGACAGAATACCTTGCTATCCAACCAGAAGGGCATCGTGTCATGTGGACGGAGTTCCAAGATTCATTTCGTGCTCGTTTCTTTCCTGCGGGCATAATGGAAACAAGTCTTGATGTATTCTAGAGTTTAAAACAAGAGGAAATGAGTGTTATTGAGTATGCGAAGCAATTCAATCGCTTAGCTCAATATGTACCGGATTATGTGAAATCACCAGCGATGAAGGGTTATCATTTTTACCGAGAGCTGACTGCTAGGCTGCGATGTGAGATGGCTCAAGTTAGCCAAAAGAATTTTGATAAGTTTGTTATCTGTGCTATTGCTCAGGAATATTATTCCAATCTCTTCCTTAAAGAAAAGAGAGAGAGGGACTCATCATATAATGAATGCAATTATCTGCCTCAGAAGTATCGGTTGGTAATCCGTTCACCTTCCGGTCGAGAGGTTCCACAAAAGAAGCAGTCATTCTAGGAGTATGACGACTCTTATACTCCACAGGGGTTTTATTTACCTCCCCCGCAGCAACAAATTATTTCTCGTGCACCTCAGTACCAACAATGTGCACCAGAATATTATTCCCCTCAAGAGGTTGAAGATGATCAAGGTGATTTCTCAGCTGAACCGAGTTGTATTCCACTTCAAATTGACAATGAACACAATGTCAATGAAGAAACTGAACTGAGCAGCAACATGATGTCTGCAGGTCCAGTTCTAAATAATGATCTTGGACAGCAAAGAAAAGCCATGTCCAAAGTGGGAACGGTTAACTATGTGTCAATTGAAGATCTGCCCGAGGGAGGTCCAGTTCTCGCGGGAAGGTTCACCTTAAATGACAAGCCGGTTGTCATTCTATTCGACTCTGGTGCAACACATAATTTCATTAGCAAGGCGACGGTAATACGAGATCAGATTTCTACCATTACCACAAAGGGTTCTTACCTTATTCATTCACCGGGGGAGACCCTCATTATTCTCGAAGATCAAGGAATCGATGCCATATTGGGAATATCATGGTTAACTTTCCATAGAGCTGTTCTGGACATCGAGAACCGGAGTGTTCATTTGGACTCTCCACTTCACGGGCGTCATACGTTGTATCTCAGCAAAGCTGTTTCTAAAGTCTCAGAAGTATGTAATGCCGAAGCTTGCAAGTTAGAAGACATTCTGGTAGTCCATGAATATCTCGACGTGTTTCCCGAAGATCTTCCAGGCTTACCACCTGAGCGCGAGGTGGAATTCAAAATAGACTTGATACCGGGAACCACGCCGATATCTCGGAGACCATACAAAATGGCTCTGAATGAATTAGCTGAACTGAAGGAGCAATTAAAAGACCTGATGGACAAGGGGTTTATTCGTCCAAGTTCATCACCATGGGGTTGCTCGGCTTTATTTGTAAAGAAGGATGAGACGCTGAGGCTATGCGTTGACTATATCTTGGTCTATTCCAAATCAGAGGAGGAACACGCTAAACATTTGCATATTGTGCCCCAACAATTGAGAGATCATAAGCTCTATGCAAAGTTTAGTAAATGTGAATTCTAGATAAACCAAGTGCCATTTCTGGGACATATTATTTCAGCAGAAGGCATCGCTGTTGATCTGAGCAAGATTCAACAAGTGCTGAAATGGAAGTCTCCAACATCAGTTCATGAAGTTCATAGCTTCTTAGGTTTGGCGGGATATTATCGAAGGTTCATCCCGGGCTTCTCAAAAATCTCTAAGCCTATGACGGAGCTACTGAAAAAGGGCATCAAATATGATTGGAGCAAGCCATGTGACGAAGCTTTTCAAGCATTAGTGAAACACCTCACAACAGCCCCAGTTTTAGCTCAACCGGATACCACCAAGTCCTTAGATGTTTATTGTGATGCGTCCGGCATCGGACTTGGTTGTGTCCTCAGTCAAGGAGGACACGTCGTCGCATATGGATCACGACAGTTACGGAATCGTGAACAACATTATCCAACTCATGATCTCGAGCTTGCTGCCGTGGTATTAGCTTTGAAGATGTGGAGACACTACTTATTGGGAAATCTAGTTCATCTCTACATCGACCACAAAATATTGAAGTACATATTCACTCAAAAGGAGTTGAATATGCGACAACGGCGATGGCTGGAGCTGATCAAGGACTATGATATTGAAATTCATTATCATCCGGGCAAGGAAAATGTGGTTGCCGATCCACTCAGCCCGAAATCTCATATTCATAATCTGACCGTTACGCCGATAGAAGTGGAAGAACCGGGTCTCTACTTGGTTCCATATGGAGCTCTACAAAATCCAGCTCTCATACCCACATTAAAAGAGGAGGTTATGAAAGCTCAAAAGCGAGACAAGGGCATGCCTCATATTAAAAGAAGGTTGAAGAACGGAGAAGTAAAATGTTTCCAGTTGGATGATGAAGGTACCTTATGGTTCAAGGACCGGATAGTAGTACCCCGTGATATGGGGCTGCGGAAGAAAATTTTGGATAAGCCTCACTTATCCAAATTTTCTATTCATCCGGGCAGCAACAAGATGTACCAAGAATTGAAGACTAAATTTTGGTTGACCTGGATGAAGCGAGAGATTGCTAAATACGTATCAGAATGCGCTACGTGTCAGCGAGTTAAATCCGACCACATGAAGAAAGCGGGAACCTCTCACAGCTAATAAGCATGACTCTGTTTGGGTGATCGTTGATCGGTTAACCAAATCAGCGCATTTCATCTCGGTACATATAGGATTCCATGCCAAGAAGTATACGGAGCTGTATATTGCAAGAATAGTGCCTACATGGAGTTCCCCGAACAATCATCTCTAATCGAGGTGCGTTGTTCGTTGCTTGTTTCTGGGAGCAGCTACATGCCTCACTGGGAACGAAATTGATTAGAAGCTCTGCATATCATCCTCAAACCGATGGGCAAACAGAGAGGGTGAACCAAGTTCTCAAAGATATTCTTTGAGCATGTGCCATTCACCATGGTAAAGGATGGGACGATCATCTACCGTTGGCGGAATTCGCTTATAACAATGGATATCATGCGAGTATCAAGATGGCACCGTATGAAGCTCTCTACGGCCAGAAGTGTCGCACACCCTTGAACTGGTGTGAATCTGGCGAGAGAGTTATGATCTCATAAATGAAGCTGAAGAGTGGGTAAGTCTTATTCAAGCAAATCTTAAAGTCGCTCAGTCCAGATAAAAAAAGCTATGCGGATAAGAGACGTCGTCCTCTGGACTTCCATGTTGGGGACCATGTATATGTCCGCGTATCTCCTATGAAAGGAATTCACCGATTCGGAGTGAAATGGAAGTTAGCTCCGCATTTTATCGATCCCTTTGCCCTCATCGAAAGATGTGGAACCGTGGCATACCGTTTGGAGTTACCGGCAGACTTAGCCGGAGTTCATAACATCTTCCACATATCTCAGTTGCGGAAGTGTTTGAAAGTTCCAACGGAGATTCTCATGGGAGGCATAGCAGATTTGAAGCCTGACCTCACTTATGTTGAGCATCCCACCCAGATAATTGATGAAAAGACTCGCGAGACCAGAAACCGAACGCTGCGATTTTTCAAGGTGCTATGGGAAAATCACACAGCTGACGAAGCTACATGGGAAAGCGAGGAGTATTTACGACTCCATCATCCGGAGTTATTAGAAGCATATGTCCGATAGTTGTCCTCCCCACATTGTTCTTAATTGTGAATCTCGGGGACAAGATTCTTTTTAAGGGGGGGAATGTAAAAGTCCCAAAACTTGTAAAGGAAAACTTGAGTTGTGAATAAAGTTGAGTTCAAATTCAATAAATGGGACTTGCAAAAACATTTCTACACATGTGAATGTTTTCATGTGCAAGCACATAATTTAAAGTCCACTTTGAATTCAAATGTTCATTTGAATGCAAAGGTGGTCATTTTAAATGAAGGATGCAAACTGTGGTAGTAAAACTCCCCTTTGCAGCCGCCGCAAATTAAAATTTTGAATCCATATTTGAATTCTTCAGGTCCAAATTATGAGGAACCAAATTTTGAGAAAATTTGGAGGGACTTTGATATGTATATCAAAGAGGTTTTTGAATTTCATTGAAATTTGAATTCAAATTTGAAACTGAAGTACACCTTGTCAAATTTTCTAAATGGATTTCAAATTGGAGCTCTTCATGACTGAAATTTGTAATGTGTCAAATTGTGGGACCCACTTGTCATTGAGAAGAGGAAACTTGCAACCAAAGTCTCTGTTGATCGGATTGCACTCGAACCAACTGAAGCAGCTGCAGGCACCACCGAGGCTTCACGGGGAGGAAACCTCCTTGCTCTCCTCTCACGCTGGAGACCTGCTCGGCGTTCTACTCACATCTCAGCGTGTCCAGTTTGCCCACTAACCGGAGCTGCAGTACCCTTCCTCTTCCTCGAGCAAAAACCGAACAGAGCATCGCCGCCGCCTCTGTGCTCCGATCAAAAATCGGCAAAGCCACCTCGCACAGCAATCCCTTGAGTAGCAAAACGGTCCTGGTGGTTCATCCCCGACCTCCTCGACGCACAGCTGCTCAAGTCCGAGCCGTTTCCACCCTAGAACGGTTTTTCCGTGTGGCAACCTAAAACAACCGGTACCGGCTCACCGTGGACAGCTCGTACCGAGGCTTTTCATGGCCATGCGAGCGCACTCCGGGACGCGCCAACTAACTGCGCTGCTCCTCGCCAAGTCTCAGCTGAAGCCGAGGCTCATCGAGCTTCAATTCGGAGATTTTCTCTCGGCGCGTGCAAAGTGACCCCAGGTGAGAATTTATCAAAATTCGATCGCATTTCTTGTGTTTAGGCCACCAAATCATGCACAAAGGTTCTAGACGAGCTAGTGATCAATTTTCCTTAGCAACCCTAGCTTGAAACCCGGTGTTGGCGGCCCATTTTAAGTTGTCCCGAGCTCAACCATGGTAGAACGCCTCGGGAGCCCGGTGAAACCCTAGTAGCTGCCGTTCCCGAGATAGTTTGTGCCCATGTCGAGCTTCTCTAACCATCACTGGTGCTGTAGAGCCAATCTACCGAGGTTTTGGCGGGCTAGAAGAGCCGGACGAGGTTGCCGAACATTCTCCGAGCCGCTGCACCGTTAAGAGATAGGTTGGGGGCTTCGCCAGTTCGGGGAACCCCTCCCACTGTGTTCCTCACACGATTTTAGGCACTAGCGGCGAGTTTGAGCGCAGGAGATGGCCGGACGACCAAGTTCCGAGGTGTTCCGGAAAGCTACGGCGGCGGGGTCGCGCGGGAGCGGAAGGTAGACGAAGGGGGGGGGGGGTCAGCCCCACTCGTCAGCATCTAAGTTAAAAAGTGTGGGATCCTCTGTGGCACCGGATCAGGCTGTGGCAACATGGGAGAGATTCTGTGGCCCGTGTGGCTTTGTTTCAGCGAGTGACATGTGTGAGACCTATGTGTGCTGAATACATTGGCTTTGACGGTAAAAGTTTTGAATACTACCAAAACACCTTTTTAACAAGGTCCGACTCTAGGTCTGAGCTGCTGCAAGGTCCGACGATAGCTCCGACTTGCTTTGTCTAGGTCTGACTTATTTTGGCTAGGTCCGACTTGTTTTTGCTTGCTCCGGTGCTAGGTCCGACTAGCTTTGGTAAGTTCCGTGCTAGGTCTGACTAAGATTTAGTAAGCTCCGGTGCTAGGTCCGACTAGCTTTGGTAAGCTCCAGTTCAAGGTCCGGTTAGCTTTGGTAAGGTTCAGAGCTTGATTGCAATGGTTCTGCTTTTAACTTGCAATGTTTCGAACTTGCTTTACTCTTATGGAAAGTTTGCTTAGTATTATTTTACTAAGTTTTTGTTGTGTTTTGGTGGTTATGGCTGATATCATTTTGCTATGGTTTACAACATGCTTATGTGAGGTGCTCATGTAAAATGTTGTAGTTTCGGAACTAACGAGAGTCAAGTCGAGGACTTGTGATCGGAAGTGTTGGTTGTTTATTCATGTGCAGGTATTGCTTGAGTTCAAGACATGGCTGGTGACGGGATCCATTGAACTAGTCTTAGGGAGAAGATGAGGTTCAACAACCAAGTTCGGGAGGAATTGTGGTTGAGTTGATCGGGAGGTTGCGCAGTATGTTTGAATCAAGAACAATGCATATGAAGGTATCTTGGACGTCATTGGAAGATGTTTGCACGTGTGCAAGGAGTGCATGGACGTGGCTGCATGGTTCCAAGGCGTGATGAAGAGATGTGGACATAAAGAATTGGTCGGAAAGGTCCAACCGACTAGGTTATGGACTCAGGATGCGGCTGACTCGTGTTTGACCCAAGTATGGAAAGTTTTGAGTTGGTTATGATAGGATTTCGTGTGGGTCACGAATTTGAGTTGTTTTAGGAATGTTTGGGACGTTCCTAAGGTGTTTGGAAGTCTTAAGATTGCTTCTATCTGCGTGTAGAAGAGTCTTGAGCAGTATTGGAAAGTTACAGTTTGAATCCAAGTAGGAGTAGGAGTCCTAGTTTGAATTGGGTTGGCCTTAGGGCTGGTTATATAAGCAAGGGAGGCCAAGGCTCGTGGGTGCACGACTTTGGGGCTGTTCCTCTTATTTTTTGATAAACAAAATTCGTATTCTAAAGGAACTTTTGTGTCTTATTCGTCTGACTTGTTTCAGACAAGTTTTTCTCGTCGAGTTTCTGTTCAGCACTACCTTGCTTCGGTGGTTTTATCATAACTCGAGTTTTACAGATCCAATTGATGTGATTCTTTTTCGGTTGTCTTCACAACTTGATTATCTATCATCCCTTAAAATTTCACGGTCATTGAATTTGTGTTTTCCGATCTACACGAGTTTCTTTGCAGTATCTGAGAACTATTTTTTCTCGCGTAGGACAGATTGACCTTTGTTCGATCTTTCGATCGTAACTTGAGTTTCTCTCAACGGATTTTCATGATTTTTGTTGTGATGTCTTTGTTACTTGATTCTCTACAATCTATACTAGTTTTGTCACAGTTGAACACATTTAGATTAGTCGCACACACGGTTTCTTTAACAGATCGGTTTTCTGCTGAGGGGTGTTTTGTTGCTTCCACTGAAAAGTTTTTATCTACCATTCACCCCCCTCTGGTAGCTTTACATGTGTACTTAGATCCTGCAATTGGTATCAGGGCCAGGTTGCTCTAATCTTTGTGATTTGCACGTGTTTTGACTAATCATCATGGAGAAATACTCCGCCAAACCTTGTGTGTTTAGTGGTATTGATTTTCAGGTTTGGAAGGCACGCATGGAAGCTTTCATCAAGGCTCAAGTCTTTGCAATATGGGAAAAGGTGTACAAGCCTTACAATGTGCCTTCAAATGATCAAGTCACGGCTACAAACATGAGAGATGTCGACAACAACAACAAGGCTCGGAACTTGATCATACAAGGACTAACTCAGAGCGACTTCGACCGTGTTGCACACCTCCGATCGGCGTACGATGTGTTGAGAGCACTTTATGACTACCACGAAGGATCCAACACGATCAAGGAGGTAAGACATGATAAGAAAGAATACATGTGCTTTGAGATGCAACCCGATGAGTCCATTGATGACCTCTTTGCTCGCTTTAATAAAATTCTCAGCAACTTGCGTAGCGCAATGCTAATTTTTCAGATTCTGAAAATGCTAGGCAATTACTAAGTGCATTAGACATGTCAATTTGGGAGATGAAAGTAACATCCATACGTGAATCCACTGTCATGAGTACTCTTACATTAGATGTGCTTTATTCTAAGCTAAAAACTGAAGAAATTGACATTATATCATGCAAGAACCCAAATAAGACTATTGCATTTGTCTCACAACATGATATGCCTAGCTCCAGCCAATCATCTAGCAATACACTTGCTTTGCTGTCTTCACTAATCCTGAAACAGATTGAGGAGTTTCCAGAGGAGGAGCTAGTACTTCTTTCTACTAGGTTCTCAAAAGCATTGCAAAATGTGAGAACTAGAAGGAGAGGAAGCTCCGAACCTCAACGATGCTTTGAATGTGGTAAGACAGGACACTTTCATACAGATTGCCCTAACCTTTCAGGTGCTTCTAACCGTGATGAAAAGCAGAATAAAGTCAAGTCCTCTTTTGGCAACACCAACAAGAAAAAGAAGGGTTTTACAGGATGCAAACTGATAAACAGTTTCATCACCGCACTTCAAGAACTTGGCTCGAGTGATGTAGACATTGGAAGTGATGAAGATGATCTGGCAAACTTGTGCTTCATGGCGTGCAAATCAAAATCAAGTATGGAGGATGCAGAACACAACAGTGACAACGAAGAGGTATGTCCTACTTGCGAAGAAATATGTGATGCTATTTCTCGTGCCACTATTATTGTTAAGAAAAAGGACAAAAAGCTTAGGGACAATGCTGTTAAAATTGAGTCACTAGAATCTGAAATTAATCGTTTAAAATCCTTGATTCCTAGTGATGATTCTTGTTCCTCATGTGATTTAATATATGAATAATTGTCCTCTCTAAGAAGTGCACACACCTCCACACTTGATAAACTTGAACTTGAAATCAAAAAGAACAAAAAGCTTGCTGCACTTAATGATAAAAACTTGAAAGATGCTTGTTGTTCTACAATTGATTTGCATTGTTCTACTTGCGATGATCTTGATAAGAAACCACAAGATGCTATGAAAGAAATTTCTATATTGAACAATGCTTTACGTTCTCATGAAGTTAAATATTGTTCCAATTGCAAATTAAAAGGAAAAACTCCATGTGAAAATTGCCTTGATCTATCAAATAAACTTGATAACATGCATAGGACAATAGATCGGTTTTGTAATGGGAATAAGAACCTAAACTTGCTGCTGAATTCTTCCAAGTCTTGCAAAACTGGTTTAGGTTTTGATTCACATGCTCATGCTAAGGAACATCCACCTAAAATTGTAAAATCATTAGGAAGTGGTTTGATTCAAACAGTTCCTAAACAAAAAGAAGTGGTTTTTAAATCTGCAGGAGTGTTGTCACATTCGGGTTCAAATAAGCATATTGCATGCTCATCTAGACATGAACACAAAGTTAAATTTCATTGTACCTATTGTGGTAGAGATGGTCATGTCAAAGATTTTTGTTATAGACTAGCTAAACAACATAAATAGGAAAGAATGCAAGCTAGATCTTATAACTCTCATGCAAGATTTGCTGCACATACTAAACCGAATGTCAGGAACATGCAACTTGCTGTTATGAGTCAGAAATATTCAAAGTTTACCTCCGGAGCTTCAGTTTTTGCCTCCGGAGCTTCAGTTTTTGCCTCTGGCCTTCTGTTTTTGCCTCCGGAGCTACTGATTTTCGTGCTACACAAGTAACACCTCATAAGTCAGTAGTTAAGAACAAAAAATCTCAAACTTTGACTCATAAATCTGCTGTTTTATCTCAGCTTTCGCATGTTATTCCTGCTGGACGTCGTGTGACTCAGTACTGGATTCCTAAATGCCTTTTAACTAACCCCAGTATTGAGTCATCGACGTATTGTGCTTCTATGTAGGTTACACGCTTGAGGAAGGAGAACATTTGGATTGTGGATTCAGGTTGCTCACACCACATGACCGGTAACAAAGAATGGTTCTCCTCTCCCTCTTTTGTGTCACGTGTAGAGAATGTTACTTTTGCCGATAATTCTTCAACTCCTATAATTGGTAAGGGTTCGGTTAGAGTAATGATCACTACACTTTGAAGGATGTGGCACTTGTCAAAAATTTGAAATACAACTTGCTTTCTGTTTCACAATTGCTAGATGAAAATCTGGAAATCATTTTCATTAAAAACTGCTGCAAAGTTGTAGGTTCAAATAGTGAGCTTATCTTTAACATGTCTCGGTTTGGAAGAGTTTTTAAAGCTGATTTTGATATGTCTTCCTCTAAGCATAGATGTCTAGTTGCAAATGATTCCAAATATTTATATTTTTGGCATCGTAGACTTGGTCACGTAGGCTTTGATCATCTCACGCGTGTTAGTGCTCTTGATCGCAATCGTGGGCTGCCTAAGCTTAAAGGGGACAAAGAAATTGTGTGCTCTTCTTGTAGACATGCTAAGATGGTTGCAGGTTCACATGCTCCTCTCACAATGACCATGACAACTGAACCGGGTCAACTTTTACACCTTGACACCGTAGGTCCTTCACGTGTTCAATCCTTCGGAGGTAAATGGTATGTTCTTGTGATTGTTGATGACTATTCTAGATACTCTTGGGTTTACTTTATGGCATCTAAGAATGAAGCTTTTAGTCACTTTAGAACTTTATTTCTTATATTATCAGTTGATCACCCAAGATCTTTAAGAGCAATTAGAAGTGATAATGGAACCGAATTTAAAAATCAATCGTTTGATCACTTTTGTGCTGAAAATGCAATAGATCATCAATTTTCTTTACCATATGTACCTCAACAAAACGGTGTTGTAGAGAGAAAGAACAGAACCTTAGTTGAGATGGCTAGGACTATGCTTGATGAATATCAAACTCCTAGGAAATTTTGGGCTGATGCAATTGCAACCGCTTGTTATGTCTCAAATCGTGTTTTCTTGCGTGCTAAGCTAGGTAAAACACCATATGAGCTCAGGTTTGGACATAGGCCTAGTGTCACACACTTTAGGGTCTTTGGTTTCAAATGCTTTGTTAAGAAACATGGTAATCTTGATAAATTTGAAGCTAGATCTGTTGATGGCATGTTTCTTGGTTATCCATCTCATACTAGAGGCTACTGTGTGCTTTTACTTGATACTAACAAAATTGTGGAGACTTGTGAGGTTTCTTTTGATGAAGCCAGCCCAGGTACTAGTTCAAATATTGCAGGTCCGGATCCATATCCGCAGTGGGAGAGTATTTTCGTTGAAGAAGAGGAAGAAGTGGTGCTGCTGCCCAAAAATTCAGCAGCTAATGATATTGTTCCAGCTCCTGATCTTCATTCACAGCCAGTACCGACGACCACCATTGCTGATCCTCCTCACGTCACAAGCTCATCTATTTGTGATGAACATGAAGAAGAAGAAGCTTGTGAAGTGTCCAATCCCCTCCGGATTCTCAAAAGTCATCCTCCACAACAAATTATTGGAAGCTTGCGTGAACGAGTTACAAGATCCAGGTTTTTTGACACCAATTCTCATGCTCATTCTGCTTTTGTTGCTTCTTTTTGAACCCAAAGATATATCACACGCACTCACTAATGAATCTTGGATTATTGCCATGCAAGAAGAATTAGAAAATTTTGAAAGAAATAATATTTGGAAACTTGTACCTCCACCTCAAGGTCACACTTTAATTGGAACTAAATGGGTGTTTAAAAATAAACAAAGTGAGGATGGGGTTGTGGTTAGGAATAAGGCTAGGTTGGTTGCTCAAGGTTTCACACAAGTTGAAGGCCTAGATTTTGATGAAACTTTTGCTCCTATTGCTAGATTAGAAGCCATAAGAATTTTGTTAGCTTTTGCTGCATCTAAAGGTTTTAAGCTATATCAAATGGATGTTAAAAGTGCTTTTCTTAATGGCTACATAGATGAGGAGGTTTATGTCAAACAACCACCTGGTTTTGAAAATCCAAATTTTCCTAATCATGTTTACAAACTGTCCAAAGCCTTGTACGGTCTCAAACAAGCCCCTAGAGCATGGTATGATAGGTAAAAACATTCTTACTTGAAAAGGGGTTTACCATGGGCAAGGTTGATAAAACTTTTTTTTGTTCTTAAGCATGGCAATGACTCATTATTCGTTCAAGTGTATGTGGATGATATTATCTTTGGTTGTGCTTCTCATGATCTTGTGTCCAAGTTTTCAGCTATGATGAGTTCAGAATTTGAGATGAGTATGATGGGAGAACTCACGTACTTTTTGGGGCTGCAAATCAAGCAAACCAAGGAGGGTACCTTTGTGCATCAAACAAAGTATACAAAAGATCTCCTAAGGCGCTTCAACATGGACAAAAGCAAGCCTCTTCGGACACCAATGGGAACAGCAACAACACTTGAACTTGATGAAGATTATGATCCCGTTGATCAAAAAGAATATAGAAGCATGATCGGATCACTTTTGTATCTCACGGTATCAAGACCGGACATACAATTCAGCGTATGTCTTTGTGCACGGTTTCAAGCCTCCCCACGTGCTTCACATCGTCAAGCCATCAAAAGGATTCTCAGGTACTTACATGGAACTCAAGAATTTGGCATTTTTCTTCCTTCTTCCTCAACCGTTACTTTGAAAGTTTTTTTCCGGTGCTGATTTTGGGGGTTGTAGGATTCATAGGAAAAATACTTCTGGTGCTTGTCATTTTCTTGGTAATTCACTTGTTGCCTGGTCCTCTAGAAAACAAAGTTCAGTTGCACAATCCACAGCCGAATCTGAATATGTAGCTGTTGCTAGTGCTTGCTCACAAATTCTTTGGATTGTTCAAACACTTAAGGACTATGGGGTTGATCTAGATAGTGTTCCACTGTTTTGTGATAACACTAGTGCCATTTGCATTGCTAAAAACCTTATGCAACATTCAAGAACCAAGCACATTGAAATTAGGTATCACTTTCTCCGTGACAATGTCGAAAAAGGGAACATTGTGCTTCACCATATAGATACCGAACAACAATTGGCTGACATTTTTACAAAACCTTTGGATTTCACTCGTTTTTGTTACATTCGTAGTGAAATAGGGGTTATTCATCCTCATGGCTTAAATTGAGGGAGAATTTTGAAACTTGGGAAGTCTATGTGTGAATCTGAAATTAAAATAATATGAGCATAGTATTTCATGCATATATGACTTTGTGGTTCCTTTTTCATGCTAAAAGTTCTTACTACATTACTCGGTGTTATATATTTTGTAGTTTTTACCATGTCTAGTAATTGGAATAATTACTTACACTAAATCTGATCATGGTCGAACTTTCTTGCTGTTTTGTACTTGTTGCATGCTCACAAGTGCTTTTAATCATAAAGAATTAATCAAGTAATCAACTCATATGTTGAGTTTTTATGTTCAAATAAAAAATGAGAAAAGATCAAGAGAATATGCACGCGCACTTCTTCTTTTGAGATGGCTTATCATTGCACTTAGATATGAACTTGAAAGGAGTTGTGTATGACTAAAACCTTGTCCTTAAGCTTGTGACTGTCAAATGACGTAGGCTTGGCTTGGTTGGTTAGAATAAGGCTGATGCTGCATATAATCTCTTGCAAATGTCTTAAGATCAAATTTTGTGCTTTAAATGATAAATAAAATGCAGCAACAAGTGTCATGCTTTCAGGTCTTGAAATAGTTAAGTTTGTGAGATCATGACTTGCTTAAATTGAAAGTTACACTTGATCTCTAGCATGGCTTACACTACTTTATGTATCCCATTGATGTGATAGTGTAAGTTACTTGATAGTATGATTTGGATGAGCTTTGTTTTATATGTATATGTTATAATGTGCTCATAACAAATTAAAATTTCTCTTCTGTACCTTGCTGAATACATTGTCAAAGGGGGAGAAATTGATCACACATTGCACACATTCACAAGTGTTTTGGCACGATTATTCTCAGGGGGAGAATTTTGGTATTTTTGTTTTTCTTCTCATTTTATTTCTGATTTACAAAGGGGGAGAAATTGTTTTCAAAACTTTTCATGTGAATAAGCCAATGTTCGGATCTTAAGTGGTGTTGCCAATGCATTCATCAAGGGGGAGATTGTGAGACCTATGTGTGCTGAATACATTGGCTTTGACGATAAAAGTTTTGAATACTACCAAAACACCTTTTTAACAAGGTCCGACGATAGGTCCGACGTAAGGTCTGACTTGCTTTGTCTAGGTCTGACTTATTTTGGCTAGGTCCGACTTGTCTTTGCTAGCTCCGGTGCTAGGTCCGACTAGCTTTGGTAAGTTCCGTGCTAGGTCCGACTAAGCTTTAGTAAGATTCGGCGCTAGGTCCGACTAGCTTTGGTAAGCTCCGGTTCAAGGTCCGGTTAGCTTTGGTAAGGTTCAGAGCTTGATTGCAATGGTTCTGCTTTTAACTTGCAATGTTTCAAACTTTCTTTACTCTTATGGAAAGTTTTCTTAGTATTATTTTACTAAGTTTTTGTTGTGTTTTGGTGGTTATGGCTGATATCATTTTGCTATGGTTTACAACATGCTTATGTGAGGTGCTCATGTAAGATGTTGTAGTTTCGGAACTAACGAGAGTCAAGTCGAGGACTTGTGCTTGAAAGTATTGGTTTTTTATTCATGTGCAGGTGTTGCTTGAGTTCAATACATGGCTGGTGACGGGATCCATTGAACTAGTCTTTGGGAAAAGATGAGGTTCGACAACCAAGTTCGGGAGGAATTGTGGTTGAGTTGATCGGGAGGTTGTGCAGTATGTTTGAATCAAGAACAATGTATATGAAGGTATCTTAGACGTTGTTGGAAGATGTTTGCACGTGTGCAAGGAGTGCATGGACGTGGCTGCATGGTTCCAAGGCGTGATGAAGAGATGTGGACGTAAAGAATTTGTCGGAAAGGTCCAACCGACTAGGTTATGGACTCATGTTGCGGCTAAGTCGTGTTTGACTCAAATATGGAAAGTTTTGAGTTGGTTATGATAGGATTTCGTGTGGGTCACGAATTTGAGTTATTTTAGGAATGTTTGGGACATCCCTAAGGTGTTTGGAAGTCTTAAGATTGCTTCTATCTGCATGTAAAAGAGTCTTGAGCAGTATTGGAAAGTTACAGTTTGAATCCAAGTAGGAGTAGGAGTCCTAGTTTGAATTGGGTTGGCCTTAGGGCTGGTTATATAAGCAAGGGAGGCCAAGGCTCGTGAGTGCACGACTTTGGTGCTGTTCCTATTTTTTTTGATAAATAAAATTCGTATTCTAAAGGAACTTTTGTGCCTTGTTCGTCCGACTTGTTTCAGACAAGTTTTTCTCGTCGAGTTTCTGTTCAGCACTACCTTGCTTCGGTGGTTTTATCATAACTCGAGTTTTACAGATCCAATTGATGTGATTCTTTTTGGGTTCTCTTCATAACTTGATTATCTATGATATATGGAAATTTCACAGTCATTGAATTTGTGGTTTCTGATCTACACGAGTTTCTTTGCAGTATTCCAGAACTGTTTTTCTCGCGTAGGACAGATTGACCTTTGTTCGATCTTTCGATCGTAACTTGAGTTTCTCTCAACGGATTTTCATGATTCTTGTTGTGACGTCTTCGTGAATTGATTCTCTACAATCTATACTAGTTTTGTCACTGTTGAACACGTTTAGATTAGTCGCACACACGGTTTTTTTAACAGATCGGTTTTCTGCTGAGGGGTGTTATGTTGCTTCCGCTGAAAAGTTTTTATCTACCATTCACCCCTCCTCTTATAGCTTTACACGTGTACTTCGATCCTACAAAATGTGGCCCCCTGGACCCACAGTGGGATTTCAACATTTCCCGGTTTTAATTCAAATTCCAGATTTCCTTCAAATTTTAGAAAAGCATAACTTTTGCTAGGAAACTCCAAATTTAGTGATTCAAATTGGGTTAGATTCAGATTGAAAAACTCTATCCAAATATGCAACCTAATTTGTATGAAAGTCATTATTTAGTTCTGCAAAATTCTTTAAATATTTTCAGCAAAAGAATTTTTTATGGAGTTTTGTTCATGCAAATATCCTCAAATTTTGCCAGAATATTCTATAGGATGTTAGTGAACTACTGTAAAAATTTAAGCTCGTTTGGAGTTTATTTTGTTTGGATAATTCAGATTTCAAATTGTTGTGTTCAAATGAATACAGAAACTTTTAGAGAATTTCCAAAACTTGAAAATTCAGTTATGGGTAATTATTAGCTCCAAAAATCCTAGAAAAATTCATGCATTATCCCTAAGCTATGTTTTAAATTTTGGTTCACTTGAATTTGCATGAAAGTGCAAATTTATCCAGAATTAATTCCTTTTTGCCTAAATGCTAAGAGAATTTTTCTGGATGAACTACTCATTGAACAATTCTGAATTTTGGTCCAGAATGTCTTCTTGTAACATGGAACTCACACGAATATTCTCAGATAAATTTGAGCTTTGGATCAGTACTTTGTGATACAACAGTCCTAGGGGAAAATGCGACAATTAGGAAGCACACATAGCACTTGATCACTTTATTTAACCCCCAAACCCAACCACTAGCACCAGTGTCATTTTAAATTCTTAAACAGAGTTCTGGTTTTTAAACTTGTCATCAGACCTTGATAGCAAAAGATTTACAATTAAATACATATGCATATTCATAACATGTAGCATCTACGTGAACATTGTGAAGCAATCGAAGTGGAGATCAAAGAGGGAGGGAAGCGTGTGATCAAGACTCAAGTGATCTTCATTAACTGATTATATACATTCTTAGTCATCTGCAAAACCAAGGCAAGCTCCGGTTTGCATCTAGTTGTTTTATAAAGTTTTACTTTGTTCACTATTATGGTTTAGAGTTTGTATATGCATTAGGTTAGGAATGATTACTCCACATGCATGACCAAATCAACCTGGAGTCAAGGGTAGAATAGTGTTCCCCGCTGTAGAATATTGCCGTGCTAAATAGGGTACGACATCCGGTAGAAGTCGAGTAGTTGGAATCTACTCGCGAGCTATAGTTCAGGATCACACGGGTATGGTTTAAAGAGGCAAACTAAAGTTTATGTTTCCAAAGATGAGAAAGGGCAGGAGGGTTAGGCAGCGACAAGACGAGGTCTTGGTCGAGTAGCTCTGCCTGTGTCGGTTAAGGACCGAGGTGTGTGCAGCCCCGCTGAGCAAGTATTGAGTTGTGTACCGGATGCTTACTGCTATATGGGACCCACGAAACCAATGTATCAGGTTAACTGGATTGTAGAGGCATACCACATCGTCTCGTTAGACCTATGAGCCCGAGATGGCGCGACCGGTTCTACAGTCAGGTGTCCTGCGAAAGGTTGCCACATACGACGTAATGAAGGACACCAGATTTGGGTCTTCATAGGCGTGCGTATGTGTTGAGTTATCCGGGCAGTGTTTGATTCGAATCACCGTCTCTCGCGGATATGAGTACCGCTTGCTCACTGTGTTGTGATGTAGTAAGCAAGTTGTGTGATAATAGTTTGCAAGTTTTTATTGCTGTTATGATAATTCCTATTGCATGAAAACCATGGATGAAGTAGAGAGAGAGCAAAATAAAGTTAATTTCCACCTTGGGACAAGTAACATTGGAATGAAGCGTTTCTTTTTGATTGTGGAGTTCCAATGTTGCTTGGCGCAAGGTCACTACTGTGATGGCTAAAATTTGAAAGTTACGGAAGAACGTGTCGGCGAGTCTTTATGCAACTTTCTTGTTTATTGCCTAAGTTACCTTCATGTAGAGTTGCATGCCTTAGGAGAGACGGTTAAGTCTTGCTGAGACTTTGTGCTCACTCTTGCTATATGAGTGGTTTTGCAGGTTAACATTGACGCTTATGAAGGAGGTTGTCCGGTTAGACTCGGAGACTTCTGAGTCATGTAACACATGGAGAACCTAGCCACTGCAATGTCTTCGTGTTGCTAGCGAGAGGGGTCGGCGGGCTGGACCTCTTCTCGAGTGCTCGTTAGTTATTCGACATGAGTTGATTGTAGTCTTCCGCTGTAGCTATTTGATGTAAATTATTTACAAAAAACATTTGTAAGCTTCCACTTTTGATTGATGTAATACAGTTTTCCTTATATGTGTGCTGTTGGGTGTCGCATAACACGGCACCACCCAATGCGATTCACGGGCGAGCGGCATGGCCCCGTGACACGGGCCGGGTCTGCCTCACCTTAGGCCTCACCAACGCTCCAGCTCACTTCATGTACTTGATGAACTCGGTATTCATGCCGGAGCTGGACAAGTTTGTCGTGGTCTTCATCGACGACATACTGGTATATTCCAAGTCGGAGGAAGAGCACGTGAAGCATCTGCATATTATGGATATTGCAAGTGCCTTTTCTCGGGCATATTATCTCAGCGGAGGGCATCGCTGTACATCCTAGTAAGATCACACAATTGCTGAATTAGATGTCCCCGAGAACTGTTCATGAGGTACGGAGTTTCCTCGTGGGGTATTATCGGAGGTTCATTCCGAACTTCTCGAAGATTTCTAAGCCTATGAAAGAGCTACTGAAGAAGGCTACCAAATATGTTTGGAGTCCAGCATGTGAAGCAGTGTTCAAGGCATTAGTGAAGCACCTAACATCAGCACCGGTTTTGGCGCAGCCAGACACAACAAAACCGTTCGATGTGTACTGCTATGCATCCGGCATTGGGCTCGGATGTGTGCTGTTGCAAGACCGAAGAGTGGTCGCGTATGGATCACGGCAGATCAGGAATCATGAGCAAAACTATCCAACTCATGACTTAGAGCTCGCTGCCGTGGTACTCGCACTCAAAATGTGGAGGCACTACCTACTCAGTAACCTCGTGCATTTATATACCAACCACAAAAGCCTCAAGTCCATATTCACTCAGAAGGAGCTGAACATGAGGCAGTGAAGATGGTTGGAGTTGATAAAGGATTACAAAATAGAGATCCATTATCACCCCGGCAAGGCAAACATAGTGGCGGATGCGCTGAGTCGCAAGTCACACATCCACAATCTGACCATCACACCGTTGGAAGAGAGCGAGCCACCATTACATGTGATTCCACATGGAGCTCTCTACAACCTAGCTCTTATCCCCACCATCCATGAAGAGATAGCGGCAGCTCATAAACATGACAAGGGCATGTCACATTTTGTGGAGACGTGTAGACAGTGGGGAGCTGAAGTTTTTCCGGAAAGACGGAGACAACGTCCTATGGTTCAGGGACCGGATCGTCGTACCCCGTAACCCATAGTTACGGAAGAAAATCTTTGATGAGGCTCACTTGTCAAAGTTTTCTTGTATCAGGAACTCAGAAGCAAATTTTAGTGCACACGGATGAAGCGGGAGATCGCAAAGTACGTGTCCGAGTGTGATACATGACGAAGGGTGGAGGCAGACCACATGAGAAAACCGGGACTGCTACAACCACTGGGCGTTCCTTCCTGGAAGTTGGAAGATGTGAACATGGACTTCATCGTTGGTTTACCCACCACATTTCAGAAGCATGATTAAGTGTGGGTGATCGTCAACCGGCTCACCAATGTTGCTCATTTTATCCCGGTCAACACCAACTACAACGCCAAGAAGTATGCTGAATTATACATCACACGGATCTTGTGCTTATACGGCGTACCCTGTATCATCATTTTGGATCGGGGCACTTTATTTCTGTCTAGTTTTTGGGAGCAGTTGCATGCTTCTTTAGGGACGAAGCTGAGACATCGTCGGCGTAAGAACAAGACGGCTTCACTGGCTTCTAATAGAAGCTGGAGCTGAGAGAGCCCTCTATTTTGAGCGTAAGGAGCGAGCGATGGAGCCGAAGAAAATATCAACCAGAGTAAGCTTTTGCTACAGAGGAAAGTGGAAAGGTGAGACTTTGAGGGCGGGGGTTCCTGGTGCTCAGTACTCTTCTTACTTACTCATAATGCCTAATCCTCTCGGTCACTCTTTTTACAGGATCAAGTAGGTAAGTGGGTCGAGTACTTAAGGAGGTACTTGGTGGCAGACTATGATCTTCGGCGTGTTGACTGCTTGAAGAAGATGTATGAGGGAACGTTTTTTTTACATCCTAGGAAGTCCTATATTTTAAAATTAATTCATCAAGTTGATGAGAAAATCCACGGACTTTCTACTGGGCCCTACTCACTTGTTACCCAACAACCCAGCTTTCAGGCACCGCAAATCCAAGAAATTCTGAATACAGGCCGGCACGAAAAGCGAAATGACCAAAGGGATTGGGACAGTTTCAGCACCAAAAAAGTTTCACTATGCTAAACACATCGAATATCCGTCTCTTTATGTGGGAGCGAACCATCTTCGCTTACGGGTCTACCGATCCTATAGCTCCGATATAGATTTAAGTAACTTGGCAGCTGGCTCCGCGGAAAAATGGTTTTGGATGGAAGAGGTAGATGAGAAAGACTTTCCACATAGAGTCAGAAGTCCACGCTAGATGACCGATCTTTATGACCTTGAGGAAAATTACCTATCTTGAATTAATACACCAAAATTGGTTATTTCAATCGTACAAAAATGGGTACCAAGCCAGCATCAAGATGGCACCTTACGAGGCACTATACAGGAGAAAATGCCACACACCGCTGAATTGGTGTCAGTCTGGAGAAAGGGTCACCTTCGGGATTGATCTTGTCAATAATGCGGAAGAAAAGGTTCGGCTGATTCAAGCAAACCTAAAAGCCGCCCAATCCCGACAAAAACAGTATGTGGATCGGAGAAGACGTCCTTTGCAACTCGAAGTCGGGGATCACGTGTATCTACGTGTGCCTCCAATGAAGGGCGTGAACAGATTCAAGGTGAGAGGAAAGTTGGCACCCCGATTCATCGGTCCATTCCAGATTACAGAAAGATGTGGATCAGTTGCATACCGGCTGGAATTACCAGCGACACTCTCCAGTGTGCACGATGTCTTTCACATTTCTCACCTAAGGAAGTGCCTCAAGCTTTCAACCACTGTTCAGCTGGGGGATATTGAGGAACTGAAACCGGATCTCACTTATCGGGAGGAATCGGTTCAGATTATTGATGAAAAGGCCCGAACCACACGCAGCCGTACATTGTGGTTCTGCAAAGTTCTATGGAGTAATCACTCCGTAGATGAGGCTACATGGGAGAGCAAAGGATTTCTTTGTGCTAACTACCCTGACTTTTTAACGTCGCACATACGGTAATTTTGCACCGTCCTCTCTCTCATTTTCACCTTATAATCTCGGGACGAGATTCTTTTAAGGGGGGAGGAATTTAAGGGCTCAAGATTTGCATACACTCAAAGTGTTCATCAGCCAACACACATACACCTCATTTAAGGAAGTTTTATGAACATCTTTGAAGAGCAAGTAAACACCATCAACATAGTCATTAGATGATAAACTCACAAAATGCAAAAGTGGTACTTTACACATGCATCATATAGGGGCTGAGCATATGAAAAACTTCTACACCTTGCTAGGACTGCTCATGCCAAATTTCACCCCAGTTCAAAACCTTTTGAGGTATTTTTGGGTATAATTAGAAAAAGGTTAGTTTGAACTTAAATTCAAATTCAAACTCCTTTCACCACATGAATTCAAAAGTGGGATTCATATTCACACTCAGCACATTTTTGTGAGCTCACACACCAATTTTCACTCCATTTTTAGTTGATATTGACATGAGCTAATTTGGCTAAATTCAAATCAAATTTGAATTTCAGTTCACATGTGCTGCAAATTCAATCAAACCAAATTCCACAATTTGATCACTTTACAAACCAAATCCCAATTCCGGTGATTGATCAAATGACTAAGGGTAGTAAGGTCCCTACTGTTTTGAGCAGTGGGAAAAATTGAATTTCAGAGGTTGATACATGGAAGTGGGGCCCTCTTGTCAGTCACTCATTTGAGCAAACCGACTGAAGAACAGAGGCTTCGGTTCTTGGGTTGCAGCAGCGAGCGCCACCGATGCCGACACCTCCTCGCTGTGGCATCGAGCTTGAGAGCTGTTCGGGCTCAAATCACACACACGAGCTGATACTTTGCCGCACAAACGGAACCAAACCGGCTTTGCTCCCTCTTCGTGCGGACGAACTGAGCCGACAGTGCCGCTGTTTTCGTGCGATCAAGCGCCGGCAAAAACCACCGTGCACCGAACGTTCCCGAGCTGTAAAACCGCACTGGCTTCTTGTCTTCCACAGCACACAAGCAAACCAGTTTCGTGTAAAAGCCCAAGAAAGTGACTTGCAAAAGTGATCATTTCATCACCTCACAACACCACAGCTCATTTTATGGATAGCTCATGAACACTTGTGAAGAGCAAGTAAACACCATCAAAAGGGGTGATTAGAGCGGAAAGCCCTAATTTCAAAAATTAGGAGTCATACACATAAACATGAAAGGTTGAGCTCACCCATAGACCTTAAATATTCTTGGGAAGGCACAGGCCAAGTTTCATGCAAATCCAAGACTTTTTGAGGCAATTTTGGAGACAGTTGTAAAAAGGGCCAACTTGAATGCAAATTCAAAATGCAGCAACTTTCATCACTTCAATTAAAATTTTGACTTAACATTCAAACTCAGCACATTTTTCTGAGTTAGTCCACGAATTTCCATCCTCATTGGAGTTCATCTTGTCGGGAGCTAAATTTGCATTAATTTAAACTGAATTTGAATTTCAGTTCAAATGTGCAGCAAATTTAGCCAAACCAGTTCCAAATTGAGAAAATCAAATTCAAACAATTACTTGGAGGCTAAGTCTCTCATTCAATTGTGAGTAGCTCGGATATTTTCAGTGGAAACAGAAATGAAAAATTGGAAAAAAAATTAGAGGGGGAGGGACCCACTGATCAGTGACTGTACTCAGAGGGAAACCGACTCTGTTGCCGTCAGTCGGCCGCCGGGGCTGTTGCCGCCTCACTTACTCGATCGCACGCGTGGCCGAGCTTGTACTGATCAGCTCGTGCCCCTCCCGATCACCACGTACACGGCGCAAACGGATTTCGCTTGCCTCTGCCGCCTGCGCCGCTCTGCTCAGCTCCCGCGCGCGCGCGAAAAACAGCAGCGGCGACCGCACCTTCGAGCCTCGGCGCAGACCAGTGCCGATCATCGATTGCTCGTGGTCTCTGCAGCAAAAAGGAGTGCCAAGGCGTGCTCTAGCTGTTCCCCGTTCTGCACCAGCGAGTTGAACTCGGTTGTGCGCGGTTTACGCCGTCGAAGTTAATAAACCGGAACGGACCGGCGGAGCTGTGCTTCGGTTCGCCGTTGACAGCCAATCCGGCCATCTTCTCTGACCACGTGCTACACAAGAAAGGTGGGTGGGGATCCCTAGATGGTGTAGCCGCAAACCATTCAGCAAATAACCCATCGGGTAGCAAGAATTTTGGAAAGTCCCGAACCCTAGTGCAACGGACCGAGTTCAGCAAAAACCAAAAATTCGGCTTACACGTTGAATCAATGGTCAAGCTGGCTCGCAAGTAGCTTTTACACCTCCTAGCGTCCCTCCTCGAGGAAGAAATGAGCACAACCGTCTAGAAATGGCCGAGTTATAGCCGTTTGCATAGCCGCTGGTGCAAACACGGCTCAGGTCGCCGTCGAGAGTGGATTTGTAAGCACTTTTAGCTTCCGAGGCCACTCACGTCAGGTTCCTCGTGATCCACTGGTGCTCCACAAGCAAACCGTGACCTTTTTTATGCCTCAGAGGGCGAGAACAACCTCGCCGGAGCCCTAGCCTCCGCGGTTGACGTCGCACGGCCATTTCCGGTCACCGCCGGCGAGCTCCGACCCCCGAGTCAAGTTCCACATGGCGAGATAGGGCTAGGCGGCCAGTTCTAGCACTGGGGCGGTCGGGAAGTCACTTCCGGCGATCCTCGCCGGAGTGCGCCGCGGCCGAACACGCGGGCGCGCGTGAGGAGGAAGAAGGCGGGTGGTGGGGACCATCCGCAGAGTTTAAACATTTTTAGGATTTTCCAGTTTAGTTCAAACTTCAAATGCATTTAACTTTTGCCAGGAAGCTCCAAATTCAGTGAACTAAATTTTGCTAAATTCATCTATTTGAGTACTTCCCAGCAACACAAATTTCAGCTCATGAAACCTAATGGTTCTCCAGAATTAAATCCCTAAAATTTAAACTGTTGGGAATTTTATCTGGAGAATTACTTTATGAAAAATTCTGAAATTTGGCTGAGAGGTTCACAGTAAAATACTAGAGTCACAGTAAAATTTTCAGACCCATCCAAGTTAATTAGTCCCCCTAATGGTGTGATTAAGTGAACTGCTCTGAGAAAATAGAAAAATGTACAGAAACGTTTTTCAGATGTTCTCAAATCTTGTTTAGGGCATAACTTCATCTAGAATGCTCCAAATGACATGAAACCAATTTCATTAGAACCATATCAAACTATAGTTTCCAGAAAAGTAATGGTTGGAGCCATAAAAATCCCTGGAAATCCCTAGAGGCCCTACTAACGACCAAATAGGCTTTTATTTGTACAAGGCTCAAATGAACTTTGTTTGAAATGAAAATTGGTCAAGACTCTGTTTAGGACCCTACCAAGCCACCATAAAAATTTCAGAGCCAAAGGGGAGGGCTAGCTAGAGTTATGGTAATTACTTATTCAGTTCTAAACATTGCATTTAAATTGACATATAGTATATCGTTTACGTATAGTCGCTGAAGGCGAGGAGACCCCGGAAGTGCTCGACTTCCTTCTTCCAGACGAAGCCCTAACCACTGACCAGCAGCAACAAGGCAAGCCCCGGTTTACATTAACCAATTTTACAAAGTTTCGCTTTATGAATACTTAGTATGTGGTACGGATGTGCATTAGGTGTAGGATGGATGAAACCCAAGTGCATAACCAGATTTTCCCACATGAGTGAGGGTAGTGTCTACGTCCTCGAGTAGAAAGGCTATGCTTAATGATTCATAGAACTTCGGTACAAGTAGAGTAGTTGGAATCTACTCGTGAGTTAGGCTTGGGACACACAGGATTGGTTCGAGTGATGTGAGATCACTTTAGTAACGAAAAGGAGACTAGGTAGGGCTAGGGCGCAGCAAGAGGAAGTCTTGTGTGCGCATCCCTGTCCGTTTCGATTGAGGACCGATCCGTGTGCATCCCAGCTGATCAAGTTTGAACGTACCGAAGACATATCGGATATAAGGGCCCCGGTAAACCGATGTAACCTAAACCTCCAGGCGTTGAGGCATAGCACACCGATTTATAGGTGTAGGTTGAGGGCAGCAAGATGGAAATCTGCTAACGGGCATAGAGAGATGCTCCGTGTAGGGAACCTCCTGTCCGCTTCGGTGCGACCGGTTCGACGTTTGGGCTGTTGGGTGAAAGGTTGTCTCGTACGATATCGAGTGAGCTTGCCGTGCAGCTCCACGGGTGGGTGTACGTGACGTGCTCTTCGGATATCCCTGCAGGTGTATATCGAGTCGATTCGCCGTCCCTCACGGTGATGAGTACCACTTGGTCACTAAGTCGTGACGTAGGTTAATATAAGAAATGTGCTGAATCAATATTTCTGTTATGATAAAAAAAATTGTATTGCTACATGTGTGCCACCAAATATTGCTCACTAAATTTCATATTCATGAACTGTTAACCTGTGGCTAAAAGATAAACTAAGGATGAATTTGTAGGCGTGTATGTTTGCTTAAATTTACCCTCCCATGTTCGTTGTAAACTGCATGTAGAGTTTCATGCCTAGGTGAGTCGGTTAAGTCTTGTTGAGCCATCGTGCTCACGGTTGCTGCTATAAGTGTTTTTCATGTGAGGAGTACCCCACGGACTCGGATTACGAGTCCACCGGCGAGGGCTACCCTCCGTCGGGGACCAAGGTTGAGTGGGAACCGTACACGCCGCGCTGAGCTGAGGAGTGCAGCTAGTGTGGGTTGCCCGAGGGCTGGGCAACCGACTTTTGCTAGGTAGATGGGCGTGAGTTGTACAAACTTAGTTTCCACTGCTGTAATCTAAACACTAGTTTGTAACTGAAGTCTTGTACTACTCTGTACATTTCAGTTGGTTTTCTATGTAATACAGTATCGTTCTTATGATGTGTGCTGTCGGGTCTCGCATCGTGCGGCACCACCCTCTGTGATCCTGGATGAGCGGATCCCGGTCCGCCACATTTCGAGCTTCCCGACCCTAAACCGACGGTGCTCGCGGCCACCGAAAGTTGCCGCCTGTAACACCCCAAAATCTGTTAAGAGGGGAATTCAAAATTTTTTGGATGTATTGCATGTGGTGCAGAAATTCAAATTCAAATTGAAATTCAAATTCAACTCAAAACAGAAATGAAAAAGAAAAAGAAAAAGAAAAAAACAAAACCCCCCGGCCAGTGGGCCAAAACCCACCAGCCGGCCCACCCGCCCCCGCGCCAGCCCGCAGCCGCGCGCCCCTTTTCCCTCTCACTGACACGGGGGGCTCGCCGTCGTCTTCCTCCTTGCGCGCGCTCGGTCGATCCCGGGACTCCTCTCTCTCTCCTTAATCAAAACTACCCCCGGAAACCCGCGATCCCAGCTGAATTCTGGTCCTGGACGACTCAAACTCGATCACAACCGACACGCCGCCCTCCCCCGTCTATATAAACACCAGCGTCGCCCCGTTTTTCCCCCACGATCGGCTGTTTTCATCCCGGTGAGAACCAAAGCTCCGATCACCGTTTTCTCTCGATCCCTGCTCGTATTTTCCGATCTAACGCGCCGATCGTGCTCCACCGCCTCCGGGGAATCACGCAGGTGCAGAAGACTCGGTGGTTTGTGCTCTAGGCACAGCGCCGACGAGCACCGCAGAGATTTCATCTCGAACCTCGTCGCCGACCGCCTTCCAGGGCCTCCGAGCTCAAGAAAACCCCCGAGGTGAGATCCGTGACCTCCCCTCTACCGATCTATGTCATGAAATCCCAGTTTTAGGAAGAATAGACGAAGATCCGAAGTTTTCCGGCGAGATCGCCGCCTCCCGCCGCCGCGCGCCGCCGGGCAGCGCCGCCCGCGCACGGTCAGAGCGACGTGGCCGCTTATGCGCCGTCTATTTTAAATCGCACGGTAGAATTGAAACCCCCGCGTACCGGTTCGACGTTATAATCTGAGCCGTCTGTTTCAAATCGGACGGTCCACATCAGCCCCGCATTATAAAGGCTGGGATTCTTACGCGCTACCCCCTGGGGATCTCGGAAAACACGAGCTAGCCCCGGAAACTTCTGATCTAGCCCCTGGAACTTCAGAAATTCATGTAAATTCATTTAAAAATCAGTTTTAGCCCCTGGACTTGACAAAAATTAGGAAAACCCCTCTGTTATGTGTAGTTAGACCCCTGGACATTTATGAAATAATATAATAGACCCTGTAGTGGGGTGAGTTTACCTTTTGAACCCTATATGATATTAATTTAGGAATTTGGATATGTAATTAAGATTTAAATTTAAAAGGGTGAGCCAAACACATGGTAAATTCAAATTTAAACTCTCCTAGCACTTGGAAAAGTTTTGGATGAGTTCAAAAGTAGATTTTAAGCTGAAATGAATCTGTCTAATTGATTGTTCACATTTATTAGTTATAGGGACACATTTCTAGGTTAGAGAATATTTCTAAAAATTGGTAAAATAAATTTAAAGTAGTTCACAACAGAGGAGAAGTTCAAAAATATATTATTTAATATTTTAGATCAGAACCTATTCTGTTTAGATGATGTGTCCTACTATTTTCATAATAAAGTTCACATTTAGGCATAGAAAATAAATCTGAAATTATAGGAAAATAGGTATGCATAACTAGAAAATGATAAATGAAGTCTCCAAATCCATAGATTTCAGTTTAGGATTTGGTAGAAGATCTGAAAACCCATTTGGAGTAGGGAAATACCTTCCATGCATACTTGGTAGCTAAGAAGGGTATCAATTGAATATAAGGAAGTTGTTCAAATTGGAAAGTCATATATAGTGTGCAAACAGAAATCTGAAAACAAAACTTAGAAATCATATACACATGTTTAAAAGTGCATCTAAGCCAAAAATCAACACACATAGAGTAACCACAACACTTAGAAATATGAATGACTTTCATAGGTGTGAATGTGTGGGTTGTATGAAGTGAAAGTGTAAACTATGTATTATGGATTGTTGTTTTCTTTTTGCTATGTGTGTTGGCATGAGTAGAACCTGCCCTAGAGCAAGTTCTCCCCTTCCAAGATCAGGACTATCCATTCCCAGAGCAGCAGGAAGAAGGCAAGTGTCCTTGACCACTTTGATCCTATACTAGGATGTGTAGATAGAATTATTTTGCATTGTCAATTGAAACATGAAATCCATGCTAGGAAGTTTCCGTAGAATTGCATTACCTTGTTTCCTTGTAGCTTAGGTTGGGATTTTATTTTATCATGTCATTTATTTATATGCTTATGCTTAGCCATGCTTAGAATGGGATAATTGGGATATGAGATCATCAATTTAGTTACCTTACTCTTGAATGAGATGTTATGAGTTATGTAGAGGTAGGGATCAAGGCAAGTTGGATGATTTGGTTGGTGCTGGGTGCACGAGACTCGGGTTTGTGTTTAGTACTTGCGTGGATCCTAAGGACCGGTTCATGGAGCATGTAACCTGGCTTTACCGTGCCAACCACATGCTGAGATGGGGCAGCTTGGCCAATTAATTAGGTGTATCCCCGGCGTAGTATGGGTGTGTTGGATGGCGCGGAGAATAGGTGTCAGCTGGACTACCATATGAACCGCAAGGCTGAAGAGGGGGCCACTGCAGCGGGGTTGGAGCCTCTTGTATGCTGTTAGGGGTGAAACCTCAGTGGGCCCATGCTCGTCGGGAATCCCTTTGTAAAGGCTTCGTAGTGATCTCCTGGCTACACACCTGGGAAGTGTGAATGCGGTTCGTGGCCACTGTCATAATGGAGGTTCTTTTAGTCCACCCGGCAACGGGGGATGAAATCACTACATGTGGGTACAGTGGTGCAAACTCTGCAGAGTCAAAAACTGTCATGACAGTCGTGCTCACGGTCAAGAGCGGCTTGGACTTATTCATGATTAGAGGATGATGACTTTGGAAGTTGTGGATGTTAAGCGGGGAGCTTAACATTGGAAATGATGTTATGGTTATTTGATTATGATGATGGGATGGGAGATTGGGACCATTTCACCTGTGTAGTAATGTAGGTGCTTAATAAGCTAAGGTGATAGGTATTATTTGCGTAGTGCTTCAACCGTGAGTTCAACCTCTCCTTGTTCTAGCCATGCATGACATAACTTTCCCACACTTGCTGAGTACCAACCGTACTCAAACTTGCATATTTGTTGGTTTAAATTGCTGCTCAGGTCAAGGGGATGATGTGGTGTTTAATGACCAAGACTTCAGACCCGAAGAAGGATTCTAGGTTCATGGAGTCCCCCGGGCAACGCCTGTGACGGAGCCCACGAGAATAATATTCCGCTGCTATTTTATTTACTTGTTATGAACTTATTATCGTCCATCGAGACATATGCTATGTAAGACTTATTTATATTCAACACCTGGCTTGTAATAAATGATGCTTCACTATTTGTCATCACATGTATGAGAAAATGATCCTGGCATACATGTGATATTCACTCGGTTGTTCTTCGGAGAAACCGGGTGCAACAGAAGTGGTATCAGAGCCAAGGTTGCCCGTAGGAACGTGGACCTAGGTAGAAATGGACGTATTTAAGGACCCTATTTTCTTAAAAACTATTTTTACAAAGGTGTGGGTTAAAAAGTGTTATTTAATGGGGTCACTTTATTCATCTTACCCCAACTTTTATTCAAAATAGGATTTTTGTTTAAAATCTTATCTAACTTAGTTTTAAATGCTTTATGTTTTAGATGGTTCGCATGATCCGCACCGCCCGAAAGTCCACCGGAGGGAGAGTTCCCGTAGTTGCCCTTGCCCTGAGAGAGGAGGACCGTCCGGTGACGTATCTCTCCTACGGATTGGCAGTAGGAGGCTTGTTGCGCCGTCTTCGACGCATGCTCCAAGCCGCCTGCAATACGGGCAAGCTAATCATACACTACAGCTCCACCCGAACCATCCGTGAGAAGCGGGAAGAGTGGAGTTCAGAAATGAGGATTATCCACGAAAATCAGCTGCTCAAGATCCACCGCTCTCCAGCTTGTCGAGCGACATAGGTCGAGGCGGAGAAGGATGTCACCTGGGAGGCAATCACCTGCTAGAGTCACATCTACCGTCGCCACCTGGACAGGACTGAGTACATGTATGTCCTCTAGCAAGAGAGTGGTACAACGGAGTACAAGTACCCGCCCGTGCCGCAAGGGACTTCCCATGAGCACATGGACTTGTGCTTGGAGGATGCTGCTATGCTCAGCACTAGACTGCAGGAATGTGAGCAGGAGCTTCAGGATGTACGTGACACCCTGAAGGAGACTGAGGCGTTGCTTCGAGCCAGCTTGAGGGCGAGAGAAAGAGGAGATGGGAATGAACTGTGTGTCACCGTGAATGACACATGGACTCCTGACTCCCTAGATCGCCGGGCAAGCAGGCGTCGCCGCACTTCTCCACCAGCAGCTTCCCCACCCAAAAGCGGAGTCATAGGGCAGCCGCAATAACGAGGAAGATCCCGAGGAGCCAGCTCAGTGATACAAGTAGTGTAGAGTCCTTTCCATTAGTTTAGCAGGTTGTCGATTAGTCGAGTCGTTACCTTAGTTAATGGTGTGTTAATGCTTGGTGTGTGACGTGAGTTGTGGAAGCCATGGGCGTTTGTCCACAACCTCGTCTTCAGGATTGTTTTGCTTTGGTGTGTGAACCCATATGAATTAAGAGTGCATTTATTTTCACGTGAAAACATGAAACCCTCAGAAAATGTTAATATAATAAGACCCCATGGGTTTAAGTTTAAAACAAGCAAATTGGGAAGTTAATACGTAATGCTTTAAGTTAACATCTGGTTGATTATGATAGATGGCCGGAAGAGGAAAGGGTCGTGCTGCCAACCCCGCCAACAACAACGATGAGGCCAGCAACCCTCATATTTCTGGAGGACAAGACAGGGGTGGTTACCATGAAGGAGTTGATCCCATCCACCAAATGCTTGAAAATCAGAATCAGCTCATCCAGAGCCTGACTCAAGTGGTGGCCAACTTGCACCAGGGTCCACCTCCACAAGTTGCACCACGCCAACCAAGGTTGAGTGAGTTTCTAGGGACTGAACCTCCAAAGTTTGCAAGTGCTGCTGAACCTCTGGAGGCAGATGATTGACTAAAGACCATTGAGAGCAAGATGAGGATCATACAATGCCAAGGGTATGAGAGGGTGCTGTTTGCCTCTCACCAATTGCATGGACCTGCTGCTGATTGGTGGACCCCTTACGTGGCTGCCCATCATGACCCTGAAAACATCACTTGGGAAGAGTTCAAGCGTAGCTTCTGCAACCATTACATACCAAGGGGTGAACTTAAGAACAAGAGAAAGGAGTTCTTGGGGCTGCAGCAAGGAAACATGACGGTGAGGGAATACCTCACTAAATTCACCCAACTATCCCGATATGCACCACGAGACATAGAGACTGATGAGCAGAAACAGGATTGCTTCGTGGAAGGACTTACAGCAGAAATGCAGTGTGCAATGTCCTCCAACGAGTATGAAAGCTTCCAAAAGATGGTGGACAGAGCATTTGTCGTGGAAAGGAAGCTGAAGGCCTTTGAAAATGAAAACAAGAGGAAGGCGGGATGGTCACACCAAGCCTCGGGTAGCAACACACGCCCACGTCTGATGCAGCAACCCGCAGGACAGACGAGCCGTGCTGCGGTACCCTACTCAGCACCGAGAGGGTACAACCCGAACTTCAGGCCTCCGTCAGCACCAGCACAGCCACAATGTCAGTTTGTACAGCAGCCTCGCCCCACATATCAACCTCGACCAGCAGTACAAGGACCTCCAAACCAACCCCAAGACAACAAAGGCCAAGCACCTAAGGTTGGGGTGCAATGCTTCAACTGTGGTGAAGTGGGGCACTACGCCCATAAGTGCCCAAAAAAGAAGCCCGTGCAGCCGCAACAGCAGAATGCGATGCGAGGACGGGTGAATCACGTGACCATGGAGGAAGCGCAAGAGGCACCTGACGTGGTAGTTGGTAAGTTTCCTGCCAATTTACACATTGCAACCCTGTTGTTCGATTCTGGTGCTACCCACTCATTCATTGCCCAAGGGTTTGTTAAGAAGCATGATTTAGCAACAACACAAATGAACCATATGCTAGCCGTAAACTCTCCAGGGGGAGAACTAAGGACAAGACAAGTGTGTCCCAAGGTGAATCTAGACATTAATGGGGCAGTATTTACTGCCAACCTCATAGTGATAGATTCACAAGGGATAGATATTATTTTGGGCATGGATTGGTTGACCAAACATAAAGGAATCATCCATTGTTCGACCAGAACGGTGGAACTAACTCACCCCAGTGGCACAAAAGTAAAGTTCATAACAATACCAGAGCCTAGGAGGGACATTAAATTAAATCAAGTCGAGGTGGAAGTGAAGGAGATCAGGACCATCAGGGAATATCCAGATGTTTTTCCGGAGGAGTTTGCCAGGTATGCCCCCCGATCGAGAAGTGGAATTCGCAATTGAGCTAGTGCCTGGAACAGCTCCGATATACAAGAGACCTTATCGGATGGACTCCAAGCAACTGGAAGAACTCAAGGATCATTTAAGAGAATTGACAGGGAAGAGGTACATCCATCCTAGTTCCTCACCATGGGGAGCTCCAGTGATATTTGTGCCCAAGAAGGATGGGACCCAAAGGCTATGCGTGGACTACCGTGCATTGAATGAGGTAACCATCAAGAACAAGTACCCATTACCCCGCATTGAAGACTTGTTTGATCAGTTGAGGGGAGCTTGTGTGTTCTCGAAAATTAATCTCAGGTCGGGATACCACCAACTTAAGATAAGGCAAACTGATATTCCAAAGACAGCTTTCGTATCTCGGTACGGACTGTATGAATACACGGTCATGCCTTTCGGGCTAACTAATTGTAACAGCCCTAACTTTTGTAAAGTTTGATGTCAGCTCATAAAACAAAGTTAAGGCAACAAAAGACTATAATTGTGTCATGAAATGAGGAACACACATATGGACATGTGAGGGAGTTAAAAATTTTCTCTAGCCCATGCTCAACACATGTTAACCTAGGGGAAATAATTACACTCCTAAAACTCTAACTCATATGCACCTTCTCTATGAGTAGAGTGGAGGAAATTTAAATGCAATTTGAATTCTTTTGGAAGGATTCTTATTCAGATTGTACAAAGGCCTATATGTGAGAGCATAGATGCATTTCTCATGTATTCAAGAGCCTAAGTTTCAAGTTTGGGGAATTTTAGGTTTCATATACTATTTATTCCGAGGATTAAATGAGGGCACGTTCAAATTCAAACTTAAATTTGAATTTTGAACCAAACATACTCAATTTCAAAATCTGATTTCAGATTTGAGTTCCTCATAATTCTTTTGGCCTATCCTCCAAGTTTGATCACAATTGGAGCTCATTTGCTATTTTAAATCGAATTGGGGGATAAGAAGCAAAATTGGGAGATGTGGACCCCACCGGTCAGTCTCACGAGAGAAGAAACCGACTCAGCCCTGTTCTTCGTCGATGGAGAGCTCGACAGCAGCAGCTCAAGCTGGCTACCCCGATGCCACCTCCTGCTTCGATCTTTTGCCGTCCTAATCCACGCCCAGGAGTGCAGCAACACCATTTTGCCTTCTCCCAACCGAGCTCCCGCTCTCTGTTCGTCCTCCCGAGCAGAACAGCGCCCCTCCTTCTCTCGATTCTACACAGCCACCTGAGCGACGAATGATCGAGGTCTCCACAGCAAAGATCATCGCATACCCATGCTCTAGCCGTCCAGCCACTTTACCCCACAGTCCTGAGCTCACCGGCGCCTAGAAACGGCAAAGCTCCCACTGTCCCGAACTGAGACTGGAGAAGCTGGGACTGGACACCGTGGACAGCACAAACCAGAAGGGATCACGCCCAAGCAAGCCACCCCATCTGTGCACCAACAAGTCTAGTTTCTCACCTCCAAAGCTCAGCCCCAGCCATTGATCACAGAGGGAGAATTTCAAGTTTTTCTCCCGGGCGGCAGAAACGGACCTTGAGGTAAGGAACTGTAAAATTCGTCCTCAATTCGTGTTTGTTGGGTCTCAAACTTCACACACAGGTTGTTAACTTCCTAGCACACCTCCTCCGTCGATTTTAGACCAAGAAATTGAGTGTAGAGTGAGCAGTCCGAGCTCTTTTAGAGGCTTTGCCGCTGGACCCTATCAGGTGCACGGTGCCGATGGGTTTAGAGCCATCTCCAGCTGGTTTAGACCTCATGCCGGTCTTCTACATGATCCCCTGGTGCTGTAGAGCCCAAGAACCAACCATTTGGTGGAGAATTCACCGTGCAAGACCTCGCCGGAGCTCTAGGGTTTGCTGTGGCCGGTGCGCACTGCTTTCCGGCGAGTTTCAGCCGCCGGGGACCTCACCAATGAGTTCAGCAGGGTGGAAAATGGGGGGGCGGCCAGCAGGGGGTCCGGAGGTGGCCGGGAAGCTCATTTCCGGCGACCTCACCGGAGGCAGCCGCCACTGCCCTGTTGGGCGCGAGTCTGGAGGTTAGGGATGACAGGTGGGACCCACTGTCAGCATTTAAACATTTTCCAGATTTTCCCACTCTAGTTCAAACTTTGGAGAGCCATAACCTTGTGTAGGAATGTCCAAAAATTGTGAAACAAATTTTTGTTGGATTCCTCTCAAATAGTACTATCCAGGGGTGCAGACCAATGTTTATGAAAATCCCTGAATTTGGCTCATTAATTCATTTAAGAAAAATCTCTTCTGAATTTTTACAGGAGTTCTGTTTATTGGAAAATTCCCAAATTTGGACAGGACATTGTTCCAAAATTCCTTTAACTTCAGTAAAAATTTCAGAGGCATTGGACCTCATTTGCTTGGTCAAATGATGTGTTCATTCCTTATGTCTCTGAAAAATGGGAAAATGAACAGAGACAATTTCAGCTTTTCCCCAATCTTTGAAAAATCCATATCTCCATGTAGGAAACTCCAAAAATGGTAAAACCAATTCCTATAGACTCAGGACATTTTGTAATTCACAAAAAGTCTACCTTGCAGCATAGGAATGCTTAATATCTAGGGGGTAAAGGCAGATTAGTGAAAATCACATAAGGAATTATTGTGATCACCTTGAGCCATTTCATGAGCTCAATCTTTGCACACTGCCTAAATATCTTCCATAGAGGCTGTGGTTAAATTCACAGCTTCATTGGACCTCTGGAACTTGAGCTACCATCTTTTAGGTTAAGTGTTCATATAATGGACATAATCACGTGGTGATTATTAGTATCTCTTTTCACCCTAGCTTTCGTCTTCTCTAAAGTTTAGATCCAACAACAGAAACCTTGCTGTTGTTTATCTCTCATGTGCGTGAGTTAACTTGAACAACGGTTTGAAACAGTTTCTAAATTGCTTTTGAAATATATGTGCATTGCAATATGATAGCTCACGTGACGTCGACGTTCGACGAGGATCCGACTCTACAGCGAGGATCTCCATCTCGTGACGAGTTTGGCGGATTCTCCGGAGGAAGACTAACTTCTAGCTTCTAACAAAAACCGTTGAGCAAGGCAAGCCCCGGTTTGCATATCGTTACCATTTTAAATTTTGCTTTACTTCACATCATGTTTGTTAGACTTGAGTGCATTATGTCTAGGATGATTGAAACCCACTTGCATGACTATTACATCCCTAATTAGAAGGTTTAGTGTAGGCTTTGCCACGTTGTAGATGCTAGGCTAATGTTGTAGCTAGCTCGGTAGAAGTCGAGTAGTAAAAAGCTACTCGCGAGAAAGTTCGAGTAAGGGAGTTACTCGCGAGAGATAAATGATAAGAGCACCCTCATGAATATGAGATGGGGACGGGGATGTTCCTGTAGGATGGAGCGCTCAAGGTTGGTCTCGACCTGCGATGGGTGTGACAATGCTTGAGACCACATTTGGCCTGGACCGGGATGGTAAGGCAAATGTGGAGGTTGGTTGTAGCCCCGTCCGTGTCGGTTAAGGACCGTATGTATGCGGCCCTGCTGGACAAGATTGAGCTGTACCGGATATATAGTGGGGTATGGGACCCATGAAACCGATGTAACACGATGGACCGTGATATAGAAACTCATCCTTCGCGTGGGAATGGCGTTGAGAAGGCGGGAGGTGTAAATCCTTTAGGGGGCAACTTCGACGTGTCCGCGTAGAGGACCATCCTGCTCGGCGCGAAGCGTTTTTCTATGTCGGGGTGTCGTGTGAAAGGTTGCTGCATACAACGTAAGAAAGAGCTCTTGAGAGAGTCTTTCGAGGCGGGTGTATGTGTCGTGTATTCCGGGTTGTTATTGATTCGAATCACCGTCGCTCGCGGAAGAGGATTGAGCATACTTGCCCACTGCGCCGTGACTTAGTAAAAAGATGAACTAAGTCTCTTAACTTGCTGTTTGTGGATTAATCACTGTATTGGAACCTTGACTGAAGTAGATATAGAGCCAACTAAATTTCATTTCCACCTTAGGCTAGCAACATCGGGATAAGCGTTTCTTGTTTGATTGTGGGCTTCCGATGTTGTGAGGCGTGAGGACCACTAAAATGAAGGCTATAAGAATCTGAATATAAGGATCAAGTTTAGTCATGATGCATTTTGCAAATTCCTATGCCTACTTTCTTAATACCTCTGCATGTAGAGTTGCATGTTTAGGAGTGACGGGTAAGTCTTGTTGAGCCTTAGTGCTCACGGTTGCTTCTGAGTTGTTTTTGCAGGTAGCAGGATGCCTGCTATGAAGAGGGTTGTTCGGTGAGACGATGAACCTCACGGTTTGTTCAACTCATCGGAAACCTAGCCGCTGCCTTTCTTTGGTGAAGCTAGTAGGAAGCGTTCACGGGCTGAACGACTTCTCTTCGGCGTAGTTAGGGTCGAGAGTGAGTAGTTTGTCCAGCACATTTTAATTTCCGCTGCGTGTGTACATTATGTTGTAAAAGAAATTACTTTGAGTACAAAATGGTGTCGTTATGTTTCTTACGCCTCTTTTCGTGCATGCTTTTGGGTGCCGCATCGCACGGCACCACCCACTGCGATTCCCGGGCCGCGGGCGTCTCCACAGTCGTGGTATCAGAGCCGCATTGGGAATAGCACGCATGAAAAGGGTCTATTTTTGAAAACTTAGGAGTATACGAGTGAGGAACGTATAGTATGCCCACATAAGGAGTATTATTAGCATAGTTACTTAAGGTGGCAAGCTAACAGTGTGTTACTTTTCAGTATTTAAATTCAGTAACGACGCACCTACGTGGAGGTAAGATTGGTAAGGAACGCCACCGAAAGCGGATCAATTTCGGTTAGCTCACCCATACGAGGAAAGTAGTGTGGGATGTCCCGTTCAGCAATGGACGGGAAGTGAATATGTTTTCTAAGACTCTTCATGTCTTAGAGACATATGAATGGCACTAGCCTCCAGTGCGCAAACCCAGAGGCAAGAGGAGGAGACCCCATCGTGTGGTTTGTAACACGAAGTATGTTCTCTAGGACTCTTCATGTCCTATGAGGCTTACGGAAGCGCTGTTCCACCGGTGTGCTTTAGTGCAAAGGTGTGGAGCCCCCGTCGGGTGGTGAATAACCCGATCATGTACCTTGAGACGTGGCTTGACTCAAGGACGGCCCGTATGGCAATGATACGGGGCGTATGTTTTTACTATGATATGGACCTGCCTGAAATGATAAACCAATGTGTGCATCATTATTGAGTGATTTTCTGCAGGTACCTTAACCACGTTAGAACATGTCGTGTAGAAAACGTTTGTGAGTGATCGTTTTAGTGCCACCACTTGAGACGTATAAGCCGGTATAAAGCCGGTTAGGATTTTAATTTGGTGAGGCAACGTAGTACCGTGATGTGTTTTGAACTGCATGAAAATGAAGGTTTGAAAAGAAAAAGAGTAAATTTGGAGTCTAGGATTCTATTAGGAGGTGATGAACTCCTATATTGAACTAAGAGTCAATTGGGAGTATAGATTTCTTCACAAAGACTTAGGAATAGACCTCCCCTGTTTCCGGCAGAATCTTTGCTGAAGTTTAACAGGACATAACTTTTGTTTGGTTGAACCAATGGAGGTGAGGGATACATTTCTGGAAAGCTATTGAAGTCTTCCACAACTCTTCAGTAGAACTCCAGATCAGAATCACCCTCCAAATTGATGAAATTATCAGGGGAGTGTGAACTGCCCAAAAACAGGGCAGTCACAAATTGCTCTCTGGAAATTTCTGTACTTCGACCATAACATTCTTTAGAAAAATTTCTAAGGGTCAAGTAAGACACCGTGGGAAAGCTTGTGATATATGCTATGACTTTGTAGTTCAAAGTTTCTCCAGATTTGGAGTTTAAAGTGATGAAATCTTGCGGACAAACCAGCCACTTTCAAAGGAGGTGCTGTCAAAATTGTTCCAGATTTTTGTTAACTTTGAAATATCACAACTTTTGATCCAGAACTTATATGAAGGAAAATGAATACTCGTTGGAAAGATATTGAAGTTAACTATAACTTTAATATGCAACGTGAGACATGAAATTGCCATTGTCATATTCAAATTCTGGGATTAAGACCTATTGGTCATTCTGAACAGAGTAGTACTTATTGTCATTTAGCTTGAGACTTGTTGTGGACAGGGATGTCTTAGACTTCTCTAAGCTCCATAACATATTCTTGAGTTATTTTTCAGTTTGTCCTACTGTTGGAATTAAGGGTTTGGACAAACTTGCTCACATTTGATAGATTTCAGTATTGTCGAACCCTAGTTAGCTTGTGTAATGCTGCAATATTGATGTGGTGCTTTTACGGTTATGTTTTCAATTCAAGTTGAGTTTAAACTTTGAATTTTAACCGTAAATTGCTCACTCTTGCATCATGGATCGTGCTCATTCCAGGAGTGAGGTTGGTGAGTCGAGTCACGGCGAAAGTAATTCGCCACGACAAGAAGTGTCGACATCATCAACCGGATTGGCGGAAATCTTGGCAAAGATGGCTGAGTCTCTGGATCTGTTGGTGCGACAAAGCATACGACAGGAGACACTACAGCAAAATCCTCCGCCAAGCACTTATCTGGATTTTCTAGCAAGACAACCACCGGTTTTCTCGGAAGCGAAAGAACCGTTGGAGTCGGCTCATTGGCTTCAAGGTATTGAAGCCAAGTTCGATACGCTTGAGTGCGATGAATATCAGAAGACTTTATTTGCCGCTCAACAACTCCACGGAGCCGCTGGAGCCTGGTGGGTGGAGCACATCGCTACTCTTCCTGAAGGTCATCGAGTGACGTGGGATGAATTCCGGGATGTTTTCCGGGCACGTCACATTTGTTCGGGAATTCTTCGAACAAGGTATCAAGATTTTCTGGAGCTAAAGCAAGGAGAAAGGAGTGTGTACGAGTACTTCAAGGAGTTTGAAGACTTGATGCAATACGCAACTCATATGGTAGACTCGGAAGCGTTGAAGTGCGAGTATTTCTTCCGAGGTTTGAATGTCGAACTTAAGGAACAAGTGACCTTGTTCAATAACGGTATTTACAATGAGTTGGTAAATGCCGCTATCATTAAGGAAGACATGCATCTTCGTTGTGAAGCTGAGCTGAAAAGAAGTATACCGCCGGACAGTGACATCGAGGTTCGTCCGAACTATCGAGTGCGGTATTACTCGCCAGTTAGGCAACAAATTCAGCCTGTGGTGCAACTCTCGCAACCACGGCTGGAGTTGATCACTTATGAGCCTCCACCTCAACAGCAACTGACAGGAATTATTCGTGCAACCCCACCGCAACCAGCTACGCACAAATTATCTCCATCTCGTGTTAGTAGAGAGCTGAAGATTTCTACAACACGAAACCCTCATGGAGCTGAGCAGAGCCACACTTATGTGTTGCCTCGTCCATGCTCAGATCAGCATCGCGAACCTTCACAGAAGAATCTTTCAAAAGCTGGCAGGGTTAATTACACTGCTATTGAGGACATTGCAAAAGGCGAACCAGTTTTGGCGGGCATGTTCACGTTACATGAACAACCTACTTTTGTGTTGTTTGATTCCGGAGCCACTCACAATTTTATTAGCAGAGACTATGTGCTGAAGAATAATCTTCCATTTAGCACAGTTAAGCATCCGTTTCATATCAGCTCACCCGGAGGCAAGATATCAACAGATGAAATGGTCTCACGGGCGCCTTTATGTTTGGGTGGAAATATCTATCCTGCGAGCCTTATCATACTCAAAGGCCAAAGGATTGATATTATCTTGGGGATGTCATGGTTGACACATTATGGAGCTATCTTTGACATCAGCTCTCGAACTGTCCAACTGAATTCCCCAATACACGGTTGCAACACATTGAATCTTGTGGATCCATCACAACAAGTTGCAGCAGTGCATCAGATTGAAGCTCCTAAACTTGAGGATATTCCAGTGGTATGTGAATATCCAGATGTGTTTCCCGAAGACTTGCCGGGCATGCCGCCCGAACGTGATGTAGAGTTCAAGATTGAACTAGCACCGGGAACAACACCTATTTCTCGGCGACCATATAAAATGGCACCGAAGGAGCTAGCAGAATTGAAGGAGCAGCTTAATGACCTCATGGACAAAGGTTTTATACGCCCAAGTTCATCACCTTGGGGCTGTTCCGCACTCTTCGTGAAGAAGAAGGACGAGACTTTGAGACTATGCGTAGATTATCGTCCACTGAATTCTGTCACTATCAAGAATAAGTATCCACTACCGCGCATTGACATTTTGTTCGATCAACTAGTGGGTGCTAAGGTATTTTCCAAGATGGATCTTCGGTCCGGGTATCACCAGATAAAGATCCAGGCAGAAGATGTACCTAAGACGGCGTTCTCAACAAGATATGGTCTTTATGAATATCTTGTCATGTCCTTTGGATTGACCAATGCTCCGGCTCATTTTATGTATCTCATGAACTCTGTGTTCATGCCGGAGTTAGACAAGTTCGTCGTGGTTTTCATCGATGACATTTTGGTCTATTCAAAGTCAGAAGAAGAACATGCTGAACATTTGCGTATTGTACTCCAACGCTTGAGGGATCACAAGCTATATGCAAAGTTCAGTAAATGTGAGTTTTGGATCAGCAAAGTGCCGTTTCTTGGGCATATTATTTCAGCGGAAGGCATCGCTGTGGACCCAAGTAAAATCGAGCAAGTGCTGAATTGGAAATCTCCAACATCTGTTCATGAAGTGAGGAGTTTCCTAGGTTTAGCGGGTTATTACCGGAGATTCATTCCAAACTTCTCCAAAGTCGCTAAACCTATGACGGAGCTGTTGAAGAAAAGCACCAAGTATGATTGGAGCAATTCATGCGAACAAGCTTTTCAAACTTTAGTGAAGTATCTCACTACAGCTCCAGTTTTGGCCCAGCCGGACACTACGAAGCCGTTTGATGTTTATTGTGATGCATCCGGCATCGGTTTGGGTTGTGTGTTGATGCAAGAAGGACGTGTGATCGCGTATGGATCCCGACAACTCAGGGGTCATGAGCAGAATTATCCGACGCACGACCTTGAACTAGCTGCAGTGGTCTTAGCATTGAAAATGTGGAGACATTATCTACTAGGCAATCTAGTACATCTCTACACTGACCACAAAAGCTTGAAGTACATCTTCACACAGAAGGAACTGAATATCAGGCAGCGAAGATGGCTCGAATTGATCAAGGACTATGAACTTGAAATTCATTACCATCCGGGCAAAGCGAATGTGGTTGCCGACGCACTTAGTCGGAAAGCCCACGTTCACCATTTAGCCATGGCTGCACATGAAGAAGGAGAACCAAGCCTGCGCTTAGTTCCCTACGGATCGCTGTTCAACCTCGCTCTAATTCCTACAATCCGAGCTGAGATTGTAGAGGCTCAGAAGAGAGACAGAGGTATGTCTCATATCCGGAGGAGAGTGGACAGCGGTGAATTGAAGATGTTCCGCAAGGATGAAGAGGGTACTATATGGTTTAACAACCGTATAGTTGTACCCCGAAACATGAAATTGCGGAGGAAGATATTGGATGAAGCGCATTTATCCAAGTACTCCATTCATCCAGGAAGCAACAAGATGTATCAGGACTTGAAATCTAAGTTCTGGTGGACACGGATGAAAAGAGAGATTGCGAAGTACGTATCCGAGTGTGATACGTGTCGGCGGGTTAAAGCCGACCATATGAGGAAAGCCGGACCACTTCAACCGCTGAAGGTTCCAGCATGGAAGTGGGAAGACATAAGCATGGACTTCATCGTCGGTTTACCCATGACCAGCAACAAGCATGATTCTATTTGGGTAATCGTCGATCGTTTGACCAAGACAGCACATTTTATTCCAGTCCATACAAAATATGTGGCGAAGAAGTATGCGGAGCTGTTCATATCAAGAATCGTGTGTTTACACGGGGTTCCCCGCACCATCGTGTCTGACCGAGGTGCGTTGTTCGTATCCAGATTTTGGGAGCAACTGCATGTTTCCTTGGGAACCAAATTAATTCGGAGTTCAGCATATCATCCACAAACTGATGGTCAAACGGAGCGAGTCAATCAGATCCTAGAGGATATGCTACGGGCATGTGTCATCAGTCATGGAAAGAATTGGGATGACCATCTACCGTTAGCAGAATTCTCATATAATAATGGTTATCAATCCAGCATCAAGATGGCCCCGTATGAAGCTCTTTATGGCCGGAAGTGCCGCACACCACTGAATTGGTGTGAGTCCGGCGAGAGAGTGGTCTACGGGATTGATCTTGTGAATGAAGCCGAGGAACGAGTGCGAGTGATTCAAGCCAACTTAAAGGCTGCTCAATCTCGGCAGAAGAGTTATGCAGACAAAAGACGTCGACCTCTTCACTTTGACATCGGGGACCACGTTTATCTTCGTGTCTCTCCGATGAAAGGAGTTCATCGTTTCAGAGTGAAGGGAAAGCTTGCTCCGCGATTCATCGGGCCGTTTGCTGTCACTGAGATATGCGGACCCGTGGCCTATCGTCTGGAGTTACCGGCGTCACTTTCGGGCATTCACAATGTTTTCCACGTCTCTCAGCTGCGGAAATGTCTTAAGTACCCAACCGCAGTTCATATGGAGAACATTGAGGATCTTCAACCGGATCTCACTTATTCTGAGTATCCGATACAGATTATTGACGAGAAGACTCGCGCCACAAGAAATCGGACATTGCGATTTTACAAAGTCTTGTGGAGCAACCACACCGCTGATGAAGCTACGTGGCAAAGCGAGGAATTTCTCCGTTTAAATTTTCCCGACTTGTTTGTACCATATGTCCAGTAGTCATTCTCCCTTCCTCTTTGTTTTTGTAATCTCGGGACGAGATTCTTTTAAGGGGGGAGGAATGTAACAGCCCTAACTTTTGTAAAGTTTGATGTCAGCTCATAAAACAAAGTTAAGGCAACAAAAGACTATAATTGTGTCACATGAAATGAGGAACACACATATGGACATGTGAGGGAGTTAAACATTTTCTCTAGCCCATGCTCAACACATGTTAACCTAGGGGAAATAATTACACTCCTAAAACTCTAACTCATATGCACCTTCTCTATGAGTAGAGTGGAGGAAATTTAAATGCAATTTGAATTCTTTTGGAAGGATTCTTATTCAGATTATACAAAGGCCTATATGTGAGAGCATAGATGCATTTCTCATGTATTCAAGAGCCTAAGTTTCAAGTTTGGGGAATTTTAAGTTTCATATACTATTTATTCCGAGGATTAAATGAGGGCACGTTCAAATTCAAACTTAAATTTGAATTTTGAACCAAACATACTCAATTTCAAAATCTGATTTCAGATTTGAGTTCCTCATAATTCTTTTGGCCTATCCTCCAAGTTTGATCACAATTGGAGCTCATTTGCTATTTTAAATCGAATTGGGGGATAAGAAGCAAAATTGGGAGATGTGGACCCCACCGGTCAGTCTCACGAGAGAAGAAACCGACTCAGCCCTGTTCTTCGTCGATGGAGAGCTCGACAGCAGCAGCTCATGCTGGCTACCCCGATGCCACCTCCTGCTTCGATCTTTTGCCGTCCTAATCCACGCCCAGGAGTGCAGCAACACCATTTTGCCTTCTCCCAACCGAGCTCCCGCTCTCTGTTCGTCCTCCCGAGCAGAACAGCGCCCCTCCTTCTCTCGATTCTACACAGCCACCTGAGCGACGAATGATCGAGGTCTCCACAGCAAAGATCATCGCATACCCATGCTCTAGCCGTCCAGCCACTTTACCCCACAGTCCTGAGCTCACCGGCGACTAGAAACGGCAAAGCTCCCACTGTCCCGAACTGAGACTGGAGAAGCTGGGACTGGACACCGTGGACAGCACAAACCAGAAGGGATCACGCCCAAGCAAGCCACCCCATCTGTGCACCAACAAGTCTAGTTTCTCACCTCCAAAGCTCAGCCCCAGCCATTGATCACAGAGGGAGAATTTCAAGTTTTTCTCCCGGGCGGCAGAAACGGACCTTGAGGTAAGGAACTGTAAAATTCGTCCTCAATTCGTGTTTGTTGGGTCTCAAACTTCACACACAGGTTGTTAACTTCCTAGCACACCTCCTCCGTCGATTTTAGACCAAGAAATTGAGTGTAGAGTGAGCAGTCCGAGCTCTTTTAGAGGCTTTGCCGCTGGACCCTATCGGGTGCACGGTGCCGATGGGTTTAGAGCCATCTCCAGCTGGTTTAGACCTCATGCCGGTCTTCTACATGATCCCCTGGTGCTGTAGAGCCCAAGAACCAACCATTTGGTGGAGAATTCACCGTGCAAGACCTCGCCGGAGCTCTAGGGTTTGCTGTGGCCGGTGCGCACTGCTTTCCGGCGAGTTTCAGCCGCCGGGGACCTCACCAATGAGTTCAGCAGGGTGGAAAATGGGGGGGCGGCCAGCAGGGGGTCCGGAGGTGGCCGGGAAGCTCATTTCCGGCGACCTCACCGGAGGCAGCCGCCACAGCCCTGTTGGGCGCGA